>OY747129.1:68312708-68912708 GCA_963556465.1 Berberis vulgaris | reverse complement strand
ATTTAAGTGTCCAAACCGGGGGAAACTTGTCGCGCTTGTTATGGAGGAAGAAGCAAAGGAGGAAATGAGGATCGCCTCAATGAATCTCCTAAGTGCCATTCAAGCTAAGGTCGAAGAACAACCACGTGGAAGGATGTACGTGGAGACCGAGATCGGGGACAAGACTTTGAAAGCCATGGTGGATACCGGAGCCGACACAGTCTACATGGCCAAAGACCTTGCTGAAGAAATTGGCCTACCATATACAAAGGAGAAAGGATATATATATCAAGGGAGTCAATGCTAAAAGTCTCCCAATTGAAGGAATAGCTCGTGGCACCGATATTCGACTTGGACAATGGCGAGGTAAAGTTGACATAACTATTGCCCCAATTGATGATCACAAATTCTATTTGGGTATAGATTTCTTGGACATGGTGAAGGCTTTTTTGGTACCATATGCCAACACCATGTGCATCATGGAGAAGGGACAACCTTGTGTTGTGCCCGTGGTACGGGAGATAAGTAAGGAGAGAATGGTGTCCACTCTCCAACTTTCTAAAGGAGTAAAGAGGAATGAGCCTACTTACTTGGCTACCCTCAAGGAAGACGAAGGTCCCATGGATGGAAAGGTGAATGTACCTAAGGTCGTCCAAGATGTTCTCAAGGAGTACAAGGACGTTATGCCTGCCGATTGCCTAAGAAGCTTCCACCAAGGAGAGAGGTGGATCATGCTATTGAGTTGGAAGTTGGAGCAAAGCCACCCGCATTTGCTTCTTATCGTATGGCACCTCCTGAGCTCGAGGAGTTAAGAAGACAATTGAAGGATTTACTAGATACTGGTTATATCCGACCCTCCAAAGCTCCATATGGTGCGCCGGTCTTATTTCAAAAGAAACATGATGGATCCCTACGGCTTTGTATTGACTATCGGGCACTCAATAAGGTCACTATCAAGAACAAGTACCCGATTCCACTTATTGCGGATCTCTTTGATCAACTTAGTGATGCAAGGTATTTTACCAAGCTTGACTTGCGCTCGGGATATTATCAAGTTCGCATAGCCGAAGGAGATGAACCAAAGACGACATGTGTTACAAGGTAAGGGTCTTATGAGTTCTTAGTCATGCCATTTGGTTTAACTAATGCGCCGGCCACATTTTGCACTCTAATGAATAAGGTACTAGCTCCTTACCTTGATCGGTTCGTAGTTGTGTACCTTGATGACATTGTGATCTATAGTAAGACATTGGAGGAACATGTGGATCACTTGAGGCAAGTGTTCCAAACCTTGAAGGAGAACGACCTCTATGTCAAAAAGGAGAAGTGCTCATTTGCCCAAGAGGAGGTGACATTCTTGGGTCATATCATTGGCAAAGGCAAACTTTGTATGGACAAGTCCAAGGTACAAGCCATCCAAGAATGGGAACCACCGACCAAAGTCACCGAATTAAGATCTTTCCTTGGCTTGGTGAACTATTACAGAAGGTTCATCAAAGGCTACTCTTCCATAGCCGCTCCATTGACGGACTTGCTCAAGAAGGGACGAAGTTGGGATTGGAGTTCAAAATGCCAACAAGCTTTCGAAGGATTGAAGAAGTCAATTGTGGAAGAACCGGTGTTGGCACTTCCCAACCATTCTATGTCTTTTGAGGTACACACGGATGCTTCCGACTTTGCTATTGGTGGGGTATTGATGCAAGAAGGGCATCCTATTGCCTTTGAAAGTAGGAAACTCAATGATACTGAGAGGCGGTACACAGTACAAGAGAAGGAAATGACTGCAGTTGTGCATTGCCTACGAACATGGCGACATTACTTGCTTGGGAACAAATTTGTGGTCAAGACCGACAATGTTGCCACTAGCTACTTCCAGACACAAAAGAAGCTCACACCAAAACAAGCTAGGTGGCAAGATTTCTTGGCAGAGTTCGATTACACTTTGGAGTACAAGCCTGGCAAAGCTAATCTTGTTGCGGATGCTTTGAGTAGAAAAAGAAAACTTTCTGACATAAGTCAACCTCAAAGCAACTTGAAGGGACGCATAAAGGAAGGATTGGCACATGATTCCATGGCTCAAACCATCATAGCTCTTGTCAAAGATGGGAAGACAAGACGGTTTTGGGTGGAGAACGGCTTGATATACTCTAAGGGAAGGCGAATCTATGTTCCACCTCATGACAACCTAAGGAAGGAAGTCTTGAAAGAATGCCATGATAGCAAGTGGGCGGGACATCCAGGTATACATCGGACTCTTGCTCTTGTGGAAGATTCCTATTACTGGCCACATATGAGGGATGATATCGAAGCATATGTGAAGACTTGTCTTGTATGCCAACAAGACAAAGTGGAGCAACAATCACCTGCCGGCTTACTTGAACCCCTCCCCATCCCAGAGAAACCTTGGGAAAGTGTTTCCTTAGATTTCATAGTTGGGTTGCCTGCATCAGAGGGTTGCAATTGGATACTTGTGGTCGTGGACAGATTTTCGAAATATGCCACCTTCATTCCCACACCCAAGGAGTGCACAACCGAGCAAGCCGCACACTTATTCGTCAAACACGTGGTGAAGTATTGGGGTGTGCCCAAATCTATCATCAGTGATCGGGATACTCGATTCACGGGGAAATTTTGGACTGCGTTGTTCAAGTTATTGGGTACCGACCTTAATTTCTCTACTAGCTTTCATCCTCAAACGGATGGTCAAACGAAAAGGATGAATGCCTTGCTGGAGTTATATCTTAGGCACTATGTGAGTGCCAACCAGCGAGATTGGGCTAAGTTGCTAGATGTTGCCCAATTCTCTTTCAACCTGCAGAAGAGTGAAGCGACGGGTCGTAGCCCATTTGAGATTGTCATGGGACAACAACTTATGACCCCAAGTTCTATTGCCACTGGCTACACTGGAGTGAGTCCATCAGCCTATAAGTTTGCCAAAGGATGGAATGATCAAGCTGATGAGGCTCGAGTTTACCTGGAAAAAGCCTCCAAGAGGATGAAGAAGTGGGTTGACAAGAATAGACGACCCCGAGAGTTTCAGGTTGGAGACCTTGTGCTTGTCAAGATGCATGCTCATGCCAGAATTTCTGGCCTACATCGTGGCCTTATCAGGAGATATGAGGGTCCTTTCCCCATAGTCAAGAAAGTGGGAAAGCAAGCCTACAAGGTCGAGTTGCCGCCGAGGATCAAGTTTCATCCAGTCTTCCATGTGAGCCTACTGAAACCGTATAAGGAAGATCGGTATGATCCAAACAGAGGAGTTTCACAAAGAGCACCAATGGGCATGAGGATCCAACATGACAAGGAACTAGAAATTATCTTGTCGGATCGTGTGGTGCGTCATTCCAACCAACCTCCCACACATGAGTTACTCGTCAAGTGGAAGGGATTGCCAGAAAGTGAAGCTAGCTGGGAGCCAATCCAACATTTGTGGCAATTCAAGGAACAAATCAAAGCGTACGAGGATTTGAAGGCAACGAGGATGTCGCCTGATTAGGTGGGGGAGAATGTCACAACTATCTTCTTGCCTAGCCAAGTGAGGTTGGCAAGTGTACATAATGTAGAGTATTCTACATTGTTCTAGAGAGAGTTCTCTAGAACCTCCCATAAGATTCCACAAAGTTCTATAGGATTCTAGTCCTTAGATATTTCTAAGGAAGTGTGTAGAAACTCATTATAGACCGTTAGATTAAATTGATCACCACCGTCCATTGAGGAGGTGGAGTTGTATAAATAGGCTAAGGCCTCATTTGTTGTAATCACCTCAGAGAATTCAAGCAATACAAGTTCTAGTTCTCTTAAGCTCTCTTGTGTGTTCTTAGCTTGCTTAGTTTTCCAAAGTCTAAGTAAGTCTTTTGTGGGCAAGGCTGACTAGCTTTCTTTGATAAGTCAGGGCAAAGTTTGCTAGTGCTGCACGGGAAGTACTTGTGAAAAAGAAAGCCCGTGACAATCAACTATTGGGAAACTAATGAACGCTCTGATTTTGGGATGGATCACTGAAAAGCAGCCAAACGGGTTATGAGATATTTACAGAGAACTAAGGATTACATGCTCACATATAAGAAATCAGATCAGTTGGAGTTCATAGGGTATTCTAATTTTGCTGGATGCCAAGATAGTAGGAAATCCACATCAGGCTACATTTATCTGTCAGCTGGAGAAGCTATTTCATGGAGGAGTGCCAAGCAGACACTCATAGCTTATTCCACTATGAAAGTAGAATATGTAGCATGTTTTGAGGCATCCAATCATGGATTATGGCTGTGAAAATTTGTCACCGGGCTGCGCATTCTGAGGAGTATTGAAAAACCACTAAAGTTATATTGTGACAATAACTCAGCAGTTCTATATGCCAACAACAACAGGAGCTCATCTAGGTCAGATCATAATGACATAAAGTTCCTGGTGTTGAAAGAGAGAGTACATAATAAACAGATTTCCTTAGAGCACATTTGGATAAACTCCATGATTGCCGATCCGGTTACTAAGGGATTACCCCCCAAGGTCTTTCATGAACACACTGCTAATATGGGTTTATATCATTTGAGGATATTTTGGTTTAGTGGGAGTTTGTATATTTGATTGCTCTATATTGGATTTTGGACACATTTAATGTATTTTGGTATTTTCTGCAGAAATAAAGAATTCAGTTTATTTACACTCTGGTTTATTGTGTTAAAGTTCAATCTCAATAAAGTTTAAAGTAGGACCAGTTGGAAATAGACATGTTTAGATCACGTTACATGAAATTTCCATGCTACGTATCCATGATTGATCTATGTCATTTGATTGTATGGGTATACATGACTATTGATGGATTTAGTTGCGCTAAATGCGACGAAAGTTCTTTTAGTCCTATACCCGTATAGTCAATGGACGAGATTGTTTGGAAATACATTCATATGTGATAGCAAATTTTGAGCTCATTAGGTTATACACATTTTTAAGGTAACATATGTGGCCCAAGTGGGAGATTGTTGGAAAAAACCACACATATGTGTTAAATGTGTATTGCTATATTAAAGTATAGCCCAAATAAATTGTGATATAATATAGTTAATTGTGATATAATCCGTCGATTATGGTAATTTCATTGATCTATTGTTCACGCTTGCTTTCGAAAAAATGAACATTAATATCATAGACATGAGACCACCGAAGGGAAGTCTGTTTAGCTTCAATGAAGCCGAGACCAAGATGATGGGAGAGATTATCCTATCAGTCACTGCTGGCCTGACGATCAAGCACTACAAGAAAACCGTATTTTAGCGACGGTCACCAAAGGTATACAGCGACGGTTATGACTGTCGCCAAATAAAACAGCGACGGTTACAAAACCGCCGCTAATAAAGGCGTTACTAGGTCATTCAACGACGGTTTTAAGCAACCGCTGGCATAACCGTCGCTAAATACTATATAGCGACGGTTTAATGTAGCGACGTTTATATTCGTCGCTAAATACAATTTAGCGACGGTTATAAACCGTCGACAAAATTCGATGAACAATCCAACTTTTTGCTTTTTAGCGACGATTTGCAACTGCCGCTAAATTCCCTTTGATAATTCAAATTTTTTTACCATATAAAAATCACATTTTTCAACCTGTAGTGTTTTCTTTTCATTGGGTGCAGATAATCAATCCAACATATGCACTACAACTTTTAGACTCAAATCAAAAATCAAATATAAACGACACTAAACTAAACTCATATGATACCATCATCATACATTAAGAGGAACTTTAATTTCATTTCAAAATCAATCTTATACATGGTCCAGAAGAAAATTACAAATTAAAATTGTTACAAATTGTCAATGCTTACATCTAACAACCAAAACCGAAGAATGTATTGGCCAAGTTCAAGAAAAGAGACATAGAATCATATTTTTGGTCATCAACATGATCATCCACTGCACTTGGTAGCTCTTCTTCTTGTATAATTAGTACATGTTGCCCTAGAAAGTGGAGGACGTATGTTGAATGAGTTAGTCTGTCTACAGCTGCTTTGATTGACTAAATAACAGGATCCTGCAAATGACAGTTTACAATATTTTGAACACATGGGTGACAAAAAACAATCATGACATGTTGGGTGAATGTTAACATGGAAAACAAAAACAACATTAGAAAGGATTCAATGAAATGTACAACAAAGAAATACCTGCACCGGAAGAGCAGGATGGTCATAAATTGACAAATAACTTTATCTATTGTCATCGAGTTCTGCAAGATTGCGAGATAACGCACCTACAACAGCCCCAACACCCTACATGTACCAACATTATGACGTCTCCATTCATGACAATAGAACTACTATCTGAAACTCAACCATGCTTAGAAATGAATTTGCATGCACAATCAATTAAAAGGCATTGAAGCACACAAGTTGATAACATGAATACTGCTAAGGAACCAATTACTTTAGTGGAACATAACTTTTGGAACATAAGATATCAACTATTGTATGGATATATTACCATATGCTTGAACATTTGTTGTAGCTGGGAGTAAGGATGGTTTGAATGAGAACTGACGTAGTAATCAGTAAATCTGTAGCCAAAGCGCTTATCAAACTTCTTCAGGATCTTACGGAGACCAATAGCATTCATCTCTACAAAAAAAAAAGAAGCTTTAAAAGGTCTTGTACTGCACTGCTTGGAGATGCTAAATTGTCTAATGTACTCTCTATAAAACAACAGTCCATCTCAGCTCCCACTTATACACATACCAACAAACTAGTCTCTGCATACTGAAGAGACTAGAAGAAAATCCCTTAAAAGAACCCGAGCAAGCAAAAACAAAGCTACTATTAACATTACATGAAGCACCAGCACCCACCATCTAGGTATTATAAGGCTGTCAAATCTAAAATCCAAGTGATAAGAAAATAAGAGTTGCAACAGCCCAATAAACAACACAAGGATTCAGAATTTCACGTAAAAGATGAAAAGGGGAGGTGTTTCAGCTTTTTAAGAGATGGTTAACATATACAGATTAAGAAGATAAACCCTGCAATCACTATCTGACATGGTATAATGAGTGGAAACACATTCAGGAATTTGAAAAGAAACCATGTTGGTATGTTATCCAAAATGGAGCCAAGACCAAGATATCCAGCAGTGGCCAGTATCCTGATTACATAAGATAAATGCAAGGAGGGTTTACTTGGAGAGAACAAAAACAATACCTGGGGAGAGGGAAAGATGGTGAAACCAAGCTTGGATTTCTTTCCATAATCCACAGACAAGCGTTCTAATAACAATGAACCCAAACCAGACCCAGTGCACTACAAGAAAACAATAATTTATTCCAGAAATATCAACCTGCATGATAAGAACTCACAATATTATTCCAGAAATTACAACATTGGAAAGTAGAATGCGCTTGTTACTGAAGTAACAGACTACAACATCATATCTACTAACATTGCTATTACAGGTTTTGGAAGACGGCGAATCTGCACCTATACAGAAGGGTAGAAAGATGCAAAATTCAAAGTAGAGGAAAGGCAAAAAGATAAGCTAATATTCAAAGCAGAGAAAATGATAATCATAGTTGAACAAAGGAAGGTGTTATACATATGTACCTGTAAATCTAAGACATTAAGTCGACCAAAATAGTCAAAATCAACATACCCGTCTGTGCTTCTCAATGATTGATTCCCACCACTACAAAATCCCAAACTATTCCAAAGTTCCTTGAACATAGCAGTCTTCCTACATACCAATGAACACAAGAAACCTAAACAGCTCAGGAAATCATAGTTTGTTAACTAAGGAGACAATTCCACTAGAATTTAAGTCAGCTCATATATCATTACTTCGATAGAAAAAAAAAATCTACACTACTTCCACTTGTATGTAATCTCTATAGCGTCTACATCACTTCTCTTTAAAAGTTCTTATGTCGCGGCAATGTCTCTGACATATGTAACTGGTCCTGAAACAATTTAAACAACTTAGAACAGGGTCTAACAGATAAAAAAAATCCAGTTCTTAAAAAGGAAATATACAAATTTACAAAGGTGAAAGAAATATACAAATTTTCTAGTACTCACATAGCTTAGAAGATTCACTGAATTGCCAAAGCTTGAATTTCTTCTACCAGAGATGATCTCTAATACTATAACTCCAAACCTAAAGACATCTGATTTGATTGAATATTGTCCTTGTGTGTTGTGTACTCTGGGTTTTAAATCACGATGTATATTCTGATTTGAGAATCTTGATGAAGATATAGTAGACCTTGACCTACTCCAACTACAATGTTGTAGTGTTTGTCCCACTACAATAGCTGACGTTTATTCTGATCTACATCATTGAAATTAAATTGAATTAAGGTTATCAAAATAATACAAGAAAGTAAGAAATGCTCTAAAAATTGCAGAACAAATTGTACCAAACAATATTTTGTCCAAGCTTCCATTGGAAAGGTATTCATAGGTAAGCAATATTTTTTCTTCTTGTATGCAGAAACTCAACAACCTCACTAAAATTCTGTGCATAAGTTTAGCAACCAAAACTACCTCAGCTTTCAGCTCTTCCATTCCTTGTCCTGATTTTCGAGCAAGCCTTTTTACTGCAATCTCACTCCCATCAGGTAGCTCCCCCTTTGATAGATTTTCAACATTTAATGAATAAGTACACAATACATAAGTAATAATGGTGCAGTAACCAGGAATAAAGACAGATGGATCTGTTATTAATGTAGCTAGCTATGGAACTATAATTAGAAATTAGATAGGGGTAGCGATCTAGCAAAAGAACACCTACAGTCTAAGCTCTATTTTGGTGGGAAGCAATTCTTAGAATGCAGTAGAAATCATTAAAGAAGAAGATGGAACTTCCATGGCAGGCTATATTCCATTGTTGAAAAGGAAATGCATAATGGTTGACAAGTTTGCAGGTAGTTTGTTTTATCTAGTACAAAGAAACAAAGAGAGCAGCTGACCTCTTGGGAAGCCATTTTACAGGAAACTTATTAACGAGTTCAGCTCATTTGTTGATGACTTGAAGAAAATAGTTTTATTAATGCGGACGCAATTGTTTATGAGTGGTTGTAATAAGCTCCTTTATTTGATTTATTTAAAATGAAGGTTTGTGGACCTTTATTAACTTCCTCTGCTCTTTAGGAAAAAAAAAGTATTCATGATAGTTATAAGTGCCAAAAATTCTTAAACTGCACAATATTGATGAAGGAATTATCTGAATTCTCAAGGTGCTAAAATAATTTATTTATTACCTTGTAAACAGAACCGAAGCCTCCTTCCCCAAATTTATATGCATAAGAAAAATCCTTTGTAGCAATTCTTATAGTAGCTAGATCAAATCTAAGTGATTTTGCGCTTTCAATCTCGCTATTTGTGCTTTTGATTCCATCTTCATTTAAGATCGCATCATCTTTCATATCTTCTTGAAAAATAAACAATTAAGACTCGTCCTCCAGGGTACACTAATCACCAACAAGTACACCTCAGTAAACACACTGTCGAATGTTGAAGAACACCTCATTGAACAAGTTGTTGGACTGTTGAACTTGATTAAGATAATCCATATAAACATCATGATACAACCATGGGAAGTGAGAAACTAATGTAACTTTTTTGCATCAAGCTTTGGTAAAACCAAAATGATGAAATATTTTCAGTGCATAAAACAAAGAAGTTAATAAGACTGATAAGATATACAAGAAAAACAAAGCAAACTTCAGAACAACTCAATAGAATATGAAATTTGACAATTTTTACAAAAATGTAAATATGTAATAAAGACCTAACCTGTTAATATGCTTCCATTGTCATAGACTTTGAAGTTGAAGCTATAATGAATCTATAAGAAGAATGAGCTGATGAATAAATGAAGAACTCACCTGAAGAAGAAGGATTGTTCAATCGCTCGATTGTGTTGCAGGACCAATCGATCACTCAATAAGGTGTGGCAAGGGTTGCAATCGATCAGGGAGGTGGTGATGGTGATAATGGAGGTGGCGGAGATGAATAATTTTCCCGGTACAAATAATTGAAATCCACATCAAGAATCGAAAAATCTTCCTTTGTACCCAAAATTTTCTCAACATTCAAACTCAAATTGATGAACAATACCAACAACAACAAGAATCGAAATGAAAGAGAAGGAGAAACTCATCACATCTATCAAACCTTAATTGCATCTCTCACACCGAACGAATTCGACCAAGAAACACCAAAACCTAAAATTCGAAGAACACAGAATCTCTGTAAAATGAAGAGAAACAAGAATCCCTGCCTTCAAATTGAGCATAAAGGAGAATAAACAATCAATCAATTTGATGGTTTGTTGTTCAAAATCACTAAAAACTCGGTCGAGTATCTATTCTTTGGCGCTACTTTCCCCTTTTTTGTTGATTTATTTTATGAATAGAGTAAAGAGAGAGAGGGAGAGAGGAAGGAAGAAGAAAAGATGGAAGCAAACATTGGTGGGAGGTGGTGATAGTGGTGGTGGTGAGTGGTGGACGAGCTAGGGGGAAGGGGACGATGGAGAGTGGAGATCGAGAAAATAAGGGATAGGGTTTTAAGGGACGGTTGGGTAAAAAAATCTATTTTTATTTATCACGACAGTTAAACCCGTCGCCATTAACTATAACCGTCGTTGAATAAAGTATTTGGCGACGGTTTTGTCAACACGTCGCTAAATAACCGCCACTAACTTGCCAATTTCTTGTAGTGAAGATAGTTAGGTTCGTGGTACTTGGTGCTCCGTCAGTCTACAACGTCATACTAGGTCGGCCTTGGATTCACTATATTAAGCCCTTAACCTCCACTAGTTACCAACTTATCAGGTTCCCCACAGTGGAAGGTGGTATGAGATACATGGGGACCAAGCAACCATGCATAGGTGTTGTGAATAAGCTGACCAAATTTTGGAGATTGTTAAGGGCTCAGACGACAAATAGAAACTATAGAACGGCTGAGGCCCAAAGAACCATCAAGTCGGTCAAGAACAGTGGAAGGTGTGGAGGGAATAGATCTAACGAAAGAGGACCCTATTGTACAAAAGATAACTTACATCAGATGTGAATTTCCCGAGTGCGAGAAGATGGTTTTGATAAAATTCTTGAAAGAGAATATAGATGTGTTTACAAGGAGTATGACTGACATGGTCAGCATCCCGCTAAGGTTGTTCAGCACAGTCGAAATGTTGACAAGACTAACCAAGCATAAACAAAAAAAGATCGATCCGAGGTTAGTGGATGTGGTGGCCGAGGAAGTGCAGTGTTTGCTGAATGCCGACATCATCAAGAAAGTCCAATACCTGATATGGCTGGCTAACACAGTAGTTGTACCACAGAAGAATGGGAAGGTAAGGGTTTGCATAGAATTTACAAACCTAAAAAGGCATGTCCTCAAAATTGTTATGTTATGTCAAGGATCAACGAGATGGTAGATAGAACAATCGGATACGAATTGGTATCCTTTATGGATGGGTATGCAAGATACAATCAGATTGTTCATAAATTCTAAATGGCGAGGAAACAAGCGAGGGAGGGGGGGGGGGCAACCCTCCACCCCCTCAGGATGCGCGAAGGGGATGGAGGGTTGCACCCCCCTCCCTCGCTGGTTTCCTCGCCATTTAGACGGGTTCCAGATTGTTATGAATCTAGAAGATGAAGAGAAGATAACATTCTTCACAGACAGGGTTACATTCTGCTACAGACGAATGCCCCATGGCTTGAAGAACGTTATCACAACTTATTAGAGGTTGTTAGATAATGTATTTGTGCATGGGATTAGCCATGCCATGGAAGTGTCCGTTGACGTTATGTTGATAAAGAGCAAGGAAAAGAACATCTCACAGATTTGGGGCAACTTTTGTTGTGCTCTGACAGTTTTCTATGAAGTTGAATCCTGATAATTGCACCTTTAGGGTCGGCTCAGGCAGGTTCCTAGGTTTTCTTGTGTATCGACATGAAACTGGAGCAAATCCTAATAAGATCAACGCACTACTAGAAATGTCATCTCCGGTCACAAAGAACAAGTTCAAATGTTGACTTGTATGGTTGCTGCCCTTAGTCGATTCATTTCCAATTCATCAGACAAATGCAAATCATTATTTACTATGTTAAGAAAACATATTGAATTTGAATGAATTGAAATGTGAGGTAGCTTTCTAGAGTCTCAAGCATTACTTGGAGTAGTTACCTGTTTTCTCAAAGCCTGAAACAAGCGAAGAATTGTTCCTGTATTTGGCTGTGACCAGCCATACTAGTGTTTTACTTGTTTGAGAGGTTAACCGAGTGGAAAAGCCAGTCTATGAAAATATTATTTTTGAATTAGTACAAAAACAATATTGGATAAGCTTATAAAACCATTATAGTTTGAGCAAGAAATGCATTGACTAAATTATTAAGTCATGCATACTGAGTTTTGAGTGATGGATGAAATTAGATCATTCAAATGTGATCTTGAAGACTCAACCAAATCCAACAATGCAAGAAAATGAAATCAAGTCATATGCCAATATTCAAAGTTTGAATTTGGGACATCCTATCACATATGAATATCCCTTGAATATATCACTTTGGACATGCTCATGTGCTTAAAATAAATGTCCATGTTAAGAACCTTTTGTTTTAAAAACACTGTTTGGACAGAGCAAAGTCGACTTCACCCTTGAAGTGTTACTATCAGTAGGTGACCGTTCTGATAAAGTAAAAAGTCATTTTGAAATAGCCGCATCTACAGATAGTGAAGTCGACTTCACCCTTCTAGGATCAGTCTATAAATAGTTGCATCTTCATTTGCCTTCATTCAACATTAGGATTTTAAGATAAACTTTTTAAGAGTTATTAAAGAGCAATCGATCCAGTAAGAACTAGGAAATTCCAAGCGGGTGGTAAAACTTGGTTGTGTCATATTTCATGATGGTGTGATCATTGGTTATTCGATAAGTCTCATGAGCACGAATATAATACCAGCGATATATCTGAAATTCCAAGCACACGTTCGTCAGACTTGGTTGTGTTGCATCCTACGTGACCGCCAAGGTATTCGTAAGACTTGCGTAGCATAATACTTAGTTCGTGTCGGCGAGTCTCAAAGGAGCAGGTCAACTTGACCTTGCAAGGATGTGGCACTTTATTTCAGATTGTAGGTCTCTGTTAATCAAGATTATATAAGCTTGAAGTTTGTGAGCCCTTTCCACCGAGGAAGTGACTGGTCAGGGCAATTAAACCTTGGCTTAGGTGAACCTTGTTATATCTGTGTGGTATTGTCTCTTCCCGTATATTTACATACTTATGCATGTTTGCTATCTTATTGTCTTTGATATTTCATCTT
Organism: Berberis vulgaris; assembly: GCA_963556465.1. Classification (NCBI taxonomy): domain Eukaryota; kingdom Viridiplantae; phylum Streptophyta; class Magnoliopsida; order Ranunculales; family Berberidaceae; genus Berberis; species Berberis vulgaris. The sequence continues at coordinate 68,899,416 of OY747129.1, read as the reverse complement.
GCATTACAAATCATATTTCACCTCGCTTGATTTGTGCACTAAGACTTGGACCTACTTTGCAAAACCATTTCCTTATAATCGTATTTTAAATTCCAAGACTTGTGAGACCACCCAAGCCAATAGGTAAATCATTTCATTTTCTTTCCTACCTTTGATTATTTTATTGGTGCTAAACTATAGGAGATTATTTTGAACATGGAGTTTATACGAAGTGTTCATATAGCCTACTGATAAACACCCAAAAATCAATTTTTACACCTCTAAATACACAATTGTTAAGTCCAATTATCCAATAAAAATATCTCATTACGTGTATTTTGTAGGAATTCAAGCACTAATCTCAAATAATGCACAAAGTGGCACAATAAGCACTACACCATAAATGTCAATTTGTAGCACACTAGATGTGTTACTAAAATTTCTTGTAACACCACAAAAATCTTGCAAATCATGGCATTACAAATATTAGTAACACCTCGAGTGCTACAACCTTCAACTTTTGTAATAGTTGTCCAATGTTTCTAATGGCACGGTAGCATGTTACAATGTTAAAATATTAGTAGCACCTCGACATGTTACAAATGTTTTTTTTTTTTTTTACAAAAATAATATTTTATTTTATTTATTTTTAATTAAATAAATAAAAAAATATCAACAAATGAATGACATCCAATGAGATTATAAAATTCAAATATTCAAATACCAATGTTAATACCCAATTTAAGATAAACTTGCAACCATTACAAAGTGAAATACTTGCAATCGATTACAACATCGTTTTTCATATTGGATCAGTATTATAAAAAAAAATCAAGAAACATTTCCAAAGACCTGAAACAAATTCTTTTTTAGGGTTGTTTCACATTGGAACGTGAATGTAATTTCTAGCTGGAGCAGAGCAAAAAATAGCAACAACACTAACATAAAAACTAACAAAAACACTGATGCCAAAAGCCCACTCTGAAAACAATCACATTTCCTCATCTCGGTCTCCTAATATCCCTTCTGGTGCCACCATGAATGTAGCTGTCTTCTGGCACCCTTCCACTGAAAAGTGGACACACAAGTCTGGATTCCCAGCAAACGCTCCTGAAAATTAAAATGCATTCGTGATTAGAATTGAGGAAACTATAAAATAGGTACCCCGATAAATATGGTGGAATTTTCATTCAATATCATGCAAGTCCTTTGCCACCAACATTTGTGCCGGTGGATTTTCAAAAATGTCTTGAAACAAACAAACATCGAAAGTGTTAGATCTTATTTTTACAAATAGTTCTCAAGATTTTTTATTTCAACCATAGAGAGATTTATTTCGAAGGTAACTTTTGTGTTTCGTAATGAGAAACATCAAGAATATTTCAACCCAATTCCACTGACTACGAACTCCAATATTCTATAAGACCTCAAATCTTTACACACTTGGATATTCAGTAAAACCTATCAACAACAACAAATCGTACTAACGCAATTCCATTGTACTTGTCGTGAATTATCAAAAGTGCCACTAAAATCTACAATCCTGGACAAAGTCATATTAACTGGAACACCAACACAGAACAATTCAATAACAAATCAAACCATTCCAACCAAATCCTGTCAATCAAACTGATAATTCACAATAAGAACAGAAAAGTTAGATATGATAGAGTTGGATCTTACACATTAAGGTGTTGGAAACAGTATCATTTGCGGTTCTGACAAGGGATTCAAGATTGAACCCTAGATTAGAAGATCTGGACTCCTATTTCGAAGCTCTGGAAGCAGCGTATGAGTTCTAATCGGCGAGAAAAGACGATCCTTTCTGCTGATCGTTGCTGCTGCTCGGACATCCCGTGAACCACGACTGAGCTGTGTTATGCATAATTTGAATAAAAATAATAAACATTGATTTGCTGAGAGATGAGTAGATGAGCTAAGTGTGTGAAGAGAAGTGTGAGAGATCTTAAAGAGGAGTGTCAGCTTACCTTGATGTCAGCCATTGATGGATTCTCGAGCAAGAAAGAGAGTTGTTGAGGTGTTTTTTTTGTTGATTATGAAGAGTGCAGTCAGAATTGAAGTCACCTAACTCTTGATCGAAAAAGTGAAATTTGATCGATGGAGAGTGAAGTTCGATCGATGGGGAATGAAGTTTGAGAGGTGTTCTAGGTTTTGCAGAAGTATGAGAGAAGTTCGAGTTTTGCTTTAAAAAATGAATAGTAAAAGGGAAGATGTTAATAATGATATTCTAATTTACTAATTAGTAATTTAACTAAATTTTTTTTTGTTATTTTTATAAATAATATATTTAATTAAAATTACAAATAGTAACTTAAGTCAATAATTAGTAACATCTTTTGGGGTTACAAGACTTGTAACACAATAAAGAGTTAAAAATTAAAAAATATTGATGTTATTAATTACCTATTTTGGTGTAGTGAAGACTAAATTCAATAACTAGAAAGCTCATTGGGAGTTCACATGCATTGATAATGACTAAATAATTTCAAGCCCAAGACCAATGAAGTTAAGCCCACAAAACATCAACAACTATAGCTCTCAAGAAAATCAACATGAAGATTTGGATATCCACATGACCAACTTTATCATAAGAAATCTCTACAAGACATGTTTCCTTATTCAACTCTAACATATTTCCTCATTTTACGCCAACACCTTTCCTTATTTCACTCGACCATGTTTCCGTGTTTCACTCGACCATGTTTTCGTGTTTCACTCAACCATGTTTTCTTATTTTACTCAAACCCTTTTTACTTATAAAAACCCCATACATGGAGTTCATAAAAAATAGTTTTTCTTGGAGAGTTTTTTTTTTTTGTTGTTGTAGTTATTGGCTTTAGATTTTTGCTTAGTAGAGAAGTGCATATACTACTTTCCAACATTATAATTTTTCCATTAAAGTAAAAGTAAGTTCTATTTTTGTTTCTCTTTCTCCTTTAATTTTTAGTTTATTCTCATTATTCATGGAGAGCTAATCTCCCCTTTCAAGGGGAATATATTGAGCCCCATGAAGATATAATGATACTTAGATTGTGTTTCATTTAAAAAGTAAATTAGGACAATGAATTGTAAGAAATACTTCGAAAGAGCTTTATTTGTAAAATAGATAATGATTTTGATTCGAAAGAATAAATTATTTCCATGTCTTTTAGATTTTTCCAATGAAAAACATAATTGAAATCCAATGATGTTTTAGAAATAAAACAATGGATTTGGTTAAAGTTTGAGGAAAATGAAAAAACTTTTACTTCTTTAATCTCACAACTCAAGTCATGTAGATTGAAAAATCATGCGATTTGAGTATTTTGGAGAAATTGAAATTACATTCTACAATCATTTCTAAAACAATGGATTTTTCACAATTTTATTTCATACTATTGAAATTTCTCAATATTCATTTTTGTTACAAATTATTTATTTTATTTTGGAATCATATCATCTCTCAACATCTCACCATCCATTATTTTGCTCTTCTATTTATTCTTTAAATTGAAATTCAAATATTGTCTTCTGATTCAAGTGAAGTAGTCGATAACCCCTACTTCCACTATGCATTGTTGAAGTGTATTATAGGTTGAAGGAAAAAAATAAAAATAAACAAAAAATAAGTATTTCTTTGATTGACGTCGAAAATCATGCATCGACATTAATGTCGGTTTTTTGCATCAATCACCTCCTACTTTTGCATTCTTTCACAAAAGTTTTTCAAAAAAAATGGATTTTCAAAAAAGAAACTATTCACCCCCTCTAGTCTTGGTCATTATATCTTAGGGCACCGGATAGTGATAACTTGTAGAGTCACCACTGCACTTTCAGTGTACTTCTTGAGCTAAACCTTACTCGATGCTAGATACACACCGCTAGAGAAGGCGACACTGACACTCTTTTACTCCGACCAAAAACTAAAACCCTACTTCCAGAGTCATCCAATCACATTGATCTTGTAATTGTTAATTAAAGTCAGCATTACAGAGGTCAGGAAAATTGCAAAGAATGGCAAATTGGTCTCTTAGTCTAGGCGAGTTTGAGGTACAATATAAAGCCAGGATAACTGACAAAGGTCAAGTGATGGACAATTTCTTATTAGATTATTCGGGAGACGATGTGGACTGAGAGCTATGTGATGAGGTACTGCAGGAGGAACCTTCCCCAAAGGTGGCCAGAAGAACCTTTAGGTGACACTCTTCAAGGATGATTCTTTGGGAACATTCGGGGCTTGAGTCAGCGGTGTTCTCGTTATTCTAGATAATAATATGATTGGGCTCGCAGCTAAACTTGGTTTCCCGACAACCGAATATGAGGCACTGCTTGGCATACGCTTGACGTGAAAGAGTTTACTGTATTTTTTGACTCCATGCTAATTTTGAATCAAATCAATGGGACATACGAGGCTAGAAATAAGAAAATGATTCAGAATCTGAAAGTCATAGAGTTATCGACTACACTGTTCATTAAGGTTGAATTTTTCCACATTGGCCGAGATGAGTACAGACACATTGATGCTTTGGCATACATGACAACACTGTTTGGAGGAACTGAGTCCGACTCCACAGAACACAACGAGTTGGTTCAGAAGGCCATAACCGTTCAACTGATTGGCATACAACTCTTTAAGAAGTCGGCAGAGGGTCCCCTGCTAAAGTGTGTAAGTAAATAGGAATGGATAAGGATATTGGCTAAGATACATGACCGAGAGTATCGCAATCATTCTGGTGCACGAACACTGACGCACAAGGACTGAACTCAAGAATACTGGTGGTCGTATATGCAGGCAGACGCAAAGAAATGTGTCTGAAGGAGTCGCAGCTGCCAAGTCCATGGCCCCGCTCGTGCATGATCTGACTGAGGAATTACATGCCATCATTGACCCTTAGCCTTTTTCCATGTTGGACTTGGATGTCGTAGGGTCATTCATATGGGGGCAAGGAAGAAAAAGAATATATCTTGGTAGCAACAGAGTACTACTTTAATAAGTGGGTGAAGCAATAGCCAAGGCAGTCAAACCGTTGAAAAGAAGGCGAAGCGATTACCCCTCTTATTGCTTTAAACGAAAAGCAAAACAATCGCTTTACAAACATGAAGCGAACATTAAAAATAAAATAAAAAAACATATTAAATTTTTTATAAAATGCAAATAAATTCATTTTACTTGTATATAAGCTTTTAAATAGAAAATTGAAATTATGATGTTATATTAATGATAATTAGTCATGTAATTCCCTATTTAATTTGCACTTTAATAATCATTAAAATTTCATCTATAACCCTCAATCAATTCAATCACGTAATTAAAGTAAGAAAAATAATAATACGTAAAAAAATTTAATTCATTTGAAGATGTTTAAGTAACTAACAATTTTAATAGAGATTTAAATTAGTATACTAAGTAAGAAATTATAAATATAGTTGAAAATAACTATTAAAAATAATTAATTAATGAATTAAATGACAAGAATATCTTTGTTTGAAATTTAGAGTATTTTTGAAATTTTTTGAACCAATCTCTATTGTAAAAATATGTAATCCTAATTAATAATGTATCTCATTACCAAAATTTTTATAGTAAAAATAAAAAAAATCAAAATTTTTGCTTTTCCTCATTTTTTTCGTTTTCTCGCTTTGGCTTGATTTGACTACACTGGTAATAACATTAAAAATTATCCAAGTAGAAGAAATTCATCATTTTCTCTGGACCCACATTGTCACGCGATTTTGTTTTCGTTACGCCTTCGTAGCTGACAATGGGATAAAGTTCAGAGGAAAGAAGGTAGCAACATTCTGTTCACAACATGCGATACAACGATACTTTGCTGCTCCCGCTCAACCACATTGTAACAGTCTGGCCAAGGCAGTCAACATGTCAATCTTGAACAACTTGAAGAAGAGGTTCTTAGAATCGAAAGAAAGATGGGTAGTCGAGCCCTCTGGCCTACAGAACCATAGCTATGAGATCCACTGGAAACTTGCAGAGAAGAAAAGGTGGAGAAAAATATGAACAGTGGGTAAGAAAGGGTTTATTTAGTGGTGTGCTTCAATACATTAAAAAAAAAGAAATGGTGGTGTGCTTCAACATAAGTTGTGGTGTCAAAAAATGGGAGCCATGATCAAATGGTTCTTTATTATGAGTATAACCATATTGACTTGCATCTCATGTTGAACTTTTGCTCTTTAGTAGTCCATTCTTGAAAATTAGTTCATGTGCATATGGCCAGTGATTTTCACAATTGATGTAGTGTGAGTAAATACAAACAATTTTATTGTAGAGAACTTGAGAAAGCTATGAAAGAAGAGCCCTTCTGGTGAGCGACACCCATCCCTCGCTTCCTTTCCCTCACCCCTAGAATTCCTGATGAAAGAATGTAGAATTTTGGTGGATGTTTACCAAGCATGAGGTGGCAAATTTGCTTTACATGTGTCATCCATGTATTAAGTCATCTTTGCTTATAAATAGGCTTGCATTGTATTGTATATAATGATGACATGAAGCAAGATAAAATAAAATTGCAAATGTAATATGTGAATGGTACGTGAATAGTTGATTAAATTATGTCACGTTATCAGCACGAATGCATCAATAAATTTCGACGATTTCGTCACTCTATATCATTTATTTGGATCTTAATGCGTGGGTATTTATCTTTGCTTTCATTTTTTGCAAAACTCTTTAATCAAAAGAGTTAACAGGTAAATTTTCCAATCAAAATCTTATGTTGCTCAAATTTGAATATATCATGCATAACAATTACTTATATTTTTACACTATTTATTGTTGTATAAATATATGAGTCGAACTTAAGTAAACATTATATGGCTTCACTTCAACCCTTAAGACAACAAATCCATAATTTTCATTGAACAGTTTCGAACATACATGTATGATAATAATAACTAGAAACCAAGTGAAACTTGGGGACTAAAAGAAGAGAGAAAAGGTTTGTTGTAAAATTTGTACAATTAAGAAACTCCCAAATGTTAATTAGGGCACAAACCTTTTAGATAGATATATTTTCTTTGACTTTCAATTCATCTTCCATATCCGCGTAGAAGTTCCGAATGCACTACAGCAAAATTCGGATGTATTCGTCATTAGTAAATTCTGATGTATTTCTATTTCCTAATTGCATGTGCCTTTTCATAAAAAAAAACACTCAACCAAACAAATAACACGATCAGCTACCAATTTGTCATCGATAGAACCTTCAAATTTGCGCATCAAAAGAACTCTTTGAGTATTTTTTCTTGACCCTTTGTTGGCGACTTGCAAAGAACTTAAGAGGATGAGAGGAGTGATAGAATAAGTCGAGAGAGATGAATCAAATGAAATGACAAGATAACAACGCACTCCCTCTCCTTTGATGGCAACTCCACGCTCCACTGTACCACTGGAGAGTAATACGTTGGAATATCAGGGTTTTTGACATCGGTGTCCTACTTATTAGATAGTAGATTAGCGTGAATATAACAAATCCCATCAACATTAAATACAGATGTTTTCTGTGTTTTTATAATAACAAATGATGAACAGAGCATGGCCTTAAATATGTAATGTTTTTACAGTATTCATATGGTTGCAAAGCATATTATTATATTATAGTGGGATGTCATTGTCTTGCATCTATTAAAACGTTACGGATATTATAAATTTACATTTATGTTCAATTATGAAGCAAAACTCAAATTGCAGTTATCACAAGGATCAAGAAAAATAATAAATTAATTGTGCCTTTGAAATTCAATAGTTGGACATGAGCAAGGTTTTTGATTAAAATCCAATTCTTTTCATCTCCTCTCATCACAATTATAACTAAAAAGGATCGAAGAAATGAGCAACTTGTCCCTTTGAGTTTATTTGCCATAGTTCAGACTTGAATATTATACGAGTAGATATATGTAATACCCGTCCAATTCACTTACTAATATACTTTTATTATTTTAGAATTTGATAATATTTATTTATTGATTGTAATTATTAATTGGTAATAGTTACAAATAATTATATTTTATGATTTTAATTTAGAACTTAGGTTTAAGCTGGTGGTGGGTAAAAGATAAGAGATGGTTGTGTTTAGCTAATGAAACCCTAATAAAAAAATTTCATTTAAAAAGAAACCCTAGCCCTTTTTGTTTTTCTCTTTGCATACAAACAAAAGAAAAAAAAAACTTACGTTGAATAGAGGGAGGCACTGAAAGAAGGACTTTGAGATCTTGCAAAGAAAAACATTGGTGAGTAAAACTCTATCTCCTTCAATGTTTTTCTCAATGGCGTGGCTTGTAATTTGTGAAATCGATTTTATTTTTTCTATTGATAGGGACATTTATGAAATTGGCTTCACCGTGTTGTGAAATTGGTTTTACTGTTTTATTGTTGTTAGGGATATTTGTGAAATCTTTCATTACTGTTGTTGGATGTGTTGATGGTAGTGTTTAGCTATATATATATATATATTTATATAATGGTTTTACTTTTTACTGTTGATGGATTTGTTGGTGGGAACTTGATGGGGACAATTGTGAATTACTATTGATGGGGACTTTTGGTGAAATCTGTTTTACTATTATATTGAAATTAGTTTTGATGAAATCTCACAATTTATAGGATTTGGGAAATTTGTGAAATTGTTGGATTTCATGTGTTAGTATAATGTAGACATTTGTGGAAATCTCATGTTCACATGACTTGGATGTGTGATGTGTTGAACCTTGGGAAGCGTATTTTTTTTTGGAAACCATTTTTTTATTGAATCTCACCAACGAATATCCTTTTCACCAAATCACTTGAACTTCATGGTCTAGTAAATTTATTATTTAGTAAAACTTAGAAACATTGACCTGCAAGAGATAGAACTTTGCTTAAATTTTTTTTTTAGTGTCTTTTGATCTATCTCCTTTTATTTATTCCTAGTTTAATGTTATTACGTAGTATGGGTAACTGAAGTTTTAGTAAGGTGTAAGATTTTCAAGACTGCAATAATCTGTGTTACCATACATGAAAATTTTCTTTTGAAAACAACTGCTAAAAATTAAAACAAATAGTTATAACTATCTACAATGTATTTTTTATGTATTATTATTCACCCATGTCATCCTCATTGTTGGTCACAAATACAAATCCTTGGAAATGCTCTTTTCCACAACTCCAAATTTTTTATTTTATTTTGTATACAGACTTACTTGTATACGTGTGATATTATTCTGGGTATGCAGACTTGCTTGCATATCGATATGTCGTTCCATGTGTGTTCGGTAGTACGTGTAGTATTTAGGAAATATTTGTCAGGTATCAAACTTCGGGTGAGATGAAATGACACTCGATGTGGAACCCCACTTGGGTCATGTACGCTCCGAGTGACATCAATGGCAAGGGAGGCACACTTGGGTGAGGTGTGTTCGGCACAGGAGGAGAGTGCGATTGTGGAAAATAAGCTAAGAATTTGGAAAATAAAAATAAAGCCATTGAATTGATCATAACATGAAATTGTGTATGAATTATTTTAGCGTGTACTAGGTTAGCATTGAGGGAAGAAAGTAACAACTCATTTGAATCTCGAATGAGAACTACTTGTCTTCCTTAAGGTGAATTTGCATTTTTCTTTTATATTTAATTGTCTTGATTTGTAAGTTTGCTCAAACCAATATTAATATACTGACCCAGATTTTGTATTATTTTACAAATTTGGGTGCGTTCTTAATGAGCGTAGCCCCAGAGACCTATCAGGGTTAATTGGAGCGCAAGAGTGGTATTAGCTGCATGGCGATAGCTGAGGAGTCGAAACATCTTTTTGTTAGATCATTATTATTATATTCCTAGGTAATCAGATGTAGGGTTTAGTTATAAATACTCAGCTTTTGTCAGAGATTTATTTGGGAATGGATTAATGAAATTTTCATTTATTTATAATTGTGGACCTCATTTTGAGAGGAAGAATTTTGAGGAAGGTTATTATTTCATTTACTGCCTTATGACTATACCATTTAATTTGTTCCTGACGTGCCTTGATTTTTGAACAATCTATTAATTTATGTTGTTCAAAAATCGGGGCGTGACATTTGGTATCAGAGCATTTGGTTAGCCTAGATCTAGGGTAGGTCTAGGTGATCCTCGAAAGTGTGGAAATGGGATTATGAACGTTTGGATTATTAAGTATTAACGGTTATTTATTTTCGCTTGAAGGTAATGGCGAACACTCGATCAAATGGTGCCATTGGGCAGAATGGTGATAACGGGCGGAATAACACTAATAGGCCAAACGGTTCAACTGATCAGGGGGGGAAATCCTAACTTGGTTCAAGTGGACGGGGAGCTATGATGACGCAACTTTTGCAAGTTGTGCAGAACAACCATCAGTATAATCAGGGTGACCCGTTTGTCAGGAGAAATAAGGAGTTTGGGAACCTAAGCAGTCAGAGGTTTAATAAAGAGACTGGCCCTATTGCAGCTGAGAAGTGGATTCGTAAGTGTGAAACCGTATTCAATTGGATGCAGATGACTGAGGTATAGTAACAAGAATTAGTTGCTCATAACTTGGATGGTAATGGAAAGTATTGGTGGGATTCTGTCGAGGAGAGCATGGATACGACTGTTATGACTTGGGAGACTTTCAAGTCAAAATTTGACTGTCAGTTTGTACTTGAAGCTGTGAAATCTCAACTAGCTGCAGAGTTCCTTAGTTTGACGCAAGGTACAAAGTCAGTGACCCAGTATGTGACAAAATTCAACGAGTTGACTTGGTATGCTCCGTACTTGGTTGATACTACTACCAAGAAGAATCAGAAGTTTATTAGGGGTTTGGGTCATTATCTATCAAAGTCGCTTTTACCCTTTGATAAAAAACCCTTCGACAGAGTTTTAGACTTAGCTCTCAAGTTCGAAGAGCAAGACGCCGCTTTTCGAGAGGCTAGAGAGAAGAACAGGGGAGGTGAGTCGTCTAAAAACTCGCGTTCATCTGGGAACTGAGATCATAATAGGTATAAGCCTTATGATCAGAATCAGCGAGGACCTGGATTTCAGTATCAACCGAGGTTCCAATCTGGAGGTTAGTTTCAGCAGAGGCCCCAGGGAGGAGTTGAGTCCTAGGGAGGTTTCAAGCCGCAGGGTGGCTTCAGGCCCCAAGGGCAGCAGTGGCAGAGGCCGACATTTCAGAATCAGGGCCCGCAAGGCCCATATCAGCAACCTCGACCATATGATCCTTGACCTCAGACACCTGCAACACCACGAGGGCTGGCTCCCACTGATAGGTTATGCTACAGATGTAACCAGCTAGGGCATCTCATTCGTGTATGTCCTAGTGGGCGAGGCGCTCCACAGGGTAGGCAAGCCCCACCAGCTCCAGCACGTGCATTTGCGGTTCTACCAAGGCAATAAAATGTTGAAGGTACCATCACCACTCAGTTTCCCTTGCGAGTATTATTTGATTCTGGTGCTTCTCATTCGTTTATTTCTCGTCGAATGGTAGAAAAAGAAAACCTTAAAACTATGCCACTTGTCAAACCTTTATGTGTTGAGACACCCATAAGAGGCACTGTCACATTATCTGAGCAATGTAGAAATTTTGAGATCTCTTTAACGGGTCGAAAACTTGTTGCGGATTTGATAGTTATGAATTTTGAAAATTTTCATGTTATTCTTGGGATGGATTGGTTGGGTAAAACACTATGTTGCTATAGATTGTGCTGCGAGGACCATTTTGATAGATACACCAAGGTTGCCGCGAGTTAGTCATGTTTGTGAACCTTGTGGGGACTCCATAATGACGAGCACTCTATACTCTATGGATATACCAGAGAAAGATATTAGCATGGTTGAGGTGGTGAAGGATTATGTAGATGTATTCAAAGAGATTCCCAGTCTACCACCTAAGAGAAAAGTCGAATTTTGAATTGACTTGTTGCCAGGGGCAACACCGATTTTGAAAGCTGCATATCGATTGGCTCCCAAGCAGTTGGATGAGATGAAAGTCCAACTAGAGGAATTACTTCAGAAGGGGTAAGAAATTTCTCTCGTATGTTTTATTTATTTATTTATTTATAACAGTTATACATATGTGCATATTTGTGAGTAACTATATGGTTAATCCTTTAAAGTGTGTATACTTAGGTTTATTCGACCAAGTAATTGTCCATGGGGTGCGCCTGCTATCTTTGTTTCTAAGAAGGATGGTACTTTGAGGATGTGTGTCGACTATAGAGAATTAAATAAGGTGAATAAAAAATAAGTACCCTCTTCCGCGGATAAATGATTTGTTAGATCAGTTGAAAGGGGCGGTTGTATTTTCACAGTTGGATTTGAGGACTGGGTACCATCAGATGGGTGTTGTAGAGCAGAGCATACCTTTAACGACGTTTCAGACTCGGTATGGGTTATATGAATTTTCGGTCATGCCCTTTAGATTGACCAATGCTCCTGCTTTCTTTATGGATTTGATGAACCGTATTTTTCGCCCGTACCTTGATAAATTTGTTGTCATTTTCATTGATGATATTATGGTATATTTCTGAAACATGGAGGACCATCGAGAGCATTTGAAAGTAGTGTTTCAGACTTTAAGAGATCACAAATTGTATGCTAAATTTAGTAAGAACCACTTTTGGGAGAAAGATGTGAGATTTATTGGGCATGTGATTTCTAGCGAAGAGATAGCGATTGATCCTGAAAAAATTGCAGCAGTTAAGGAATGGAAAAAACCCACTAATGCCAGTGAAATTCGGAGTTTCTTAGGGTTGGCTGGATATTACAGGAGGTTTATTGAGAAATTTTCGTTGATTGCAACACCTTTGACGAGTCTGACTCGAAAGGATGTCAAGTTTATATGGACTAAGGACTGTGAGACTGCATTTCAAGAGTTGAAGCAAAGGTTGACTACAACTCCAATTTTAATCATTCCCACTCGTGGCGGGAAGTTAGTGGTGTTTACAGATGCTAGCAGAACAAGTTTGAGATTTGTTTTGATGCAAAATCAGAAAGTAGTTTCTTACGCTTCTAGGCAGTTAAAGCCAAATGAGAGGAGATATGATACGCATGATTTGGAATTAGCAGTGGTGGTTTTTGCTTTAAAAATATGGAGGCATTATTTGTATGGAGAGAAATTTGAGTTGTATACTGATCACAAAAGCTTAAAGTATCTATTTTCACAACGAGATTTAAACATGAGGCAGGAGAGGTGGATGGAGTTCATTAGTAGCTATGATTTTGAAATCCTTTACCATCTAGGCAAAGAAAATGTGGTGGCGGATGCCCTTAGCAGGCAACATAGTGTGTTTACCGCTCTTATGGTGCAAGAGTGGAAGATTCTCGAGGTTATTGCAGCTCATGATGTTTTGACAGTTCCGCATACTAGAGAAGCTTATGTTTGTAGTTTGACAGTGAAACCTACCCTGATTACTCGGGTCATTTCAGTGCAGCACACTGACCCATTTCTCATGAACAAAATAAATGATTTGATAGTTGATACATTGGATAAATGTCCTATTGATTGGTCAGTTGACATAGATGGAGGATTGCGATTTCATGGTAGACTTTGCGTACCCGATATTTCGGCGTTAAAGAAGGAGATTATGGATGAGGCTCATCGTTCTAAATTTACTGTTCATCCAGGGGGTATGAAGATGTATCATGATTTGAGAAGAAGTTTTTGGTGGAAAGGCATGAAACGAGATGTTGGAGAATATGTCTCTCACTGTTTCACTTGTCAGCAAGTGAAAGCGGAACACCAGAGGCTGTCTGGTTTATTGCAGCCTCTAGAAATACCCATGTGGAAGTGGGAACACATTTCGATGGATTTTGTTGATGGTTTACCTAGATCTCGGAGGGGTAATGAGTCAATTTGGGTTATTGTTGATCGTTTGACTAAGTGTGCACATTTTATCCCCATTGGTGCATCTCGTAATATCAACAAGTTAGCTGCTATGTATATCCGAGAAGTGGTAAGGTTGCATGGTGTTCCTATTACCATTGTATCAGATAGAGATCCATTGTTTACATCGACATTTTGGGAAAGTTTCCAACGTGCTATGGGTACTACCTTGGCTATGAGCACTGCGTATCATCCACAGACTGACGGGCAGACTGAGCGGGTAAATCAGATTTTAAAGGATATGTTGCGAGCTTGCATCAAGGATTTTTGTGGTAGTTGGGAGGATCACTTACCGTTGGTGGAGTCACTACAAGAAAAGTCCTCATTTATAGCATATGTTTATAGCGTTTTTGTCCAAAGTGCTATGATTGACTTCATTCATGGACAATTAATTAAAATTGAAAACGCTACAAACCAAAGGAGCGCGCGGGAACTTAAAAAAGAAAGGCGGGATTGAAATTCACGGACGCGGTTTCATTTTTGGTTTGTGTGAGCAAATAATAAAAAACGCTATTGCTTCACTCTCTCCATTTCTATCGATCGTCTGAATCAAATTCAGTCTCTCCATCTCTCTCAATGAAGTTCAAGGTTAAGCCTCCTGCATCTGAAGATTTTCATCTTTCTTTCTTTGCGGTCGATTCTGCACCTGCCCTTTCTCCCACAGACAACGACAGTGGTAAAGGAGATGAGTCTTCTCCACAAGTTCTGCTCCAAGTTAAGGATCTGAGTGTTGTGATTGCAGAGTCAAAACAACAGATTCCCAAGGGTGTAAATCTTGTCATTCGCCAAGGGGAGGTAATTATTTATTGAAAAAATAGTTCATTCATTTGTGTATCTGTTTATGTGTAATAGAGCTAACCAATTAGCACGTTTAGTTTAAAGAGAGGGAGATCTAAGGAGAACGAGAGATCGTGGGAGATCCAGGAAGAAAGATAGATCGAGAGATCTAGATCCAGATCTAGGGAGAGAGAGCTCTATGGAGAGAGCGAGGGAAATCTAGAAACAGAGAGAGCACAAACCCATTTAACATAGCCACTCTGTTCTTTGGATCAATCGATCTAAAGAAGAAGAAAAGATGGAAATCTTCAACTTCCTGGTGTTTTGGGCGCTCTTGTGGGTGGTGGCAGCGCCAGAGCTCAGCAATAACAACAATGATTGCATCAACACTTCCACTGCTTTCAATTCCTTCAAGAACAACTAAAATTCATCGTCTACTCTCATGATGGGTAAGCTAGATCTTCCATTTGATCAACATTTCTCGATCTAAGGTCGAGCATTTATGTTGTTTGGTTAATAATTTAGATCTGTGTATCTTCAACTTCATTGATGTTGCTGAGTTTTAGATTTGGGCATCTTTAATTTGCTCGTGATTTTACTAAGTTTTAAATCTAGCATTACTCTCCCCAACAAGTTCATTGTTGACAATGTCAGCTCTCTTGAGGAGAAGGTGGTTGATTTTGGTATTGAGGAGGTAAGAATCGATAAAAAACAATCATTTATTGATTTTGTGTTTATTCATTGGTTCATATTATTATACTTGAATGTGTTATGTGCCTAGGTTCCCACCATGATTGGGAAAAATGATTTTGACTTCATGCTATATGCCAATGAATAATGTGTAAAAAAGAAATCAAATACCACCCTTTACCAATTAGCTCTAAAAAATGCATTTTCTTATTTTTGAAGTTTTTAGTCAACTATTTTTACACACTTTTTTGGGTTTTTCACCAAGCCAAATATATATCATAAAAAGAAAAAGAAAAAAAAAGTTCACACAACACCATATGTTTGAATGATTAAATATTCAAACACCTTAGCATGAGTGATTAAAATATTCCCATTACTGTGTTTGATGTTTGTGGAATTATATTGCATGTAGACCATTGGCCTCATCATCATTTTGACTTCTATAGCCGGCTTACAAATTTTTATTTCAATTTCCTCTCTTGGCACAAAAGCAGAGTATATTCAGCAAGCTCCAAAGCTCATTCTGTCAGATACAAACAGTTATTAAGCATCATGACAGGCTCAAGCTAATTCCTCCTGTAACAAGTCCTAAACTCGTAATCTTCGGAAGTTTCTTTTTCTTCCCCATATCGTCATTGTTATAACTCTTTGGTATTGATCACCATATTTCATCAGCTTTTGATTTTGTCATTGAAAGATCGCACAATCTGGTCCTGTTGAGTGAGACACCATTTTGTAGCCATGGCGGGTGCAGCGGGGGATAAATCATTGGAGGAAACTCCTACATATATGGGCTTTGCTGCTATTTGCGCTGTGTTTGTGCTCATTTCTGTACTCATTGAACATGGAATTCATTCTCTTGGACATGTAAGTTTTGAGTGTTTAATGTGTTAGGAATTCAACACCTACAAGATATGGGTTCTGATTTAGTCTCTTGTTTTGTATGGCAGTGGTTCCAGATTTTCTTCATTGTTAGGCATCATTTCAAAACAGGCCTACCTTTTCTTCTATGATAATGAGATGCAAACCCCAGATTTTCTTCATTGTTAGGCATCTTTTGATGGTAAAACAGAAAACGCGGGATTGAAAGATTGGTTCATGGAGGCTCCAGAGAGTTTGAAAAGGCCCAGATTCGAAACGGAAGCTCCAGCTCTTACCAACAATTTGAACTTAAGGTAGGCCCTGTGTTCTTTGTTTGGGTGAAGTTGCACCTTCGTAGTTGACACTTGAGATTGCATTTTCTAGAGTCCTACATATAGCCAAAATTTTGAATGATGATAGTATTTGACTTGGAATTAGGCCAGGCCACTTGACCCTTCAAGTCAAAGTCGATTAATCAACCCCGCGTTCAAATTCTATGGATGAACAATTAGATTGCAAAGATTTGATTGTTGGCAGGTTCATATACATGATACTACTATTCAGAGTTAGAATAAGAACTTGTTTGATGCTAACTGGTTTTAGAACTTGTGCCTCTAATTAGGCGTCGTGTTATGCATTCTAATCCTCGGAAGTACACATCTATCCATAGTTTTACTCGCATAGTTGTTAAAATTCAGTAAACTATATGGTCGTTGATTGATAAGATTACGAACATGATCAACACAAGGATGACATGATTATGCCTATAGCTATAGTGATAATCTAAAACTTTCTTACAAATCCATGTTGTGACTTGATCTAATTAAATTGTTCGTTCGAAGAAAACCCTAATTTTGTAATTTGTTCTTAATTGATATGTATCTTTTCTTTTCATTTCTAGCATGTTTGTAGGGACTTGGAATGCCGGAGGAAAATCACCCCATGAAGGCCTAAACTTGAGAGATTGGTTAAGAACACCTGCTCCAGCTGACATTTATGTGCTTGGGTGAGTTAATTTTTTCAAACAACTCTACCAACCTTATCTTTGTTCATTACTTCACTCACTTGCCCCACACACCACACTTCTATCCATCTCTATCTATTTTTCATAAGACTAAGACAACTGATTTTTCATGAATATATATATATATATATATATATTTTTGAATATTTGTTATGTTGGTTGTGTTTTTAGATCTAGATTTTGTTCTCAGGGATTTTGGTAGATAAGGATGCTTGAGAAGGTGGTTTTTTCTTAGAAACCCTTCCCAATTGCTTTTTTTTTCTTCTATGATTCAAGTTCTAAGATGATGAAACATAACATAACTACTTTGCTCAAAAAGTGTTTGGATCAACCAAGGGGAGAGTTTCTTCTCGTATGATTCAGGTTCTTGTATTCATTTTGCGATTGATTTAGTTATGGCTTTCATTTCAGTGGGTATGTTAAGTTGGTGATGGCAATTTTCAGCAGTGTGTGCTGCTCTGCTGGTGCTGTTTTCCTCAGCAAGGTTCATATTCTGGACTGCACTGCAGCTGTTTTTATGCACAGTGTATTTGGCTCTGTCTCAGAAACAAAGCTTTATAAACTTTGTTTTTTTTGGCGCAGCTGGGGCGTAGAGATGTATGGCAGCTGGGACTCCTGAAAATGACATGTTGACTTGGCTGATTTGTTATGGACCTGAAGGGAAATGACTAAGCATGGTGCACTCATTGTTCCCTATCCCCTATATGCACAATGTTGTTGTTGCTTGCACATGATTTTGATATTTTCTAGTTGTTGCCTTTTTGTAGTTAGGTAGTGGTGGTGTTGTGTTTTCTTTGTTCTGTTTGATTTTTTTCTTCTTATGGCCAATCTTATTAGACATGCATGATGTTTAATACGCTTGTATCATCTACATGTTTTTTTTGCTTCCCAATCTTCATACTTCTCAAATTTTTTTCATTATTTAGTTTTTCTTATTCGAATTTGATATATGTATATCTAACACTTAATACGGATGAGTGGGGGTTTTGAAGGATCCCCAAACATTTATGATTCGCTTTGATACTTAGATTGCAGGAAAGTATCTAATGCTCAATATGGATGCATGGTTCTATCCTCTGATATCTTTTTCTCCATATGGATTGTTTGTAGGGAGACCAAAATTCTCCTGGAATTATACCCTTGGCAATCAAGGATGTGTTCAGCATAATTCAAGATGTAAGTCTAGACAGTTGATATTTGAGGCATTCATATACCTGTATTATTTATGTATGAATATTAACTTTTTCAAGCTTTTAAATGACATGGCTATTTTGATCTCTGGCGGACTCCTGGAAGAGAGTTTTTACTTCGTGTGTCATATCTTGAGATCTATAATGAGGTTAGTAGTCTGGAGTGTATATATTTGCTTCTAAACCAACATGTATCGTTTATGCTAAAACTTTTTGCGAGTGAGAACTACTTTTGTCTTTACATATGACCCTTAGATTTTTTCGCGTCTGTATAATATTTTCGTGTCTGTATAATCTTTAGATTTAGGTCTTTGTTTACAGCCATATATATTTTGATATTGTAATGAGGTTAGTAACCTATAGAAAATTCATCTGATTATGAAGCTTATTTTTATTCCAATTCAGGTGATAAATGACTTGCTTGATCCAACAGGACAAAATTTGCGTGTCAGGGAGGATGCTCAGGTTTGAAGATGAACTTGTGTATTCTTATTTTATAACTTTTCAACATTAAGTTAAATGTTTGTGCAAGTAGTTGCTGCATATCTTTTGTTCCATAGAATAAGGTCCTGATTGGTTCTTGATTATGCCAAGTTTTGCAGGGCACATATGTTGAAGGGATAAAAGAAGTAGTTTTATCCCCTGGGCATGCACTTTCTTTCATTGTACTCGTTCTTATGCATGGTCGTTATCTACGTGAAGTTTTAAATAAATTTAATGAAAATATATTAAAGAAATTTCTAGTTATTTTTCATTTTAGTTTTTCTTTTATGTTATTCAAGTAAGATAGATTTATATTTTTGTATCTTGTAACATATTAATATTATAGTATTTTTATCGAGATAACTTGGAATATAAAAACTAGTGGGTAAATTTAAGAGAGATTAAAAATTTGTGGAGTTTCTAAGTTTGGAAATAGAGAGAGAAAGTTGGAGAAACTTTTTAACAATGGTGGATTTGGACAACTTTAGCTCTAGAAAGATTCTTGCATTGGTCAGTTTAATAAAATGCATCAGCTGAGACTTCTTGTTTCATGCAGGAAAAACTATACAAAGTATTGCTTTTCTTGCATCTCTGTTCGAGGAAAACATCTCACCTTTTCTAGTGGTTGCTCCACTTTCAACTTTGCACAATTGGGAACGTGAGTTTGCTTTATGGGCGCCTCAAATGAATGTGGTATGTGCATAGAATTCTAAATAGCAATGTCAAACTTTTCTCTAGGAACAACATCTTCCACTCCCTCTTTTACTAAATGGAACTAAACTTTCTGCAGGTGATGTATGTTGGGTCTTCCCAAGCTCGTTCTGTCATTAGGGAATATGAATTTTACTTTCCCAAAAGGCAAGTTCAAGAAGCATAAGAAAAAGAAGAGCGAACATGTTGTTAGTTATAGCAAACAGGATAGAATAAAGTTTGATGTTCTCCTTACATCTTATGAAATGATTAACCTGGATTCGACATCCATTAAACCAATAAAGTGGGAATGTATGGTAATATTCTTTCACTTTTAGGAGATTAAGGCATCTCGAACAGCCTACATCATTCAGTTCATATTACATTGTAATTCACTCTTTCGAGTTGTATCTTGTAATTCCAATTTCAGCATTGTCAATACAATTTCTGTTTCAGCAATTGATTGTTGAAATCTTCTAGTCTTCCATATATTCCTCTCTTTGGCTTCTGTTATAAATTTTGCTTGAACTGCTTCTAAAACTTATAAGATGTAATGAAAAGTCATTTGATAGCAAAAAAAAAAAAAAAAAAAAAAAATTTCTATGTATGATTCTACCATAGCGTTTTTAAAACGCTATAAAAGGATAAAAGGATCTACCATAGCGTTTTTAAAACGCTATAAAAGGCGAACTTTCTATAGCGTTTTTAAAACGCTATAATAGACCCAGGGTCTATTATAGCGGCGGCAGACATAGCGGTTACTAAAACGCTATGGTATCCTACCATAGCGTTTTTGAAACGCTATTAAAGGGCTTTTTTTTGTAGTGAGTTCTCGTACAATAATAGTTATCAATCGAGCATTGGCATGGCACCCTTTGAGGCTTTGTATGGTAGGCTGTGTAGATCTCCTAGTTGTTGGGCAGAGGTAGGTGATACAGTATTGTTGGTACCAGAGATTGTTAGGGAGACTGCAGGGAAGATTGAGATTATTCGGGGAAGGATAAAAACTGCTCAGAGTAGACAGAAAAGCTATGCAGATCAAAAGCGAAAAAGTGTAGTGTTTGCGGTTGGATTTAGTTTTTCTTAAGGTATCTCCCATGCGAGGTGTTCTGAGATTTGGCAAGAAAGGGAAGTTGAGCCCGTGGTATATTGGGCCATTCGAGATTGTCAAATGTGTTGGTCACTTAGCTTACAAGCTTGCATTGCCGCCCAGTTTGTCGATGATTCATGATGTCTTTCATGTTTCGATGCTGAGAAAATGTGTGAAAGATCCAACTCAGATTGTTCAACCTACCGTTATTGAACTGAATGAAGATTTGACCTATACAGTTGGGCCGGTGAGGATAATTGATCGTGACGTGAAGCAACTACGACGTAAGAAAGTCAACTTGGTCAAAGTTCAGTGGAGCAAAAAGGAGAACGATGTCACCTAGGAGTTGGAGGACAAAGTAAAGCATATGCACCCAGAATTATTCGTCTAATCCTTATCCTACAAAATCTCGGGACGAGATTCTTTTAAGGTGTGTATATTGTAATACCCGCCCAATTCACTTACCAATATACTTTTATTATTTTAGAAGTTAATAATATTTATTTATTGGTAGTAATTATTAATTGATAATAGTTACAAATAATAATATTTTATGATGTTAATTTAGGACCTAGGTTTAGGCTGGTGGTGGGTAAGATATAAGGGATGGCTGTGTTTAGCTAATGAAACCCTAATAAAAAAATTCATTTAAAAAGAAACCCTAGCCCTTTTTGTTTTTCACTTTGCATACACACAAAAGAAAAGAAAAGAAAAAACTTACGTTGAAAAGAGGGAGGCACTGAAAGAAGAACTTTGGGATCTTGCAAAGAAAATCATTGGTGAGTAAAACTCTATCCCCTTCATTGTTTCTCTCAATGGCGTGGCTTATAATTTGTGAAATTGGTTTTACTTTTTCTATTGATAGGGACATTTATGAAATCGGTTTCACTGTGTTGTGAAATCGGTTTTACTGCTTTATTGTTGTTAGGGATATTTGTGGAATCTTTCATTACTATTGCTGGATGTGTTGATGGATTTGTTAATGGTTGTTGTTGATGGTAGTGTTTAGCTATATATATATATATTGGTTTTACTTTTTACTGTTGATGGATTTGTTGATGGGAACTTGTTGGGGACAATTGTGAATTATTGTTGATGGGGACTTTTGGTGAAATCTGTTTTACTATTATATTGAAATCAATTTTGATGAAATCTCACAATTTATAGGATTTGGGATATTTGTGAAATTGTTGGATTTCATGTGTTAGTATGATGTAGGCATTTGTGGAAATCTCATGTTCACATGACTTGGATGTGTAATGTGTTGAACCTTGGGAAGTGTATTTTTTTTTGGACACCATTTTTTTTATTGAATCTTACCTACGTATATCCTTTCCACCAAATCACTTGTACTTCATGGTCTAGTAAATTTATTATTTAGTAAAACTTAAAAACATTGCCCTGCAAGAGATAGAACTTTGCTTAAAATTATTTTTTAGTGTCTTTTGATCTATCTCCTTTTATTTATTCCTAGTTTAATGTTATTACGTAGTATGGGTAACTGAAGTCTTAATAAGGTGTGAGATTTTCAAGACTACAATAATCTTTGTTACTATAAGTGAAAATTTTCTTTTGAAATCAACTGCTGTAAATTAAAACAAATAGTTATAACTATCTACAATGTATTTCTTATGTATTATTATTCACCCATGTCATCCTCATTGTTAGTCACAAATACAAATCCTTGGAAATGCTCTTTTCCTCAATGTTATGTCGATATCATTAAGGATATGTATGAAGGGGCTGTAACAAGTGTTCGCTCAGTAGGTGGGATGTCCAGTGAATTTTCAGTGTCTGTAGGACTACATCAAGGGTCGGCGTGAAGTCCATATCTCTTTGCTTTGGTC
The DNA here is from genome assembly GCA_963556465.1 of Berberis vulgaris. Taxonomy (NCBI): domain Eukaryota; kingdom Viridiplantae; phylum Streptophyta; class Magnoliopsida; order Ranunculales; family Berberidaceae; genus Berberis; species Berberis vulgaris. Next base: position 68,876,914 of record OY747129.1, on the reverse strand, counting down.
ACGGATGAGTTGACGAGACATCTGCAAGAAGATGTACCTTGGTGCATGTTATTTGCAGATGATATTGTCTTAATGGATGAGACTAGTGCAGGTTTAGGTCAGAAATTAGTTAAGCGGCGGGAGGCTTTAGAGAGTATCTAGGACGGAGTATCTAGTGTGCAACTTTGGTTGTGAACAAAGAGGGAGAAGTAATGCAATTGAGATTGAAGGTGTAGAGGTCCCAGAGTGTGAGGCTTTTTGATATCTAGGATCTATAATTCAAAAGAATTGGGCTATTGGAGAAGATGTAGACCATAGGATTAAAGCTGGTTGGTTGAAATGGAGAATGGCATCAGGAGTATTATGCGATAGAAGAATGCCTGTAAGGCTAAAAGGGAAATGCTATAAGACAATTGTTCGACCAGCCATGCTATGCGGTTCAGAATGTTGGGCTACTACGAGACAACATACGCATAGGATGGCAGTAGCTGAAATGCGTATGTGAAGGTGGATGTGTGGTAAAACTCGTAAGGATAAAATTAGAAATGAAAGAATTAGGAGATACTTAGGTGTAGCGCCCATAGAGAACAAAATTAGAGAAAGACGTTTAACTTGGTTTTGTCATGTGCGGAGGAGACCAAGCACGACGCCAATTAGAAAATGTCTAGATTGGCAAGTTAATGGAGGGTGTAGACGGAGGGGACGACCGTTGAAAACTTGGATGAAGGCGGTGAATGAAGATATCATTGAGCTTGGATTAGGCGAGGATATGTGGGAAAATCGCATTGCTTGGAGAACCAAAATCCATGTAGCCGACCCCAAAAATCTCGAGAATGGGCTTTGATGATGATGATGATACAGACTTGCTTGTATACGTGTGATATTATTCTGGGTATGCAGACTTGTTTGCATATCGGTACGCCGTTCCATGTGTGTTCGGTAGTACGTGTAATATTTAGAAAATACTTGTCAGGTATCGAACTTCGGGTGAGATGACATCACACTCGATGTGGCACCCCACTTGGGTCATGTACGCTCTGAGTGGCTTCGATGGCAAGGGAGACACACTTGGGTGAGGTGTGTTCGGCACACGAGGAGAGTGCGATTGTGGAAAATAAGCTAAGAATTTGGAAAATAAAAATAAAGCCATTGAATTGATCATAACATGAAATTGTGTATGAATTATTTTAGCGTGTACTAGGTTAGCCTTGAGGGAAGAAACTAACAGCTCATTCGAATCTCGAATGAGAACTACCTGTCTTCCTTAAGGTTAATTTGCATTTTTCTTTTATATTTAATTGTCTTGATTTGTAAGTTTGCTCACACCAGTATTAATACACTGACCCAGATTTTGTATTGTTTTACAAATTTGGGTGCATTCTTAATGAGCGTAGCCCCAGAGACCTATCAGGGTTAATTGGAGCGAAAGAGTGGTATTAGATACGTGGCGATAGCTGAGGAGTCGACACGTGTTTTTGTTAGATCTTTATTATTATATTCCTAGGTAATCAAATGTAAGGTTTAGTTATAAATACTCAGCTTTTGTCAGAGATTTATTTGGGAATGGATTAATGAAATTTTCATTTATTTATAATTGGGGACCTTATTTTGAGAGGAAGAATTTTGAGGAAGGTTATTATTTCATTTACTGCCTTATAACTGTATCATTTAATTTGTTCCTGACGTGCCTTGATTTTTGGACAATCTATTAATTTATGTTGTTCAAAAATCGGGGCGTGACAACATATGTGAAATACTAATTACACTTCGGATTGTTAAACTTAATAGAGGAACAATATCACTGTTTAACTATTTAGGTTTATCGGTATGTGACCTTACCCTTGATCTATGTCAATGATCTAAAACCTCTATGTCAACAGTGTAATTAATCATGTACGGTCACTATTAATTGATTGTTCACCTAGGCAACACTTTTAGGTAAAGAGATTAAAGTTGATTTTATTGGTGTGACGGAATTCATGGACTCATTATCATTACTAGTGACATCCTAGTATTGTGAGTTCACTCTTGTAAACCTTGTTAATCTGGGTATGTAGGGAATGGTGACAGTTGGGGTTAGTGGTGGTCCATACGCAAAAAGGTGAACTTACTCTGGAAATTTTTTTTTTCTCAAGAACCAGATAACTTAAGTGAAATGATAATGGACTGGACCTCGTCTTTCCTACATGACAATAACTGGGCTTTATCATTAAAGCTAAGATTGCATTATTTATATGTACAAGTTACATGGGCTGCAATTTTGAATTCAATTGGGCCTGTTAGTTTTTTTTTTTTTTTTTTAATTCATTGTGCCAAATTGTTTTCTGAGCCTGATTGATAAATTAAGGCATGATTATTTCAGTTTGTTTAGTGCTGAATCTGGTTCGGATCTAGATGAATTGATTAGCTTGTTCGGTTCAAGTCCAGTTGGGTCGGTTTGGTCCAGATGATCCGATTAAGTCCTACTGGATCTATTTGTTTACTGGGCTTTATTTTTATTCATCACAAGACTTATTTAGTTAGACATATTTATTTGAACCTGTTTAATTAGTAATTAGTAATTGGACTGGACCTTGCTGACTTAAAAGCCGAAAGCAAATGCTAATTAAATTTTTACAAGGGGCAGTTGTAGGAATACATACTTTAGAATAAATGGTACATCCGGAAGAGGTAGCCCAAGTAACTATTCTAGTAGAGCTAATCCCTCTAACAGTGGTGGTTACCCCAGTAGAGGTAATTATTCTAGTAGACGTGATTATACTCGTAGAGGTTGTCATCATCCTAATCATATATAATCCAAAGCTCCTACCCGGGACAATAATAGTTTGAGTGCTGCTAGAAATGATGCTTGTGGTAAACATGAACATAGCTCACATGTTTGCCCAACACCAAATAAAGCATTAGAGCAATATCAAGCTTCCAATTCTCAATATGAATAGAACTGTTTCATTAAAACAGTAGAATTAAAGCACATGCAAAACATAACTACCCTCGAATGTAAGGGAGCTCCAACAGAGATGACCATTAGTAAAAGTAATATATCTCAACATTTAACAAATATGTGGCTACTTTAGAAGTAGTAACCACTAGCCCATGTCCTCATCCCAACAGTGGTTGTTACAACAATGTTACTCCACGCCTAATACTTATGTAAGGGACCACCGGAAGAGGTCTAAGATACCTACTTCAGAAAATTATTTTTCTAATTCACTAAGCTGAAGGATACATATCATAGATAATATTACATTACTAGATCATTGTAATTTTTCATTATTCTACTCCTAAGTGTATAACATACACAATATATCGTTGGATCGACTTCTTTCCTGCATATATTTGTCCTACTTATTCATTTGATTTATTTATTTACTGTATACATTTTCTTTGACAGTATAATTTATAAGCTGCAAATGATGCAAAATCATACATGTCTATTTGGTAGAGCCCACATTTTATTATTACAAATTCTAAAGAAACTTGCATTATTTCAAGATATATGTATCACATCTAATGTTAGAAGCCCGAAGCTTGCATTAGAGATTATACATTAAGTTTGAAGCTTACATTCCAGATATATGATCACATCTAATGTTGGTGCCTGAAGCTTGCATTAGAAATCATGCATTAAGCCTGAAACTTACATATCAGAAGCTTCTGACGGGTAAATATTTTCTTATATGCCTTCACATTGTTTGGAAGAATTTTCCTTATGTAGTCTAGACTACTTGATAGTATTTGGGAACATGCAGTATTGTATATTGCGACATCACATAGTGTGACTCAATTCCCACCGTTAGGGGGAAATATGGAATAGAACGGTGTGGAATTGGAATACTTCTATTTTATCTCAGCTATGAATATACCTACTTGAATTTGTATCCTTGAAGAACACAGTTCGAATAAGGCAGCCAGTGAATCTATTGTACGCCAGAAGCATAACAGACATATAGGTTCCAAATATTTCACTTCTCGAAAAAGGAGATAGTAAACATTCATGCCCTAATGCTTTCGAAGAAACAATGTTTGAAACTTCTGCAGAAACTCTAGAAGAAGTACATATAGCTTTGAAAGAACATAACATGACGCTCCTGAAGAGGTCATACAACTCCAGAAGAGCATAACATGACGCTCCTGAAGAGGTCATACAACTCCAGAAGAGCATAACATGACGCTCTAGAAGTAGCAACGTTCCTGAAGAGACCATGGCACTCCAGAAGAAGTCATAAAACTTTGGAAGCAACAATAAATGATGTTCTAGAATAGGTCAATTCACTTTCTCCATTATCCTAAAAGTGGTTATTTATATCCCTGAAGTGACTTAAAAGCCTTGGAATATGCCCAGGTTCCTGATAATAATGAGATCTCAATATATCAAGGGAAAATATGAAATCAAATGAAATGATCATCGATGACACGTTCACATATATGGTAGCTACCAAAATATCAAAGGGAAATGATACTGAAATTATACCACATATTTATAAATGTCGACAAATAAATGATTTGCCAAATGAAAAATATATTGTCCAAGGATTAGGTCCACCAAATGGAAATATATTATCCAAGTGGAATTGGGTTCCCTTGAAAACGTGTTGTATTTGGACCTATAGTACAAACACCTAAACATGCATATTGTAATGAGTGTTTGTAAGAAAACAAATGATAGTCTGATATAACGCTAGACTTATGGCACAAGGGTTCCTGCAAAAACCTGATGTTGGATTCCCTGGTTAGAAATATCACTACATTTCCAATATGTCTTGTAGTTTCTAAAAATTGACATGTGAATTTTGAATGTCGTAACTACTTATTTATATTGAAATTTAGACAGATATTTATAAATTTCTTAATGATTTACTTTGTTAGACATAAACATTTACATGAAAATCCTTGAAGGATTTGCTTTGTCTGAAGCAAAGACATGAAATAATTACTCAATACATCGAGGACATGCTTTATACGATTTGAACATTTCCAGAAGAATGTGATATATTTGTCTTAGTAAATATATGTGTAAGGAATGTTATGCAAATTTGACCATGTGTCTTTATTATGAAATCGTAATCTTTTTTTTGTCATGCTAACAGTTTATGACAATAATATAACTCTTATTGGATCTTGAAAATATTGTTAATAGCAACAATATCTGCAATTAAAGATCATGAAAGAACAACTTTTGTCTCGGCCTACAGATCGAGTAAAGTACTAGTGAAATATTGGTTCATCAATCTAGTTATATTTGTAACATTTTTTTAACATGGTCGTTCAATCTTTATATCTCAAGAAAGACTTGTAAAGATACTCGGTCTCGAATTACCATATGTGAGTATCATTGGTGCATTTGGCACCAAGTACATAACATGATATGGTATTTTTCTGTGCATTTTACTAGCAATATATAGTTTTGCACAGAGTTATAGATATTTGCATGACATGACACATATTTTCGTGGGATAATTTATATGAGTTTATTTTTACGATTTATCTAACCATTCCCACCTAGTTGGTTGTGCAGATTCAAGTTATTTATTTGACCCTAATAAAGGATGCTTACATGCAAATTCTGTATTGATAAGTTGCAATACAACTATTTCTTAGGATTTATTACACAAATTTATCGATCAATCAACTACAATATATGACAACAATGTTGCATGTATTGATCAAATATAAGAAGACTTCGTCGAAGAAGATTAAACGAAACACATTTCAATGCCATTTTTCTACTCACACGAGCTTCAAAAGAACCATGTGATTGAAGTCAGACAGATTCAATATACTGACAACCTTGCAGATCTCTTCACCAATGCATTGTCTACATCAATATTCCAGAAATTGGTTTACAAGGTTAATATGTGTAAACATAGCCAACAATTGTGCTTACATAAGGGGCAGTATCCGAAAGTATACCACCCGAGGAGCATCCAGAAGGATCTACAAGAGCATCTAGAAATATTTTCGTGATAGTATCCTGAAGTATATATTCTTGAAAGTATCGTGAAGTATATTTGGGCAAGCTGTACTCTTTTTCCTTCGGCGCAATTTTATCCCATTAGGTTTTTTATTCAAGGTTTTAATGAGGCAGCAACATCCAGAAGTATGCCCTTGAGAAAACATCCAAATACTTTGAGATCATATAGAAGTGTGTTATCTTTGATTTATGCGGGTTGTACTCCTTTTCCTTCGACATGGTTTTATCCCACTAGGTTTTCTTGTCAAGGTTTTAACGAGGCAACATTATGCACATAGAGCATCCTAAAGTATTGAAATTGGTGGTTGTACTCTTTCTCCTTCGATATGGTTTTATCCCACTTGGTTTTCCTGTCAAGGTTTTAATGAGGCAGCATTATGCGCATCTTTCATATTTCTGAAGAATGTTATACTCTTTACTTTCATTCAAATTTTTATTGGGTTTTAATGAGGCAGCATGCAGTGAACATTCAGGGGGGGGGGGGGGGGGGGTGGAATTGTAGAATTGAGAAAGATGTAGAAGAATGTAGAATTTTGGTGGATGTTCACCTAGCATGAGGTGGCAAATTTGATTTACACGTGTCACCCATGTATTAAGTCTTTTTTTCCCCTATAAATAGGCTTGCATTGTATTGTATATAATGATGACATGAAGCAAGATAAAATAAAATTGCAAATGTAACAGTACAAATAATATGTGAATGATATGTGAATAGTTGATTAAATTACATCAAATTTAGGGTTTTGAATAATTCAAAGTAAATTCTATTCATCTCACAAGGATGTATTTATAGGGATACAAATACAATCCTAAAAAAGAGAGGAAAAATAACTACAATTCCGATTAATCCGGTATTCCTAATACACAATTAATATAATTACAAATACGAACATAATTCATGCTAAACTCCCCCTCAAGATGGCGCATTAATATCGCCATTGTCGAGCTTGACAAGTGAATCAGTAAAGGCTTGAATGGACACCACTTTGGTCAATATATCTGCTATTTGTTCATTAGTCTTGACATACAGAACTTAATAATCTTCTCTTCCAACTTCTCATAAGTAAAGTTCCGATCTATTTTCATATGTTTCGTTCGATCATGTTTAATTGGATTTTCGGCAATCTTAATTGTTGATTGATTATCACAATACAACCTCGTTGAACTTGTAGTAAGAAAACTCACCTCCCCCATAAGGTTTTTCATCCACAACAATTCACAAATAACTTTCACCATGGCCCAAGACTCGGCTTCTATACTAGACAAGGATATAACCTTTTTTTTTTTAGTCTTTTAAGTAACAAGATTACCTCCCACAAAAGTAAAGTAACCAGATGTAGATCTTACTTTATCTCCTTTTGTTGTTCAATATGAATCTGTATATCCCATAACATTTGCATGCCCATGCTTAGAAAGCATCAGACCGTTTCCTGGTGGCGACTTCAAATACCTTAAAATTTGTATTATGGTATCCATATGTACCTCACTTGGATTATGCATGAATCTACTCACAACATATGCAATATCAAGTTTAGTATGAGACAAAAAAATGAAACGACCAACCAAACTTTGATATCGTTTCTTATCAGATGGAATGTGATGTGTATACTCTTCCAAACATTGTGCTCAATAGGAGTACTAATAGGTTGGCACCCAAGCATATCCATTTCCGTCAATAAATCAATAATGTATTTCCTTTGTGATAATTTTTTTCCCATGTATGGAACTAGTAACTTCAATACCCAAAAAATACTTCAATCCACCAAGATTTTTCATATCAAATTCAGAAGCTAAATAGCCCTTCAATATATAACATGATCATCACCAGTTACAATCATATCATCCACATAAATGATAAGAGTTGTCAATTTATCATTCCGCCTTTCAATAAACAACGTATGATCTACATTGCCTTGCTCATAGCCATATTTCTTCATAGCAAGACGAAACCTACCAAATCAAGTTCTTGGAGATTGTTTTAGTCCATACAACGCCTTCTTCAATTTATATACAACATTAGAACCATTAGGAGTACTATAACCCGACATAGACATGTAAACTTCTACTTGTAAACCTCCATGTAAAATAACATTTTGTTTTACATATACTGCTGTCGAGGCCAATCAAAGTTTGCAGCTAATGATTGTAGTACTTGATGCAGTCATTTTTCACTCCCTGCTTTGACCTTGATCTGCAAACCTGCACAAGAAACGCACGTGAGCCATTGACCACTGTTGTGGTGGTCGATGGCACTCCAATATTAAAGTCAGACAGGGATTTGAAGAAAGTGTAATGCTATAAACAGGGAACTTGTCGAGTACCTTAGCTACCAACCTCATGTCTTATTTATAGTGCTGGAATCCTGATTCGACCAGGCCATCGATGGTGTAGTTTAGGAAAGAAGATCTGCGTGGAAATCCTTCTCTAATTAGAAGTCGTGCAGTGGAAGGAAGTTTTCCTGTTAGCCATGTGCTCTTAGATACGCGGGAGATAGTTTCCGTTATGAAAGTAATCTATAGGTAGAAATCTCCATGTGTGAAACATACTCTGGAATTTACTTCCTAGTTGGAATCAAAGAGCCGTTGTACTTGCCCGTCCGAAGCTGATCATCGATATACTTGCCTTAGTAGGGCTTACGAGTATTGAGGATAGTTGTGAGACATGTGGGCCTAGCAGGCTATAAGAATTTGAATCCGTCTGGTGGACTACATTGGGCGGGCTTAGAGCCGCTTGGGCTGGATCAGTGTTTGGCTGATGCTAAGGTCTGTTATTCCTCGAGATCATCATGACACATATACGACACAGAGTTTGGACCATTTTGGTGAATCATCAACTACTCCCCTCGAGTTAGTGGGCCATCACATCTGTTCGCTAAGTCACTTCTTGAAAAGATCCCCGCTCATGATGATTATGTATGAATCATTGCTTGAGCCGCGCGCTTCATTAGTTGAATGTGCGTCAGAGGCGGGAACCCAATCCCTATTTAGGCCATCATTTGTGCGAAGACTAACTCTTATATTTTTACTTTTAGATATTTTGCTCTGTTCATCTTCTGATTGAAAAAATTGTTCATCTTCTTCATGGCTCACAAAAACCATCTTGATGATGCAACTTTGGCCAAACGCCTTGAGTTTTTCGAAGACAATTTGCTTTCTGAATCGGCCCTTGCTGAAATCCGGACTAAGTTTGGGGTCCCTAAGGACCTACCATTATATGCGTTGAAAAGGATGATCAGACACCAATGTTTTCGCCGGTGGGGTTCATCTGTTTACACCGCGGGATGCTCTAAACTGGAGTTCGCTTTCCTGTTCTTGATGTGATTTGGGACGTTTTAGTTTCCATGGAATTCCTTCTGCTCAGTTGGTATCTAATGGATATAAGATATTTCTTCTCATTTTGATTAGAGCGAAGGAAGCTTGCATTCGCATGACTCCGCATGTGATCGAGTTGTTGACTTCTCCTCGGCTGAATGATCACGCTGTCTGCAAAATGACGTCCCCGACTTGCTTTAAGAATTTGCCTGATGACTTCAAGTATTGGCAGAAGTATTATTTTTTGGCTCCTGCAAATTCAAAGTACTTCCAGTTCAAGGGTCGTCGACTCGAATGAGAGTTCAAGCCACTTCGTAAGTGTAACTTTATCTTCCAATTCCGTTGTGCTTGATTGTATGCTAATCGTTGCTCGTGTTCCCTGGCAGGATGGTTTCCCACTACTCCACTTCCCCAGATAAGCGAAACACTATGGAGAAATTTTGCGACTCGTCAACAAAGAATATGGTGGAGTTCATATGTATTACCTAATGTATTCGCAGTGGGCTATGGGACAACTGGCATGAGGCCCCCACTCTTTATCGGTCATCGCGAGTTAAGTCTGAAGTTGGGGCCCCTTCTAGGAAAAGTAAAGCTGCCGGAATTAAGGCTTTTGTTTTGTCTGACACGGAGCGGTTCTCTGAGACGCTTGCCTCCTATGTGAGTTCGAAGAAGTCCTGTGTTAAAATTGGATCGTCTTCCAAATGATCTGCTCCAATAAGTAAAGAACGTGAGCCTGATCGACCTGCCAGGGTGGAGGTTGATGTATCCGACTGGGAGAAAGACCACCTGCGATTAGCAATGTTGAATATGCATCGAATCTTAGTGCCGCGCAGGTGGAAGCTCTGAGCGAGAAGCTGAGGTTATGGAATCCAATCATCCCACTTGTGGGTTGTTTAATAGTGGTCGTGGTGACACAGGCCAAGTTTCTCACAGTCCGCATTGTTCCCCGTCTCGCTCTAGGCCGCATCTCAAGGTAATGGAGGGTTCATTGGATAACTCGCTTCTTTTCTTCCTCGGAATATTGTTGAGGCATCTCGCATTAAATGGTCGTCTGTTGGTGACAAAGGAAAGGCTACAGAAAAGGACTTGGGAGCAATGGCGATTACGAAGGGTGGCGCTGGCGTAATTCCTCATCCGGGAGAGCTTCATCCGGATGCGTGGATAAGTCTGTTTGCTCTAGACTTAGTGAAGATGAGAAGTCAAGTCTAGCACCAGGAGGTTGATGTTGATTATGCTTCGAGGAAGCTTATAAGCAGGCTTCATAGCTGGCTGATAGATCACGCTCCAAAACTCGAGGAGGATATGCTAGAAGGGCGTATTGGATAAGAGTTTAAAGTACCTTATGTTGGGAATGTCTTACTAGAGCAAGGTGGTCGTCGCTGGGACGGAAGTCAAGGTGGCTCATAAGAGGGTGTACACCATGGAGCGTGTCTTCTCTAACATGCAAAAGTTGTATTCTGACGCGCTTTATGAAATTGAGCTGCTGAGGAGAGGAGGCTGGAGCAGTCGGCCATTATCGCTGAGACTCAGAGGGTTCGTCTGGAAGGCCTTGAGTGTTACTTAGCAGATGCGGTGTCCAGAAGGGACATATTCAAGCAGGAGTTGGATCTGACCTGGAGATTGCACATGAAGCTGTGGCTGAGGCACATTTTGAATTGTGGTATCTCGCTGAGGATAAAGCCTCAAAGGAGGCTGATTGGGCTACTCAGATACAACAGCTGGAGTTTGATGTGGAGTTCAATTCTCGAAAAGCGAGGAACGCCGATGACCATCTTGAATTTGAGCAACATGAGCTCAATGCTTTAAATAGCAGTTTGACTACGAAGCAATCTCATGTCGATCCGCTGACAGGCAAGCTAAGGCTGCTGGATAAGTTTGTTTGCTCCAGACTTAGTGAAGATGAGAAGTCAAGTCTAGCACCAGGAGGTTGATGTTGATTATGCTTCGAGGAAGCTTATAAGCAGGCCTCATAGCTGGCTGATAGATCACGCTCCAAAACTCGAGGAGGATATGCTAGAAGGGCGCATTGGATAAGAGTTTAAAGTACCTTATGTTGGGAATGTCTTACTAGAGCAAGGTGGCCGACACTGGGACGGAAGTCAAGGTGGCTCATAAGAGGGTGTACACCATGGAGCGTGTCTTCTCTAACATGCAGAAGTTGTATTCTGACGCGCTTTATGAAATTGAGCTGCTGAGGAGAAGAGGCTGGAGCAGTCGGCCATTGTCGCTGAGACTCAGAGGGTTCGTCTGGAAGGCCTTGAGTGTTACTTAGCAGATGTGGTGTCCAGGAGGGACAGATTCAAGCAGGAGTTGGATCTGACCTGGAGATTGCACAGGAAGCTGTGGCTGAGGCACATTTTGAATTGTGGTATCTCGCTAAGGATAAAGCCTCAAAGGAGGCTGATTGGGCTGTTCAGATACAACAGCTGGAGTTTGATGTGGAGTTCAATTCTCGAAAAGCGAGGAAGGCCGATGACCATCTTGAATTTGAGCAACATGAGCTCAATGCTTTAAATAGCAGTTTGACTACGAAGCAATCTCATGTCGATGCGCTGACAGGCAAGCTAAGGCTGCTAGAGCGTAAACTTGCTAAAATGAAGGCGCACGAGGAAGAGCTTCTCCAGGAACAAGGCAAGCGTGAATTCCGCTGGGTTGTATACGGTAGATTGGAGCTACTGGTGCTGATGAAGAGGGAGCATCCAGAATGGGATCTCGAGCGCTATAAGAAGATGTCGTATGTAGACTTATCAGTGGTATTTGCATCGTTAGACGAGGGTAATCCGGATCATGATGCTCGGATTGCGGCGCGTATGGATGCAACTCCTACTTCTTCTTCTGTTAACCTTAGCTCTTTTATTTCTGTACTTCTCCTGATAATCAAAACAGATTTATCTTGAATACGTTCTGTATTCGTTTTATGTTCATTTTCCCTATCGCGCGCTTCCCATTTCTCTTTGTTGTTTTACTTTGGCATAGGTTGGTTGGGTTAATAGGAAGTCGGGTGGGCTATCTGCTGTTGAGAGTTTGACCATTTGTGTTGCAAGTGACTCAGAGTCACTATTGCTTAGTCATGTCCGATAGTGGGCATTCCGCGGATGGTTCAGAAGTGGGCTATACTGCCCAGCTGTAGCCCATTCTTAAGGTAAGCCGTTGGAGGCTCGTTTTGCCTATCTGACAGTCGGTCGTTGTTGCTGGCATGAGTGAACTGTGAAAGTCGAGCACGTGCGTTGTCTCTAAATTAGAGCATTTGTCTCAAGTCAGGTTTCGCAAGATCAGGCTAGCATTCCATGTAGCATTCGTTCGCATGTTGGCGGGACGATTTATGGGTCGGCATGAGAGACCTTTGCTAGTAATAGAATGTCTGCCCGTGCGAGTGTGAAGACGCTGCTTGAGCTGTGATTTATCTTTGCGGTCACTATTTTGAAAGAGAGCGGTGGTTGCATGACGAGTCGTCTAGGGCTCTTAGCTTTTGCACCATCTATGTCCGAGCAGGGTGGACTACAGGTTCAGGGAGCGAGGATTTGGCGATCATGGTCTGTTGAAAAGCAATGACCCCGTGGTGAGGCGTTGACATCAATTCAAGACTGACTAGTCTCCCACATTTCAAACCATCTACACCGGTGCATGGCGGGCTACAAGTTTGAGACGAGTGGATTCGGTGAACAGGATGAAGAGCAGTGGTCCTGCGGCATGCCGTCGAAATTAGTTCGGGACTGACTAGGCTCCCACCTTCCAAATCATCTACATCCATGTGCATCAAGTTACAAATTTGGAATTTTCGGGCGACCATGGTCTATAGAAGAGCAGTGGTCCCATGACGAGCCATCGAAATCAGTTCAAGACTAACTAGTCTCCCACCTTCCAAACCATCTACACCCGCACAGTAAGGGCTACAAGTCTGAGGTTGGTAATTTTGCAACCATAGTCTGTAGAAGAGCAATGGTCCCATGGCGAGCCGTTGGAATCATTTAAGGACTTACTGGGCTCCTACCTTCCAAACCATCTACACCCGCGCAGTGGGGGCTACAGGTCTAGGCTTGCTAATTTGGCAACCATTGTATGTGGAAGAGCAATGGTCCTGTAGCGAGCCATCGGATCAATTTGGGATTGACTCGACTCCCACTTTCTAAACCATCTACACCTGCAAAGTAGGTCTGGGCTTTGATCAGAAGCTGTCATTGGCAGTCGTCACCAACTAGGCTTACTTGATCGAGTTCGACAACCGTTGTCTGCGAAGGGGGCAACAATCCCTAGAGAGTCGTCGTCACCAGGCATCATAGCGCTTATTGGTCTCCCACTTCCTAAACCATCGACATCCGCACTGGGCGGACTTGGTGTCGAGTGATTACGCCAAAACAGTACATGCGGTCAACTCCAGTAAAGATTGGGGTGTCGATCCCACGAGGACAAGTGGTCTACAAAACAATGTCAAAGAAGAAAAACTACGCGAAACTAAATTTAAGAAATTCTAGCAGTTTTAAAATATGAAATTGAATTTACTTTAATAAAAATCAAGTTTAGAAAATTCACAAGGTTCCAAGAATCCCTCCTACATTTCACGCGCCAACTAGTATTGATTCGCTATGATAACTCAATTACGTGTTTCACATCCCAAACAACATAATCAGAAAAATAGTCTTTAATGCACCAATATATTCTAATGTTAATGGATTTTAGATTTCAGTTTTTCTAGAAAGCACAAAGATTGGTCATATATGATATCATAAATTTACGATATATCCGGAGACAATAACGTAATAAAAGACAATCACATATAACTAACCTACCGGAATTAATTGATCTTTAAAATTCCACACATAAGAAAACATGACTAGACTTACATGGAGAAGAAAAAGACAACCACCAGAATAATAATCTACGAAGAAGTTGATGAAATCTTTGTCACTAAAATAACATAAACTCCTATATTAAATAAAAGTGAAAATCATAAATACCATTATTCATCGTGAAAGCATAAAACGAATCAAATATCAATTAAGTGCGTTACATCTAGGAGTTCATCTCTTCCCCTTGCGTGGAGTTTAGTGACACATGGTGAAGGTGATGACAACAATAGTGGTGTGGAGCTTCATCTGTATGGAATTGCGTGGTGGATTAGCGATGCGCTCTCTGTTGTTCCTGCGTTGTGTGTGTCTTTGCTGTTCATGCGCTCTCTGTTGTTCCTGCGTTCTTTGCTCGTTGTGTGTTGCTGTATTTATGGTAGAAAGAAACAACTCCTTATTGGAAACCAAATACAATTACAAACCAAATACAAATTGGAAACCAAATATAATTGGAAACCAAATACATATTGGAAACCAAATATAATTAGAAAGCAAAAAAAAAAAAAAAAAAAAAAAAAAAAAAGGAAACAAAGGGGTCCCACCCGTTTGTTTAGATTTTGTTCTAATAACATGAAAGGTGGGTTTGGCTATGTTCAACCATATTACTCATTTGTTCCACCAAAATTCAAAACTAATTTCCTTTATTTTTTCTTTCGTTCTCTTTATTAATCTTTGGCTTGAGTGTCTCCTGCTCCACTTCGTCAAATTGTCTATGAATTTCCAAATTCGCCACGCTAATGCACTTTTGTCATTTAAACTCCAAATCTTACAAAAATAAAATAATTAAACTAAAATACACTATTTGAAACACTAACAAATATAAATTAGGAGTTATGTTATGTAATCATTATGTGAATATCAAATACCCCCAAACCTACATTTTGCTAGTCCTCGAGCAAAACAAAATTAAGAATAAAATCCTAAGTCACTTTCGTAGAAATCACGGTTGCACTTACCTTAACGTGCAACAAGTATTTAAACCCCTAGATTACCTCTAGTGGACGAGTTATAGTCTCGTGAGGGTTTTCATAAATGTTACCTCCAAACATTACTGACTCAATAGAACAAAATCTACTTTCTAAAAACATAATGCAAAAACATGGGCATTCTCTTTTATTTTCCTTAGAGTAATTTTCTAATTGCTTAAAATTCAAGAAAAACAACAAACTAAAAATGTCACAATAGTATAGCAATAGAGTACAATAATTTAATAGTATCTAAAGGTTAAATAAATTTCATAATCATTCTCAACTCGAAGTGTGTGTGTGTGTGAAACCTTATCAACATAACTCTTCATCTCATAGTAAAGATGTGACGAGATAACATTTAGAAAGTACGCTTCGACTACAAATCTCTCATGTCACTCAGAAATAAAAACACTCAGAGATTGGACACTCAGTTTATATGTAAGGAAAAAGAAATAAACTATGGAAAATGCAAACGTCTCACATATAATTATCATGAAAAATGGAATTTTCAAAAAGTGAAATGAATATGATCTCATGGACAGGAATATTGATTACTTTTGAGAATGTTGAATCAAACACCATAGTTCTTGCCTATTCAATCTCCACATCTACTAAACCACTTAAGATCAATTAGGTCTTTACTAGGTTGCAATGGGTCTTGGATTATATTAAAACAATAATGGACAAAAAAATATACAAAAAATTCCTGAGTATGGCTACACCCTTGAATAAACACATAGGGCATTGAAGAAAAAATCAATGTTGTACACCATTAACTTTTTCTTCTTCAACCATTTTTTTTTCTTTTTCAACCACTTTTTTTTTTTTTACATGTTTTTCCCCGTTTATACAATCACTTTTACTTTAAGGGTGCATGAAATATCT
Source organism: Berberis vulgaris (assembly GCA_963556465.1). NCBI lineage: Eukaryota > Viridiplantae > Streptophyta > Magnoliopsida > Ranunculales > Berberidaceae > Berberis > Berberis vulgaris. The sequence continues at coordinate 68,860,956 of OY747129.1, read as the reverse complement.
ATTTTCAACTCTTTCTATTTGCCCATTCCATAAATATATCTCACCGTATACATTCTCAGAAAATTGGGTAAGGATAAAATAATATAGGTATCACTCATTGATTGGAGTAGGCAATGGGAATGAGGATAGCAAAGAGAAGGCTATTTAAAGGCTCAAAGGGCTGCAAATGGATATTTATTATTGGGTAGGCTAAAAGGCTAGAAAAAAGGTTTAAAGAAAGAAATGCCTATATCACTTCATAAGTTCTAGTTGGTACTAGGACATCTCAACTAAATAAAACAAGAAGTTCTAGTATAAAAATTCAATTTTTATGTCGTTCTTAATGCAACCAATAAGAGACTCAAGAATAATGAGATCATCAACGGAATAATGCGGACTCAAGAAAAATCAGAGTGTATTTAATAACCCTCAAGAAATAAAGAATGGCTCAAAACTCATAAGGGTTAAGTCTCCACTATTATTCTAAGGTTTTCTAGTTTAATATCTCACTAATCAACTTCAAATCATGTTGACTTGGCTTATAATAGTCGAGTTGAAAAGTCTCACGAAATACATCTAACATAAGGATAATATAAAATATCATGTTTTCTACTAATATAACTATGTGACACGTGTTAGTATGTGTTTTTTCAAAATTAAAGACAACAAAAATATTCTCTAAAATTAAAAAGACTCAACCCCCCCCCCCCCCCCCCCCCCCCGCCCTTTTTAAATTCACCAAGAGTTCAGATTTCGAATGCATTTTCATAAAGATTTTGCACAATTACCGTAATCATCTAAGTATTCAATGGAGATTGAGTAGAACACAAAAAAAAATGACTTTGTTTAATCGTAAAATATGTTTTAAGCTCAAAGAGTTTTGAAAATTGCACAAAAAATCTAATAAACCACATCGCCTCCAAATCTAAACCAAACATTGTCCTCAATGTATAAAATAATAATCATGACAAATAAAGGAAAAAAGAAAAGAGGAGGGTTAGAGTGATATTACCATGGTGAAGCTTTACCAATTTCAAATAGACATGTCTGCACAATCACCAAAATATAAGAAAATCATACCGACGGGAGAAAGAAACACATGGGATGAGGAGCTTCGAGTGACTTCAGTAGCAACATTTAAAATAACCTGAAACACTAAAAGAAAAACATAAAAGCAAAAACCTAAACTAAAGATAGGGTGGAGAACATCAAATCAAGTAGACATGGGCGGTAGAGAGATCTCCTCTGGCACCTCTACTCGCTCCACACAGTCTTCAAACGTTGCCCATTTACTCTAAATACTCTCCCATCTTTTGGATCTTCAATTTCTATGGAACCATTGGGAAATACTTGTTTTACCATGAATGGGCCCGTCCATCTCGATCTTAGCTTGCCAGGATGAAGATGAATTCGTGAGTCATAGAGATAGACCCGTTGATTGGGCTCGAAATGTTTCCTTAGAATTTGCTTATCATGAGCTGCTTTCATCTTCGTCTTGTATATTCGGGAATTGTCATAGACATCATTCCGCAACTCCTCAATTTCAGCTAACTGAAATTTTCGCTGAATACCTGCATCATTGAGATCAAAGTTAGTGCTTTTGACAGCCCAATAAGCGCGATGTTCTAACTCAACAGGTAAATGACAGGCTTTTCCATATATAATCCGATACGGAGACATCCCGAGAATTGTCTTATAAGCGGTACGGTAAGGCCAAAGTGCATCAGGAAGGCGCAAGGACCAATCCTTCCTATCAGGATTCACCATCTTCTCCAAGGTTTTTTTTCACTTCTCGATTTGCCAGCTCGGCTTGGCCATTTGTCTGCGGATGATAGGCATTGGCGACCTTGTGATGAACTCCATACCTACGCATCAAAGCCTCAAAAGAGCGATTACAGAAATGAGTCCCCTGATCAGTAATAAAGGCTCGTGGTGTACCGAAATGGGATAAAATGTGTTCTTTGATAAACCTGACAACTGTGTTGTTGTCATTGTTCCGGCATGCCACAGCCTCTACCCATTTGGACACATAGTCCACTGAAAGCAAAATATACAAATATCCAAAAGAAGGTGGAAAATGTCCCACAAAATCAATCCCCAAACAATCAAATATCTCAATGACTAGGATGTGGTTAAGGGGCATCATGTGTCTCCGAGACAGTGCACCTAACTTCTGGCATTTATCATAAGAACGACAATAATTGTTAGTATCCTTAAACAATGTAGGCCAATATAATCCCGACTGTAAAAATTTTGCAGCAGTCTTTTTCATAGAAAAATAGCATCCACAAGCTACATTATGACAAAAATGTAAGACACTTTCAATCTCACCTTCAAGGATACAGCGCCTCATGATTTGGTCGGGGCAATACTTATATAGATAAGGATCATCCCAATAAAAATTGATTGCCTCGACCAGAAATTTGCGCTTATCTTGAGTACTCCATGATGATGAAACTTCGTCGGAAACCAAGTAATTAACAATGTGCGCATACCATGGTACTTGAGTGACTGCGAATAGGTGTTCATCAGGGAAGTCATCACGGATGGGTGGGCCATTGGCAGAGTCATTGAACTCCAGACGAGACAAATGATCTACCACAACATTCTCGACCCCCTTCTTATCCTTTATAGGTAGATCAAATTCCTGCAGAAGTAAAATCCACCTAATCAATCTCGCCTTAGCATCCTTTTTAGAAAAAAGGAACTTAAGAGCCACATGGTCAATAAAACAGTGATGGGTGTACCAATCAAATAAGCACGAAATTTATCTAAAGCAAAAACTACGGCTAGCAACTCTTTTTCAGTAGTCGAATAATTCATTTGAACATCATTAAGTGTTCGACTAGCATAGTAAACAACAAAGGGCTTCCCTTCCTTTCGTTGTCCCACAGCATAGTTACTTGCATCACACATTATCTCAAATGGTAAATTCCAATTTGGTGGCTACATGATGGGGACAGAAGTGAGCCTATCAATGAGTGTTCAAAAGGCTTCAAAAGGCGTCCTCACAGTCTTGTGTCCATTGGAACACGACGTCTTTGACCAGGAGGCTACAATGGTCTAGAGATGGCAGAAATCTTTTGTATGAACCTCCTATAAAAACCCGCGAGCCCTAAAAATGATCTCACATCCTTAACACTTTTAGGTGTAGGTAATTTAGAAATCAATTCAATTTTTGCTTTATCAACCTCGATTCCTTTATCAGAAACTATGTGTCCTAGAACTATTTCATAAGGAACCATGAAATGACATTTTTCCCAATTAAGCACCAGACCCTTCTCTTCACATCTACTTAATGCATCCTTTAAGTAAAGCAAACATAAATCAAAGGAATCACCAAAAATAGTCAAATCATCCATGAATACTTCCATATATTTTTCAACCATGTCACTAAAAATACTCATCATGCATCTCTGAAAAGTAGCCGATGCATTACACAAACCAAATGGCATACACCGAAAAGCATAAGTACCAAAAGGACATGTGAAAATAGTCTTATCCTGATCTTCTAATGCAATCTCAATCTGATAATATCCTGAATTCCCATCTAGAAAGCAATAGAAAGAATGACTAGGTACTTACTCTAAGATTTGGTCTATGAATGGAAGTGGAAAGTGATCCTTGCGGGTGGTAGAATTAAGTTTCCTATAATCAATGCACATGCGCCACCCTGTCACTACCTTAGTAGGAACAGATACCCCCTCATCATTAGTCACCAATGTTATCCCAAATTTCTTGGGAACTACTTGAGTTGGACTTACCCACTTGCTATCAGAGATGGGATAAATGATGCATGCATTTAACAATTTTAAGACCTCCTTTTTCACCACCTCTTTCATAGTGGGGTTAAGTCGTCTTTGAGGATCTCTACGGGGGTTAGCTCCTTCTTCTAAGTGAATCCTATGGGAACATATTAAGGGGCTAATACCTTTGATGTCAGCTATAGTCCAACCTAATGCAGATTTGTGCTCACATAACATATTAATCAATTCTTCTTGTTGTGAGCCATCAAGCACGGAAGAAATAATAACAGGAAAGGTATCACCTGGTCCGAGGAATGCATGTTTAAGTCCCTCAGGCAGTAGAGCTAGGTCAACTTTCGGAGTTTCCACGGTGGATGGTTGTGGTTTCTGTCTTTCCCTTGGCAACTCCTCAAAGCATGGTTGCCATTGTCGTCCTCCTTTATCCTTTAACCCTGAAACAACAAAAATATCAAAAGCATTGTTAGGATAAAGTGAATTCTCATAGTCAGAAATAAGAAGGAGGTACTCTAAGGTTTCAGAATCTGTGCTCAGGAGCGCCTCCTCTGATATCAGCGTGTCTATCATGTAGGTATGATGACACTCATCATCATCACGTGGTTGCTTGCTAATATTGAATATGTTGACCTCCAAAGTCATGTTCCCAAAAGACAGCTTCATTAGACCGTTCCTGCAGTTGATAAGAGCGTTAGTTGTGGCAAGAAAAGGTCTACCCAAAATAATTGAAACTGTAGACTCCATATTAACCGCAGAATGAGTATCTAAAATAAGAAAGTCGACGGGATATTAAAACTTATCAATTTGCAAAAAGACATCCTCGGCTATTCCTCTTGGCTTCTTAACCGATCTATCGGCTAATTGTAGTACCATGGATGTGGGTTTAATCTCTCCTAGACCCAGCCGCAAGTAAATAGAATATGGCATCAGATTTACACTTGCTCCTAAATCCAACAAGGCTTGGCCGAACTCATGAGTCCCAATCTGGCAGGTGACTGTAGGATACCCTGGATTTTTGTACTTGGGTGGTGTCTTCTGCTCAATCACCGCACTTACCTGTTCTGTCAAGAAGGCAGTCTTCTCTACTTGATGCTTCATCTTGATAGTGCATAGATCCTTGATGACCCTCGCATAAGTTGGTACTTGTTTAATTACATGTAGCAAAGGTACGTTAATTTTGACATGTTTCAAGTGTTCTAGAATCTCACCATGCATTTTTTATTTTTTTTCAAGTAGGTCGTAGTGCTTGAGGAAAAGGAACTGGAACTGGAATGTTCTTGTTGGATTCATCCTCAGGGATGCTCTCCTTTGCACTTGGGGAGGAGCCTATAGTTGTGGACGAGCTGGATCCATCTAAAATCTTACCACTCTGAGTAGTAATGGCATTGACCTCTTTGACATTATGAGAGTCTAAAGCAGAGGTTTGTGCCATAAGTTGACCCTTTGGATTTGCTTGAGGTTGTGACGGAAACTGGCTCCGCTCTTGTACTGTTAATGAAATTGTCAGCTTGGTTATCTGGCTTTTGATCTCCTTGTTCTCTTCTATCAACTGTGTCAATGCAACCTCAAAATTTTGATTAGTTTTGCCTTGTGCCTCTATAAATGCATGTAATGTGTATCATAAGGAACTCTTGTTAGATTGCGCATTGTATGGAGGTGCAGGGTATGACCTAGGTGGTTGTGCCTGTGAGTATGTAGGTTGGTCTACTTCGGACCTCCAGCCTAAGTTAGGGTGATCTCTCCAGCCAGAATTGTAAGTGTTAGAGAATGGTGAGTAAGGCACCTTGTACATCCCTAAGGCGTTACATTGTTTCTCATAAACCCCTTTCATCTCAGTCAAGGTTGGGCAATCCTGTGTTACGTGTTCAACTCCCCTGCATATAAAACAGGCGTCCTGTAGCTCAATTCTGGCAACAGTATGTGTGGGCCTACCATCCTTGGCCTTAAGTGCCTCTAACTCCCTAGTCATTCTATCCAACTGGGCTCTAAGGCTGTCTTCTTCCCTAATTTGGTAGACTCCAGCTGGGCGTGTTCTATCCATGCTCTCAGTAGCACTTGGACCAGTCCAAGTATGAGCCTTTTCAGCCAAGTCATTCAGGTACTCAATGGCCTCGTCAGGGTCCTTATGCAAAAACTTTCCATTACACATCATCTCAACGAACTGACGCTCCATACTGGTGAGCCCCTCATAAAAATAACTGACTAAGCGCCAACTCTCATACCCATGGTGTGGACATGTATTCAAGAGATCCTTGAACCTCTCCCATGCTTGATATAATGTCTCGCTATTCTTTTGGGTGAAGGTAGAAATCTGTCTCTTTAGACCGTTGGTTTTGTGGTGAGGAAAGTATTTATTAAAAATGCTTGGGTCATCTCCTCCAACGAACCTATAGACCTTGGTCGCAAAGAGTATAGCTAACTCTTTGCTTTTTCCTTAAGGGAAAAAAGGAAAAAACCTTAGACTAACCGAGTATATAGCCTCAACTTTGCCGTGGAAAGTGACCACAACTTCGTCGAATTCCCTAATGTGAACATAAGGATTCTCACTCTCCAGGGCATGAAAAGTGGGTAATAATTGTATCATACCCGGCTTAAAATCTAGCTTCGGTGTATTTGGTGCAAACATGATATATGATGGAGTAGCAGTACGCGTGGGGTGGAGATAGTCCTTTAGCGACCGAACATGGTCATCTTTGTGATTACTCATGGTGTTAGAATTAGAAGTATGACTTAATTTGGTCTCAATGTGAATTTGTGGGTGTTCTAAATTTGGGACCCTAATTAGTCTCCCTAAGTGGTCTCTATTCCAATTCACACTCCCCAAATGTCTTTTTTTTGTTTTTTAAAATCTATTATTATTATTATTTTTTTAAGAAATAAAATAAAATAATAATAAAAATATAATAAATGGACCTAAAACCTAAAAATAAAATAAAACAATGAGCAAGAAAGATAATACCCGAAACCTCCCTTGTAGAATGACGTTTGTCCCCGGCAACGGTGCCAAAATTTGATTACGCCCAAACAGTACACATGGTCAATTGCAGTAAAGATTGGGGTGTCGATCCCACGAGGAAAAGTGATCTACAAAACAAGGTCAAGGAAGAAGAACTACGCGAAACTAAATTTAAGAAATTCTAACAATTTTAAAATATGAAATTGAATTTAGTTTAATAAAAATCAAGTTTAGAAAAATCACAAGGTTCCAAGAATCCCTCCTAGATGCCAATGGTAACCTGGTTTGATGGTTAAGGTTGTGGTGGTCTGAACCACACGTCTTGGGTTCTATACCCATCGGCGGCACGCTTGCCTTTCAAAAAAAAAAAAATAGAATCCCTCCTAGATTTCACGCGCCAACTAGTTTGATTTGCTATGATAACTCAATTACGTGTTTCACATCCCAAACAACATAATCGGAAAAACAATCTTTAATGCACCAATATGTTTTAATGTAAATGGATTTTAGATTTCACTTTTTCTAGAAAGCACAAAGATTGGTCATATATGATATCCTAAATTTATGATATATCCGAAAACAATAACGTAATAAAAGACAATCACATATAACTAACCTACCATAATTAATTGATCTTTAAAATTCCACACATAAGAAAAACATGACTAGACTTACATGGAGAAGAAAAAGACAACCACCGGAATAATAATCTACGAAGAAGTTGATGAAATCTTTGTCACTAAAATAACATAAACTCCTATATTAAATAAAAGTGAAAATCATAAATATCATTATTAATCGTGAAATCATAAAATGAATCAAATACCAATTAAGTGTGTTACATCTAGGAGTTCATCTCTTCGCCTTGCGTGGAGTTTAGTGACACTTGGTGAAGGTGATGACAGCAATAGCGGTGTGGAGCTTCATTTGCATGGCAGCACGTGGTGGATTAGCGATGCGCTCTTTGCTTTTTCTGCATTGTGTGTGTCCTTGCTGTTCATGCGCTCTCTATTGTTCCTACGTTCTCTGCCCTTTGTGTGTTGTTGTATTTATGGTAGAAATAAACAACTCCTTATTGGAAACCTAATTGGAAACCAAATACAAATTGGAAACCAAATATAATTGGAAACCAAAAAAAAAGAAAATGAAACAAAGGGGTGGGACCCCTTTGTTTACATTTTGTTCTAATAATAGAAAAGGTGGGTTTGACTATGTTCATCCATATTACTCTTTTGTTCCACAAAAATTCAAAACTAATTTCCTTTATTTTTTTCTTTGGTTCTCTTTATTAATCTTTGGCTTGAGTGTCTCCCGCTCCACTTCGTCAATTTGTCTATGAATTTTCAAATTTTCCATGCTAATGCACTTTTGTCATTTAAACTCCAAATCCTACAAAAATCCAAAAATAAAATAATTAAACTAAAATACACTATTTGAAACACTAACAAATATAAATTAGGGGGTATGTCATGTAATAATTATGTGAATATCATCGGGGTGAACCAGAAGTCGTTATCGTTAGCCAAAGCTGACTAAGCTTGCCTGGACAAGTAGGGGCTCCGCCAACTACAAGCGTGCGAGCATGTTTCTGCAAGCGGAGTGCGTTGTGTAGATGAGTTATGAAGACACGGGATTACCTTGAATCAGCTGGTGATATGCAGGTGTGATCCGTGTGTCATGAATGACTAGGGCTTCCATTGCTTGTGTCAAGCACGTGGTAGAATAATGTTTGAATAGTGGGTCGAGCCCATGGACCCACAGAGTGAGAGCTAAGTTTTTTTATTCGAAACACGCTATGTGTACGCCATAGATCGCATGGTAACACCTGTACGACGTAGATAGTGAGACGGTTGAGTATCGGTCACTCCCCCTCAATTAATGGGGTTGTGTGCAGCCTTGTTGATTGGACGAACGTGGACTCGAGCAGGTTCCTTGGGAACCATCGTCTCCTTGTTTCCCATATGGTATTCAATGCTGACAGTTAATGTTGAAGCGCCCGTTTGGTGAACCATTAGGTTTATATAATGGTGTGTCTTTATCGTTGTATGCATTATTTTTTGCATAGCGTGTCTCCTGTAATGTTCTTTTTTGAAGATAATGTTTTGGGTTTTCCAAAGGCTGAAGGGAGATCTCCATCGCGGAATCTTCGAATGTTCTGACATTTGCACTAATCAGTCGTGTTGAGACTTGTTGTTATGTGTGATCACCCGCTCTAGGTGAGCACCTAATAAGTTCGCTGAGATCACGTAATTTCTTATCATATTACAAAGAAAAAGTATGCACTCCCTCCCAAGGGATGAGTCTATCGTTTATTCGCCTGCGCTTTGGTGTTACTATGTGTCGCTCTGCCCACGGTAGGCGGCTCATGCGGCTAGTTTATGGTTGATCTAAGTGTTGGCAGATGCGTCGTTGTTTCCGGGGTGGTATCTTTGAGTCACCCCGAGTATCGCACATGCGAAAAGTGTCCTCACTTGGCAGCACTGTGAAACCTTGACTGCTTCATCGCTTGCGGCCATCTTCGTCGACCCTCTTCTACTTCCTTCGAGATCTACAACTCTTTGCAAGGTTTGTATTGCCAGTAGCCATTTGACGAAATCTACAACTCGTTGCAAAGTTTGTATTGCCATTGTCGAGTCACTTTCTGGGGTGATTTGGCGAAGCAACCGGCTGTTCTATACTTTCAACCCCTTTTCGCACTTTTGTCCTTGATCTTGGGACATGTTTCTGGGATGAGTCATTGAGCGAAGTTTACTTGGGATACCTTTGTTGTTGCTTTCGAGTCTTCTTATGTAGTCGGACTGTTTAAGTGAGCTTTTACTTTGTGTCGCATCAGATTCAGATGCTCGTAGTACATAGTCTTTTGTATCCGCCTAGGGCGCCCGTTGTTTCATCTTTCCAGTGATCAACATAGTGTGTTTGCGTAATTATTTCCTTATTTCTTAAATGATTGCAAATCACATAAGTTTTTAAGAACTAAAACTCTACATTGACTATGGAAAGGAAAATAAACTATTGAAATAGACTAACTGTTGGCGGAGAGAAGTCAACGCCCTAAAGTGAATTCAGATAGCCCTTGTTGGATCGTTCATACTTTCAGCGAACTGTCAAGCTTTTCTAATGTCACTGAGGCTACTAAAGAGTAGACCTTGCGTGGGAGTTAATCTTCTAGCCGACGGAATGTCGGGGGTTGTACTCCTGTCTGCATTGACCTCTATGTTATGTTGGGTCGAATAGCAAATTACTCATGTTCTGCTTGATTGTCCCCCATTTCTGAAATTAGCCACCGCTGTTGGGATCTCGTGCGAGTGGAGTGGCACGTCCATAGTCGTAGTGCCTTACTCCATTTAGGGTTGCGCTGTAGGATCCAATTGGATCTGGGAACATTATATTTGCTTCAATGCGGTATAATGGCAGCCTCGTGCCATAGGCTGGTCTCCACGTATCGTTCTTTCAGAGTGGTTAGCAGTGTACTTAATGCACTGGTGAAGGGTGGAGGCTACTACTGCTTTCATCTGGTGGAGCCATGGCCTTCCCAAGATAAGGTTGTAGGTAGACGGCGCGTCTACTCCAGGAACAATACCATTTTCAGTTGTGGCTTTTCTGCCACTATTGCCAACCTTATTTTCCTAATCGAAAAGCATTTCTCCCACTGAGTCTATCAGCGGGTAGTCTGAGGATGTCAGGCTCTCCTTCTTGAGGTCCATATTGTGAAACATGTTGTAGAACGGACATTGAGTGAGCTTCCCGTATTTATCAGAGCTCCTTTTACCTCCCACCTTGCAATTGAGACCGATATGACTAAAGCGTCATTGTGCGGTGCTCAAACTCCTTCGAGATCCTTATCTGTAAAGGTTAAGGTGGGAATGGGGCTTTGCACCCTCGAGTAGTAAACGTGTATGTCCTCATCTACGGGCAAGGATTGTGATTTCATTTTTCGAGTTCATTTCGGTATCCTGATTTTAAGAAATATTTCGGCGTGTAAAGAAACAACGTAAAAATTTCGATGATATATATATATATATAATGAATTCCGAGGATATATGAAAATGTGAAAAAAAATAGATGCAAGTAAATACAATTAAACATATTAAATGAAACCCAAATACCAAGAAATGAAACAAACATGAAATCAATATATAATTAGAAAATCATGGGGTGGTTTCAAAAATCAATATATAAGTAGAAGAAATGATGATTAGAAAATCAAGGGGTGGTCTTAAAATTCAATAAATAATAAGAAGAATTGATAATACGAAACCCCCCCCCCCCCCCCCCCAATTTTTCAAAAAAAACTCCAAAATTTTTCGAAAACAAAACCCTCCAAAAAAAGTAATTTTTGGTAGCTGAAAAAAAACAAAAGTTTCGAATTTTTTTTGAAATTAACGAAAAAATCTCAAAATTTTTCGAAAAAAACCCTCGAAAATATGTAACTTTTAATTTCGCCCTTTTTTTCGTAATTTAAAAAAAAAAAAAATTTCATTGAAAGTTTGCAAGATTTCGCAAAATCACATTCCTTGTCTGCGAGTTGTGTCCGCATCTCCAGTAGAGTTTGCTTGCGGGACTTGTTCGACTGGTTTTCATCCAGCCCGACTCCATGAAGGACGTAAATTATGCCTGGAGTTTCCTTCTATATTTCCTTGATGGACTCCCCTCGGCCCCTGGGTCTTTCTGATCGCTTCTCGAAGCTCAGAAATTCATTTAACTTGTTCCTGCGGATCCAGTACTCGATCTCGTACCTTAGACTCTTACAGTCATTGGTGTCGTGACCACCCTCCTTGTGGTATGAATAGTATTTGCTGTTGTCACGTTTGGAGGGGTCTTCGCATTGCTTCGGAGGCCACTTCAGATCTTCCCAGTTTTTCATGAAATTCAGGATGTTTGATATGCCAAAATTGAGGGGGGTCACGACTCTTGATCCAACGTAGTTGGATGCTTTCTCTGGCTTGGCCTGGCCAGGGTCTGACATGCGATCATTGCGCTTTCTTTTGCTATTTTCTTCATCCTCACGCCTACTTCTTGTCTTTAGGAGCAAAGGGCTTCTTATCACCTTTTGTTTCCCTCTTCACAGTTCTCAACTCTTCTAAGGTTATGTACCTCTGGGCGTTCTTGAGGACTTCCACCATATCCAAATGGGGTTCCAAGGTGAGGCATTCATAAAGTTTTTCCTCCTTCAGGCCTGCGGTAAAAGTCGTCACGGCAGTATCGTCGCTGCAACCATCAATGAGTGTCAGCCCGCTGTTGAAGTGTGTGACATACTCTCTGAGTGTCTCATTGGATCTCTGTTTGAGAGAGAGATTATAGTGTGGGCCTTTTCGGAGGCGTTGACTTCCAAAAAATGCGTCAGGAACTCATTCGCCAGTGTTTTGAATGAGTCGATCGACTTCAGCGGGAGGTTGTGGAGCCATGTTAGTGCTGATTTTTTCAGGCAGGTGGGGAAAGTTCTGCACATTACCGACTTAGATCCTTCTTTGAGTGCCATTACATGCTGGTAATGTCGTAGGTAGTCGAATGGGTCGGTGGTCCCATCGTAAAAGTCGAGTTTTGTTGGCGTGAACTTCTTTGGAAGAGACCGTTCATAATACGGTCCACCACTTTGGCGATTTACTATATCTGAGACGACAACAAATCTATCTTGGGGTTCGTCGTTGTCGTGGCTGGCGCGGAGGCGTGAGTCTATTGCCCGTGTGCCATCAGCACCGTTGAGAGTAGTGGTATGCCCCAGTCTAGGCGTTTATCGTGTCCTCTTGTTCTTCATTGTTGCGCGATCGGGTGGTCACCATTTCTTTAGTATTCTGAAAAGAGATGGCACTAGTGAAAGGTTAAGAACTTTGTCGTCCCCACGGATGGCGCCAAACTGATGCAGTCGTTTTCTGCTCCCTAGTTTGACCTTTACCTGCAAACCTGCTGACCTGCACAAGGAACGCAAGTGAGCCACGGACCACCGCTGTGGTGGCCGATGGCACTCCGATGCTAAAGTCAGATAGAGATCTGAGGAAGGTGTAATGTTGTAAACAGTGAATTTGTAGCGTACCTTAGCTTACCAACCTCATGTCTTATTTATAGTGTTGGAGTCCTAGTTCGACCAGGCCATTGATGGCATATTTTAGGGAAGAAGATCTGCATGGAGATCCTTCTCTAATTAGGATTCATCAGTGTTCGGCTGATGCTAAGGCCTGTTATTCCTCGAGATCATCATGACACGTGTATGGTGCAGAGTTGGGACCATTTTGGTGTATCATCAGTACTGATCTTAGCCACATGTGCAAAGATCTTCTGATAATCAATATCATAAGTCCTCTGGTAACAAGTCTAGCTTTATACATGTCAATTGAACCATCTGGTTTGTGTTTGATAATACAAACCCATCTGCAACCAACTGGTTTCTTCCCTTTTGTTAATGGCACTAACTCCCAAGTTTGATTTTTCTAGAGAGCTTGCATCTCTTCAGTCATAACAGTGGCCCAATTAGAATCGGATAATGTTTCTTGAACCTTAGTAGGAATAACCACTGTAAACATTTGATTTAAAAATGCTTCACAAACTTCAGACAATTTATGAGTAGACACATAGTTAGCAATATGATACTTCACTGGTTTCACAGGTTCTGGTGAATACCTATCTAGCGGTTTCCCACGATTACTCCTTAGTCAGTTCTATACTTACCTCAGGGATGTCAGCATGAGGATGAGAAATTGAACTAGGTACTAGAAAAACTGAAAAAGGGGGTGATATCTCAAAACACAAATGAGCAACAATGATAGGATCCAGTGTGGTGTTAATTTGTTCGACCATATCAGCAATAATCGATTTTGTGCTAGGCTGATCAACACTAACTGGTTTTGTGTTACGGTATTCAATACTACCCAAATCTTATTTTGTCATCCATTAATCTCAATGTTATCCTTAAGCACCTCTATCCAATTCAACTCTTCAGTACCGCTCTCCCCTGGAAGAGGAAAAATGGACATCAAATTAGAAAAATACATTCATTATCAGATAATGTAATATCCATAGTAACATAGAAATGACGAGTAGGTAGATAATAGCATCGATAACCCTTCTGATGAGGATGGTATAACCAACAAAAACACATTTCACCGAACATGGATCCAGTTTGTTTGTTGATGTTTCTATAAATGTACAAAACAACACACCCATAAACACGAGGTGGCAACATAGATGAAAAAGAAAATGAACATAAGCTAATAATTTAACCAAAGGTGTCATAAACTGTAAAACACAAGTAGGAACCCGATTCAGAAGATACACTGCATAGTTAATTGCTTCCCCCAAAAAACAAGGTTGCATATAGGCGCAAATAAGACCGGCTCGAGTAATCAAAAGAATTTGTCTATTTTTTTTCTTTTAGACACCATTTTGTTGAGGTGTGTGTGGACATGTGATCTCATGAATAGTACCATGATTCTAAAAATAACTTTGTAGTACCCAATTAACATATTCTCCACCATTATCAGAATGAAGTACCTGTAAAGTGGCAGAAAATGTGTTTGAATCATCTTGTGAAAAAACTGAAAGCAATCAGAAACATCACTCTTATTTTTCATCAAGTACTACCACGTCATGCGAGTGAAATCATCCGCAAAAGAACAAACTAACACCAAAGTTAGCTTCAGTCATTATATATTGAGCAGAAGCAAAAGCCTCAGTAACAGTCGAACGATAGTCGATCAGCCTTTACCTGACCAACTACCTAATACTACGCAGGCTCATGAAACAACACTTTTTAGGAGGTATCCTTAAATAAAAACAAAAATAAATACTCTAAATAGCCTAATGAAGCATGACCCAAACGGAAATGCCACAACCAAACTTTATTCTCCTAAGTACGATTTGAACCCTTGACTGTCAACAATTTTCGCTCACACGCGTCATCCACATAGTACATGCCCTTTTTTTAGTACCACGCCGAATAATCTCCCCGTTGTTGAGATCATGAGGAGTACAAAAAGTAGGATAGATTATTACCAAACAATTCAATTGTGTTGTTAGTTGCCGAATTGATAACAAATTATTAGAAAGCGTGGAAACCAATAAAATATGTTTAAGGTTAGGGAGGGAGTTAAATCAACACTTCCAACACTAGTAGTTGAGTGTGGCACCCATTAGCATTAGCCACGGTAGAGCAATTAGGTAGACTATAATCTCGAAGTACAAAAGCATTGAACGTCATATGATCAATAGCTCCAGAATCAAGAATCCAACCATGATCCTTTTTTGAATCAGTAGTGAAGAGGGCTAGTTCGAAATTACCTGATTGTTGCTGCAATGCAAAATCCACCATTAACTCATAAGAATCAGCAGGTGTCGTGGTAGAGACCATTGCGGTAAGGGTTAGTGGATGGTGCCAATGGTGTACGTGGTGCTAGCGTTGGGGACAAGTCAGTGGTACAAACCGTCCTTTTTTCCATTCTTTCGACTAGTGGCGTGACTGGTACGTCCCTCACAAGCCATCTTCTCTTGATAACTATCCCACCACTTGGGAAACCCATGCTTCTTAAAACACCTTTCCTCAACATGCATAGTGTTTCCACAATGAGTACAACATCCATTACCAAAGCCCTGAGATGAATGTTGAGTAAGTATATTTCTCCCAGATTTCTTTATAGCCGTAGCCGCGCTAGAATCGGTGACCTAATTTAGCTTGGTATGTTGGCGTTGCTCCTCATGCCAAACAGTTGCAAAAGCCATTTCCGGGGTAGGAAACAGTTCATTTTAAAGAATCTCTTTGTGAATAACATCACAAATATCATCAAGACCAGACAGAAATAAAGAAACACGTTCCTTGTCAATCTCCTTCTTATGAGCCTAAATCACATCTGCCTAGGTAAAAGTGATGGGCATACGGTGATCAAGCCCCTGCCAAGTACCTTTCAGATCAGAATAATAAGAGACAACTGATCTATGGTCTACCAGCCTGCTTAGTCTCTATGGATTTGCGAGACACCGACCTATCAGCATGTTCATAACATGTTTGCAACACCGTCTCCCAAAGGCACTTTGCAATAGGCAGACGAATAAACAAATTCATCACATTCGGATTCATGGCACCGATAGCCAACCTTTCACAATAGCATTCTCTTCCATGGCGCCGATGAGCCAACCTTTTACAATGGCATTATCTTCCATGGCACCAATGAGCCATCCTTTCCCAATAGCATTCACCATCACCCACTTCTCATAAACTGCATCATGAGGAACGGGTTATGGAGTAGTATCAATAAGATATCATATCCTACCTAATCTGGCAATAAACATGGAGACAACTTGAGACCAAATAGTGTAGTTCGTGCCATTCGATTTGACACTATAAAGAATAAACGTCGATCCCAAATAAACAACAGTCATAATCGGCATTGGCATAACATGTATAATGGGTGTGGCAGCCTTTTGGTTGATCTCGTCAAACATAGTTTAGGGTTATGTAAAGGAGTAAAAACAACAAGGTATTAGGTAATAGGAAGGGCACGACAAGTAGTAATAGCAAGGATAGCAGCGGGATCCTATGAACCTTGCTTTGATATCAAGTCAAATAAAAACAATTTTTAGGGTTTTGAAAAATGTAGAATAAATTTATTCATCTAACAAGGTGGTATTTGTAAAAATACAAATACAATCCTAACAAGGAAATGAAAAATTAATTACAATCTCGGTTAATTTGGTTTTCATAATTATACAATTAATATAATTACAAATAAAAACATGATTCACGCTAACAGTTTGAGCTCATAAGATCTATCCTTCTTTGCTAAATTCAAGGATGCAAGGTTTCGAGATAGTAGATGATCTTTTGAGAGTTTTTTAGCGTTTTCCGATAAAAGTTTTCCAGTTGTTTGATATTCAATTTCAAACAAACCCGAATCAAACTCTATCTTTATTTCTCTTTATCAACTTTCAATCCTCTTGCAATCGGTTTATCACTCTCTTCTTTTAACTATCTATCCTACCGTTTTTCTTTATCAATTTACCCTACTCTTCCTTTTTCCTTTGTGATTCTCCTGCCTTGTTTCTTGTAACTGGTTTTTTGTTTTCTCGGTGTTTGTGTTGCAGGTCTTGGGCATGATGCGGTATCCATCTTCTTGGTTTCATCACATCAAACTATCCCTACTTACAACCATGAAACCACAATCCTTCTATTCACCCTTAAATAATACATCTAGTACACTAGAACTCATTATGCAAAATCCTTCTAATCCATCCGTAACTCCAATCAAATATCAACTTCGTCTAAATTCTTCACCATCACCCCCATATGTCTTTCACGAGCTTGTCTAACTATCGAGGGAATTGGCGAGGAAAACAGCGAGGGAGGGGGGGGACCATCCATCCCCCTGGGATGCGCGCTTGAAAAATGAAGGCACGCATCCCAGCTGATTTGTTCGCCGTCGACTTAGATTTGACGACAATAAAGGTTGTTCTTCTGACTGGTTCTGCTTCCCTTTTGAGATTCAAGCAATCAACTGCCTGGTCAGAGGAGATAGTTGTTAACGATCTCAGTCAGATGTGGGTGCTGATGTCTTGGTTGTTCTCAAAATCAACAAGGTCGGCAATAAAGGTACAGGTAACGGTGCCATTAATGTTCATCTCCTCCCAAATAGACATAGACGACAATAGCATAAGCAAAGTAAACTTGGTAACTCAGCTCTTCCCGAAGATTTAACTGACTCGGTACCTGGAGCAGTGGAGATCTCTGGTCAAATCTTCGGAGACTCACCGTTGCCGACATCGTCACCATCGGACCCCTCTTTGGTGGTTGTTGGGACGGGTGAGCAAGCATTTAATGGAGCTTTCAATGGAGCATTTAAGGCAGAGTCAACGACCATGGTAACGCCCGTCGTGAAGACTGTTATGCAACCAATTAAATCAATTAAATTAACGGTTATGATTTCAATTGCAAATAAAATGTTGACGGTGGATTTAATGGCAGTTATGAAGGCAGTTTTAAAAACCGTTATGAAATCAGTTGGGACGGCCGTTATGAAATCAGTTGGGACTGCCGTTATGAATGAAGTATGGATGGTCGCTATGAAGGAAGCGTGGATGGTCGTTATGGAACCAGCTGCATTCAATTCATCCAAGTTTGTGCTGTTAAATTCTCGATCACTCCTAAAGGCAGTTAATCTACAGTATACTTTGATGACTACAGGCAACTCTAGCTTGACGGTAAATTGGTTCCCTTCTTGGATTGTCAGCAAACACCATTCACCCTTTTCAAACAACAGTTTCAACATACACCAAGCCCAACATTCACTTTGCCGCTCTGCTTGCAAACACACTAGCTACGCTTTTCCCCACCAGCCTTCCCAACTATATTGCTCTCCAGTATTTCGAGGTTGCGACATCTGCCATTAAAGGGTCGCCTCCTCATCCATGATGCTTTCATGGAACGCTCGAGGCATGGAGTCTTCCAAAGTGTTCTAAAACCTGAAGGTCTTCTCCCAAAAGTCCAATGTCGATATAATTTTTTTTTATAAGAAACCAAGTCTAGCTCTTCCAAGATGGACCACATATGCCGGAGATTAGGCTTCGCACATGGAGTATCAATACCAGCATAGGGACGAGCTGGAGGACTTGCACTTTTTTGGAAAGCAAGTATTAACCTTACCATTCTTTTCTTCATGTAAAAATTACTTTAATTGTATTCTCGATGACCATTTTACTTCCTCTGCATGGTCTATTATTTTTGTTTATGGTGAACCAATCCTCGCTGCTCGAAAACATTTCTGGCATTCCATGTCCAACCTGTATTGTATTCAACTTTTACCTGAGGTTACTATTGGAGATTTGAACGCTATCAGTCAACCTGGAAAAAAATGGGTGGTAACCGACCACCTTGTTCTAGTCTCAGTCACCTTAGGAATTTTCTTGACAGTTATCAAATGTTGGATATCCCCCTTAACGGTTCTCGATTCACTTAGAATAACAAGAGAAAATACAAAAATGGGGTTAAGGCTAAACTGGACCATATCATTGTCTCAACTGAGTGGTTGGACATGTTTTCGTCTGCATCTGCCTGTACAATTCACACCTCATCTTCAGACTACAGGGCGATTTCCCTTTAGTTAGTCTCTAACTTCAGTCCAAATCCAAAACCTTTTAAGTTCTTCCATATATGAACTAGAGATCCTTCCTGCCAACGGGTGATTCAAACTAATTAGGCCCCTAGACAACACCCCTCTCCGACTTACAATATTCATCTCAAAACCAAGAAGCTTAGTTACAGCCTCACCAGATGGAATAAGAGAGAATTTAAGAACATTCAACTGTGCATCTCTGACACTCTCTCTGCCTTGGATAAACTCCAAAATGATTATCTTTCGAAGGACAATGTCACTGCCATATCCTTGCTGGAAGAACGTCTTTCTGAACTTCAGCTTCGAGAGTAGATGTTTAGGCGTAACAAGTCTGGTTCTTCCTGGCTTAGATACGGTGACAATAACATCAAATTCTTTCACCTTACTTCTTTGCTTTGGAGGAAACGAAACATGATCCTTCGTCTTAGATGGCAATAATGTGTGGCATTCCACATTGAAAACTGTTGGAACAACTATTAATAACTATTTTTGTAATATTTTCCAATCATCCAATCCGACTCCTGATTCGGGGATTCGCGCCTTATTTAGTCCAACATCTCGAATGTTGATAATGCAACTCTGTTGGCTATTCCCACTACTGTAGATATCCAGGCGGTTGTGTTCGGTATGGACAGTCACAAAGCTCCTGGGGCTGATGGTTTTGACGCTTTCTTCTTTCAATATTATTAGGATATTGTGAAAACAGATATCATAGAGGTTATTATGCATTTCTTCATTTTCAAGCAATTGGATCCGAAGTTGAATGAAACTTTCATTGCTCTAATCCCTAAAGTGGGCAATCCTATCTCTCCAGATAAATTTCGCTCTATTGGCCTGTGCAATGTTATATATAAAGTCATATCCAAAATTATTGCCAACCGTCTCAAACATTTTCTTGATAACATTATTTCCCTTTACCAAGGGGCATTTCTCCAAGGTCGCTCGATAGAGGATAATGTTAGCATTGCGCATGAAACTCTTTATCAGATGAATCATTTTTGAAAGAAAAACAAGGTTGGATGGCAATCAAAATCGATATGGCCAAAGCCTATGATAGGGTTGAATGGTTTTTTCTGGCTCGAGTGCTTAAACAGCTAGGTTTGCCAGAAGGATGGATTGATATGATCAATCAATGTGTTTCTACGACCTCTCTCCAAGTCATTCTCAATGGTTCCCCTTTCATCCCATTATGCCATCTAGGGGCATCTATCAAGGTGATGCCCTATCTCCTTACATTTTCTTATTGGTAGCTGAAGCACTCTTACACCTTCTCCATAAGGCTGAAACAGAAGGCAGAATTCAAGGTATCAAACTCCGGAGACATTCCCATTCGATCAGCCATCTGCTCTATACATAGACGATCTGATGTTTTTCTATAGAACCTCTTTGGCTGAAGCCCATTCAGTTAAAGATATTCTACAACAATATTGTTTGTTTCCGGTTAAGGTGTCAATTATGACAAATCTTCAATCTATTACAATTCCAATGTGCACCCGTAGACATGCAAAAAATGATTAATAGGATCTTGGGTACTAGGAGCTCTAATCCAAAAGATAAATATTTTGGCTCCCCCTTCTGTTTTCCAAAAAGAAAGCTTAGGACTTCCAATTCCTTATTGACAACGTTCATGCTAAACTTTCTTCTTGGAAAACCAAAATCCTTTCTCAAACGGGTCGAACTGTGATGATCAAATCGGCTTTTAACTCGATCCCCATTTGCACTATGCAAACTTTTTTGCTACCTTGCACCATCTCAACAAAATTGGACCACCAGGCTAGGGATTTCTGGTGGAATGGGGTGACAGACAGTAAGGCCAAACATCTTTGTACTTGGGATCAGATTTGTTTGCCTCGAATTCTAGGAGGTCTCAATATTCCTTCTTGTAAGAACATAAATATTGCCTTATTGGCCAAGAACATCTGGAATACCCTCAGAGCGCTTTTTGGCTTCATTTTGAAAAGGACCATTAGATTCCCCTTCAAGATGTTCTTGGCTTATTGGCCAAGAACATAAATCTTGCCTTATTGGCATCCTTCACTTGGAGGGGGAATCTAATGGTCCTTATCAAAATGAAGCGCTTTTTTATATGACAAATCATGTCTGAGTATCAAACCAACCTCTGGCTGGATTGTTGGGTCAAACCAGATATTGTTCTTGCAAATTGTGTCTTTGACCCTACCGATCCCAATCTTTATCGTTCTATCCGGGACCTTTGGATCTCTTTTCCTGAAGATTCCCTTTACTGGAATTTATAACTTATCAACTCTTTTTTCCGAGTCCGGTGGCTAGGATATCCAAGATATTTTAATGAGACTCACTACAATCCTGATAAACTCCTTTGGACTTTTGACAAAAGAGGTATTTTTTTGGTTAAAAGTGAAATGTGGGCTTTCACCATGGGTCATTTGGAAAGCTCTACTTCCCTTCTCCCCCGACCCACTTTTGGCTCTAAACTTTTGAAATCCATCTGTAGAATCAAAGCCCCTCCCAATGCTATGTTTCTCCTCTAGAAGATTACCTAGAATTTGCTTCCCACGAGAGTCAATCTAGTTTGTATCCATATCCCCATTGATGACAGTTGCACATTTTGTCATACTCAGAAAGAAGAGGTGTTCCATCTTTTCTTCCTTTGCCCTGTCATCTCTCAATTTTGGCTTCTCTCTCCTCTCCCTATTAATTGGGCTACCCCAAACTTCAACTTTCACTTGGTTTTGAGAATCTTCGAAATTTATGTGGGATTCTGCTAAAGCTCATGCAATGAATTCTGATGAGATGTTTTCCCAGTTTACAACCATTTTGATGACTATCTAGTATTAGCGTAATCAAACTATTTTCAAAAATACCAAACTCTCCTCGACTTTTGTATCCCTTTGTCATAATCTTTGGGTGTCTTGGTATAAGCAATGGTTCCTTACCAGATTTGACTCAACCACACCCCATTTTTCATCGATCACCCAAATCCTAGACATAGCCATCACAGACAAACAAATTGCCTCTCGCTCCTCTATAGATTTGGCCCTAGCCTCAGCAGTCCCTATTCAGGTTACTGAGTCTTCACTTTCACAGCTTGTCTAGGACCAGAACCACTCAGCCCACACCCACAGGCTTAATATCAAAACAAACTATGTTCAACCACTTCCACTCTGCCTTGATAGAGATACAGTTATTGTCATTTTTTATGCTTGCTTCTTTGAGTCTACCAAGCAGGGGGCGTTGGAGTTTCAGCTACCGATTTGGTTGGGAATGTTCTGGCTTTTGTTGCCTGTCAGATAGGTGACAGTTTTTTACTACACGATGGCAGAGGGATACGCGGTTGAAGCGGCCTTGCTACTCATTCAGGTTCAAAGATGGAAGACCAGGCTTCTGCTTGGAGACTCTGTGACCGTTATTGACTTCATCCAAGATGGTGAATCTCAATAGCTCTCTACTATGCATTGGGTCTAGCGCCCTCTCATTTGTAATATTAAACACATGCTTCTTTTTTGGAAATATAAATATATATCTAGAGACCTTAATAGTAAGGCTCATTACTTGGCATCGGTAGCGAGCAAAATTGGTTGTACTAGCTCTTAGTTATTAATATCATGGAGTGAAGTTGTATCCTGCTCCTGCTCCTGTTGCAAAAAAAAATTCAGATGAACCACCAATTGATGGTGAAAGCACATTGAAAGAACAAATGCAACAATGGCTTCTATTCTTAAATCCCATCAGAGTTCCATTCTCAGATCCCCTCCGGCCACCTAGTTAGATAAGGCACACAATAGATTTAATCAAGTGCACCAAGTAATATGGGAATATAATGGGTTGATCGCCATAGCAAACTTGCTGAATAACTTGATAAGTAGTGAAGCACAGCCACAAAGAATAATCCCAAAGGAGTTGCATTATTTAGAGGGGTTCAAATGGCTTTAGCATTACAATTCACTTAAACAAAACACTAATCAGGTGAAGACTCGAAGTGACAATGGAGGTTTTATCTCTTGCATAAGGTAAGGAGAAATGGTTCAATCAACAACAACGTATGGGAACTCAAATCATGTAGTTGCAATATTTACTCAAATCAAGCTTCAAAATCTCTCTTTGGAAGCTACTTTGGCAGTGAACGTCTGGCCAAATATATGACGTAAAGGCATCGTGGCATTTGAACCAGATTAACACAATGTCCTGCATAATGATGGAATATGTGTCTCTTCCTTGATGCCTATGTGATAGTTAAGACTTAAGGGCATCTAAGACTTTGCTCCAAAAACAAAAGAAAATACCCTCTGCTATGAACAAATATGCTCTTAGCATACAATCTAACTACTCACAGTATGACAAATTAAACAAACACGAATTAAACAAACACGGGAACACAATCCAACTACTCACCATGACAAATAAAACTCTGGAACAGAGTTAACTAGAACAAGAGTCATGTGCAATAATAAGATACCAAGGAAAATGGGCATTTTCCAGTTCTACTATATTACTAAACTACTAATGCATCATCATCACATATCAATTCTCCTCACATTTCATGAATACCTTCCTCCTCTTCATCTTCATACTCGTCTTCCTCATCTGCAGTTGCATCCTGGTATTGCTGGTACTCTGATACAAGATCGTTCATGTTGCTTTCAGCTTCAGTAAATTCCATCTCATCCATTCCTTCCCCAGTATACCAATGCAAGAAAGCCTTCCTTCTGAACATGGCTGTGAACTGCTCGCTGACTCTCCTGAACATCTCCTGGATGGAGGTTGAGTTTCCGATAAATGTGGATGCCATGGATAATCCCCTAGGAGGTATGTCACAGACACTTGACTTCACATTGTTTGGAATCCACTCTACAAAGTAAGAGGAATTCTTGTTCTGCACATTGATCATCTGCTCATCAACTTCCTTGGTGCTCATCTTGCCTCTAAACATGGCTGAAGCAGTGAGGTAGCGACCATGACGTGGATCAGCTGCACACATCATGTTTTTAGAATCCCACATCTGTTGTGTGAGCTCTGGGACTGTCAGCGCTCTGTACTGTTGAGACCCACGTGAGGTCAAAGGGGCAAAACCAACCATGAAAAAGTGAAGACGAGGGAAGGGGATCAAGTTGACTGCAAGCTTCCGAAGATCAGAGTTTAGCTGCCCAGGGAACCTAAGGCAACAAGTAACGCCACTCATTGTTGCAGAGATCAAATGGTTCAGGTCCCCAACTGAAATTAAAATTGAAGAAAATTCAAATATGAGACTAAAACAAAAGGGAGGAATTGAGCATTTCATTGAAAATACCCCTAAAAACCAACATAAATATAAACAACGAAACAGCTGAAATCATGCATCCAACTTAATTTTTCAGGATAACATACCACTGACATGTAATTATAGCATGGCATAAGTTAAATGGGTCCTTCCCAACTTGACCCAAAGTCACTCTTACATTCTATTTTTTAACTCAAAACAATTGCCATAACCTAGCAATGTGTTAATGCTTTAAGCTTCAGCCGATCCAATCTTATTCTTCATTACAAATACAGCCTCAAAGAATTTAACTATCAAAATAAATTGTTACTCATCTATCGCAAATAACCATGAACTCGTACAAATTCATGTGGTTACCGCCTTACTGGGAGATCAGATCACTTCACAACCACACAGCAGAATTAAGTTGGTAAATAATAAAGAATAAAGATACTCAGATCAAAAGCAAAGTATAAATGTTTTCATTAAGAACGAGTTAACCACATATATTAGGGTACTACTTTGTTCCTCACTTTAAAGTGAATATATTACTCATTAAGCATTTACTTCACTTCAAGATAGGAGTGGTGAGCTTGACAGTTCTGAAAGTAAATAGAAACTAAATAGTGCCCATATAATTTTATTTAGCAATTGAAGCTTATGAAAACTTACAGCTAGGAGTGGTAAGCTTGAGAGTTCTGAAGCAAATGTCATATAGAGCCTCATTATCCAAAACCATACACTCATCCGCATTCTCCACAAGCTGATGAACAGAAAGTGTTGCATTGTAAGGCTCAACCACAGTATCCGAAACCTTAGGTGAAGGGAACACAGAGAAAGTGAGCATCATCCGATCTGGGTATTCTTCTCTGATCTTTGAAATCAGAAGAGTACCCATCCCAGAACCAGTTCCTCCACCAAGAGAGTGACACACTTGAAAACCTGCATAGAAAAATCAAAGTCATTGACACAAACTATCAACCCATTTCAATAAAAACATCTCCATTGTCCAAATACATCCCAATCAACCAATGCCAAACTATTAATATATATACCATCAAAACAGAATTGAGTTCATGAACAATCCTTACTAGTCTTCATTCCAATATTACCAACACAAATAACAGCTTGTAAAAACTCAGTAAAACCATTCAATGTCAGTGACATTTCAGCACTCGGAATGAAAATTTGACACAAACTAGTCTCGTTCCCAAATTTCTATTTGTAAAGGGGCAACATGCTCAATTTTCTTCCTAGATTCTAAATTTCTCATTGACACAACCAAATTTTCAAGTACCAAATTACTAGTTCCAACGAGGCAACATTATTGATTTTCTTTCTTTCAACACACCAAATTTGATAATATTATTCTAAAACTCCCGACAAAATCTTAAAAAATTGACACCAACACTGATTTATATTCTAAACAAAACCCACCATCAAACTTTTAAATACTTGCAAAAGATGTTCAACATCTACAACACAATGGCAATAAAACTTGAACTCTAACTACAAATTCGATCATTAAGCAAAATCACAAAAATTATACCTTGGAGACAGTCACAGTTCTCAGCTTCCTTCCTCACGACATCGAGCACGGAATCAATCAACTCGGCTCCTTCAGTATAGTGTCCCTTGGCCCAATTGTTGCCGGCACCAGACTGACCAAAGACGAAGTTATCAGGACGGAAGATCTGGCCATAGGGACCGGTCCTGACACTGTCCATGGTTCCGGGCTCCAGATCCATGAGTACGGCACGAGGGACGAATCTTCCACATGAAGCTTCATTGTAGTAGACATTCACTCTCTCAAGTTGCAGATCTGACGTGCCTACGTACCTTCCAGTCGGATCTATTCCGTGTTCGTCACACACCACCTCCCAGAACTTGGATCCGATCTGGTTTCCACATTGACCCCCTTGTATGTGAAGGATTTCTCTCATTTTGGTCTGAAACAACGAAATCGAAACCAATAATAGAGATCAGAAAATCGAAAACGCAAGCGAACAAAATAAACGCAAAATCGAGAAATGAATGAAGGAAAATTTACCTTCGAAGAGAATTTGAAGGACGGATGGGGAAATGAAGAATTGAACCCTAGAGTGGAGTAGTAGTACAGTGTGGGGACATCTAAATATGGGGGTTGAGTGGTCGTTGTGAGATCCAACGGCCCAGTTTCTTTCCCTCTTTTTTTAATGGATAATTTATGGACGTTGGATATTCCGGATAGACGGTCACTATGAAAATTAGCAGTGTTCTAAAAATCGGTCTGGACAGCGCCTAGGCGCTAGAAGGTGGAAAACCGCCCAGATTAATGTCTGGGCAGTCTGGGCGGTCTGGGCGGGCTAGGCAGTCTAGGCGGGCTAGGCGGGGTTTAGGCGGACTCTAGGCGGGGTCTAGGCGGTTTGGGAGATTTTTATTTTTTAATAAGGTTGATTGTGTTCTTATTTTATTTTTCTTTCCTATTTTTTAGAAATAAACTATTTAATTGTTTTTTAGAAAATCTCGGGAATGGGCTTTGATGATGATGATCATCATCATCATCATCATCATCAAAGCCCATTCCCGAGATTTTCGGGGTCGGCTATGATGATGATGATGATGATATGTCTAAATGTAGCAAAGGATGATTACTTAATGGAATTCTCAAAGGATCTGCCGGTACCAATTTTACTAATGTAGATTTTATCAAACATAACTGAGGTTATTCATGCAATTTGAAGAAAAATAAAAGAGTACACAAATTCAAATTTATATAAATTATAAAGTACCTATCATGACCAACTTCAGTCATTTGAGTTTTAATAAATTTTGTTCACGATTGTTAATTTTTCATGTTTTTAAATTTTGCATATGTATATTGACATTAAATTGGATGTAATTGATAAGGTATTATGCTTAACTTTTGTAAATTATTAAAGTTATAATACAAAACCTAAGCCCGCCTAGGCACCCGGGCGCTAGGCACCTGCTCGCCGCCTGCCTAGCGCCTAGCGATTTTTAGAACACTGAAAATTAGAGAGCCAGCCCCAGCGTCCAGGTGGCTTCCTATACGTGGGATCAAAAATTCTAATTGTCGTGGGAAGCAGCGAGGAAAACAGCGAGGGACCCCACAGGGGGGAGGGGGAGCCGTCCATTCCCCTCGGGATGCGCATTTGAATTTTCAACGCACGCATCCTGGGGGGAATGGACGGCTCCCCCTCCCCCCTGTGGGGTCCCTCGTTGTTTTCCTCGCTGCTTCCCTCGACAATTAGACGGGTTCACGTGGGATTGTGTTATTGGGCATGATGATGGAGGGTATTGGGCCTGCCGCGGCTCTCTACACAAGTTATTTTCTATTTGTTTGCCCACGAAAGTTATAGGTCATTGGTAGCCTGGCTTTTGTAAGATAAATTTATGAACAATTCTTAAGAGCCAAGCCCCTAGCACTAGATTGGCACTAGGGAAGGCTCAATACCCTCTAATCTTCATTTGTTTTTCTTCTTCTATTCTTCTTTTTCTGTTATTCATCATCATCTATTTTCTTCTTCTTCAACACGTTCTTGAGCCTCTCCTGGCGCTAGGGGCCTAGCAATTAAGAATTTTTCTAAATTTATTATGACATTTGAGTGGTTTACCAACACTTGTACCTAAGGGTGTGTTTGACTGGTCTACCAGCACCCATACCTTAGGGTGTGTTTGATTTGAATGGTAAAATTTTCCAAGAAAATTTGCCAAAATGAGAAAAGGGGAGAGGAAATAGAAAGAGAAAGAGAGAATGAAGAACATGTTTTTTAGATCACTATCCTCTTTGATGATACATTAAAATAGAGCAATCATCATGACCATACACGTGGCATAGAGACCTATCACGAGAATACAATGCCCAATCTATTGGGCCAGCTCAGGAAGAATAAAGCCAATTACAGAGGCCCGCCAACGAGGAGACGTAAACAGAGCTCGAATCCAGGCCCGAAGAATCAGAGCCCGAATCAAGGCCCGACATGAGTTTTCTCATAAATAAGAGGAGTGTTGCACCGAAAAGAGTTGTGGAGGGGGTTACGCCTCCACGAACGCTTCTCCATTAAGGAAACTATTACAAGAAACATCTCCTTCTGTTGTGCCTCACATGCTTAAGTCACGTAGAGACTTATCCGCGACCATTATAAAAGGTAAAGAGAACATTCGACACAGATATGCAACTTTAATTGAGTTTTGTCCATATTTACTTCCTTCTTCCAATAGAGTTACTGACTTAGGCATCGGAGTGCTTTCGGCCACCAAAAAGGTGGTCTTTGGCAGTCTAACGATTGTTTTGCAGGTCAAACTCACAAGAGGACGATTTTTGGACGTATCAGTTTGGCGTTGTCCATGGGAAAGACGAGTTTCCTTTCAAACATAAGATTTACAGTAACAAAGCTCACACAACTTGATAGAAGATCGATGGAATACTCCACAAATCTTCAATCTAGCGATGAAAGATACGACATGCGCCTAATACCGATATAACGACAACCGTGCCTACTAGAAAAGAGCTCCAACATGTAAAGGTTCAAACGTCTCCAACATCTTGGGGAATCACCTTGAATCCCCGAGTAGAGATGCTTATGGCCCAGATGAACCACATAATCGAAATGGTAGACGGAATCATTCGAGACCTAAAGGGCAACAAATTTCGAGAAGAAATAACCCAGCTTAAAAGACACTGGACTAACAATAGTTCTAGGTGTAATCAAGGGAAGTTTGAAAATCTACAATCGGAAAAGCCTAAATACGAGATATTGTTATTGGCTCTGATAGCTAGTCAGGGCGAGATTCTTGAAGCTATGGCAGGAAGAGAAGATGTCAAATGACCATAAAAAATGAAAGGAGATCCGGAGAAGCGGAGCAAGAATAGACATTGCCTCTTCCACAACGATTACGACCTCGATACCGAAGATTGTCGCAGTATGTAGGACGAGATTGAACGTCATATCAGAGAATGACGACTCAAAGAATTCGTCAAACTCAAGGGCGAAACAATCATCTCAAGGGAACGAGTAAAGAAAACAATCTATGTCTTGCACGGCACGGCCGGTGAAAAGGAACTGTCCAATCGATCCCGAGTGTATAGTCAGAGACTTACATCCGGAGAAGCGGAGCAAGAACAAACATTGCCTCTTCCACAACGATTACGACCTCGATACCGAAGATTGACGCAGTATGTAGGACGAGATTGAACGTCATATCAGAAAAGGACGACTCAGAGAATTTGTCAAACTCAAGGGCGAAACAATCATCTCAAGGGAGCGAGTGAAGAAAACAATCTTGCAATGCGCGGCCGGTGAAAAGGAACTGTCCAATCGATCCCGAGCGTATAGTCAGAGACTTACGTACAAAGATCAGATTCCAAGAACCATCCGTACAGCGTGCAAAAACAATGCAAAAGACTCTAACCTTCTCAAACGAAAATGTTGATGGGGTTAATTTTCCGCACAATGATGCTTTAGTGATCTCGGTCATGATAGCTAAGTGGGAAATCAAAAGAGTATTGGACAACACCGGTAGCTCGGTCAACCTCTTATACTTGATAGTTTTTTGAAGGATGTGATTCACCAATGAGATACTCTCACCTAGCGATCCATCTATGGTAGGTTTTAGTGGGCAATGTCACCCACTGTGAACTTTCTCATCGTCGACGCTCTTGTTGCGAACAACATGCTACTCGGGAGACCATGGATACACAAGATGGGCACAGTCTCCTCTACTATGCACCAATGTTTGAAGTACCATACCGACAATGATATCGGAATGATCAAAGGAGACTAACCAGCGACCCGGGAGTGTCATTTTGCAGCAAAAAGACCCCATAAATAGCAATTACTGCAATCACTGGAAGAGCCTTACCAATAGCTTGATGAAAAGAGTTCGGACTCTCCAGACGATAATACGAGTCCAACCAGTCCACGAGATCGACCTAACACCGGACAACCGAAAGAGGAAACGATCGAGATCTACTTAGACAACGAAACCGAAAAGACAGTCCGAATCGGAATAAATATTCACCCTGAACTCACCAAAGAACTGATCCAGCTGCTGAAAGATAACCAAGATGTTTTTGCATAGACAATGAAGGATATGGTGGGGATAGACCCATCCATCATCTCTCACAAATTGCAAGTGAATCTAGATAAGAAACCGGTTCGACAAAAAAGAACACCGGTGACCCTGGAGCATAATCGGGCAATAAATGAAGAAGTGCACCAACTATTTAGCGCATGAATGATAAGAGAAGCTCGCTACTCAGATTGGTTGGCAAACACGGTACTGGTAAAAAAGAAGAACGAAAAATGGAGGGTGTACGTGGACTACACCGACCTGTATAAAGTTTGCCTCAAAGACAACTTTCTACTTCCATGAATAGATCAGATAGTGGATGCAACTGCAGGACATGAAACACTGAGCTTTATGGATGCGCACTCCGGGTATAATCAGATACAAATGTACCCTCCTGACCAAGAAAAAACTTTTTTCATAACAAAAAAGGGTACATATTATTATCGAGTAATGTCATTCGGATTAAAGAACACGGGAACAAAGTATCAACGGCTAGTGAACAAGATGTTTAAAGACCAAATCGGCAAAACGATGGAGATTACATCGACAAAATGCTTGTTAAAAGCTCACGCAGAGCAGACCACGTCGCAGATCTTGAACAAGTTTTCTCCCAGCTGCGAAAGTACAAGATGAAGCTGAACCTAGAGAAATGCACCTTTGGAGTGGAGTTAGAGAAGTTCCTTGGGTACATGGTCAACCAACGAGGAATTGAAGCCAATCTAAAGCAGATACAAACACTTTTCAACATGCAGTCGTCGACAAACATAAAAGGTGTTCAAAGTCTTAACGGGAGGATAGTAGCTCTGAACAAATTTATCTCCAGATCATCAGACAAATGTATGCATTTCTTTCAAAATCTTGAAGGGGAACAAGACATTCGAATGGAATGATGAATGCGAGAAAGCCTTAAGACATACATGTGAAGCACAAAGCTACTAACAAAACCGAGCACGAGAGAAGCGTTGTATCTGTATCTATCCGTGTCTAATCATGTGGTGAGTTTGACATTGATACGAGAAAAAAGGGCGTGCAAAAACTAGTGTATTACATTAGCAAAACACTCGCAGATGCAGAAATCAACTATCTGGCCCTAGATAAACTAGCGCTCGCTCTAATCGTGTCATCAAGAAAATTGTGACCATATTTCCAAACACACCGAATCACGGTTATGACCGAATAACTGCTTCGGTTAGTGTTACACAAACCAGATCTGTCGAGAAGAATGGTAAAGTGGGCAATAGAGCTCGGACAATTTGACATCAGTTATGCCCTTAGAATCGCTATCAAAGCTCAGGCATTAGCAGATTTCATTGCCGAGTTCACAGGAAGCAACAACCAACGGGAGGATAAGGAAAACAGAAAAGAACAGCCAACCAATCTTCGAAAAATGGATCCTCCGTTGTGATGGAGTGTCCAACGAGGCAGGAAGCTGAACTGGACTAGTCTTGTACAACTCGGAAGGCATCGCATTAGAGAAGGCGATAAAATTCAGTTTTAAAACCTTCATTGATGAAGCCGATTACGAAGCTATGATAGCAGGGCTACAGTTAGCAAACACTTGGGAATAAAAGACATTGGTGTCTTTAATGATTCCAAGCTGGTGGTCAATCAACTAAACGACGAATTCTAAGTCAAAGATATCCGAATGAAAGTCTACCACCGGAAAACCATAGAGCTAGTAGAAGGTTTCCTAAATGCTACCATTCAACGGTGCGCACGAGCAGATAACAAAAGAGCCGATGAACTAGCAAAAGAAGCTTCGACAACAAAGAATAATGACAACTCACTCGTCATGACACAAGGAAGCTCCATACTCGAAAACCAATCGGAAGAAGCATGCACTGTAAACCAAGAAACCATTTGGACAACTCCAATTCTGGCATATATATCAAACGGAGAACTCCCAACAGATAAGATGGAAGCCAGAAAACTATGAAATTGAGCAGCAAGATACACAATGATCAATGACAGACTATACAGAAGATCCGCCATGAGCCTGTTACTGAGGTGCCTTGCACCAAGAGATGTCGAACATGTTCTGCAGAAAATACACCACGGCACATGTAACACCCCTAAATTTCATAAAACTAATTTATTTTATTTTGAATTAAATAAAATAGGGTTACATTAAATTGAATGTGAATTTCGAAATTTAGGGTTTTATTTGGTGAGTTTAGAAGGTGGGTGCTTTCAGAAGTCCAGTGGGGGCGAATAGACACCCACACTATATAAACAAAAACCCTTTTCCCTTATTCTTTTGTGCAACAGGAAGAACAACTCTTCCTCTTATCCTCTTCGGCAGAGACGATGGCGATGGAGAGGTGTTGGAGGGTCGCTTGCAAAGGTGTTAAGGGCGGTTGGAAGTGTTGTTTGCAGTGGGTTTTGAAGGGTTGTTGTAGTGGTTTTGAGGGCTGCTTGCAAGGGTATTTAAGTGTTGTTTGTAGTGTGTATTGAAGGGTTGTTGCAGTGGTTCTATGAGCTGCTTGCAGGGGTTTTTAAGTGTTGTTTGCAGTGGTTTGAAGAGCAGAACCTATTGGTGCAACTAAGGGCGTGAAAGGGTTTTCAAGGGTTTCCAAGGCCGTTTTGAGGGTCTTTCCATAGCTGTTTCGAGGGTAGTTCCAGGGCTATTTCAAGGGTTTCTAGGGTTGCTTTGAGGCTGTTCCAGGGGCTGATTCAGGTTCTTTTCTGGGCTAAATCAAAAGGTTTTTAGAGCTGATTCAGGTTCGTTTTAGGCGTGTCTCAGAGCTGTTGCAGGGGGTTTATTCAATGTTGTTATAGGGCTTGAACATGGTGTGTTTCACCTCTGATTCGGAGCTGGTTTCAGGTCTAATTCAATGCTGAATAAGAGTTGTTTGAAGGGCTGAATCAGTGCGTGAAGAGGGTTGAATCAGGACTGTTTTGGGTATGATTCGTAGTTGATTCAGGGATTGTAACATGACATGTTGCGGTTGGGTTTTCGGCCCACAATCTCAACTTTTGTGAGTATGATTTCGGCTTGCTCTTCGTTATCAGTATTTGAAATTGGTCAACAAGTGCAAAGCCAGATTATGAAGATGCCATTTTTTTTACAGATATTAGATTGGGAAGTGCACTTATTGACATGTACTTAAAGTGTGGGAGAGTTGAGGATGGAAGGAGAATTTTTTTATTACATGCATTTGAAGAATGTTTTTTTCATGGACTTCAATGATTAATGGATATGGGAAGAACGGACACCCTGAGGAAGCGCTTAATCTTTTTCACATGATGCAAGAGGAATACAGAGTTGAACCAAATCATGTGACATTTCTGAGTGCCATCTCGGCTTGTGGACATGCCGTGGTGATGGATGGAGAGACTGAATCAATGAGTTTCTCCATTTCCTTTTCTTTTACTGTGAGTTTTTCTTTTTACATTTTCTGATTTCATTATTGCTTGATTGATTCAGTTTTTGTTATGTGGATTTTAATACCTGGGATGGTTTGAATTCTTTCCTGAATTTATCGGTGGTTTAGTTCAAATCTTGAGTTTATTTTTCTGTCGCATGGGCCTTATGTTTGTTGAGGGATTATTATGAATAATATGGACTTGGGAATGCTTGAGTAGTTTTGTCGATTGAGAATGGTTCTATCATGGAGTAAATTCCAGTGTATATGAATAATTAGCTGGAAAGGAGTCGATTTTTTGAGTGATAACTTCATCCTGGATGCATGAATCATGGAGATTAGAAATCTGAATCTTGTAGGTGTTTGGTATAGATAAGTACTTTTCATGTTCTTGGTGTTTAGTTGCAAAAGGGAAATTGTTTTGGGAAAACCTTCAGGTGATCACTAAATTCATATGCATGTCCAAATGGGAGCCACTGGAATTTGTAAAAGTGACTTGTGATCTTATTTTGGCCCTCATCTCCATGAGGAACTCATTTATCAAAAAGTGTTAGAATTGATGGATTTGGGGGAGATATTATCTGTGGAGTATTTCTTTGGACCTATTTACTTAGGATAGTTTAGGTGAGTTTATATTCAGGTAGTTTGTGTTTAAGTGACTAGTACTTGCTTGAATGTATCCATTACTAGGGGCAATAGTTTATGATTACAATTTCTATGCAATTGGGGTTGGGATAGACTATCACTGTGCATGTGGTTGATACATACATCTTCCCCTGT
Organism: Berberis vulgaris; assembly: GCA_963556465.1. NCBI lineage: Eukaryota > Viridiplantae > Streptophyta > Magnoliopsida > Ranunculales > Berberidaceae > Berberis > Berberis vulgaris. The sequence continues at coordinate 68,826,733 of OY747129.1, read as the reverse complement.
TTAGAATTCAAGGTTGTATTGAGAATTTTTAGTTGAGAACATGAAGCTAGGGAGTTGTGTATTGGATAACTTGGGTCACTAATGGAAATGTGTGGAATCTTTTGAAGCAGGTGTATATCATTTAAGTTTGAGTTTGTAGTGATTGGCAGAGTAGATTGTGCTATGTATGGTTGATGTAATTTGAGTAAGCTTTGATTTTTGAACAATGGATTGGTTGAAACATTCAATAGGTCAAAGTAAGGTGGATTTCTAGGGATGTTTTTGTTTGCAGGTAACAATAGTTCTTCTCTGGTTAGCATTGTGCATGAATGCTCATATGGAAAATTTGAGGTTTGTATGGAAATGATGGGTTTCATTTCAGGTAATCCGTTATGAAATTTTAGGCATGTTTGAGAATGAAGTTGCCTTATTTGTGGTGTTTTGTGTCGCAAACGCATGATCTCCACTATTTTTTATCTGTTTGATGTGTGAGTTTTACCTAGCTTGTTGGGTTCATATTTTGGGGTATTTGCATGATTCTATGAATTTGCATTTGTATGTGTATGACTTAAATTTGGTTGTTATGCAAATTGCGTTGCTGAAAAGAAATTTATTTATGGTATTAAATGGGCCTTGATATCTCGTGTTGGTACATAAAGTTTATATATGAGAAATGTAGATTGCCCCAGAACAATGGGAGGATATCCTGATGAGATTGATTATGATTTGGTAATGTGCCAAAAATGCTATGTTTTTCCCCAAAAATGTGGGTGGATAGATTGTGAATCAATTTATGTATGACAAAATGTCATTGTGGAGGAGTTCTGAATTATCAAAAATAATTGATATTGGTAAACCTTGATTTCTGAAAATATAAACCACTTGGACTTGTATCACTTAGAACTACCACACCTCTTTTGTTTATTATTTCCCCTATCTTACTAGAGAAACTAAATGACCAGTGGGTTGTCTTGCGGAGTTGGGGCACCCATTTCTTACTAGAGAAACTAAAATAACCTTCGGGTTAGTCTTGCGGAAATGAGGTGAATTTGTATGCCTAAAATAGGCTTTGATATTTATCCGTAAAAAATGTGACGTGAGTTTATGCGCATTGATAGCCCAAGAGTGGCTTTTGGTACTCATATAGTTAGGGGTATCCGCGATGCATGCCTGTATGTGATGTCCCCACTTGGGCATGGATGACGGAGTAGTCCTCCTTTATATGAGAAAGGCATACAGGCATGTATGTTCGGTACGGAGGTGGTGCGAATGTGGTATCGTCTAAGTGATCATTCAGTTAAAAAGATGAATCAAATTCAAATAAAAACGAATAAATTACGTTTATGTTGTTTCTAATCTTTTTCATGCAGGATGGCAAATCCATTAATATTTCTGCAGGTCAGACTTGTCATAGTCGACTCCTATAGGGTAAGTATACGTAAATGCATTTTTACTTAATTGGGATGATGATATGATGGCCTCGATGAGGAACTAAATTCTTGGAACTGTGTTTTCTTGCATCACACTTTTATTGATTTTGGGATGAAGATTACTCACACCAGCTTTATTGCTGACCCAAGTGAGCTTTTGCTTCTTGGGTACATTCCTTTGGGAATGTAGCCGATTAGCTTTTCAGGTTTAGAGACTTTTGAGCAGCGTTACGGGAGTTCCGCTAGTGGGGCTAGCGACGTCAGTTTTTCCTGGTTAGAGTTTTGTATAAATTTTAGTTTGTTCTTTTTTTCTAAACTATATTTTTGTCATTGCTGCTAAATGTTTCTGTTGTTATTGAATTTCACGTCCTGAGTTTTGGGAAAACGGATAATCCTACGTGGATTTTAGGATTTTCGTTTTTCTCGAAAATCGGAGCATGACAGCACATGTAGAAATCATCAAGGGGGAGAACATTGGCACACAAAGCTCTCACTTTAGGTTATTATTAGCCAACGATGCAAGCGAATGCTCAAAAGCTAGTTCGCAAATGCGAGAAATGTCAATAATTCGCCTCATACACTCACATGCCGGAACAAAATCTGATCCCAATGAGCAGCCCCTGGCCATTCACACAATGGGGGATGGACATCGTAGAACCACTCCTAGCGTCTGATAAAAAGAAGTTTCTCCTTGTCGCAGTAGACTACCTCACCAAATGGGTAGAAGTAGAGCCCCTCACAAAGATAAGGGAACCCCAAGTCGACAAATTTCTTTGGAGTGACATCATATGTAGATTTGGGATCCCAAGGGTAATCGTCACGAACAATGGGAGGCAATTTGAAGTCAAGAAGGTTAAGGAGTTATGCGAGAATTTGAATATCCAGCAACATTTCTCCACGCCAGCTCACCCACAAGAAAACGGACAAGCTGAGGTCACAAACAAGACAATCTTGGAAACGATCAAAAGAAGACTCGATGCAGCAAAAGGGTTAAGGACATCCGAGTTACCTGGCATCCTTTGGAGGTGCAGAAAAATGAAACAAACTCTGACAGGAGAAACACCTTTCGCCCTCGCGTATGGTTAGAAACAATGCTACCCGTGGAGATCGAAATGCCAACATTCCGAATCGAAGAATTTCGCGTTGAAGACAATGTCGAAGCATTAAGAGTCGGACTAGACCTCCTCGAAGAAAAGCGAGAAAAAACCTCCATCAAAACAGCAGCCTACCAACAACGCATGGCAGGATATTACAACAAGAAAGTGCAAATCCAAACTTTTAACGTCGGAGACTGTGTGCTACGAAAGTCCAACTCAACACGAAAGAGCCTGGCGGGGGTAAGCTAAACTCGAACTGAGAAGGACCATACCGGGTAACAAAAATCAACAAACCAAGAACATACTGGTTGGAAAACAAAGAGGGCAAAATGATGCCTCGGCTGTGGAATGTAGAGCACTTGAAAAGATATTATCAATAAAATATTTGCTCTCAATTTTGAAACAACAAGAATGTAATCGTGACAAAGAAGTCAGATTAAAAAACCAACTCGAGAAAATACTCAGCACGGCTAGAGTATCGAGCAAAAACAAATACATGTACTGAACGAACGAGTCAAACAAAAAACAAGTTCTGGCCTGATCAACCACGAAGTAATAAAGTACCAGGACATAAGAACCAGACTTTTATGTCGACTGTAATGTGCGACATCGTAATCCGAATGTAAAACATGATTCCGTAAACTAGAGTTTCTATACGACTAGAATGTTGAGCGTCGAAGCCATTCATATAAATCTGGACGAACAACTAAAAAATCTCCTAGAAATGTTGTAAATAAAGGCTAACAAGCTAGACACACTGGACTCAACAAATGCGAAATAAAAAATTTTCATTTATCTTAAAAAAAAAAGGAGATTAAGGAAAAGAAGAAGCAAACAACAACTAAGAACGAGAATTAATGTCGTGGGCAGTATCTCCAGGCATCATAGGATCAGAAGGCTCCCCGATATTCAGATCACCCAGTGAATCCGGAATAACTTCTTCAACATCATCAAATTCCTGCTCAGCAAAGCAACGGTATTGGGTCATGTCCAAACCTTGCATTCCCAGGAAATCCAAGAAATCGTGGCGATCCTCGACCACTCTCTTCCAATATGCGGCCTCCGCCGCCTTCAGCTTCTCAGTAACAGTTGACAGCTCAGCTCGGGTTGACACTAACTCTCTGTCAATGCTCGCAAGTTTAGTAGAGGCCGCTGATTTGGTCTCGACAAACTCGGAATTCAATTGTGTGATTTAAATAGTAGAAGCCTTGAGCTTGGCAGAACATTTCTCGGCAGAACGAACAACCTCATCACATTCAGCCTTTCGGTCAGACAATTCTTTCTCATCAACATCCAGACGGGATTGCAACTTGCCCAACTCCACCTCAAATGTCTCAAGGTCAGAAGAAAACTTATCACGCGTATCCTTGAGTTCCCTCAGTGACGCCCGCACAGAATCCTCAACCCTCTCATGCTCTATGCATTGCGCCTTCAACAAATCCAATTGACATAGAACATGAAAAAGGACCAGAATGTGTCATGCTAGTTTTCACTCGATGTACGCAGCCTGGTCATGAGACGCCTTACAATCTGACCCCATCACGGCTGCATATGTAAGGTGCGTCATCCCCTCCATAAGATGTTGGAGGCCATCGTCAATATGATGACGTGGTTGTCGTACGGGCACAAGAGCCTTATTGGCCAACCACCCATGACAGCCGCCAATGAATTTGCGAGCGTTGTTCTGCACATCAGCCTTGGAAGGCTAGAAGGTCTCCCCAAGAACAGTAGGAACAAGACGAGACACAAAGGAGTAGCAGGTAATCCTGAGGTCCAAACCACGACAGAAGAAATAGTGAGCTTGAAATCTCGAGCTCGGGCAGCAACTCGATCCTCCACTGACGGATCATACTGAAAGTCATTAAAGGTCTTGGTACCCCTGGATTCTTCGACTGCTAAATACCAAGCTGAAGCATTTTATTTTCAATGATTCGCGAATCGTTGATAGACAAGCCGGTAAAAGCGAGCATACCGTAGGAAGCAACAAGATCTTTCTCATGGTCATCTAGAAGGCGAGAAACGTCTTTCTTACTCATTTTGAGAACTTGGTTAACCACATCGTCCTCCTGAACAGAAGAATCATCATCTAAGCCATGACCTCCCTTCCAGAGAGAATCGAGACGGGGGAGCCCTAGCAACGTCAAGAACTAAGGAAGCAAGTTTTCCCCTTTGACACACGGCCATAACTGACGGCCAACATCTTGGAAGGGTTGGGAGGCCTGGGAATTTTTCGTTTCCTCACAATCGAACTAGCACCCCCAGAACCTCGGGTAATGACTGAAGAAGCCTGACCAACGCGCTTGTTAGCAGAACCCTCTGGGTGCCCAACATCTGTATCACCAACACGCTCGACAGTCACTTTCGAAGTGCGACCCGCTTCACCTAATGAATATAAGCCACTATGGATAATGACATCCGTAGTGAGAAATTTTTCCACCGAGACCCGAGGAAGATCGCAAAAGCGATGACATAACTCATATTCTTCCAAAGACAATGATAACTTGACTTTCTTAGGCTCCTGAACGATCGTAGAATCTGGTCTCGGCGAAGCCTAAAGTGATTGGAAGAAGGGGATGCATAGAACCAAGACCTCGGCCAACCCCCATACTCCTCTCGCACGTCCTTGAAACAAGAAGGAGAATGCACGCAATAGGTGCTATTGGGATTCAAGAAAAAACCCACCAAAGAGTGTAGAACCCTGGCATTCATAATGATACGAGTCGAGGCATCCCTTGCTAATGTCGAAACCATCACTTTCCAACCATTAGGGACAAGTTGGGCCGAAGCGATACCAACTAGATCCAAATACTCCCAGATAATCATAGGAGCCGAAAGCCTGAGACCAGAGTGGAACATACCAGGGTACAGAGCAATGTACCCATGCTTTGGATGACAAGGACTGTCGCCTTCTCCAGGAAGAATGATCTCCAGATCAGTCGGCAATGAATAATCATGATGAATGTTGTCCAGAGTTGTGTGCGTTGCCCGCTTGGGCAAAAAAAAAGTTTCGCAGGCATCAAGAACATCGCCGCTCAAAACCCTAGAGTTAGACATGATTATAGAACGAACTCAAGGAATCAAAAACTAGAAAATGAGGAGGTGCAAAAGGAAGTGAGACACTCTAACTTCTTCTTTTATAAGGACGAGCAGTGAAAAAACCGTTCTTGGGAGAATGTGCAAGACATGACAACCACACGAAATCCCAGAAAATCGCGCCAAAACGAACAAGCGGATGGAATGTAGGAAAGACAACTGCAACAACAGATAGCTATAGCACTAAATGTGCCATAATGTTGAAATCGAAAACAAAATTGCCACACAATTAGTGGATACATGAACATACCCACTAACTAAGAGGGGAGTAGCTGATGATACATAAAAATAGACCAATCATCACGATCATACACGTGGCATAGAGACCCATCACGAGAATACAATGCCCAATCTATTGGGCCAGCTCATAAAGCCCATGAAGAATAAAGCCAATTATAGAGTAGACGTAAACAGAGCCCAAATCCAGGCCCGACACGAGTTCTCTCATAAAGAAGATAAACGTTGCACCAAAATGAGTCGTGGATGGGGTTATGCCTCCACAAACGCATCTCCATTAAGGAGGAGAGTGTTACAAGAAACACCTTCTTCCGTTTTTCCTCACATGCTTAAATCATGCAGAGAATTAACTGTGACCGTTATAAAAGGTAAAGAAAACACTCGACACAGGTATGCAACTTTAACTGAGTTTTGTCCAGATTTACTTTCTTCTTCCGACAGAGTTACTGATTTAAGCATCAGAGTGCCTTCGATACAAAAAAGGTGGTCTTTGACAGTCTAACGATTGTTTTGCAGGTCAAACTCACAGGAGGACGATTTTTGGACGCATCACTTTTGATTTGTTATAAAATTATGAAATATGTTTCCTTATGTGGGGAGCTAAGATGTTTTTTTTTTTTTGCAAAAAAAAAGTAATCCTTAACCTCAAAATGGAGATTTTTTCTCACTTTCTCTCCTATTTCTTCTTTATTTTTGTAATTTTTCCATTGCAAATTTTCTTGTGAAATAAACACGGGTGTATTTGATAGTCTGGTTTTCCTAGGAAAAAAGGACTAAGAATATTACTTTACCAGGAAAATATTTTCTAGTGTTTGATTGCACCCAAAAAATTATAATTAAAAATAATTTTTAATTATAGAGGAAGAATAAAGCCAATTATAGAGGCCCAGACGAGGCCCGCCAACGAGGAGACGTAAACAAAGCCCAAATCCAGGCTCGAATCTAGGTTCGACACAAGTTCTCTCATAAAGAAGATGAACGTTGCACCAAAATAAGTCTTGGAGGGGGTTACACCTCTACGAACACATCTCCATTAAGGAGGAGGGTGTTACAAGAAACACTTCCTTCCGTTGCGCCTCACATGCTTAAGTCATGCAGAGTGGTAACCACGATTATTATAAAAGGTAAAGAAAACACTCGACACAGGTATGCAACTTTAACTGAGTTTTGTTCAAATTTACTTCCTTATTCCGACAGAGTTACTGACTTAAGCATCGTAGTATCTTCGACCACAAAAAAGGTGATCCTTGGCAGTCTAACGATTGTTTTGTAGGTCAAACTCACAGGAGGTCAATTTTTGTACGCATCACTCTTGATTTGTTATAAATTATGAAATATGTTTCCTTATGTGAGGAGCTAAGATTTTTTTTTTTATTACTTTTGCAAAAACTAGAGTAATCTTTAACCTCGAGATGGAGATTTTTTTTTCTCACTTGCTCTCCTATTTCTTCTTTATTTTTGTAATTTTTCCATTGCAAATTTTCCTTTGAATTAAACACGGGTGTATTTGATAGTCTAGTTTTCCTAGGAAAAAGGTCGAAGAATATTACTTTACTAGGAAAAGATTTTCTAGTGTTTGATTGCACCCAAAAATTATAATAAAAAATACTTTTTCATGGGTATATTGATAATTTCATTGTTACAAAAACTAGTCTTGAATAAGGTTTTGTTATATAGGAGTTTGAGAGTTTTTTTTTTTTTAAATTTGTATATTTTCCATGCTTAACCTGAAAGCACTTTTCATAAGAGGGGAGATAAAAAAAATGAAGGAAAATCAAGGGGATCCGAAAAACTGTTTTCCAACTTATGTGGCAAATCATGCATCGAAAAATAAAATTTTACCTAAAAATATTTTTTAGCAAATTTTCCAGGCTATCAAATACCCTAAGGGTTTGTTTGGTTAGCCATTTTCCTTGGGAAATGGATTTCATTTCCCTTGCTATGCAAATTTTCGTTGTTTGGTTGTTATTTACTGACAGGAAATCAATTATTTGTAAGATTGTTTTCCCACTACTAGTGGGAATTCAAGTCCGAGGGGGTGGCCTCGAAATCAGCTTCATGGAAACTGTTTCAATTTCCATGTCTATTTTCCGTGCATCCAAACAAACCCTAAGAGATGCACCAGGGCAAAAGAAACGGAGGTGATCAAGGCCAAGCAAGCCGAAGTCAATACGCATACTAAAACCCCCACATGCAAGCCAATCCAACAACAACTTCAATCCTTGTGGCAAGAGTGCCAATGAAGCAAAATCACACAAAGTGAACAAATGAGCCTAGCTTGTGATGGTAAGTCGGATCCTGTTAAAAGACTTTTTACGGTGGAGATCTAATGCACTTAAGAGGCGTCTAGCACATTTCTCTAATAAACATTTTCACCTTGTCAATTTTGCAATCGGTCTTCAGAGGTGTGACATGGGATTATTTAAGAACAACATTATAAAAATATATATTTGGTGCTCCCTGCGGTGTGGTGTTGTATGCCCTGGCCTCTTAGGCCTACCCTTAGGGTTAAAGGTGGGCACGGGACGGGATGGACCTCATCCCTATCTCATCTCATTCATTCGAGATTGAAACGGTATAGATGCCATCCTATCCAAAAAGGGTTTTGGACAGGACGGGATGAGCATATACTAAATAGTCCTCCAATGAAAAATAACAAAAGAATTTCATCTCACATTGCTCACACACCAATAATGTCAAATTTATATACACATAACTTTTGTCAACAATATTAAATGTCATATAAAATTTATGGAGGCTAACAATGGAATTAAGTTTCTCAAGTGAATGATGGGAGATGGAAGGAGTCCGTCTATAGAACCATCTGGCATATTTTTGCAAGAGTTGAAATATCATTCATACAAGATACAATTATGAGCAATGTTCTTCAACTACATAACTCATAGTGCAATAGTAACCCAGACCATCATTTGCCTTTATTTTCTACAAGAATAATTGTCCTATAATCAATCTAAAATGTACAAAGCATAAATTTTCATGAGTTCTATTTGACCTAAAATATCCAAATTGAAGTTTCTACCTAAACAAAGAGTACCAAATCAAGCAAATAATTTTCATATATTAGATGTTTTGATTTAATTTCAACACATCCTAAATCTTCCTTTAGAAGAGTAGTTTGATTAAAATTAATAATAATAAATATTAAATAAATAAATTTGGGTTAGGACAGGATGGGCATGATTGAAATTCTCCATCCCAATCTCATCCCACTCTCGATCAGGACGGGACGAGATCAAAATGGGTTTGATCAATCCCAAAAGGACTTGAAAAAAATCGGGATGGGATCAGGATCGTGAAATGAGATGCCCACCCCTACTTAGGGTCAGCACTAGTCAAAGGTCTGGATGAAGTTTCAAGTACCCTAACTTGGCAGGCACGGGTAAGGCTGTAAGTTGCATAGGAAATAAAATTGATTCCAGCCAATTTCGAGATGAACATTTCCAAAAAAAAATTCCCGAAAATGTTGATTTCAGGTAATGCTAATAATTTTTTGGAATGTCTTTGAAATATCCAATTTTGATTCAAATAATTCCAAAAATTGCTAAAAGTGTTTCAATCCAAAATTTTCTTAAATATATAAGATTTGATATGTTATAATATAAGTTATATATTTGCATTCATCATATAATAAGATAAGATTATTGATGTAGTCGAATCTTACTCTCCTTGACCTTGACCTAAACTTGCACAAGGAACACACTTGAGCCAAGGACCACCATTGTGGTGGTCGATGGCACTCTGATGTAAAAGTTAGACAAGGTTTGAGAAAGGCTTAAAGCTGTAAAATGGTTTATATAGCGTACGTTTCTTCGTCAAACCTGTGTCTTATTATAATGCGAGAGTCCTTGTTCAGCTAGGCCTTTGGTGCGTAGTTTCCCTAGTTAGGAGTCACCCATGTAGGAGAGTTTTCCTACACAACTTGTACTCCTAGATCTGTGGGAGAGGTTTCCCTTTTGGAGTGTTGTTGATGCAAGGAAGTTTTCCTACATGACTTATACTTTGGTATATGTTTTCTAGTTGGAACCAATGATTGCTGGCCTGCCCATCTTAGGTGATCCCTCTGATACTTGCCTGGTTAGGCCTTATGGGTATTGGGCTTTGCAATGTGATGTGTGGGCTTAATAGGGTGCTGCAATTTGGATTCAACCTTCTGAATTCTGCCAATATGGGCTTAATGTTGTATGGGCCTTGCTAGATTCAGTGGGCAATCAAACCCACTCTACTCTGTTGACACGCACATGGTGTAAGGAAACCTTTGCTTCACTATATAAATCCTTTTTTTACTCTTCAATCTTAGAGACTCTACTTTGTCATTTTACTTTCCGTGCTTTTGATTTTATCCAACTTTTGTGATCAAAAGTTTGTACGTTCTTCAATGGCCGACCATAATCAACTTTCTGATTAACTGTTTGCTAAGGGTCATAAGTTTTTCGAGAAGAGTCACTCTCTGAGTTGAATCTGAAAAGCCTCCATGAGACATATGGGATCCCGTTCACATTGGGTGTGGGTTAGACGCCGCTGTTTCTTCCAGAGGGATTTATCTGTTTGCATTGAGGTATGTTTAAATCGGGCGTTCGCTTTCTTGTTATCAAAGAAATTTGGAGCTTTTTGGCTTACCTCGGCATTGCGCCCACTCAACTAGTGTCGAATGGGTATAAGACGGTGATCCGCTTATTGATTAGGATGAAGGATGCTGGTGTCCGAGTGTTTTCGGGGGTGATTCAACTGCTTACTTCTCCTCGGATAAACGAACATGTTGTGTGTTGACATCGTCAGACTATTTTGGCAATCTTCCTTACGACTTCAAATTATGGCAGAAATATTGTTTCATGGAGTATTTTGAGTTTGTTGGTCATCCGATCAAGTGAAAGTTCCGCCAACTAAGTAAGTTTTGTTTTGTTTTTTATTCTGCCATCGTTAATTGCATATTGAATCATTATTCGTACTGTTTGCAGGGAGGTTTTCTACTACGCCGCTATCTTTTGAGGCGAAGCATCCATGAAGAAATTTTGTGACATGTCTCGGATGCAGATAGATGATGTTGTTCCGTCTTCTAACATCAAGTGCAGCGGACTGTGGGCTCATTGGCATTAGGCTCCTACTCTTTTTAGAGTTCTAAAGCCGAAGTCCAGGGGTGAGCTCTTTTCAAAGAAAAAAAAGCTTCCAAAAGTTAAGATTTTAAGCCAATCAAAGAGAGTGAAACTGAATGAAGTGCTTTCTTTTAATACGCATTAAAAGAAGCCTCATGCTACCACCATGCCCGCTAGTGAGTGTTTGGTCCTTTTAGAGGGATGCCAGGCTGTGGGACATGGTCTTGATTCATTCACTGGTGCGGAAGCTACTGTGTCTGAGGGGCAAAATGCTCATGTAAGGGCCCTTATTTCTCTTCCGGACTTCGAGAAGGAATATCTACAGATGGTGGGAGTTGAAGATGTAACGAATCTAAGCACCGATCAGGCGAAGGTTAAGAGCAATTTGTTACTGCAGGCGAGCCTAGCGGCTTTGTCTGACGCGGGTTTGACTCATCCTTTATCATTTTAGGACTTTAAGTTCGAACCCTTATTGGATCGCGAGTTTCCCAAGCTTGGTGAGAAGGCGTTTGATAGTTGCCCCTACGGCTAGAAGTCTCATCCGCATTGCCCGTATTGTCATCCACCCGATCTCGACCCCATATTGAGGTGGCGACGGGTCTAAGAGATAACTCTCTTCCTTTTTCCCCTTCTACAGCTTCTGAGTCGGTTTGTGAGAGAGCCGATCATCGAGGGCAAGTGGAAGCAGTGGACGAGGGCCCCGATGCAGTGAAGACAGTGAAGGGTAGTGCTAGAGTGATTCTAATCACCTAAAAATCTCCGCCCGGATGCACAGAGCAAATTTTTCTCCGAATGTGTTGAAGATGAACAACCAGGCCTGGCACCAGGAGGTTTATATTTCTCATGCCTCGAATAAGCATATTAGTAGGTGAAATAATTGGCTGGCAAATTGTGATCCGGTGCCCACAGGCGATACTTTAGGAGAACGTATGGACAAGGGCAGAAATATCTCGTCCTTGGGATGTCATAAATGAACCAAGTCACCGTCGTTGGGACGAATGTTGAGGTTGCTCATGAGAGGGTGTAAACCATGGAATGAGTATTTGCACACATGCAGAAGTCATACTCAATGATCTTAATGAAACTGAGTCACTAAAATAGTAGCTTAAGGAAGGGAGGTATGCTCAGTCGGTTGTTGATTAGGAGCTCTAGAAGACAAAATCGAAGGCTCAGAGGATTCGCCTGGAAACGTTTGAGTCTGAGTTGGCTAAAATAATGTCCACGAGAGAATGGTTCAAGGAAGAACTGAACCTTGTCCGCCGTGACTTACATTCTGCTCAGGAGGCTGCAGCCAAGGTGTATGCCTTGAATGCTGAGAAAGCCACAAAGGAATTCGAATGGACTGCCCGATGTCAACAGCTAGAGGCCGACGTAGAATCTAATGCCAAAAGTGTGTGGACATCAGAAGAGTGGCTTCTTCTGGTGTAGCATGAACTAAGTGCTGTGAAGGATAGCTTGAGTGTCGAGCAATCCAGAACTGATATGCTATCGGGTAAGTTGGAGCAGCTGGAGCGAGATCTTGTTGAGTCGAGGGTGCGCGAGGAAATTTTTTTGAAAACCCAGGGCATGTTCGACTTTAGCAGAGTCGTGCATGGGCGACTAGAGCTGTTGCAGCTGATGAGGGAGAAACATGTTGAGTGGGACCTTTCTCGCTATAAAGAGTTATCTTACGCGGAGTTTGGGGAAGCCTCTGACTAGTCTGAACAAGAAGAAGGTGATCAGTCTAAAGACGAAGGTGATGAAGACCAAGGCATCCAAGCAGCAGCGCGTGCGGATGCACCCCCTATTTCCTCTCCTGCCAGATCTGGCTCTGTTGTATGTTAACCTCCTCCTGATAGGGAGTGAACTTTGTACTTTTGTCTTATCAATAAGAGATAACATGTTAAACAACATTTTGTACTTATGCGTTCTTTGACTTTTCCTGCTGGCTTTTTATCTGTTTTGTCTTATTGCACTACTAGTTTTTAAATAAGAGGCTATGTTGAGTCAAGAAACCGTATAATTGATCCGCTAATGAGAGCCCCGTCTTTGAGATTCGCCGTTGCCATATGCGGGCCAAGTTGTGGATCGGACCAGCAGTTGTCGTTACTACTATAAGCAAATTTGCCAGACTTTGGTATGCGTGTGCATTATTGCAAATAATTGAACGATGGTCCTTGTAAGATGTTCGAGTTAAGCTTCATGGTTTTTTACTGTGCTTTCAAACCACTTCTGCCTGCTACTGACAGACTATGTTGTAAGGGAGACCAGAAGTTGTCATAAGTTATAGCTAACTAGACTATAAGTTGTCATAAGTTGTCAAATAGTTGGACGATGATCTCTGGCAAGCCATTGTCATCAGACTGCATGAGCACTGACTAGACCCTGACTTTCTAACCCATCGTCATTCGCGATTGGCGGACTAGGATTATAGCGATAGGGTTCGGCGATCATTGTCTGTAGTTGGATGATGATATCTGGCAAGCCATCATCATCAGGCTGCATGAGCACTGACTAGACTCCCCTTTCTAGCCCATCGACATTCGTGCTTAGCGGATTAGGATTAGAGTGATAGGGTTCGGCAATCATTGTTTGTAGTTGGACGATGATCCTTGGCAAACCATCGTCATCAGTCTGCATGAGCACTGACTAGACTCTCACTTTCTAGCCCATCGTCATCCGCGCTCGGTGGACTAATATTAGAGTAGACCAGAAGCTCTCGTCATTAGTGGCTTACTGATTAAACTTTGGTCGGGTTCGGCGATCGTCATCAATGAATGGACGGTGACCCTTGGCAAGCCATCATAATCAGACATCGAGAGCGCTGACTAGACTCCCACTTTCTAAGCCGTCATCATTTGCTATTGGACAAAAAACTATCATAATCAGTCATCAGGTAGCTTTGGTCAGGTTCAGTGACAATTATCCGTAATTGGAAAATGTCCCTGGCGGGCCATCTCGATCACGCATTAGAGCATTGACTAAACCCCCACTCTCTAAGCCGTTGTCATCTGTTTTTGGCGGATTAGGCGTTAGAGCATACCATAAGCTATTGTTATTGGTCGAAATCAACTAAGCATTGGTTAGGTTTGGCGATCATTATCTGTAGTTGGACAATGGTCTCTGGCAAGCCATTGTGGTCAGGCGTTAGAGCGTTGACTAAGCTCCACTTTCTAAGGCATCGTCATTCGCTTTGGCGGACTAGAGAAGAGTGGATCAGAAGCCATCGTAATCAGTCAGAACTGACTAAGCTTTGATCCGGTTAGGCCTCCGCTTGGCCTTGGGCGTATAAGTTTATTTTGCTTAATTCGCCTGATAGTTCGATATGAAAGTCAGATCAATAGATCTGGTTCTGAAGTCGAATCGCTATAAGAATTGATCAGGCTGAAAGCAGATAATAGAATAGATACCTTGGACTTATTAATAATATCGTTGTAGGCATGTTTTGCATTGCATGGGCGCTTAAGGCCTTCATACTATACTGGACCGGATACGACAGGGTACTCACTTGGGCCCATTGGTTGGCGGGTTGTGTTGTGAAGATCAGCATGCCATATGTACATCGCAGATTACGAGATAGTTCAGTGCCAGTTACTCCCCTCAGTTAATGGGGCTGCGTGTAGTGCCATTAATTCAATGAATGTGGACCCGTGTAGTTGCAATTGGAGCCATCGCTTCCCAATTCCCCATATGGCATTTAATGTTGACATAACTATTGATTAATTTCATATTGGTACCTTTGCGCCTATATATAGGCTAGAGTTCACCATTTTAAGTATTGCCATGTACACTCTAGTGAATGTTCCTGAAATGTTTCTCCTTAGAAAATATGCTTTGGGTTCTCCAAAGGCTACAGGATGGTCTTCGTTGTTGGAGTCTTCGAATGTTCTGACATTTGCAGTAATGAGACTTAACAAGACCTATTTTTATGCGGTGCCACCTGGTTTGGTAGAGCATCTAATTGGTTCCATGGGAGTTTGTTATTTTTTTCTTGTATTTCGTAGAAGAACTATGGATTCTCCCCTAAAGGATGAGTCTGTCTATCGCCTTCTTTGACTTCCGAGTTTCCATCCATCACCGTTGTTTGGAGATGATACCCGCGGCTAGTTTTGGGGCAGATTTTTCTACTGTATCCACTGAGCTTCACTTTAGGGCTTTGGTAGACGCGATTTGCGTTCATGGGTGGTAACTCTGCTTCATTCCAGCCATTACACATTTGAGAGACATCCCCATTTGGTCCATTCCGCTCTCCTTGAATCCTCTCTGAAGACAGACTGGTGGAGTGAAGTCTTAACGTGCGTTTGAACGGAGGCATACTTGTGTTGGACTTAAATACTTGTAGTATATAAATTGTTGTACTATCAGTTGGGCAAGCTTTGTAATTACTTTTATTGTAATCAATAAAGTTTGTTTTATTCCCTGAATATGTCTTGTGCGAAGATTTCTTCTCAATTGAAAAAAAAAAAAACAAAAGGAATCAAAGCAATAAGATAGTTTGATTTTAAACAGGAACTAAGCTAATCTGGCCCTGAAAGAGATGCGCACGGTTCTGGCTCAAACTGTGTAGTTCTTTTGGTGGAGCGTCAGGTGTCGCCAATGTTGGCGAAGTTACTGAATAGTGGACTTCACGCTGACGGGTCGTTCCTCGCTGGTTATCATCATCCGGAGGAGGCGCGTAATTGCTGAAGTGTTATTACTTAGCTTTGTGTTGGACTGAATGTTGTTTCTAGTAATGGACTTCGGCTCGTCGGATAGCTAAGCCTTAGAAGTCAGAGCTTTGTCATTGTCCACACGGGGTGATTTTCCACTGAATTTGGGCCCGATGTTTGATATGTCTGTCTCGCGCGCCCGAGCTGTAATTGCTAGCAATATAGCTACTTCAACGCTGCGTAGTAGTAGTCTATCACTGAAGGTTGATCTCCATGAATAGTTCCTTGGGCCTGGTTGGCTGTGTACTTGATGCATTGGTGTATATTAGAAACTACTACTTTTATATGGTGAAGCCAAGGCCTCCGCAGGATGATGTTATAGGCAGACGGAGCATCGACCACCATGAACTCCTAGACAAGGTACTTTGGTAATTGTGGCTCCCCTGCCACTACCAATAAGTTGATCCTCTAAATAGGGAAGCATCTCTCTTCGCTGAACCCGACCATGGGATGGTTGGCGGGTGTTGCGTCCACCTCATTGAGTTGCATGTTGAAAGCATTGTGAAGTGTGACGTTTAAAGAGCTTCCTGTATCCACCAAGGCCTTTTCACTTTACACTTTGAAACGAGGACCTAGAGACTAGGGCGTCATTGTGAGGAGAATGAACACTATGAAAGTCTTGTTCTGTGAACGTCAGCAGTGGAATGGGGCTCTGAATACAAGCATACTGCACTTGTCTGTCTTTGCAGGTGGGTTGCATCCGCATTTCGAAAAGCGTCCTCTTGCATGACATGTTTGATCACTCACCTTCGGAGTCGACTCCATTAAGCACATATATGATGCCAGGAGTTCCTTTCTCTATCTCCTTAATGAAATCTTCCATTTCCTTTGCCCGGTTCTGTTTTTTGTCTGGGCTCAGAAGCTCCTTGAACTTCCCTTACGGATCCAATACTCCATTTCGCTCCTGAGACTATTACAGTTCTCAGTGTCGTGGCCGCCCTCCTTATGAAAAGAGTAGTAATTGTTGTTATCATGTCGGGAAGGGTCTCCTCACTGTTTTGCGGGCCGCTTTAGTTTTTCCCAATTCTTGATAGAGTTGAAGACGTTGAACAGACTGGAGTTGAGGGGAGTGGCGGATTTAGCATCGACGTAGTTAGAGGCCTTATCTTGCCTTGTGCGGCCAAAGTCAGGCTTGTTATCATTGCATTTCTTCTTTCTGTCATTGTCATCATGTTTCTTCCCCTCCTTTTTGTCTCTAGATGCAAAAGATTTCTTTTAGGACTCTGTCTCCTTCTTGGCGGCCAACATCTCATCGAAAGTGTTGTATATCTAGGCATTTTTAGTAAGTTCGACATATCGGTTGGAGGGTTTAGAGTAGGGAAATCATAGAATTTGCCTCTCATCGGACCCAAGCAGAAGGCTATGACCGCGATGTCGCTACTGCAGCCATCAATGAGAGTTAACTCATCGTTAAAGCACGTGACGTATTCCCGTAACATCTCGCTGGGCTTCTGTCTAAAGGTGAGTAGATAATGCAGGCCCTTTCTGATTCGCTGGCTGTCAAAAAAGCGTGCAAGGAACGCTTTTGCTAGTGTCCGGAATGAGTCGATGGACCTCAGATGGAGGTTGTGGAACTAGGTCAGCGCTGACTTTTTCAGGCTGGTAGGGAATGACCGACACATTATTGCTTCGAATCCCTCTTTGAGCACCATTACATGCTGGAAGTGGCTCAAGTGATCAGACGGATCTATCGTCCCGTCATAAAACTCCAGCTTCAATGGAGTGAATTTCTTCGGTAAAGGCTTGTTCATGATATGATCCATGAACGAAGAGACAGTGAGGTTGAACAACACATCAGGATTGGTGCCCCCCAGCCGAATGGGGTTCTGGGAGACCTGTCTGTCAGCCCTAGACGTTGGGTCTACGCCTTTGGTCCATTGAGAGCCTACAAGGGTAGCGCGGCTCTCCTGAATGTGTTCCCTTGTATTCTCCGAGGACGGAGCTCTTTGCTGCTCTCGTTCTCTTTCTGTGGGTGGATAATTTTGTTGTGTGAGAATCTCTAGCACTCGTGCAATCTGTTGCATCTGGGTTGACAGTAAATCCACCCTTGGGTCCGCCGCGACTGCCATCGGCGTGGGGGTCTGATTTTGCTCCCCAGTGGCATTGGATTCGTCGAAACTAGCGGCGCTCTCGTAGTACGAGCGTTCGAGGGCTTAGGGATGTCCCCATTGTTTCAAGATCTCATGGTCACCATATCTTTGTACTGTTAGGCAGGGTGATATCACTGTTTTTTCAAGGAACTTCGACATTTCCCACCGATGGAGCCAAACTGTTGTAGTAAAATCTTGTTTTCCTTGACCTTAACCTGAACCTCTACAAGCAACGCACGTGAGCCAAGGACCACCATTGCGGTGGCCGATGGCACTCACACCGAGTCAGTGTGCCATCGCATAAGTCCACTAAGTTACTTCTGAGAATTTGTACAGTCGTCATGATTGAGCTAGAAACTTCATCTTGAGCAGCGCATATCATTAAATGAGTTGTGACTGCTCGTGAAAAGTGGATGCGAACCCCTGGCTTTATAAGTTGTCGTCTCTGCAGATGAGAGTTTCTTAATTTTTGTAACTTTTCTGAAACTACTTTTTGCTTTCTTGCTTCTGCGTTTTTTTGTAAGTGCGTTTGGAAGTTCACACTTTTTTTCATAGCGAACAATGTTGAACTCACCTCTGGACGGAGTTGTCACATGCCTGTCTTAAATTTTACCGAAAGCAAGTCATTGATTCTGATTTGGTTAAGCTCCGGGACAAGTACCGGATTTTTGAAGACTTGGAACTTTCTCCCTTGGGTGCTACCCAAAGTCCGTTAACTCCTCCGCAAGGATTTATCGCCTTGCATAAAGGTTTTTTCCAATTTGGGCTTCATTTTCCAGTTTCGAAAGATGTTTAGCGTTTCCTGGCGTCTCTTCGTTTTCTTCCCACGTAGAAGTTGTCAAACGGATTCAGGACTTTGATAGCCAATCTTACTAGAGCGAAGGATGTTGGCCTTCGGTTAACTTTGCAAGTGATCCATCTGCTGACTTCCCTTCGGCTGAATGGTCACGGAGCCTGTTGGCTGAGTATGCCGATTTGCTTGGGCTCCCTGTCGGATGATTTCAAGTTTTGGCAAAAGGATTATTTTTTGGCTTCCTCGAGTTCTTCATACTTTTCCAATTTGATCGCAGTAAGCATAATGTTTCCCTCCCCTTTTGTTGTCCAACCACTGTGAGTATTGACGTGTCGTTCTATTATTTTTTGCCAAAAAATTCAAGATTCCAATTCTTACTGAGGAGGAGTCTATGCGGACGACATTCAATGAGCTTCCTTTGATGACCATCAAGGAGGTTATGTCTTCAGACAACATCGTGCGTAGTGGGTCGTTCAAGTACTTCCACGTGGCTCCTACTTTGTTTAGGTTATTGCCAAAGAAGGCTGGCAGTAGTTGTCCCAAGAAGAAGAAGCTTAGGATACATAGCCCCACAAGGCAAGCTGAGTTAGAGGCGGCCATGCCACCCATTAATCGGCCCAAGAGGAAGCGAGCCGATCGAAAAAATGATGTTTCTTCTAAACTGATTCCATTGGGGAGAGAAGTGACCGTCGCGGAGTTTGGACCTACTCAATCTGCTCGAGAGATAGTTCTGGGAAAGCAGGGTGTTGTGTTTGAGCTTCTTGCTCCTGTAGTTTTCCTGGAAGGGGATGGTACAGAGGTGGCAGATCTTAGCAAAGTTGAAGCTTTGGATCCCGTCACCAAGCCTACTGATGTTCTTCGTTTTGTCTAAGCTGTCGCCTTGGGGCGTGGATCTTCTCCTTTCCTCCCGCCCTTAGACTCCGGAGCTGAGTATCAAGCTGAGCTCCCGTTGAGAAGGACTCGGCTACGGAGTTGGTGTCTTTGAAGGGTCCCTTTGGGATAGTGTCATTGAATCGGAGTGAATTGTGCCCTGGCGCTCCCAGTAGACTCCATGCTTTGGAGAAGACTTTGCTGAACTGCAGAAGTCATATTTGGATGCTCTCTATCAGGCAGAATCCTTAAGCAAGCAGTTGGAGGAGTGCGGTGCTGGGACGGGTCTTGAATCATTGCGGGATGCTCGATCTGATCTTGAGGCCAAACTGGTAGCCTCGGAGACCGAGTTGAATCTGACCAAGGCTGGTTTGGTGTCCGCTAAAGCAGAGTTCGGGTGCACTCAAGAAGAGCTGAAACGCGTGGAAGAGATGTCAGGCAAAGCTCAGACTGAGTGGACTGTCTTGTGATGTGGGCATGAATATGAGTTGGCTGATGGGCGTCAACGTATCCAGGAAGCGGAGATCCAGGTTGTGTTTGCATTTTGGCTGAGCTAAACCCACTGAGATAGAGACTGTCAAAAGAGAAATCTCTTGTGGTTGCGCTATCATATAGGCTGACAAAAGCGGAGGCGAGCTTAGTGGAGTCCAAGATTCAGGAACAGGAGCAGCAAGCAACTTCAGAATTCCCTGACACGGTTCACCTCTGAGAAAGCAAGGCATCTGAGGAGGGTCTCGTGGCAGACCATCTATATAGTTTGTCGTTTAGGAGAGTGTATCGCGCTGCTATATTTTTCAGCTTTCTAACCTCTATTTTTTCAGCTAGGAGGGCTCCAATCTTGAAGTACTCAATGATGGTATTCATCTAGTTTGTCTTTACATCTGTCGCGTAGACTTTATTAGATTCTTTTTCTTCTAGAGTCTGTTGTTTATTAAATTCGATGATCCCATCGGTTAATTCGGCCATGGCTGAGGCTTGCCTAGCCAATGTGTCAGCTTTGTGGTTATCGTCACGGGGACAATGTAGGAGTTCGAACCTTTTGAATCCGCTCATGGCTTTGATCACCTTTTCACGGTAAGCCATCATCCTGGGATATTTGTTGTTGAACTCATCTTTGACTTGGTTAACTACCAGGTGTGAGTCAGTGTACGCTATTAGCTCATTTATCTCGATTCCCTTAGCGAGCTTCATGTCAAATAGAAAGGCCTCGTATTCTGCTTCGTTGTTAGAGGCTAGGAATCCAAACCTGATAGCTTTCTCCAGGGTGAATCCGCCTGTAGAGCGGAGAGTGATTCCTGCTCTATTTCCCTTTACTAAGGATGATCCGTCACAGTGTAGGATCCATCCTTGGTCGACTGACTTCTACTCTTTGTCATCGAACTCTAGTTCCTCACTGCTAGTAAATTCAGCGATGAAATTCGCCAGTGCTTGAGCTTTGATAGCGGTTCTTGGAGCGTAGTTAATATCAAACTACCCCAATTCCACTGACCATTAGACCATCCTGCCAGACAATTCTTGCTTGTGCAGCACTGTGCAAAGTGGATGTTTGGTCAGGACTGTTATGGAGTGGGCCAGGAAGTAGGGCCGCAATTTTCTGGAGGAGACGACCAGCGTCAGAGCTAGATTTTCTAGGTCTGGGTAGTTTGCTTCTGTTTCTACGAAGGTTTTACTGGCGAGTACATCAGTGTTTGTGTTCATTTATTGTTCCGCACAAGAGCGAGCTTACAGCGTGCGTGCTTTGAGACAGACAAATATAAATAAAGTGTCTCACCTGGCACTGATTTCAAAAGTAGCTTTGTGCTTCGCAAATATGTTTTTAGAACTCTTTATCCCATATGAAGCCTTTGTTTCCTCTCAAGATTTTGAAAAAATGGAGGCATTTGTCGGATGATTTGGAAATAAATCTGTTGAGTGTTGCCACCCTCTCAGTCAAGCTTTAAACTTCCCTGATAGTAGTTGGGGACTTCATATTGAGAAGAGCCTGAATCTTTTCTAGGTCATCCTTTATTCCTCTTTGGTTCACTATGTAACCTAGGAATTTGCTTGACTCAACCCCAAATGGCATTTTTGCAGGTTGAGTTTCATCCAGTACTTGTGGATCTAAGAGAATGCTTCGTCAAGGTCGGCGATGTGATCTGGGTTGCAGAGGCTCTTCACCAACATATCATCTATGTAGACCTCCATGTTCCTGCCGATTTGTTCCTTGAACATCTGGTTCACCAGTCCCTGATACGTAGCTCATGCATTCTTCAAGCCAAATGGCATTACCTGATAACAATATATCCCTCTTTCTGTTATGAAAGAGGTATTCTCTTGATCTGGTGGTGCATCTATATCTGGTTGTACCCGGAGTAGGCATTCATGAAACTCAGGAGGTTGTGCCCGGACGTGACTTCCACATGATTAAGGCGGGGAAGTGGAAAATTGTCATTCAAACATGCCTTGGTTAAGTCTATGTAGTCTACGCAGACTCTCCACTTCTCGTTTTTATTTCTTATAGGACGATATTTGTCAGCCAATCTGGGTATCGTTCCTCTTTAATCATATAACTGTTGAGCAGTCTTTATACCTCTTCGTTTATGATTAGGTTTCTTTCTGAAGCCATTGGTCTCTTCTTTTGCCTGATGATTTTCCGCGAGGGTTGGCCTCGAGCCGATGAGTGATTACGGAGGGGTCGATTCCCACCATGTCCCGCATCTTCCAGGCGAAGACATCCCGATTCTGCCTTAACAAGTTTATCAATCGTTCTGCCAATTCATTGTCTAGATGATAACCTATTTGGACGGCTCTGTTGTTGTTTGGGTTGTTGAGGTAAATTGTGATAGATTCCTCTTCTGGCTGACTGATGTAAGGTTTTCCCCTTAGACTAACTGGGGTCTCATTGTCTGAGTTGGAAAAATTCTTCTCTAATTATGGAATCCAGGTTTTGAGATGTCAGGCATGTTGGCTCGGATTGTAGTTGGTAGCTATCGAGTTGTTTCATGGCTGCGTAGTAGTAGTCTCTGACTTCCAGCTGGTTTCCTCGTATTGTGCCTACTGTTTGATTAGTAGGATACTTGATACACTGGTGCAAAATAAAAATCGCCGCCTCCATCTGTGGAGCCAGGGTCTTCCTAGGATGATGTTGTAGGTGGACGGGGCATCAACCATCACGAACTCTTGGAACATGACCCTTTGTCGTCTCGACTCTCCTGCCATTATTGTCAATTTGATCTTCCTGATAGGAAAACACTTCACCCCGTTGAATCCAACCATGGGGTGACTAGGACATAAGGTTATCTTCTTTCAGTTGCATGTTGTGGAATGCAGTGAGGAACAGAACATTCAAGGAGCTCCCGATATCCACCAAAGATCTCCTTACTTTCCAGTTTGCTATGAAGACCGTAATTACCAAAGCGTCGTTATGCGGAGATTGGACGCCTTGAAGGTCTTTATTTGTGAAAGTCAGTGACAAAATCTGGCTCTGGGCACGAGCGTGCTGCACTTGTTGGTCCTCATAGGCTGACCAGGTCCGTGTGTTCCGAAGCACCCTCTTTCGGGACCTATTGGATTGTTCAACTTTTGAGCACACCCCATGCAGGGCATATGTAACTTCCGCCACCTCGGCGTTGTTCTAATGGCGGCATGTTCTTCTTCTTTTGCTCAGTCAAGTTTGACACTTGGGCTCGGGAATTCCTTGAGTTTCTCTTTCTTAGTCCAATGCTCAATCTCAAATCAGAGATTTTTGCAGTTTTTGGTATCGTTGTTGTTGTCCTTGTGGAAGGAGCACTGTTTGATGTTATCGCATCATGAGGGGTCTCTTCGCTGTTCAGCGAGCCACTTTAGCTCTCCCCAACCTATGATATGATCTATGAACAGAGGGACGGTGAGGTTGAACAACACGTCAGTGTTGGTGGTCCCTGGGTGGAGGGGGTTCTAGGAGGTCTGTCTATTAGATCTAGAAGTTGGATCTCCATTGGTTGTTCCTCCTTCTCTGGTCTACTGAGAGCCTACAGAGGTAGCGCGGCTCTTCTGAACGTGTTTTTTGGTGTCTTCGCGGCTCCTGTTCTTTTTCTGCGGATGGAGGGTTCTGCTGGACAAACATCTCCACCGCTCGTGCAATTTGTTGCATCTGGGTTAACAGTAGATCCACCTTTGGGTCCGCCGCAACTGCTATTGGTGTAGGGGTCTGATTTTGCTCCCCTGTGGTGCTGGATTCATCAAAACTGGTTGTGCTCTCGCAGTACAAGCGTTCGAGGGCTCAGGGATGTCCCCATTGTTGCGAGATGTTGTGGCCACCATATCTTTGTACTGTTAGGTAGGATTATATCATTGTTTTTTCAAGTAACTTTGTCGTTCCCCACGGACAGCGCCAAACTGATGTAGTAAAATCATGCTCTCCTTGACCTGAACTTGCATAGGAAACACACGTGAGCCAAGGACCACCGTTGTGGTGGCCGGTGGCACTCCAATGCTAAATTCATTCAAGGCTTAAGAAAGACTTAAAGCTGTAAATTTGGTTTGTAGCGTACCTTTCTTCTTCAAACATGTGTCTTATTTATAATGCGAGAGCCCTTGTTCGACTAGGCCTTTGGTGACATAGTTTAGGGAAAGAGTTCTTGCTGGAAATTCTTTCCTAGTTGGGAGTCGTCCATGTAAGAGAGTTTTCCTACACAACTTGTGCTCCTAGATCTGTGGGAGAGGTTTCCCTTTTGGAGTGTTCTGTGCAAGGACGTTTTTGTGCATGACTTATACTCTGGTATATATTTCCTAGTCAGAACCAATGTATTGCTGGCGTGCCCATCTTAAGTGATCTCCAAGATACTTGCCTGATTAGGCCCGGGTATTGGGCTTTGCCATGTGACGTGTGGGCTTAATAGGGCGGTGCAATTTGGATCCAACCTTTTGGATTCTGCCAATATGGGCATAGTGTTGTCTGGCCTTGCTAGATTTGGTGGTCAATCAAGTTTGTGCTGCTATGTTGACACGTGTACATTGTAGATTAAAAGACGGTTTGGTGTATCATCAATTATATATACTATTATTTACAAATTATAACTAAAATATGTATTGTTATCATCATACCAATAAATAAGATCACACATATAATCAGTAGGGTATTCCCCATGTCATTGGCATTCCCCATACTTCTTTTTTGCTAATTGTCATATACTGAATACCCTGCCCCCATCCCCACTTTCACCCTCAATCAGTTTTGAAGTGCAAGCCTATCCTAAGGTAAAAATATATACTACAAATTTTAGTGTTAGACTCAGTCAAAATTTTAATCAGTTGAGGAAAATTTCCAGACGCCAAGAGTGAGGCCTCTTCCAAATCTTGAATTTGCCAAGACATGAAGTTCAGGTTTTTTGTTTTAATGTACATTAAGACGCTCATCTCATTTTTTTCTAGTATAATCGACGACCTATTTCATTTCTTTGAAAATACTAATGACGTGAAATGCATTAGACGTTTTTAATAATAAAATATATATTTATAAATTTTTAGCATTTGTATTGATCATTAGTTTTATTGGAAAGATCTTCAAAAATGAATTTTAGCGATGCCAAGTTTTCCAAAATTCAATAACCAATTAAATAATTATGACAATTTTAATTTTGAGAAAAAAACATACAAACATTTTCTCTCCCTGTCACATGTACACTCTACCATCATTTTTAACCATTTTTTTCATTTTCTTTGCCCTTCTATATGTTAATATTTACAAACATGCCACGATAGGAAATGAACCTTAATCATCAACATATTTCCCAACTTTAAATCCAAGTCATCTTTTTCTTCAATTCGTTATGAGTAGTAAAACACCTAACTGATTTGTAAGATAGACTAGGATACTCTTCGTGCCTTCGACACTCAAATTTTTTGATAAGAAGATAATTTTCAACTTTAGCCAAAGGTATTTCATTATTATGCGAACATAAATTTCAGCCAAACACCATTCTTTCCCCCTATGTGATTTGTTAGATCTTTATGTTTGGGTAAATCTCAGTCATCTTTTATCTCCAAGTTGAAACATCATTCTAATTTCTTATATAGACTAGGGTATTCCCCGTGCCGTTGGCACTCAACATACAAATTTTCTTTCCAAAATATGGAGTTCGGGGCCTTTGTTTGAGTGCGCCTTTAGATGATCGTTTCATACTTTGATTAATATTGAAAACTACGACGTGAAATGCATGAGACGTAAAATGCATATTTTGAAAGCGCACTCCACATACAAATGTTTTTCCAAAATATGGGGTTCAGGGCCTTTGTTTGAGTGGGCCTTTAGATGATCGTCTCATAATTTGATTAATATTGAAAACTACGACGTGACATACATGAGACGTTAAACGCATATTTTGAAACCTTAAGTATTTATATTGATCATTGATTTTCATTGGAAAGTTCTTAAAAAATGCATTCCAACAATATCAAGTTTATTAAAATCCAACAATTAAGAAGATAGTTATGACAATTCAAATTTTGAGAAAAAAAAAATTTCTCCGCCACATGTACCTTCCACCAACTTGTTTACACCATTTTTCATTTTATTTGCCCTTCTATACATTTTATAATACAACACATGCCACTATAGAGAACAAATTTCAGCCATCGGGATCTTTCCAACTCTCAATCCTAGTCCTCTTTTATCTCCCAATCATTGAAACACCCTTCTGAATTGTAATATAAACTAGAGTATAGGGGTGTTAATTGGTTCCTGGAAACCAACTGAACCGAACCAAAATATAATCAAAAATCCCAAACCGAGATAAACCGAAATCGAGCATTAGAAAACCGAACCGAGTTGGTTCATTTTTTATTTTTGGTTTTTCACACATTCGAAACAACCGGACCAAACCGAACCTTTCCCCTTATCTTGTTTTTAATCCCCCTAACCCTTTCTCTGTCTTATTTAATCTCCCACCTACCCCACCAACCCACTCTTATTTAAATTTTCACCCCATTTTCCAATGTACCCCACGTCCCCACCCTCCTTCATAACTCTCACTTTCTCCTTTTTTTAATGCCCCATTCAGAGAAAAAAGTTGAAAAAGCCTACCTTCTCTATCTTATTTAAGCCCCACCCACCTCTTCCCACCTACCCAACTTCTCTATCTTTATTAATGTCATTTTTTCTCTTTTTTAACTCTTTCTCTCTCTTTCTCTCTGTCCAACCACTTACAAGTTGAGGAGGAGAGACAAAGTTTGACTCAATCTTGTTGAAGAAAATCAAACTTTTCACTTGTTTGCTTGCAGCAAAGATGAGCAATGGTGATTACAACAGCTTCGACACTTCTGATTTGATAAAAAAAACCTTCTTGTAGGATGAAATTACGAGACTGGTGGAATCGTCATCGAAGGTTTCGGTCTTGTTCAAATCATCACATGGGTGTGGTGGAGATAGATTAATATGCAAACAATGCAGCTATGGTTATAGTATTATGGATGGTGTTATAGTATTGTGTATATGAGAGACATGGCAGTTTTTTTTAATCTTATGGAATTATCAAAAGAAATAGGCAAGAAAAAATTGAAAGAATTCTCTATAAATGAATAGTTGGAGCATTGAAACTTTATTTGTATTCATCTGGCATCTGTTTTCCCTTTACTGCTTCCCCTTCTCTCTCTTTTATTTTATTTGTACTCTCTTTGTTTCTGTGTTTTCCTCCATTTCAAACCAAACTTCATTTCCTTCTTTCCACTTTTTATAGTTTTGACTTATTCCTTTTGTACTAGAGCCAACTCAATTGTTTGTAGCAGCAGAAAATAAAAATAAAAAATATATAAAAAAGGAAAAAACTCGAACCGAAAACCGAATTCTTGGTTCGGTTCGATTTGGTTTTGGTCCAACTTTGAACCGACCAAACTTATTAACACCCCTACTAGAGTATTCCACATGCCTTCAACACTCAACTTTGGCTAGGGCTATTTTAGTCCTATGTGTACATAAGTTTAGCCAAACACCTTGCCCACCCCTCATTGTGATCTGTTAGATCTTTATATTTTCAATGTGTCTTAATATTGAATATACTTATGACGTGAAGTGCATTAGATTATAGTTATTTTTTGAAAAAAATTGCATATGGTGTGAAACACATATTTAAAACTTTAAGTGTTTGTATTAATGATTGGTTTCATTAGAAAGATATTCAAAAATGCATTTCAACCATACTAACTTTACTAAAATCCGATAACTAAGTAGATAGCTATGGCGATTTACATTTAAAAAAAAACACAGTTTTTATCTCTCCGCCACATATATATTCCACCAACTTTTTACCATTTTGTCCATTTTCTTTACCCTTCTACTTGCAACTTATTTATAAAAATGTCTTTCTTGATAATGAATCTCCACCATCAACATCTTCTCAAACTTTCAATCTTGGTCGTCTTTTATCTCAAACACCATTCTAATTTGTAAGATAGACTAGGGTATTCCTTGTGTCGTTGGCACGATAAAAGTTTAAAATGAAAAAAAAATTTAGTCTACTTTAAATATCAAGATAAATAAATATTAAAATGTTGGGTATGGGAATTGAAGTAGGAATTAAGCCTCAGTTTAATCCAAGTAGGAATTAGCCTCTAACTAGATCAGGACTAAACACATGTGCTCTTTTAGCACTGTGTGATTGTCAACATAACAAATTTGAAGATTCTCTATTAGGAATTGCATAATCTACTCTTGCTATGGGACTAATCTATTTTGATTTTTACCCAAATTTCTCAGTTTCACTAAAAGATCCAAATGTTTTAGAAACATTAACATTAAACATTCAAACATCAGGTTTCGATATGTTGCCTGGTTCTGAGCCTCTAACATTAATATACAAAATTACATATAAAGCTATGAAGACTCATTTGAGTCCTCGTGCACTTCAAGCATCTAAAAAGGGATATACAATCCTTTTTCGAGCAAATAAAAAAAAAGACAAGTGTTATTGTTCCAAAAACAATTCGTTAGAATCAAATTACCCTCCCAGTCACCTGGCAGGCTCAATCTCAACCTAGAAAACCTCCTCCTAGTAAAATAAGTCAAATTGTTACTTTAGAAGATGGAACTGTCGAAATTCTCTGAAGATAAAAAAACTAAAATACAACTACCTGATTTTCAATCTAGAAGACGGTCTGAATCATCATTCAGAACTGCACCAACACATATATCTAAAATTTCTACATCTTCCATGCCACATCTTGATTTTGCAAATCTTAGACAAAATCCAAATTTTCCTCAAATTCCTCAACCTATTTATGATTTTCAATCTGAAAATCAAAATGAATCTGTTAAATCACCAACACAATCTGAGATGGGAGACCCTTCTCAACTAAATGTCATTTCTACAGAGTTAATTTTAAATAAATAATTTAATTCAGAATGAATATAGGAAAAACTATAATATAACAAAACATGCAGCCTTTTCACAAAGATATAATATTGATCAACAAAAGAAAATAGGAAAACTATTTTACCAATATTGTGAACAAATCCAAGAAAACATGTTTTTCTTTACTTGGTATGAAAAGATCTTTTTACCAAGAATTTATACCATCACTAATAAAACAAATTGGCAATTAAAAAATAATACTACCCATGAGTCTGTTTTCTCTCCATTAGAATAAATTAAATATTATACCCAAGGTACACATATTATAGCTTCTCCTTTAAAAAATTCTGCCCAAACAAATATGAAAACCTCACATGGTATTTGAAAAATAATTGAACAAAATAATTATACAAATATTTTGCTTCACAAAGTTAGTAATAGTATAGTACAACAAACTACTGATACTATTAGTACTCCCGATACTTCACAACCAAAACCAAATACTTACTTTACTCCTACTATTGATCAAGATATACTTTCAACCCCTACTCATCTTATAGATATAATCAATTAAAATTTAGCTACCTTAAAGATAGATGATTTACCATCTACATCAAAACAAATTAATACCATATCACAAGATTCGGATGATTCTGATTTTCCTTCACAATTGGCAAAAGTTAAAACCAATCCGCTAAAAAGTCAAAAAAAACAAAAAAACAAAACAAAACAAATTTTAATCAACCATTTCCTACCACTAGAAATTTTTATCCTCGTCCCTCATTACCTGATATGCAATATGAAGAAAAATCTTTACAAACATCAGCCCATTATTCTACTGGATTTATTTATGAATGGAATATAGATAGTCTGACAGCCCAAAATATCATAGATTTAACTTTAGAAATGACCATGTTAGCTTGTGCTCATCGAAGTGATATTAAAAATGACAATAAAATTGCTCAGATTATAATTGATGGTTTTACCGATCAACCTAAAGGATGGTGGGACAATTATCTCACTTTGAACAACAACAAATTTTACAAGCAGTTAAGGTTGACAATTTAGGCAATCCTATTAAAACAGAGCAAGGAACACATATTCCTGATGTTGTTGCTACTCTAATATTTGCAATCCTAAAACACTTTATAGGTAATCCAATTAATTTCCAAGAAAAATCAAAAGATATTTTAATGAATCTCCGATGTCCTAGACTTAGTGATTTTCGTTGGTATAAAGATAATTTTATAAATAGGGTTATGACTAGGCCAGAAGCCAGCCATGCCTACTGGAAAGAAAAATTTATCTCTAGTCTTCCCTCGGCATTCGTTGAAACTGTTAAGACAAGCTTAAGAACAAAATACAATGGTGATATTCCTTATGATAATCTTACCTATGGTGAGTTAATGGCTCATACTGAGATGGCTACATTAAATTTATGTAATG
This sequence comes from Berberis vulgaris, assembly GCA_963556465.1. Lineage (NCBI taxonomy): Eukaryota > Viridiplantae > Streptophyta > Magnoliopsida > Ranunculales > Berberidaceae > Berberis > Berberis vulgaris. Next base: position 68,796,594 of record OY747129.1, on the reverse strand, counting down.
ATCTCAAATTAAGAGCTCAGTGAAATAAACAAAATACAACCAGTCGTAAAGAACTTGGTTCCTTCTGCCAACAGTATGGATACGAACCTATACAGGCTCCTTCCACAAAAAATCGATTAAAACAGAAGATTCAATCTAGAACTCATAAAAGCTATCATAATTCTAAACAAACATATCCCAATTATTATGAAAACCCTAAGCAACATCGCAATAAAAAACCTTATCACACTAAGAATCATCCAAATCCTTCCACCAAACAATCTATTTGTTTTAAATGTGGTAAACCTGTGCATTATGCAAAAAATTGTCATTTACCTCAAAATAATTAAAGAATTACAAGGCCCAGATGACATAAAACAAATGTTTGAAAAATTATTAATCCAATTTAAATTATCTAATGCACATATATGCCATAATAAACTATGTATTAAACAAGACTTTTTATTAATTAAGAATATGGGTCAAGATATCATTCTTGGCACTCATTTTTTAACAACAATTTACCCTTTCCATGTTATTGAAAATGGTATTCATACTAACATCCTTGGATAAGATATAATCTTCCTTTTTTATTTAAACCTAGAGTTACTGATATCAATATATTAAAACAAACAAATTGTTATCTTAACTTTGTTATTAAAAAATTTAAATAAATAAATTACCTAAGAGAAGAAATTGGCTATCATCGTACTGAACATTAATTACAAAACAGTAAAATACAGCATGATATTGGACAATTTAAACTCAAACTCCAATCAAAACTTTGTTCTAATTTACCCAATGCCTTCTGGCATTGAAAACATCATATGGTCAGATTACCTTATGAACCAAGTTTTAATGAAACAAAATATCCTACAAAGGCTCGTCCTATTCAAATGAATGTTGAATTAATGGAATATTGTAAGCAAGAAATTCATAATTTAATTTCCAAAAATCTAATCACCCCAAGTAAATCTCTCTCGAGTTGCTCTGTCTTTTATGTTCGTAAGGCTGCAGAACTAGAAAGAGGAACACCAAGGCTTGTTATTAACTATAAACCCCTTAATGAAGACTTACAATGGATTAAATATCATATTCCTAACAAACGCGACCTTATTAAACGCCTACATCAAGCCACCATCTTCTCAAAATTTGATCTTAAATCTAGTTTCTAGCAAATTCAGATCCATCAACAAGATCGTTATAAGACGGCTTTTAATGTCCCTTTTGGCCATTATGAATGGACTGTTATGCAATGCTCTATCCGAATTTCAAAACATTATGAATGATTTTCTACCCCTTTTACTCACTTTTCAATTGTGTATATCGATGATATATTAATTTTTTTCAAAAACCTTGGATGAGCATTGGAAACACTTGTACCAATTTTATCAAATTATCAAATCAAATGGTTTGATTCTATCTCCCACAAAAATTGATTTATTCCAAACTAATGTTAGATTCTTAGGTCATAAAATTCATTTTGGAACCATTACACCCATTAATAGGGCAATTGAATTTGCAGACAAATTTCCAAATGAAATTAAAGACAAAAATCAACTACAAAGATTTTTAGATAGCCTAAATTATGTTTCTGAATTTTATAAAAATCTACATATCCTGATCAAACCCTAGTATGATAGACTAAAAAAAAAAACCTAAGCCTTGGACCTCTGTCCACACCCACATTATCAGACAAGTCAAAACCCAAGTTAAGAGTCTTCCTTGTCTTGGTATTTCTAATCCTACTACTGCTTTCAAAATTGTTGAAACTGATGCGTCTGATGTTGGGTATGGGGGTATTCTGAAGCAAAAAGCCTTAGATTCTATGTCTGTCCAATTAGTCCGTTTTCATTCGGGTATATGGAATGATGCTCAATTAAATTATTCCACTGTCAAAAATGAATTACTTTCAATTGTTTTATGCATCATGAAATTTCAAGATGATTTATTAAATCAACCTTTTTTTATTATGAACTGATTGTAAATCAGCAAAAGAAATTTTAAAAAAGGATGTTAAAAATCTAGTTTTTAAACAAATCTTTACTCGTTGGCAGGGTTTACTTTTTGCTTTTGATTTCCAAATAGAATATATAAAAGGAGAATCCAATTCTCTGCCAGATTTTCTGACAAGAGAATTCCTTCATAATCAGCCATGAGTTCTCAATCTTCGCCTACTAAGCCACCTCTCCTCAACCCCAATCAAAAGATCATTATGCAATGAAATCTACAATTCCTCCCAAACTCAAAAATCTCCTGCCCTATGCTATTTCCCTCTCAAATCATTATAACCCTCTTACAAGCGAAGAAGAACTTGCTTCATCAATGTCAATTGTCAAAAAACCCTTATCAAAAGCACCAAACCCTTATTTCACAAAAACCAATCTTGAACCAATTTCCTTGATCGAACCATCCTTCATTCTATAGCAAATGAACCAAATCTCTTAGCCAAACATATGTTTGACCCATTATCCCAACCCGTGAATTCTATGACTTCATTCTTGTATATACTAATTCAATATTAATCACTCATCACAAAACCCCTTCCAATCCAAACAAAATCACTCACTCCAAATGTCAGATTCTCAAAATCCTCTCTGAGAATGATTGGAAACAACATCCTCTCTATCACAAAAAGTTTTCAATCAATTACAATCCTTCTTCCTACAATTACTTTGATTACAAACAAGCTTGGTATCGAGCTTTCCTGTTTCCTACTCCCAAATTCTCTCATTCATGGTTCTTCTTATTCTATAAGAAGTTCTCCTCCATATCAGTTCCATTATGGTTTCAGCATACATGGTGGAGCTTTTATGGTCCTGTCCATGACATCCTCCCCGCCCTAATTCTTGAAGGATAGACTCTATTCAATTCCAAATTCCAAGGTCCAAATCCTCAATCAGAGCAGGTCCTCTCTCTCTTGCTCTTCATCAAATTCAATATTGCATGGATCTGTTGTTGGGATTATGTCTCAACTCCTATTCCCAATCCTTGTCAGTTAGCAAAATCTCTTCTATGGATATGTCGTCGATTTAAAGTTAAATGGTGGTCACAATTTGACCATTCATGAGTCACTAAAGATGCATTGTACAAGTTCTTAAGAATCAAGCTCCTTCCGCTCAAGCTTCACAAATGAATCTGCTTCAGCAATCTTCATCCAAGTTAAAGCTCCTCAAACAATAAATAAAAGCTCAACTCCAAGACAAGCCTACAAAAGCTCAATTATTGGAACCCCTCTCTCAAATTTGCTCAACAGATAGCACTGACGATGATGATCCAACAATTCCTAATGGAGATGACTTTTTTGGCATCTCTCTGCCGACGATTCCATTTTCAAAAGTTATTATCATAAACGACAAATCTCTTTTATGGTTGTCCCCCGCAAAATAAAGATTTCGCCAGCTCAACAAGTCGACAAATTTTCTTTTGGCAAAAGGAAGGCATCTTCTACAAATCCAAACACTCAACCACCTCAATTATTCAAAAGCACAAAGCATCATCAACAATCTCTCCACTTATCAAAGCAAAAAGCATCATCAACAGTCTCTCCACTTATCCAAAGCGAATAATATTCGCACTCAACCACTCCAATTATGCACAAGACAACAAATTATATAATAGTAGAGAATTTCTATCTCTTTTCACTATTATATATAGGCTTGGTTGTTTCTCTTGGGAGGCAGGACGAATTCTAGACTTGTTTTCTCCTACTTCTTTATCTGTAAGTTTTCAATCTTTTCAATAAATCAAAGTCTTTTATCATTTCTATATTTTGTAAATTTATATTTAGCATACTTAACATTGTAGAATCTATTTGGCCAGAACTACCTGTATAACAACTCTGGTGGATCCTTAGTTACAGCATCATTCCACAAAATAGATTATACAATTATACAAGTATCATTTCTATTCTAGTAATCTTGGCATTCATATTAATTCCATATTTCAATTTTTTAGAACTCTTGCTTAATTCCTGGGTTAATTATCTCCACCATCAACATCTTCTCAAACTTTCAATCTTGGTCGTCTTTTATCTCATACACCATTCTGATTTGTAAGATAAACTAGGGTATTCCTCGTGTCATTGGCACGATAAAAGTTTAATATGAAAAAAATTTAGTCTACTTTAAATATCAAGATAAATAAATATTAAAATGTTGGGTATGGGAATTGAACCCATGCACTCTTAGTGCTTTAAGTTCTATGTGATCCATTAGATTCTTATAATTGGGTAAATCTCAACCGTTTTTTATCTCCCACCTCAAACACCATCTTGTTCTGTAATATAGATATAGATTTGTAAGTTGTAGTTAAGATTTTTTTTAATTTACTTTGGCCCCCATTAGGTAATGACTTATATAGTTTGACTTTGAGCCATACCTATTTTAAACTTTTTAACCCTCATTTGCGAAAATTAAATTTCAATTTTTTTTCCAAAAAAGCCCCTAAAAATTTTGAAGTTTTACAAAAATTATGAATTTTCCCAAAAATATTTATTTGGACATTTGCGATTCCGATTCTAAAATTTTGGAATGGAAATTGGAAACGAATTTTGGTTCTGAATTTTCTTGTAACGAAAATAGAAGCACCTATTTTCGATCCGATTTGTTTGAAAAAACAACCTTCAGCATAGGGTAACCCCCAATATGTTCAACAACATATACACCACAAGTAGGTTAACGCGATTTGATACCCCTAGGTAGGAGTTCTTCCTTATTAACATAGTTAGAATGACCTTATGTCCTGGTTTAACAACGTAAGGGGGGGTTATCATTAGGCTCAATGAGATAAAAAAACCTATTGATAACCTACTCCATCCACCAGAAAAAGCAGCACACATACGTCTCAACATTGACCTGGTACATAAAGAACAATTAGCATTGAGGGATTACTTGATAAGGTACAAGAAAAAAGAACTTGATTGATGACAACATGGATGAAAAGATAGTCATGGTTATTTTGATGATGGGGTAAAAGATTTCGAACGCTAAAGAGGATAACTAAAGCATATTAGAAAGTAGAGGAAAATATCAATATAGAAACAGGCCAGGGCAAGGATTTCTAAAACTTGCACGCAGACCAGGTGACAAAAGGAACAACTCCTAAGGTTAAGAAAAAAATAAAAATAAAGTATATATATATATATATATATATATATATATATATATATATATATATATATATATATATTGATCCGTTTAAAAATCGTCCTCCTGCTAGTTTAACCTGCAAAACAGCTGTTAGACTGCAAAGAACCACCTTTTTGGTGGTCAAAGACACTCCAATGCTTAAGTCAGTAACTCTGTTGGAAGAAAGATGTAAATCTAGACAAAACTCAGTTAAAGTTGCATACATTTGTCGAATGTTTCTTTTACCTTTTATAATGGTCGTAGTTAACTCTCTACGTGACTTACGCATGTGAGGCGCAATGGAAGGAGATGTTTCTTGTAACAGTCTCCTCCTTAATGGATATGCGTTCATGGGGGCGTAAGTCCCTCCACGGCTCTTTCTTGGTGCAACGTTCTTCTTCTTTATTAGATAACGTGTATCAAGCCTAGACTCGGGCTCTGATTCGTCTAGGCCTAGATCCGGGCTTTTTTTACATCTCCTTAGTGGTGGGCCTAGTTTGGGCCTTTATAATTGGCCACATTCTTTCTAGGCTTTACGAGCTAGCTCAATAGATTGGGCGTTGTATTCTTGTGATGGATCTTTATGCCATGTGTACGGTTGTAATGTTTGGTCTATTTTGATGTATCATCAGCTTCTTTCCTCTTACTTAGTGGGTATGTTCAAGTATCCACTAACTTTGTGGCACTTTTGCTTTTTGATTGCAACATTACGGCTTGGTTAGTGCTCTTACTATCTGTCGCTGATGTTTTTTCTCTGTTGTTCCATCTGCCTGTTCATTTTGGCGCGATTTCTGGGATTTCGTTCGGTTGTCACACCTTGCACGTTCTCCAAGGGTGGTCCTTTCGTTGCCCATTCTATAAAAAGGAGAAGCTCTGTATATGCTCTTCTTTCTTCTACATCTTCTTGTTTTCTGATTATTAACCTTTTGATTCTTTGCATTCGTTCTGTAGTCATGTCTAATTCCAGAGTTTTGGGTGGCGATGCCCTTGATGTTTGCAAAACTTTCTTCATGCCCAAAAGAGCGACACGCACGACCCTGGACATCATTCTTTACGACTACTCGTTGCCAACCGATATGGAGATTGTTCTCCCCAGAGATAGCGACAGTCCTTGTCATCCTAGACATGGATACATTGCTTTGTATCCAGGTATGTTCCATTCTAGTTTTAGGCTTCCGACTTCTCCTATCATCTGGGAGTACTTGGATTTGGTTGGAATTGCTCCGGCTCAGCTTGTCCCTAACAATCACTTCTTTGTTTATCAGCCTGATTGTGTTCCGAGGCCACCAGTCTTTTTTTTTGTTGAACAAGTTTCCTATCTGGATTCACTTGCAATTTTTGGGCGATGATGGATGGATCTATTCCCACCATTTCCTTCATTGTCTACGTGAAGATATCTTGGTTCTCTTTCATCAGTTGGATCAGCTTCTTGGCGAGTCCAGGTTTGATTTTAGGGCTGATTCGGACTGCTTTTTCTGCTTCATTTCTAAGTAGACCTCGACCATTTCTTCTTCCGGTTGCCCGATGTTGGATGGATCTTGTGGACTGGTTGGAGCCATATTGTCGTTCGGATAATCCAAACTTGTTTCGTCGGATTGTTGTGAAGACTCTTCCAGTCGTTGCGATAATTATTATTTGTGAGGAGTCTTTATTGCAGCAAAATGACACTCCCGGGCTGCTGGTTGGTCCCCTTTTATTCTTCTAATTCCATTGTGGTATGGTATTTCACACATTGGTGCATAGTGGAGGATACTGCACCCATATTGTGTATCCATGGCCTTCCTAATAGCATGTTGTACGCAGCAAGAGCATCGACGATGAGAAAATCTATCATTAACACTCGCTGCTTCCCTAGTTCTCTCGCTTCAACTGGTAGTCGGATCATTCCTAGTGACTTGCATTTCTCCCCACTGAAACCTACCATAGACTGATTGTTTGGTGAGAGCGTATCAGTGGTGAACTGCATCCTTCGGAAGGCTGTTAGGTATAATAGGTTTGCTGAGCTGCCGGTGTCCATCAGTACCCTTTTGATTTTTCATTTAGCTATCATGATCAAAATCACTAAAGCATCATTGTGTGGGAAATTAACCCCATCAGCATCTTTGTTCGAGAAGGTTAGAGTCTTTTGCATTGTCTTTGCATGCTGCGCGGATGGTTCTTGGAATATGATTTTTGTGCGTAAGTCTCTGACTATACGCTTTCTGGATCGATTGGATTGCTCCTTTTCTCCACCCGTGTCATGTAAGACGTAGATTTTTTTCTTTGCTTGCTCCTTTGAAATTATTGTTTCGCCTTCGAGTTTGACGAATTCTCTGAGTCGTCCTTCTTTGATATGACGTTTAATTTCGTCTCCTAAGATGCGACAGTCTTCGGTATCGGGGAGTGAAATAGAACATGAAACCATAAGCTCCCAAGCAGTGGGAGGAGCCTGGGCTCTGACCGTGTGCATGTTGAAGAATGATTTGATGCCTCATAGGTAGTGGCTTGGTTAAGGGAACCCACCGAATTCGTAGCGAAAGCGAGTCTTCATAGGGCAATTGTCACTGCTTATGGACCCGAACCTGGGTGATCTATCCATTAACAGGATGAAGCTTGGGTGAAACTAAGTGGAGATCCGAACCGACAAAAGAGAATATCAAATAACTAATACAATATGAGTTCTCACCCCAAGATGAGTGCTCAATGTCTGCCCTTATTCCACTTCCTCGGATCTCCTCTCATCTTCGGTGGCCATTTGACATCTTCTCTTCTCGCCATCGCTTCAAGAACTTCGCTTCGACTTGTTGTCAGAGTCAAGATTGTTCTTTCATATTTGGGCTTCTTCAGTTGTAGATTTTTGGATGTTCCCTGATTGCACTTGGAGCTATTGTTAGCCCGGTGTCTCTTAAGTTTGGTGATTTCTTCTCGAAAGTTGTTGTATTGTTAGTTTCGGATGATTTTGTCTATTGTTTCGATCGCGTTGTCCATCTGAGCCATAAGCGTCTCTACTTGGCGATCCAAGGGGATTCCCTAGGATGTCAGAGATGTCTAAATTGTTACCTGCTGGAGTTCTCTTCCAGTAGGTATGGTTGTTTCGATGGTTGTCTTTGGATCAACACTAGGCGGCTTGTCGTATCTATTATCATCAAATTGAAGATTTGTGGAGTATTCCATTGATCTTCTACTAGGATGTGTGAGCTTTGTCACTGTGTATTTTGTTTTTAGAAGAAGAAACTCGTCATTCCCCACAGACGACACCAAAATGATGCGTCCAAAAATCGTCTTCCTGTGAGTTTAACCTGCAAAACAACTGTTAGACTGCCAAGGACCACCTTTTTGGTGGTCGAATGCACTCTGATGCTTAAGTCAGTAGCTCTGTTGGAAGAATGATGTAAATCTGGATAAAACTCAGTTGAAGTTGCATACCTTTGTCGAATGTTTCTTTTACCTTTTATAATAGTCGTGGTTAACTCTCTGCTAAACATGTGAGGCGCAACGGAAGGAAATATTTCTTGTAACAGTCTACTCCTTAATGGAGATGCGTTTGTGGGGGCGTAAGTCCCTCCACGGCTCTTTCTTGGTGCAACGTTCTTCTTCTTTATGAGAGAACGTGTATCGGACTTGGACTCGGGCTCTGATTCGTCTGCCTGTTTAAGTCTCCTTAGTGGTGGGCCTAGTCTGGGCCTTTATAATTAGCCTCATTCTTTCTAGGCTTTACAAGCTGGCCCAATAAATTGGGCGTTGTATTGTCGTGATGAATCTTTATGCCATGTCTACAGCTGTGATGTTCGGTCTATTTTGATGTATCATCATTCCCCCACGGAGACGAACAAGGATCAAGGACCACTTTCACGGGGAATTGAAAGACCATCAAAAGTAATATGAATACGCTCGTGGGCCTTCAAGAAAGGGATTTGAGCACTAAGAGATCAAATAGAGTTAGAATCATTTTCTTTCATATTCTTCTCTGCTTTCAAAGTTTCTTCCAAATTCCAGCAAGACAAACACCTTCTCTGCCAACAAGACAACCCAAATTCCAGCAAGACAACACCTTCTCCGCCAACAAGACAACGCCTCCTGTAAAAAGCTATTGCAAGTTCTCTGCTGGAGTTCTATGAAGTTGACAAAATTAGACGCTTTCATATCACAACGATGATCAAATTCAAAGAACCAACCATTTATGCTGATGGTATTGCTTTCAGGTATCGCAAGGATGATCAAATTCAAAGAACCAACAATTTATATGCATGATGACATTGTTTTACTGAGACATCATCAACATAGATTTGATGATGAGATTCCCATTAATGCACTGACCTATGACCAATCTTTAAGGAAATCTATACTACAACTTGGGAAGAGAAACAAGTAATCTTATCAAAAGATGTGGCTTATTCCTTGATCAAAGCAAGGAAACTGCAAGAGGACGGACAACAAATATCAGCCAAATATTATATTATGCAGAATCCAAACAACAAATGATAACTTCGATCAAACATCTTACCAGCCTCTCTTTCTCTCTAGCTACACTCATTACAGAACATCGTCAACAATAACTAAGCACCATTACGAATGATAGACAAAAACCACTATGACTGAATCCTAAGGTAAATTATTAGTTACAACCTCACAAACATCATAATGCACGCAAATGAATTATTATATACCCAGACATAGCAGATGACTTCTACTCAATCACATCTCCTGGACACCTTCCTCTTCTTCATCTTCATATTCTTCCTCATCTACTGTGGCATCCTGATATTGCTGGTATTCCGAGACAAGATCGTTCATGTTGCTTTCAGCTTCAGTAAATTCCATCTCATCCATTCCTTCCCCAGTATACCAGTGCAAGAAAGCCTTCCTTCTGAACATGGCTGTGAACTGCTCACTGACTCTCCTAAACATCTCCTGGATGGAGGTTGAGTTGCCAATGAAGGTCGATGCCATGGACAGTCCCCTAGGAGGAATGTCACAGACACTTGACTTCACGTTGTTTGGAATCCATTCCACGAAGTAGGAAGAATTCTTGTTCTGCACATTGATCATCTGCTCATCCACTTCCTTGGTGCTCATTTTGCCTCTGAACATGGCCGATGCAGTGAGGTAGCGACCATGACGTGGATCAGCTGCACACATCATATTTTTAGCATCCCACATCTGTTGTGTGAGCTCTGGGACAGTCAGCGCTCTGTACTGCTGAGACCCACGTGAGGTCAAAGGTGCAAACCCAACCATGAAGAAGTGGAGACGAGGGAAGGGGATCAAGTTAACTGCAAGCTTCCTCAGATCTGAGTTCAGCTGTCCAGGGAACCTGAGGCAGCAGGTAACACCACTCATAGTAGCAGAAATCAAATGGTTCAAATCCCCAACTGAAACAAGGACAACAATGAGAGCAGCCAATTAGGCCATTGGCATAAACAGGTATGAACTGTAAAGTCAGTAACAGTAGTTAAGATTCCAACAAAATGATTAGCAAGTACTAATGCAGATGATTTGTCCAAAAGCAAATCCTACTAATGAAAGCATAAAGTATGAGTTAAAACCAATAAACTGTTCTACTTCAGTTGGAAATTACATAGATACTGATTTTAGATGTACCATTATCATAGACACACACCAATCCTTAGATAATGCTACTATAAGTTTGGTTTGTCATTCATATCTGACTTTTGAGACCATAAAAAATCAGGGAACAAAATTTTAAGTAACTTTAATTATCAAAAGTAAATTCACAACACAGCAGCATTTATCCTGCAGGTATAATGATTGCAATGGTCCAATGATTAACGACAGTCTACAACAGAAGAACAATATTCACTAGTAATATTGATCTTATAACCCAATGAACATGATGATTTTAGGCAAATTTGTGTGAAAAATAGAACAAGATCTAGGAAGGTGAAGGTGCAAATTGATGTGTATATCTCTAAATTTAATAAAATTCAAAAGTCCCCAGCTTGGACTTGACATTAATCCTACCACAATGTAACCCAAGAGGCCAAGACTACTAGAAATCAGACAACCAAGGGGGTGTTAATACACTAGATTTTATCTTTACACCTCAAAGAATCCACAATGATTCTAATGTTATTAAAAAATGATCAGAACATTGGGAATAAGCTAAACTTGAGTTGATGCTAATAACATCAGGATGTTGGTCATTGCTGGATCTAAGTCTTTATTGTAGACTAAGTCATACAATTAGTAGGATAATAAGAGTTTCCTCTAGAAAAAATCAGATCTTATATAAAGCAAGTGAATGTCTTAAAAAATCAATAAATGAAGAGTTTTAACCAATTCATCATATTTTAACACAGGTAAGACCATTAAAAAAGGGAAACTTTTTTTTTGTTAAAAGAAAGGGAAACATAATTCGCATGTAACAGTAACACAAAAAAAATAATAAATCAGTGCTTGTATCCTAGGGCAAAGAAAGCAGATCTGGAAAAAATTACTCACAATTACCCAAATAATAATTAGTTTGCAAAAGTAAAGAAAAGCTAAAGGTGAAAAGAGTTACAGCTAGGAGTGGTAAGCTTGAGAGTTCTGAAGCAAATATCATAGAGAGCCTCATTATCCAACACCATACACTCATCTGCATTCTCCACAAGCTGATGGACAGAAAGAGTTGCATTGTAAGGCTCAACCACCGTATCCGAAACCTTGGGCGAAGGGAACACAGAGAAAGTAAGCATCATCCTGTCCGGGTACTCTTCCCTGATCTTCGAGATCAACAAAGTCCCCATTCCAGACCCAGTTCCTCCACCAAGTGAGTGACAAACTTGGAAACCTGGCTTCAATAACGATACAAAATTAGCATTACATTAATTTAAGAGACAAAGAAATCCCAAAAATTATACCTTGGAGACAGTCACAGTTTTCGGCCTCCTTTCTCACGACATCGAGCACGGAATCAATCAACTCGGCTCCTTCAGTATAGTGTCCCTTGGCCCAATTGTTGCCGGCACCGGACTGACCAAAGACGAAGTTATCAGGACGGAAGATCTGGCCATAGGGACCGGTTCTGACACTGTCCATGGTTCCGGGCTCCAGATCCATGAGCACAGCACGAGGGACGAATCTTCCACAGGAAGCTTCATTATAGTACACATTCACTCTCTCGAGTTGCAGATCTGACGTCCCTACGTACCTTCCAGTCGGATCTATGCCGTGTTCGTCACACACCACCTCCCAGAACTTGGATCCGATCTGGTTTCCACATTGACCCCCTTGTACGTGAAGGATTTCTCTCATTTTCTAAGACCGATTTACTTGACAGTGAAGACCAAGAGCGAGGAAGCCAAGCCAAGAACAAAATGAAATCCCCTCCACCTACAAGTGTCTATAAATATGAGTGAGTGAGTGAAGAAGAAACTGTATAAGGCAATCCGACGACTGCTGTTCTTTCCCTCATTTTTCTATTGGGCCATTGTATACCGTTGGATGGTAATTATAATAGACAATTTGGGTCTTCTGAGAGATGAAGATTCTTTTAGATTTCACTCTATAAATTTACGGAAAATTCTTAAGTGCACTGTGCTGTGTCTGGTGGTGTGGCACTGTAGTAGTGCTCTAAATTTACAGGAATGTCCTGTGCAGACAAATGTTGAGTGTTGAATCTTGGGGATTTAGAATTATTATTTAAGCGGTCCTACCAAACAGTTTAGACATTCAAGTGTTAGACTCACGTCACGAATTCAAGAATCTAGATAAGACTTGGGTAGGATGTTGAAGCCCACTTCAAAATAACCCAAAACATACTCCCTACGAAATTTTTACACAAATGTATCTTGAGGACCATGGGAAAGTGTCTAACATTCATTTCTTCTTCTTCTTCCCCACAATAGCCGCACACAACAGAATCACGTGCACCACCTCTAAAGTCGTTGATGAAGTTTTGCATCGAGAAAATAGAGAGAATTTGTAGTTGAAGCTGGCGATAGTCGCGTTCACTATTGAAGAATTTAGATGAACTAATCTATTTTTTCTGATTTTGTATGTATGAGATTTTATGGAGAGTTCCAGTGGAGTGTGAAGTGAAATGAATCGAGAGGAGAGTGAGAGGAAGGGAATCAGAGGGGATCTGGTTACTAGCAATGGTGAAGCATAGAGAGATTGACATCATTTCACTACTAATGCTACATTAAAATTCAATTGGCATTATAAAAGTAGATGTTCGACTTTGGTTTGGAAGTTCTACAAAAAGGGTGCACCAAATAATGGCGATAATCACCCTCAGACAAAGACAAATCAATTAATACACACTATCGTTGTTGCTCAATTTTGGTGTTTAGTATTAACTAATTTATCAAAAACGAAAACAAAAGTGCTAACTAATGTGGTATGCTTAATACACGGTAAAAGAATGCATTTGGAAAACTAATGCAAGTTTCAAAGAGTATTTGGTTTAACTATTTGCAATATACAGTTGGTGAAGTGGTTATGGTAGTGGTGATTATAGTTAGGGATGTTAATTGGTTTCTAAAAATCGATCGAACTGGTCTAATCGAATTGAATTGAACCTATAAATAATGAAACCGAAAAATAATTGTAACCGAATAGTAAAAACCGAATCGAATCGAATGAAGCTTGGTTCGGTTTTGGTTTTTAGAATTTTGAAAACCGAAATAATCAAACCAAACCATATAAAGAAAAAATTTCCCAAATACCCTTGCAACCCAAACATATGCAATTTTGCTTTTACGTATGTTGAAATTATAGGACTATTCTTTTAGGGCTGCAATAATCCATGTTGAAGTCACAGACTCTGAATTTATAGCACTGAATTTTGAATTTATAGGACTGAATTTTAGGATTGTATGTATAGGACTAAATTTTGAAATTATAGGACTGAATTTCGTAAGCCCTGTTGAAATTATAGGACTGAAATTATGTTGAAATTACAGTGTGAAACATTTTGTGATGAAAAATCGAAAAAAAATCGAATTGAATCGAACCGCACGGTTTGGTTCAATTTTGGTTTTTTTAATTTAAAATTGGATAACCGAATCGAACCGAAAACCGAACTTGAACTTGGTTCGATTTCGGTTTTGGTACAAAATCGAACCATTTGAACCGATTAACAGCCCTAATTATAGTGGCCACTGTGGCATGGTGATTAATAGTTATGGTTTGATGGTCATTGTGGTAGTTATGGTATAATGGTGATGATCGTGGTGTTCATGGTTGTGAAGGTGGTGAAGGCGGTGGTTGTGGCTTGAAGGTAGTGGTGACATTGACTGTGAAGGTGGTGATAGGGGTCGTAGTAGTAGTGCATATGGTTTCATGATTTATCGAGTTTAATCCCTAATTATTTAGGGAATAGTAAAAAATTCTAAGTGTCGGCCCTATTTTAGTGCATGAAGGATTATCATGATCAAAATTTTAAAGAAATTAATCCATCTATGATTCCAAGGACTGGCTTTAGTATTGAAATAGGTATTTGGCTAATTTTTGGTTTATAGAGTTACCATACCCCCAAATGTTTTTGTAGTGATGGCAGTCAACATATTTTGCATAATCCTAAATATGAAGTTCAACACGCATAATGCACAATTGCACACGAGGCTCCCAAACTTTCATAATGACCCAACAACCAATTGTTATCCGAGAGAACTCCCACTCTCTTCCATTTTACCGACATTAGGGATGGCAATGAGGAGGTGAGAATTTGGGCAAATCCATCCTCGCTCCGTTAGGGCTAGCGGATCCCCGAATCCGCCCTAAATATCCGTATATCATATTTTTTAAAACCGTCCCCGCACCGAACAGATTGGCCAATATCTGCCCCGATCCGTTTAATCGGAAAAAAAATTCAGATCTCAATAGTACAGACATCCATACACTAAATTATTGAAGAAGAAGGTTGTCACAACCTTGTGATAATTTTGGTTGAACAACAACTGATCTAAGAGTCCGATCTAAGCTCTGAAGAACTAAAACTATCAATGAATTGGAAGAGAAGAACTGGATAATAGAAATTATGACAAGAAGAATCTCTCTAGGAGAGCCAGAGGTAGAAGAAGCAGAAATTTGATTATCATTCCAGAGTGATTTTATTACAGAACATCTTCTCCTTATATACTAGAGGTAGGCTACAACTCAATTCCCTCATTCCCTAAGATGTCGACACGTGTACAATGAATTCCTCTTTTCTAACAACCTAACAACCATTTAACCACTTTTTCATAGTAAAAGTCCTAAATGCCCTTCTTGCAACGGTTAGCCCATTTTTAACCAATTTCAGCCTCTCTGTCCAGTGAACTAAACACTGTTTTGAATTCCAAATTGCTGAATCTTGATTTCTTCTGAGTGATTTCAGTTGTTGGTCGTGACAAAGCCCACCGCTCGAAATGATTCTTGTCCTCAAGAATCGAAGGAAGGAAACCGATGGTGGAAAGATAGCCAATCTTCCCAAGTAGCGTCTTGAGGAGAACCATTAGACCAATGAACCAGCACTTGAGTAACTGCTTGATTGTTGTGAGGAACCAATCTGCGAGCAAGGATGGCGATGGGTTCTGCTTGAATTTGTCCACTTCCATCTGCAAGTGGCAGTGTAGGCTGAGGTATGTGATGTTGACCTAATTTCTTTTTCAATTGTGATACATGAAAAATTGGGTGAATTCGGGATGAATCTGGGAGGAGGAGCTTGTAAGCAACCTCTCCAATCTTCTCTATTATTCGAAAAGGGCCATAAAACCTTGAAGCTAGCTTCAAATTTCGACGAAATTGGACCGATACCTGTCGATAAGGTTGCAATTTCAAATACACCCAATCCCCAATCGCAAAGGTTCTCTCTACTCTGTGCTTATCTGCATACCATTTCATCCTTTCTTGTGCCCTATGCAATTTCTCTTTGATAATGCCCAACATAGCAACTCTCTCTTGTAAGTAGGTATTAACGTCAGTAACATTGACTGTGTCTAATGGTGGTAATGCAACCAAAGGTGGGGAATACCCATATAAGGCCTTAAAAGGAGAGGTATTCAAACTTGAATGGTATGTGGTATTGAACCAATGTTCTGCCAAGTAAAGCCAGTGAGCCCATCGAGTTGGAGCATGACCAGTCATACACCTCAGATAAGTTTCAATACATGCATTTGTCCTTTCTGTCTGTCCATCAGTCTGAGGGTGATATGAGGTGCTGAGGTTGAGCGAAATACCCAGGGAAGTGAAGAGTTGGGACCAAAATGCACTAGTAAAGACCTTATCCCTATCTGACACAATAGAGACTGGGAGACCATGTAACTTGTATACATTCTTCATAAACTGATCAGCTACTATAGAAGCAGTGTAAGGGTTTGGTAAACCCATGAAATGGCTGTATTTGGAAAATCTGTCTACTACTACTAGTATAACAGACAACCCTTGGGATTTAGGCAAACCTTCTATAAAGTCCATGGTGATGTGTTGCCAAGCATGATCCGGGACTGGTAGAGGTTGGAGTAAACCCCCATATCCTCTTTGGTCTCCCTTGTTCCTCTGACATGTGTCACACTCCAAAATGAGTTTAGTAATGCAAGCTTTAAGACCTGACCAATAGAAAAAGGATTTCATTCTTTGATAAGAAGCCATGATGCCTGAATGACCCCCAATATTGGAACAATGAATTGTAGAACAGAGTTGTTGTCTCAAGGGTCCATGACTGCCTATGTAGAGTCTTCCTTTGAATTTCAATAATCCATTGGACAAACTGAAGTGAGGAATAGCATCTTTATCTAGTAATAACTTGGCACAGATTTCCTTAGCAAAAGCATCCTGTTCATAGCTCTTTAATACCTCTGACAGCCATTTAGGAGTGCATATAGATAAAGCTGTCAGTGAAGCCTTTCCTTGTTGTCTGGATAATGCATCAGCTGCTAGGTTTGTAGATCCTTTCTTATACCCAATGGTGTAGTCATAGCCTAATAACCTTGCAAGCCACTTTTGTTGCATTAGTGTAGTCAATTTCTGTGATAGAAAGTACTGTATGCTTTGATGATCAGTCAAAATAGTAAACTTAGATCCCAGCAAATAACATCTCCATTTTTGGACAGCTGATACAATAGCTAATAGCTCCTTTTCATATGTGGACAGGGTGATGAATTTGGGACCTAATGCCTTGCTAAAATAAGCAATTGGATGACCTTCTTGAGATAGGACAGCCCCAATACCTGAAGAACAAGCATCAGTTTCTACTGCAAATGGTAAGTTGAAATCAGGTAATCTTAACAATGGTGTACTGCACATTGCTGTTTTAAGCTGTTGAAAAGCTTTCTCTGTAGTCTCAGTCCAAGTAAAAGCATCTTTTTTTAGTAGTTCAGTGAGTGGTTTTGCTATTATACCATAGTCCTTGACAAACTTCCTATAATAGCCTGTTAAACCCAAGAATCCCCTGAGTAGTTTGACTGAGGTAGGAGTAGGCCATGATTGCATAGAATTAACTTTCTTAGGATCAGCAGCTACACCATTTACTGTAATAATATGACCAAGGTATTCTAGGCTAGTTTGACCAAAAGAGCATTTGGTTTTCTTAACAAACAGAGAGTGTTGTCTCAAAGTATGAAAAGTAATGTCAAGATGGTGTAAATGGGATTCCAATGAGGGGCTATAAATGAGGATATCATAAAAAAAGACAAGGATAAATTTTCTAAGATAGGGACCAAAAACTGAATTCATTAATGCCTGGAAGGTAGCAGGAGCATTTGTTAGCCCAAAGGGCATAACTATGAATTCAAAATGACCATGATGGGTCCTAAAAGCTGTCTTGTGAATGTCATCTGGATTGACAAGTACTTGATGGTAACCTGACCTTAGATCAATCTTAGAAAAAATCTTGGCTCCATGTAATTCATCTAGTAACTCATCAATAAGGGGCATTGGAAATTTGTCCTTAATAGTCATATCATTGAGCCTCCTGTAATCCACACAAAACCTCCATGTTTGATCTTTTTTCTTGACCAATAAGATAGGAGCAGCAAATGGACTGTGAGAAGGCCTAATCAACCCTTCTGATAGCATCTCTTTGGTCAATTGTTCCACCACACTCTTGTGTAAATGAGGTAATCTATATGGGGATTGAGAAGGGGGAGTAGTGTGTGGTTTAAGTGTTATTGAGTGATCTAGAGCTCTAGAGGGGGGTAACTTGGTTGGTGTTTGAAAAAGATCATCATACTGACTTAACAGGTTCATAATGGCAGGGTCACATTCTGAGTCATATTCACTGGCAGTAAGAGAAAAAAAACAGCCCAAAAAGGAATGGCTAGATTTGGACCATATTTTATTGGCTTTTGACTCAGTCAGAAGTGATAAAGAAGCCTGCTTAGTGACTCCCTGCAATGTAATTTTCTGGCCTTGGTGTATCAATGTAATTTGAAGTTCTTGCAGGTTGATAATGATGTTACCATACGGTTTCAGCCAGTCCCCTCCCAACACCATATCAAACTCCCCTAGTTGCAAAACCCTTAAGGTACCTTCAAATTTGTATCCTTGCATTGTCCACCTGAGTGGATGACAGAGTTCACTACTAACCACTTGTTGTCCATTGGCTACTTTCACTAGCATCTTTGGAGTGGATATTGTAGGCCATTGAGTAAGATGAATAATTCTAGGATCTACAAAAGAATGGGTACTCCCAGTATCCACTAAAATTTGTATTGGAACCTTTTTTACTAGTCCTTGTAACAGTATTGTATTATAGGAGTGGTTTCCCATCAAAGCATGTATGGATATTTCCATTTCAGTAGGAATTTCTTGGGCTAGATCTTCTATTTCCATGATACATTCACTGTCTATAGCATTTCCATTTTCCTCTGCTACCAACAAGTAAATATGTTGCTTCTTGCAAAAATGTCCAGGTTTGTATACTTCATCACAATGATAGCACAGGCCTTGCTCTCTCCTTATCCTCATTTGTTCTTGTGAAATTCTTCTTATAGGAGGATTGATGTTGTTGGTTTTGTATAGTGGTGGTGTTGATAATAAGGGAGCCTTATTGACAGAGGAGTTGGACATCTGGTCTTGTATATATGGTTTAGCTGGACTAGTGAATGAAGGGTTATTGTAAGACCTGTTTTTAGACCAAGAACTGGAAGAAACAGATTGGGTTTGGTTGTTCTTGGACTGGAATGAGGTGGGCTGTTTGGGCAATGGTTGAATACAGCCTTCTTGCATCTTAGCTAAAGAGAATGCATGAGCAAGATTGCCCGGATTGAACATTTGAACTACTCTTTTGATTTCAGGATTCAAACCACTGATAAAACTAAGGACAAAATAAGATTCAGATAGAGTTGGGTTAGACATTACCATCCATGCTTTCAATTCTTCAAATTGTTCCAGATAAGTCTCAATAGTCTGATCTTGGTATAGCTTGTTGAATCTATCCACATAGTTGTCTTGAAGAGGGTCTACAAACCTGATACATATATCTAGTACCAACTGATTCCATCTGATTGTAGTTTTTCCTACTTGGTAATCCAGAAACCAAGTATCTGCTCTGTCATCAAAGTGCAGTGAGGCTATTGCTACTTTGTCCTCTTCTCCCACTTTGTGTAGTTGAAAGTATCTTTCACACTTCTTAACCCAAGATTTGGGGTTACTTCCATCAAAATGTGGAAAATCTAGGCGAGGGAATCTATATTGAAGATTACCTTGTCCACTGACCTGGTAATGGCCCTGTTCTGATCTCCCTGGAGGTGCATTTGGACCATGTGAGTGTGAGTTACTAGATTCTCCTAATTGGGTATTCGGCTGATTGGAAGTCAAATGCAAGATTTGTGCCATCATCTGATCTATCTTTCTCTCAGTGGATTCACCCATTTGTGTTAATCTACTCACATTTTTCTTTAGAAGATCAATCTGTCCATTAGTTTCCAGAGTTTGTTTTCTTGATTCTTTCATGAAGATCTCCATCTCTTTAGCTCTTGTTTCCATGTCTGATTCCCAAGATGCCTGCTCTGATACCAATTGTCACAACCTTGTGATAATTTTGGTTGAACAACAACTGATCTAAGAGTCCGATCTAAGCTCTGAAGAACTAAAACTATCAATGAACTGGAAGAGAAGAACTGGATAATAGAAATTATGACAAGAAGAATCTCTCTAGGAGAGCCAGAGGTAGAAGAAGCAGAAATTTGATTATCATTCCAGAGTGATTTTATTACAGAACATCTTCTCCTTATATACTAGAGGTAGGCTACAACTCAATTCCCTCATTCCCTAAGATGTCGACACGTGTACAATGAATTCCTCTTTTCTAACAACCTAACAACCATTTAACCACTTTTTCATAGTAAAAGTCCTAAATGCCCTTCTTGCAACGGTTAGCCCATTTTTAACCAATTTCAGCCTCTCTGTCCAGTGAACTAAACACTGTTTTGAATTCCAAATTGCTGAATCTTGATTTCTTCTGAGTGATTTCAGTTGTTGGTCGTGACAAAGGTTTAGTTTGGGTGTGGATAACTTGGAGAAGATGAAGATGATGATCAGATGGTGGTGATGAGAAGGAGGCCATTAATGGTGAAACCACCTTCTTCTGTTTTGTTTTTTTTAACATAACAAAGAAATAAAAAGTTGGTTTTGATTGATTGATACACAACAAATAAACAGATGAGATGAAAATTTTAGATGAACTGAAATGGAATTGAATGATAACAAAACAAAAAGAGAGTAGAAATAAATAAATCATTTTTTAATTTATCTTTTCTCTTTCTTTAATTCTTCTTCTTCTCTTTCTGATCAAAGACAACTGGAATACAAATACTGAGATTTCCTGGATCTGAAACTCTGTATTCACCAACATCATTCATCGAATGGATGAACATTCGAGGGATCTTTGTGATTCCAGTATCAACTCGTCCTTTCATCTGATCAGATGTGGAGACTTGTGCTTCACCTGAAGTCGCCATCTTTAATTCTTCATTGAAGTTTGCAAGAGCAGAGGATCAGTGAAGAGTTTTCAAAGAGAAAATTCTAGCCCGCCTGGTATTTGCGCCTGGTTTGCATGCCTGGTCGGCTAGCATTACTCTTTTGTCCCTCTTCTTTAAAGTTTTGTGGTTGTGTTTAAAAACAATAGGGACAAAAAGTGTAAATCTGTCGGGCAGGCATGCAAACCAGGCCGGCAGACCAGGCCGGCTAGAAGTACTCTTTTCAAATATGAGAATGGGTGGAGCAGATATCCGTGATAAACCGCCTCACTACCATCCCTAACCGACACTGATTCCACCTACACTCGACAATGGGTCGAGTTCGTAATTAGTCAGTTTGTTGGCATATCACATATGTAGGGCATGAACGCTGCTCGATCCATTTGGCATGCTTCAACACAAAGTTTTGACCTGATCCAACCGACCATAAATGACACAAAATAAGATGTTAATCCAAAAATGTCATGTTAACCCGGCACAAACTGACACAAAAATGACATGTTTGACTCAAAAGTTAACAAGTCAAATGGGTTGATAAAAGTTAAGGCGTCAAACTAGAACACAACCGTGTCAAGAGGGCTAACTCGAAATGTCACGAAAATAAAAACCATATGACCGGAACATGTTTATATCGGGTCGATTCTGGTCGTCTTATCATATTTGGGTCAAATTACCAGGTGTAATTCCACCCCCCAATTTTTTCCTTCGATATAAATTAAAAAAATCATCACCTTCTTCTTCATCTTCATCTTTATACCCAATTATCGACATGACAAATCTCGAAGAAAATGTTATCCCAAACTAAACACTAGAGGATTGTCTTAGTTCCCAACAATTCCTCTCAAATCATTGAAGCGGTCCTTGTCAATACCAATGATTTTATTGTGCATCTCATCGACCAACATTATGATGTCAAATTTGCTTGTAGCGAACTCACCATCCTTCGCCTTCGTAAGAATCAAAACATGTTTTTCGATCGTTCTTACTTAGATTGGGAACGAAATTCAATGGTCACTTGCCAAAGATTAGGTTGCATCAAGCTTAATGACTCTCACTACTTTTCTCTCTTCGTTTCCCATCATACTCTAAAGAAGGCTACTACTCTAGTTGTTTCAGGATTTAGACTCTAGCGTGGACAAGTTTTGAATCCAAACTCAAAGTAATCATGGAAGTTTACTTCATTTTCATGTGGAGAAACAAAAGCTTTATGAAATTTTCTACCATTCTAATAAACTCAATGAAAAACATTTCATTATATAAGAAATGGGAGGGATGTTCATATTAAGAGGGTTTTGTTTGTTGTTCCGTTTATTTCTTTCTTTTTGGTGGAGATTTATAAGGACATAGAGTAAGATTGGGTGGTTTCTGGTGGTGGTGGTAGTGAAAGGGGATCTCAATGGTGTTTGGAGGAGAAAAAAACAAGTGAAGAAGGAGGTTAATTTTGGTACTTTGTGGTAAGCAGTGAGAGTTGTGGTGTTGGGCAAATATGTCAAACAATTTTATGTTGGCACCTAAAAACAAACAACTATTAATTTTACAACTTCTAATCAGTAGCTTTGAAGCAAAACAAACAACTCATTCAAAACTTACAACTCCAATTAGAAGGTATAGCTTCTAAACACTTAAAAAAAAAAAAAAAACTAAGTCACCATTGATATACTTCAAATTTTAAACTCATTACTTTTTTGTTTGGAAGATTACCTTAGTTTTCTATAAAATCCTCTTTTCCAAAATTCACCATTGATATACTTCAAATTTGACAACCAAGTAATAGTTATGACAGTTTTAATTTTGTGAAAAAAAACACAAAATATTCTCTTTCTGCCACATATACATTCTACCAACTTTTTTTACAAATTTTTTTGCCTTATGCATGTTTTATATTGACAAATATGTCATTATAGAAAATGAATCTCAACATTTTTAATTATATTTTATTATCAATTCCTTGTGAATAGTGAAACACTCAGTTGATTTGTAAGATTAATTGAAAAGTTAGTCCATGTAAGCAAAAAAGTTGTTTTTGCCTCCAGGAGAACAAAATAATTTAGTGGGTCGTTAATGATACAGGGGATGGTTAGTCAATTGAGAGGGATGATGTTTTTGTACATTTGGATCTGATTGTGATAGATTTTTCAAAAGTTCTAGAGAGCCAAGCCCTTAACGTCAAGACAACATCAGGGAGGTTCTCTGTGTGTGTTTGTGTTCGATTGGTGAATTATGAGGATCTCTAGGATGATGAAGGGTATTGAGACTCTCTAGCGCAGGCTTGGCGCGCCTGACCTGGCTCTCTAGACCGTAGATTTTTTATTCATGTCATTGTCGGTAATTCAGTAAATGTGAATCAAATAATGAGATAGATTTTTTTTTATTTTTTCGTGTCATTGCATATCAGCAAATGTGAATCAAATAAATTATGAGATGGATGGGTGGGTGGGAGTGAGAAGGAAAGGGACAAATGAGAAGTCTTCTTCCAAGCATTTGAGCCATTAGGTTTAGTAAGAGCAGCAGGAGTCACATGAGACAGCGATGCCATCCCATGTGACCGACCTGCCATTGCCATCTGCTCATTGCCAGCCTTCCCTCTCCCATCTCTCCCACCTTATCTAACGTAACCCAGCATGCTTACTTTTTCTAAGCTCAATATATTATATGGTTATTCTCTGGTTAAGATCTGTGATCTCATCTCTGTCTACTCTGATCCCACACTGGGAGATATCTTTGCTTAGGTTCCAGGTTAAGCATATTCTATAATCTTCTTGAAACTGAGGGTCCCATGCATCATGCATACTAAGACTTCATTAGACATCCCACCAACCTTATTCCTAACTGCATCTAATTAAATTAGTTTCAACCTTCAAATGGTGATTGATTTCAAGTCTTGTCAATAAATTGATATTAAGTTATAATTTGTAAACAATAAACATCCGGAATAGTTTTTCGAGTCTGGATGGTCTGGATCCATCTGAACTTGGCACACATTGAATACCTAAATTTAAAAAGAAAAAAAAAAAAACCCCACCTTACAATGCATCATATATGCGCATTGATGAATGAATTTTTTTATTTCTTGTACAAGACCGAAGCCAATGATTATAGATTTCGCCAAAATAGGTATTGGTATTGGTAGGGCTAATACATCATAGCAATCAGAATGCCACTGTCAATTATTTGGTTCTAACACATTCAACAACCCTTGCTCAGATATCACCATCTCAATCCATTGGAAGAATTGAAAGTAAGGGAGGGACACACCAATCTTCTTCATCCCCTTGTTCTAAAATGGACGACAATGATATTACTCCTTGCTATCATGTCCTTGTTGCTTGTGCTATATGTTTACTGTGGGCACCACGGTTTGGCCATCCTCCACACCATCCACTTTTTTTATTTTATTTTTTTAACAAAAAAACTATTTTTGCGAAATAAAGTGGATCGTGTGGGGGCACATATCAGATTTCCCACTCACATTATGGCATCATCCATATTCCGTAAGTTCCTAACAGGAGAATACGAAATAATTTGAATACTTGTGGCAACTTTTTATTTCAGCTATGAGCGTGCCGTAGGGGTTTCATGCATTAAGCTTTTACAGTGGATTGATACACTAACTTCCCTGTATTATTAATGCATTGTTCACTGTTTTCAAAAGCTTGGTTGATTTCTTCCCCCAACAATGAAATAACGTGAATGCTTTTTTTGAAACAAACTTATAAACATCTAATACACGAGCAGAACCAAAACCAGCACCAGCGGCAGTGTAACTGTATTAATTTCGCACAGATAATACATTCCCTTCACGCATTCAGTGATATGAATGCTAACACATACACTGGAACTAACAAGCCGAACCAGCACAAGACGCTAATCACTTTCTATCTGCGGCTCGCATGTCTCCTACATTCAGCATGTAGCCTGCCTGTCTGATGAAGCAAAAATGACCAACAAATTAAGTACTAAGCAAACAAATAACTAGAAAATCTACTAAAATTGTTTGTGTTTGTATCCACCGACGCCCACTGTAGTCTATTACATTACACCTCTTCCTCTCAACTTCAAGGGATGGGGTGGTGGTGTTACTGCTGCTACTAAAACCCTAAGACCTCTCTTTCTCTGTAAGCAGTCAAAAATACATTAGCCAATGTTACAAAAAGCAGTAACTTAAATACTAACAGGTAAGTTAAAACCTACATATAACCTAAAAACAAGAAAAAGAAAAGCCACCTTTGATCAAAAATATACTTTTCCGAGAAAGCAACTAACGGATGTTTAATCCCAAGCACTTGCCACTCCTTGACCATAACCTCCACCAGTTGAAGCCATGTATCCACCGGCATTACTATTGCCTCCCCCACCGTAGTAAGCAGCATTAGCTGTTCCCCTGCTGTTGTAACCAGTATCTCGTCGAAAGTCACGGCCACCAAAGCGTCCTGCCCCAGAACGGCGATTTCTTCCTCCACCTCCATAAGCACGAGTTGCTGCATAACGCGTAAGCCAAGCAGGCACCTCTTGATTAGATTCTTGCATCAAATCTGCCAGCGATTTTGCCATTGATAAGTTGTTCTCATTGAAGAAAGCTGTTGCCAATCCTGACTTGCCTGCACGACCTGTACGCCCTATCCGATGAACATAGTCATCAATGTCATTAGGGAGGTCAAAGTTAACCACATGAGAAACATGGGGAATATCAAGACCACGTGCTGCCACATCTGTTGCCACCAAAATTGGGGTAGTACCACTCTTGAATGATCTCAATGCTTGTTCCCTTTCCTGCAAATACAATTGCATGGGACAATACATATGGGTCAAGGCGTCAAGGAAAGAGGAAGGAGTGGGGGGAATGGGGAAGAAAAAAGGATTAAAGGGACCACGTAAAAGATGCTCGAAGAATAAAAAGGAATAAAACAGATTGGCATTTCATTTCATAGTTAGTTATCTGCGGGTAGTAGTACACAAATCACTGAGGGAATAAATGAACACAATTCAGTATGCCGAGGTATCTTCAAAGAACTAGAGCCTACATAGGCATACAGAAAACAACTTTTATTCCTTTGATGATCTTCTACACCACAATCTAAACTCAATTCCTGGCTACTCATCAAATGCCAAGAGTATTCAAATGTGTCAGGCAAGTATCTAAAGAACAACCTTATGCCTACAAAGTTTTCTATTCACTCCATTTTGGATACCACCATTCCCGCCAGTCCTTTATGTACGTATTCAAATTTAAAAGAGAACACAAGTATCGACTACATTACACGCCCAAGCTCCAGTAATGTCTTTCCCGAGGTTAAATTTAATCATAGCAAGCAAGAGACTGACGATCCCAATAGTAGTCTCCACGTTAAAATGGATTTTCAAACATGACTTCACATTATGAAACATTCCATCCTAATAGTAGTCTCCATGTTAGTCCTCTACTCCTCTCTTACCTAAAGGACAGGGTGACCAGCTAAAGACAAGACTTTTTGATTCAGTAATCCTTAGCTTCAACCCAAGTTTTCCCTATCTTTGCCTTAGTGATAAGGTGATAGATGTTCTGGATGTATAACAATTGGTATATCTTTGATTGCAGAGATTAAGGCCCATTAGTTAATAAACTTCGGAGGCCAAAATATTTATTAACTAAAGAAAATTTTACATACCAAACAAGCATTGGAAATAACTATTCCGTCTGAAACAATTGTTGTAAATAACCACTATTGCAGCTAACCAAACTTACCTGCTGTGATCTATCACCATGAATTGATGTTGCGGGGAAACCATTGCTATACAACCAGTATTCCAATTGATCAGCTCCTTTCTTTGTCTCCACAAAAACTAACGTTAGAGATTGCTGCAAAATATATAACACTTACATTATGACAAATATACAAGACACACTGGTAAATAGAAATTCATATAACTATGTTATTGGCAAGCAATAACAAATACTCGAGCAGAAAATGAGTTCTCGCCCATAGGTAAAGAAAAGAAAATGAAAAAAATCAGAACTCTTCTGATTTTTTTTATAAACCTTTCCATGAGTTCCATTTTCCCTCTGAGCATGAAGAAGGTCCATGAGGTGGCTTCTCTTATCTGACTCTTGAACAAATTCAACTCTTTGAACAATCAAATCTGTACTTGAGCCAACTCTTCCAACAGCCAGAAAAATGTATCTTGAAAGAAAGTCAGATGCCAGTCTCTGCATTTACAATCAAACACAAGTTATAGAAATAATATGAAGCAATAAATGGAAGTTTATAACCATTCACCAGCAAGATTCTTTTGTGTACCATGGTATACATTTCAAAAATACTTCTTCACATCCAAGTTGAGAGATAAGCTGAACAAGTATGGTCATCCCCTATTAGGATGCACTATTCAGAACTATGTAGATCAGTTTATGAGTGTCTCTGTGGTGCACTTGATCAACAAGGATGATAAACTCCTAACCATTTATGCAGTGGGGAGACCGTCTCTTATTTTATAAAGCACAGGCTGAAAAAGGTGAAATCAACGGATGTTACTTGAATGTTATTGCAAGTTGCAACTACATACGAAGAAATTATCAAAAGGGTTGTATTTGCCTGAGAGTTTCCCATCGTAATGCATGACTAACGAGAAAGAGGGGGGAGGGGGTGTTCACTGCAAATACTAGCTTAGCTCATTATTGCCGACATAATGGTCTACTTCTTGACATCTACAGCATGCATGCAGTTATTGATAGACAGAAGAATCCTATACATTTCATAGTATAGGATTCAAAATAAAACTACAATAGAGCTTGAAACATTAAGGCCGTGTTTCGTTGCAGAAACAATTCCTTGGATGAAAGAAACATTTCCTTAAATTGAATTTCATTGAAACCTCTTCCAAAGTTTAGGCATTCCCCTGTTTGGTTGTCACTCTTTATTAATCTGGGAATTTCACTGTTTCATTGCCAACATTTTCCATGGAAATTAGTTCAATGTCATTACTTATTCTGTTATTCATGACAAAGAAAATTTGAGAAAGGATAAACCTTCTAATCATACTGAAACAATATACATGTACAAAAGATCT
Organism: Berberis vulgaris; assembly: GCA_963556465.1. NCBI lineage: Eukaryota > Viridiplantae > Streptophyta > Magnoliopsida > Ranunculales > Berberidaceae > Berberis > Berberis vulgaris. Next base: position 68,768,558 of record OY747129.1, on the reverse strand, counting down.
CCAGAGGGATTTAAACATCAACAGTGTTGTTCAAATCGCGATTTAAACTGTGATTCACAGCGAATCGTATGTCAACCCCTTCAAATCAGAAAAAAAAAATTGTATATTAAAAAATCAGTTACGATTTATACAAAAAAAAAAAAAAAAAGCCCATTGCGATTTAATCGATGTTCGCAAGCTGGAAAAACAAAACTAGGAAGAAAGGGATAAGAAGAGAAGATTAGGAAGTAAGAGGAGATTGCATCACAAACAACCATAAAAAAAAGCCCTAGATCCGCATCTCAAGTAACCATAAAAACAATATCTTGTTCCTTGCACATCAAAATCAAACTGTATAACCCAGATCTGCTCTTGTCCACTGAAACCCCAACTCTTTACCTTTGAGTTCGACAAAACAAAACTAACCTTCAGGCTTCAACAACCTTTTGTTCCCGAGGAAGAAACCCAAATCGTTCAAAAACCCAACTCTCGTATCTTGTTTTTTTATATTTATCATGTTATTTTTTCCAAAATTACAGACAAAGAACTTATGAATAATTGCAAAATTTCTTGAAAATTATTTAGTACCCCTAAAACCTTAAGACCTTTTTTGAAAATCCCCTCCCTAACTTCTCTGATAACCACACCTATCAAATTCTCCACAACTAGAACGCTATATTATGGCTGATATATTTTTTGTTTTTTTATTTGTTATAATTATAATCACAACCCACACCCACACTGATCATCAACAACCCTTGCCAATTTACCAGATATACAAATAAAAATCACTCTCTAAACTTACAGATTTTAGACAATCTAAAAACCATACTTTCAACCTTACAAAAACATAAAAGCTGCAAAGTAGAAGATATTAGTCGTAACAATGTTTCTTAAGCAAAAGACCATCACATTAAAGCTCATATCTCCTAATACCTACTCGTCCCATCCCATTATTAGGTTGTTCTCTCTCTCTAGTAAACTAAACTTCATCTAGTTTCTCTTTCATGACCATTTAAAGCAGCGGCCACTTTCTAACTCGCCTGTAACACCATCTTTTCTTCTTTATCGTACAACATGCCATCATTTAACAATTCCTCCAAATCTATTATAAACCACAACAAGCCGTCCCTTATTCTTTTTCTTGAGTGCCATATTGGGCTCTTGATAACAAGACCATAATCTCCTAGTGCCTACTCAACCGTATCAATAGCTAGTCTAGGGAATGAGAGATGTCAATGCGAAGGGAAATAAGCAATGCATGGTCTCAAAAAACAAATGAGAGATCGGCGACAATATGGAAGGCCAACCTCATAATAACTCTCACATAACTCTAGCTTGTAACCCCTCCTTGGAGGAGGCTCACGACACTAATAAATCATAATCAAGTCCCAGGGCTGAAACACAAGTCAACAACAATTTAACATTGGTAGCACCTTTTTTTTTTTTTTTTTTTTTTTCCGGAAGGCATTGGTAGCACCTTATAATGGTATATAAGGCATATGTCAACACCAAATGCTTCATATAGCCAAAATGTGGGCAGTAAAATCATTTGCAGAGTCGCAAACACGATGTGTAGGAGGAATGAAACGGGATAAAGGAAGAGATGGAGAAACCACCCTCTACAAATTAAAAAAGGAACAACTAGTGGGGCAATTGACAATTTGAAAAGGGAAACTTCATATAACAGTTTTAAAAGGAGAACTCCATAGAGATAAATGGGTAGAGATGAAAATACCGATATGATGGAATAGTGGAAAAAAGGGAGAGACCAGCCTTGAGATACATATATGTTGCCATGGAGAAAGTCATGACATGGAAGGAATAGAAAATATGCTGCACATAAGAGGGTTTTCAAAGAGTTATTTGGGGTGTTTTTTTTAGCAATTGTGGGCTCATTGGGATTATTACTCTTTTATCACAAGTCTCTCTTTAGTAAGAGTTGCTAATGAAATTGTTTTGACATTTTCAAAGACGGGTTTTCAAAGCCTGCGACATCCAATTTCATATCCATATGTGGACAGAAGTGGGTGTGTTAAATTGGGGGTGAGGGGCCTTGGGCTCTGGCACAAGATGGAAGGTTCTCTTTTTGCTATCTTACATGGGGATTGTTGGGACTTGTTTTAGTGGTTTTAGATGGGTTCTGGACAGTTTTGCAAAATCAGTACTGAGTTGAGCTGCTCAATCAGTTGATCTTCTCACAACGCATTCTATTTCTCCTATGGAACATATCAACACTCAACTAGATCTTATGTCCCCATGAGATTAGATGAAGAAAAGAATCTTTGCAGAGCCATATAAGTACAAAGGTGGAAGTTTCATCTTTGTGTTGTAATTGATGGAGTAGGTTTTATCAACCCAAGAACTTCAAATATTAGCGCACAGCTGACGCAGATTGCAATGAACTCACTTGGATCTTCTCCTAAAGCTTCTCTTCCATTTGGTAGGGTTGACTTACCTCACGATCTACTTTTCTCTTGAACATTGCTGACGAGCTTCCACTGATGGACTTGATGGCTTTCCGAGGAGTCAGCTAGGAGTGAAGATGGGTTGAATTGGTGGAGGCTACGGCTAGATGTCTTATCTATTTGTTCCAAATAAAAGTAGGATTTGTGTGTTGGTAGGAAGGGAGGAGAAAGAGGACCGTGTTTGGAAGGAACCCGCCTCTATCATTTCTATCTAGAGAAACTTATCAAGACTGATTCACTCTTTTCTCTTTCTTCTTTTTTCTTTCGTCTATGACCAAGGCAAGGTGAGCTTTGGATGTCACAGGTCATGATTGTGGTGCATACCATTGTGGTGATGGTTATGCAATTAAGGCCACTGTACTTTTGGCGATTGGCGATTTGCGATTGTGCAGAAGCGTTGCTTTGGTGTGTGTAGGATGGGCGGATGGTTGTGTTGGCTACAATGAAGGTTGGTGGAGGACCTCTTCATATGCTATGATTTTGAATTTCTTGGAGTGTATCAATGGGCAATGCATCTATGGATTTTGCATAGATACAACAAGTTGTTTTGGTGTGTGTAGGACGGATGGATGGTTGTGTTGGCTACAATAAAGGTTGGTGGAGGACCACTTCATATGCTATGATTTTGAATTTCTTGGAGTGTATCAATGGCCAATGCATCTATGGATTTTGCATAGATACAACAAGCGATTCTTAATTGAGAAGTTCAAAGGATTCCATCAAAGTTGTGAAGTTGAACACGAGATTACCAATCTCGGTTTGCATCACTCCTCTCTGGGTGACTACTCTCTGGGTGACTGAGCCATGCATAGGGTAAATCATGAAAAGAATAATGGTGAAGGACCTATGCAATTAAAACGGATAACGGACCCATAACGGTCCAAGAGTATTATAGATTATAATGAGATATATCGAGATATAATAATATATAACGAAATAGCTTTTAAATATATTTTTAATACCCCACAAAGTATTAATGTATTATAGAGTAAAAAAATAAATCATGTTCATAATATTAAATCCAAAAATAAAAAAAACATTAATAAAAAACATCTTCCCTTCGTATGAGAGTGACATCGACCCTTCGTCTTCTTCTCTCGTTCTCTGTCAAATGGCGAGGACCGGTTCTCTGTCGATTGACGACGGCGAGCTTTGGTTTTCCTTCTTTTCTATGAGTTTAGGGTTCTGGTTCAATCGAGAATGAAATTGGTGATTTTTTTAACAAAACATTAAAACGGCGTTATTACAAAAACGTTATTTCAATAACGGCCATATAATGTCGTTATATCGAAGCTGTGATCCATAACGTGATAATATCATAACGTATCGGCTCACCCCCGTTAAGCGTTATATCAGCATTATAATGTTGTTTTAACTGCACAGTAAAGGACAGTTTTGATCCATTAAAAACGTCATTTTCAAGTAAAGCAATCCATAGAATAAAGTTTCAGGTATAGGGTAATGTTTCTTACAAAAGTTTTAACCAAAATTTAGCAAACGAAGTTAGATGTTTTTTGTCATTAATTTTCCATTACTCGTCCCCTCGCCATGAGTATAATATTAGGGTCATTTGCATTTTGCCCCCTATTATTAATGGCTTTTTTAGCTTTACCCCCCATAATAAATCGTATTGCATTTACCCCCAAGACTAGCAGTCAACGTGCCTTGACCATCTGTTTTCAAAGCAGATTACCAAAATACCCCTAAAAAATCAAAGGCTGAAATTGAATCTTTCGTATATCAAACATCTCATCTCGAGGAAAATCCTAAGGCCCAACTAAAATCGTAATAGTATCTAGAGAAAAATCCAATAGTTGATTTTTAAAAAATTGCATCTTAAACAGCTTATCTCAAGGAAAATCTAACGGTCCAAATTTAATTGTGTGCGCATCTCGAGATAAATCTAACGATCTAGCACACACCTCGAGGAAAGTTTGTCGATTCAGATTTATTTGTGCACACATCTCGAGAAAAATCTGGGGTGACCTTGTATTAGCTATTTTTATAGGGAGCATACTTCAAATTACCAAAAAAAAACTTCAGTCATACCTCTTCCACTTTTTCCTCATCTGTTTCGCAGCCCCACCGCCACCTCCTCCCCCCTTTTTTTTCTTTGTCTCGCAGCCTTGCCACCACCTTCCCCTTCATCCTCCCTCCTCTTCCCTCCTTCCCCCTTTGTTTCACAACCCCTCCTTCCTCCTCCTCCTCCCTCATCCACTGTTTCACAGCCCCTCCTCTTTCCTCATTTTCTTCCTCCTCTGTCGATGATGGTAGGATTGTGAAACAGGGGAGGAATAAAAGGTGGAAGTTTTTTTTTACTTTTTCCTCATCTGTTTCTCAACCCCATCGCCACTTCCTCCCCTTCTTCCTCCTCTGTCTCACAGCCTCGCCACTACCTCCCCCTTCATCTCCCTCCTCTTCCTCCTCTATCTCGCAGCCTCACCACCACCTCCCCTTTCATACTCCCTCCTCTTCCTCATTCCTCCCCTCCTCCCTCCTCCGTTTCACAGCCCCGTCATCATTTCACAGCCCCTCCTTCCTCATCTTCTTCCTCCTTTGTCGATGATGGCGGGGCTGTGAAACAGGAGATGAAGAGGTGGAAGTTTTTTTTACTTTTTCCTCATCTGTTTCGCAACCCCACCGCCACCTCCCCTTCTTCCTCCTCTGTCTCACAGCCTCACCACTACCTCCCCCTTCATCTCCCTCCTCTTCCTCCCCCCTCCTCTGTCTCGCAGCCTCGCCTCCCCCTTCATCCTCCCTCCTCTTCCTCATTCCTCCTCTAATTCACAACCCCTCCCCCTCTCCTCCCTCCTCTGTTTCACATCCCCTCCTCTTTCCTCGTCTTCTTCCTCCTCTGTCGATGATGGCGGGACTGTGAAACAGAGGAGGAAGAAGAGGTGGAAGTTTTTTTTTGGATAATTTGCAGTATGCCCTATAATAAATAGCTAATACAATGTCACCTAAGATTTTCTTGAGATGAGTGCACAATTAAATTTTGACTATTCCTCAAGATGTGTACACGAATTAATATGAACCGTCATACTTTCCTCAAGATGCATGTTGGATCGTTAGGTTTACCTCGAGATGTCCACACAATTAAATTTAGACCGTTAGATTTACCTAGAAATGTATGTACGATTAAATTTGGACAGTTAGATTTTCCTCTGAGATGAGTTGTTTAAGATGCAATTTTTTAAAATCAAATGTTAGATTTTCCTCGATATACGAATATGATTTCAATTGGGCCTTGGGATTTTCCTTGAGATGAGATGTTCGAGATACGAAAGATTCAATCTCAGCCTTTAATTTCTCGGGGGTATTTTGGTAATCTGTTTTGAAAACAGACGGTCAAGGCACGTTGACTGCTTGTCTTGGGGGTAAATGCCATACGATTTATTATGGTGGGTAAAGCTCAAAAAGTCATTAATAATAGGGGTCAAAATGCAAATGACCCATAATATTATTATTACCTATGAAATTAAAATGGCGATATGATGAGGTTGAACCGTTGGGTTTTCCAATTTAACGCCAGGCTATAATGGTCGGCGATATAAGGCCATTTTAACGTCGTTACTTATAATAAATTAAAAAAAATCAACCATTTGTTGATTTCGCATAACCCTAACCCCAAACTAGATAAAGAACCCCCAGAGTAACAAAAGAGGGAAGAACTGAAGAAGAACGGAAGAGATCGATCAACATATTGCGATCGACCTGCTGCTACGATCTCTCTGAAGGGAAGAAAAGGGAAGGATGGAAAAATAGAACTGAAAAAACGGGATCCATCAACGGGGATCGATTGACAACCCCACTGTGATCTCTGTCTCTAAAGGGAAGAGAAGGGAAGAAGAAGAAGAGACAAGAAGAAGAAGCAATACCTGTTGCGATCTCTATAAGGTTTCCTTCTTTTAACCTTTCTTTAACTTAAACAAATATGAGAGTTAAGAAGTTTAGCTTGTCATGGTTGCAAAGAAGAGAGGAGGAATTGGAGTTTAGCTTTGAATGATTTAGGAGTATAAAATCATGAGAACAATGGTTGAAAAATTGTGTATATTTCCTTTCTTGCAAACAAAATGACAGTGCATGCGACTTTTCTGACTATTTTTTACATAAGTGAGGAAAACTCTGTGGGTGTGTTTTTTTGCATCTTCATCAGACATGTCTGAATTTTCAGTTTAGTAATCATCTCCCATTAGTTTCAAGTTAATGTTTACTAATTAATTTATTTTATCTATGATAGGTACTCAATGGAAGAAGAGCTAGTAGAGTTTGTGAGGGAAGGCGATGATCTTACTTTGGCACACATAAGAGAGGCAAGGGAAGCCGCTGATCTAAGGCCAAATACAAGAAGTCGATTGTAGTAATCAAGTACAAGTACTTTACTTCGTGTCTAATGAAGATGAAGATCAAAGAGAAGATATCGATAAGATATCGATGTTGAAGTTGCTTGATGGTATGTTTTCATTTAGATGTTTATGAATTTAATGTTATGAACATAATTTACTTTTTTGACTTTATAGTCTATAATTACATTAATACTTAATGGGTACAAAAAGTGTACTTAAAAAAATATTTTGTTATATAACGTTATATCCTATTACAACGCTCCTAGACCATTATGGGTCCGTTATCCGTTTTAACTGCATAGATTATTATTATTTTACTTTTTTCATAGAAGATTCAAATATTATTTCATAAAAATAATAACTAAAAAGAGGGTAAACGCCCAAAGAATAATAAGTAATCAGTGGGTTACTGATACAACACAGTTGGTTACAAGGATTAAAAAAATAAAAAAAAAAACCAACACATACTTTTTTTTCTTTTTTTCCTTTTTCTATCAAATATATGGGTTGTATATAAAATGCATCTCTAAGTTATGCAGTTAACTCATTAATCGGTCCATGATCAAATTACAATTAATCGTACTTAAAAAATATTTTTTCATAGTTATAGATTGCAAACAAATAATTAATCAAAAGGATTTAGTTGTAAATTTGTAATTACAATACTTTTACTAATTAATCAAATAAGTTATTTTAGCAAAAACCAGCACGGCAACAACAGTGAGACAACCAAGTTACAACGCTAGATTCGGTAGAGTTCCTAGTTACAGCAAAGACAACCAAGTTAGCAGCACCAATAGTCAATTTCTATCAGCAGTATGACAACCAAGTTACAGCAATACCAACAAGTCATTCTTCTTTTCTTATTCTATCTCCTACTTCTCCTCTCCCTTATTTTCTTTTATCTTCTCTCTTCTAATCTCTCTTCTACGATCTTTTTATCTTTTTCTTCTCCTTCTCTGTGAACGATTTTAGGTTTAGGTTTTTTTTGTATATAGCGATTTATCGGCAAGTTGGGTCGGTCCTTTTTTGGTGACCCAATCGATATCGCATCGGATACCCCCATTACACGATTAATCACCCAATTTTATAACACAGTCACTAAGTAAGAGCCGACAAGGTTGTCAAAACGTAAATAATATCGAAAAAAGTAAAGGCAAATGTTTGGAGGAATTGGGATTCAAATTGGAAATCGTAAAATTTAAGTTGAAATTCAAATATAGCATAAAAATATTATACCTTGGCATATTCATGCAACAAATACGTAATTAATCAAAATAACACACCCTTGAAGCTTTGGAATAGGGTTTTCTCCTATCTTTCGGTGGAGAAAAATGGAAAAAAAATTTGGGTGAAGTGTAAATAAGTAAATAACCCTTAATTGAAAAAAATGGATAGATATTTTGGTGTGGTACAAAACACACTTAGTGGAGAGATAGTCTGGGTGCACATAGCCCTTAAAGCTACCTTTACAAGATTTGGAATCTTTAAAAGCAAAGAAACAATTTATTAATTAAAACATAAAGTTGTATGTTAGTACAAAATATTTGTTCCTTTCTCTTCAACATCTTCACTGAATAATAGAGATTGATCATCTTCAACAGATCTTGATGCCCTAGCTCTTCTTATAGAGAAGACCTCTTACGATCAAGGTCGAAACATGGCCTGATTTCAGCTAGTTTTCGAGTTGGAAGATTTAACAAAATCGTGAGTTTGCGATTCGACTCACATCGAGTCACACGATTTGAGGTACCGAATTCAGTCATAAAAGCTACAATATGACAAATCACGATTCAGATCAACCAATCTGAAAAAGGAACGACTTTCATTTCAACCTGTCCCACGAAATTGAGTCATCGCCACTTCTGTAAGGAAATGCTAAAATCTCCAAGGAACCAACACTCGTGGTGTTAGTATGACATCATGGGTGTTAGGATGACAGTGAGGAGGCTATTTTTGAAGTTCCCCATTAATCTATGGTCTTTGCTACAGTCCCGCACCCCTAAGCCACTTTATCAGGCTATTGTTTTTCAGATAAGCTTTGCGATATGTGTAAAACTTAAGCCTTTACAAAAGAATAATACTTAAATACTGAGAGTCTAGCCTTTCAACTCGTTATCTCATGACAAGCCAGAGAAAGTCGACAAGCAAGAAAAGATACACAGGTAAGCCAGCACTGGCAACACTCGCCTAAACTAGTACCCAGTGTTGTTAAGGCGGACGCCTAGGCGCGCCTCGAGGCGTTTTGGCAAAGAGAAGCCTCAAAATGATGCAAGGCGGAGCGGTGAAGTGAGGCGTCCGCCTTGGACCGCCTCACGCCTCACCGCCTCAGACCACCTCAGGCCGCCTCAGCCCATTTACAACTTAAAAACCAAAAGTCTACTTGTCTTTTAAGGTTAAGAGGGGGTATTTAGAGTTTTAGACAAGAGAACGACTCCTTGGGGGCTATTGTTGTTGATGTGTGTGTTCTTCTCCTTCAAATTAGGTGTTGCCTCTTTCATATCAGGATGTTTCCTCTCTTCTTCTTCTTCCTCTTCTTCTTCCCTTTCCTTCCTGTGTTTTTTTTATATGATCTGTTCTACTGCCTTTTTTTTTATATGATTTGTTCTACTCCTTTTTATATCATATGTTCTACTCCTTTTTTTAATGATTTGTTATGTTTTTTTATATGATCTGTTCTGTTGCGTTTTTTTCTTCACAATAAACAATAATAAGTAATATTTCAGTGTATGTATCGTAATATTTTAGCATATGGATTGAAATTTGGTGCAAATTTCCAAAGTTAAACCAATGAGACCTGCTGGGCGATGCCTCACCAAATTGCAATTTTCCAAACACTGTTTCAAATTCAACCATTAATTTTCCAAACACTGTTTCAAATTTCCAAAGTTAAACCAATGAGAAGTTGACGAACTCGTTTATATTATGCTTTGATGTTTTTTCTTGTTTGTTTTTTTTTTAGTGATTTAGTGGATAGGCAAGTTAAGTACACTTATGTAGTGCATCTTTTTGCTATGCTATGCAACTTTATTATGTTTTCATTTCAATTCTAAATAGTTGTATGACTTTTTGCACATATTGGCATATGCAAGTTATCAAAATGATGATGAATATTATTTATCTAAATGTGTTTCAATTTATTATAATAAAAAATCTTTAAAAAATGTTAAAGACCAGACCGCCTCAGTGAAGTGAGGCGTCCGCCTCGCCTCTGAGGCGTTTTCAAGCTCGTCCGCCTCCCCGCTGCCTTAACTACACTGCTAGTATCTAATACAACGAGCAGGTTGGTCTCAACACTAAGTAGTGCCTAAAACAAAGAATGGTGCCAATTGTATGTCCTCCAACTCCAATTGATTGCATATCCATGTCTTTTCAGTCATCAAAAGGTGTATCAAACCACACAAAATAAGTTGTCTAAAGCTAAAGCACGACGACTTTGTTGGATGCAAAAGAACTGCGAAAGAAAAGTTTTGAGAGAGACTGTGGAGGTTGAAGCTGAACATGGATCTTGGGAAATTATTGTTGCACCCCCAAATAAACAATTTGGGGAAAGATCAAGAGAATAGAGATCATCATCCAATTCATGTTCTCTCTAACTTCTCATTTTCATAAAATTTCTTTGGATTTATTTTAAAACCAAACATACCCTTAGTTGAAGTCATTTGACAGATTCAAGACAAAATAATCACCTAAATCACTGCAAGTGTTCTTAATTTCTATTTTCTCTAACTATTATATGTTGTCTTATATCATCAAACGCTTTATGTTTTTTCCCCTGGACATAATACACCTTATGGAGGTATACCTACAAAAGCTCATTATTCTCTTTCCTCCACATTTTTGTTATTTTACCTTTCACAATCTGTAAGTACTAAGTTGAATCGAATTTTCTAGGAATTCTTCTAAAACTATAGACAAGAAAAAACATAATAATAAATAAATAAAATTAAAAATTAAGAACATTTAAGATCACCTGAATCTCTTTTGGAAAAGTGGCACTGAACAACATAGTCTGCCTCGCACCTGGTGGGGGCATGTCCATCTGTTCAACAATCTTTCTAATCTGTGGCTCAAAACCCATATCCAACATTCGATCTGCCTCATCAAGAGCCAGATACCTAATCCTCTGTAATGAAACTCGAGCCCTCTCCAGCAAATCAACCAATCTTCCTGGAGTTGCCACAAGAATATCAACGCCCCTCTCCAGTTCTCTTAGCTGTAATAATAAGTACAAGTAAACAAATAGATGGATAATAAAATATAAAAAAAATCTACATATAACCATACACTGCATGCAGCAAAAATGATAATTTATAACAAGTTATCAGGGATAACGACCATTATACACGGAGTCTCTAAAACTAAACAAAACTACAGTGGATTGATTAGTTGACCACCAACTTCCTGCCAAATAAAACTAAAACACCAGAACAAACCATAATCAATTGCTTTAGTTCATTCATTTACTTTTTCGAAGAATTCAATTCCCAAAACACCACAAAAAACTACTATGAAAAGGAAAATGTCCCTAACCCCGGATACTCGTCCACGTTATAAGCACCTGGAAGGCATCACCCAAAACCAGCATATCACATGCCATCACTATTTCCACCATCAAACACCTAGTGAAGACCCGAATGGCCAATGTCCACACTCCCACCAGATCGTTTCAAGTAATGACTAAGTTTGCATCTTCAGATTCTGATGAAACAACCACAGCCTCATGCGGACCTACAGAATCAGCCCTTAATCCAATACACTGCCATTGTTTAAGTCCCTTTCCTGGCACTGCAAGATGTCTTTGAAGCTAGTTATAGCTTTCCTCCTTTTTCCTTGAACTTAAAAGCCCAAGAAACGAGCTCTTCTGAACATGTCAATGGCCTCTACTTTCTTTCTTCTTCTTTTTTTGTGGTGACGGTGATTTGGGGGAGAAGAAGAGGAATACTTTGAAAGAAAGAGGACAACCCAGTAAGCAAGCCACTGCTAAATAAAAACAACCTAAAAACATCATTTAATTACCAATTTGTACCAATCAAAACATACCCTGCTTAACCAATTCCAAGAAACACCCATCTCCAAAACAACGGTTTCAGCTTCAGCCCCGAGTATACCCTGTTATCAGATCCACCTATTGTGCTCCTTCCAAATCTCCTTAAGATCGTGTGAGGTCCTTTATACCACACCCACTCACCCAGAGGCGCTAAGTTGCTGCAACACCAAGCCTCAATCCAATATCTTAGTGAGCCTCTGATCTGAACATTGACTTTAAAATTAAATTCAGCCATGAAGGCCTCCCAAAGCTTCAGTCCAACATTAAATGCTGAATGGATTCATCATTGGGGTCGAACAGACAATACAACCTACCCACAGATCCTTTACCCCACTGAATTTCCATTCCAAACGAATTTATCTCAACCTTCAGTAATGAATTGTTTTTCTTAACCAAGCTCAAGCCGTGCTCGTCAAATGACCCCAAGCTTTTCAACAGAGGATAATAAGTTTTCGAAATTGATGCCTTTGAGCCCATTCTACCTTTTTTAGCAGACTCTTCAAAGAAGAGACCACCAAAACTGGGAGCCAAAATGTACCTCACTTTGAGATCTCTCTGAGATTTTAACCGACCTCAAGTCCACTAGAAGACTTATGATGGCCAAACCAATTTCTAAAGAACTAGAGTCGACCGGAGTTAAATTTTACTCCCTATTGTAAATCCCAAAATCAAGAGTCCCTCTAGAGCTTTCATCTGGTTGCACTATATGGTCTTGGGTGCTAGGCGAGGCGAGATGCCACCTAGCACCAGGCACCTTTACTTCGGGTTTTTCAGGTATTCTTAAGTACGCAAAACTATGCATGTCATTTAACCAATTAACTAAAAACATGAAATTGAAGGATTGATATTAATAACATAAACAACATGCAACAACCATAACATGGAGCTTAAACGTCATTTGAAAAGCAACCCGAAAAAGTAAAACCAATATCCATAAACATTAAGTTAAATAGTTTGAGCTCATCATCTTCATAATATAATTCGAGTAGTGTTGAGGTGGCATATCGTCAATATCATGGTCTGTGTAGTGTTTAGTCAATCGTGTTTGGGAAGACTTGGTCAAAAAAAAATTGAGCCATTAAATAATAAGATAAAATAAATTAATTCGTATGTAAACCTATATGTGTGCAAAAATTGTGGTTCTAGACCGCCTTTGACTACAACCTTTTGGTTATAGCCTTGGCACTGAGAATTTTGTGGGGGCACCTCGTGTGCCTAGGCATCATCTTCAACTGCATACTGTGTTATTGCAAGTCTTCTAGTGCTTCACAAGAGTACCTGACATCACACACTTTAGTTGATCCAATAGCATAGTTGGATCATAGAAGTATGATTGGAAAGTCCTATACTATGATGCAAATTACATATTATTAAGAGATGCTAACCAAGTCTCATCCAATCCCTTCAACTCTACCGTGTTTTCCCCCTTTTTTTTTCTCAAAAACGCTTCTATAATAATGGAATCTATAAATTATTCTTCACCTTAGTTGATGAAAAAATTTTACCGTAAATTTTTACTGTCTAATTTGTTCATCCCCTCAGTAACAAAGTTTGCGTACACTAGACTCTTAGCAGCATTTTCGTTTAATGTCTCTGCTTCTATTATTGATTTCCCATTCCCAAGCTTCAATCTTTGATTTCTTGCTCCAACAACCTCCCCTTTAATCTTGCTTTTAAACATAGATCCATTTTCACTAGAATTAGGTGATCTATTAAACTTTATTTTCCTTTCTCTTTTATGCCATCTTCACTCCTTATTCCATCTTCACCCTCTCTTTCCCAAAAATTTCTTTGGATTCTAGGTTGTGTTTATTTGAAAAATCATGGAAAATAACAAAAATCAGAAAAGAAGAGAGAGAAAGAAAAGGGTCCAAAGAATTTTCCCATGATTTGAGAGAAATCTTCAAACTCCCTTCTCTTTCATTCTCTCTACTGTCCCTTACTCTTTTTTTGTCTCTATTTTGCAGTAAATTTTTTCCTACAACTAAACACAGCCTACATGTGTTTCTTTCCACATCTTCATTTTCTCACTAGTTCAGTCATTTCCATACCTTCATTTTCCCACAAATAAGTGGATGATAATTATGATTTTTTTTTAACCTTATCAATGGTGGTTACTTTCCTAGCTAGCTTATGTTCCTACTATTTATTATGATTTTGTTTATTTTGTGCTTATGTGTTTCAGGGTTTACTTTCTCGATTTTGTGTGGGATGGTGTTCTTCAATCTCCGATCTCTCTCAAGATCATTGGATACTTGGTCGACATATCTTGATCCAGGTGATTTCTACCCTCTTTTACCATTGACTTCTCATTAAGAGCATTGTTGGACTAACCTGAATTCACTTGTGCCAAGTAAGGAGCAACTCTTGGTAATGATTGTGTGGTTGCTCTGTTTTAACATGCCCTTGGGAGGTAGATAAATGATGGGATGTGGTGAAGCCAGACAACAAATTTATATCCCTCTTCATTGTCTTATAAATTAAACCATTCTAATTGGTATGAAATGATCTCTCTCTAAGATATTGATCCCTACTTTACATTAGAATCTTTTGTATCAATCAAAATCCACTAGTGGACCAAATCAGTGTGATCCCCCACTGCCACGTGTCATCCTCGTACAAAACTCCGATCTTGCTTGCGATTGCTTTATGTTTCTTCTCATTACACGAAAACCCGCAGATTTTGGCCATATCACACATCTCCCTAGCTTCAGAGTTTACTGATATTCTGTGCAGTTGAACTCTCTCCCCATTCTAGCTGCCTCCTTCCATTGTCCTGGCCACCATTCACCCATCCATCATTTACACCTCCCATCTCGCTCCCTCCACCACACCTCTCCAAATTGACCACCTGAACTAAGGTCAATAATTATAACTAGGGGTCAGATGAACCTGCACCCTGCCAGAACATCCATGTTCATTACTTGATCTCGCACCAAAATACAAAAGCAGCACACTTGATATCAAGATCTAGGCTGCATCTATGCAACCGTAAGTGGAGTATGCTCCAGATTGTCATGAGAACTGCCTGATGTATCAGCCACAAATGATAGGAAGAAAAGGGTACTAAACGGCCTTGGGGGAGGTGTTTGACACCTTTCTTCAGGAGGTCAGGCAATGTATTGTTGAGAATCAAGCCAAAGAAGCAGTCAAAATAAAGTTCTCTGAGCTCCTCGCTAAAGAACAAGAATGATTATTCTACTCCTAAATGTAGATGACATTTATAAAGTGCAATAGTCCACTCTTACCGACTTGTCATTAATCAATTTGACATAATAAATCTACCATGAAAGATCTGGAATTGAGACAATATTCCTCCGCATCAATGTGTCATAATGGATAGATTTTCACCAATCCCGAGGTAGTATGTGTAAAGCTTAATGATTCTCCATAAAAACATCCAAAGAGAACTGCTATTAAAAGAGAAGTCGTGATTTCCTTGTGCGATTATAAAAATAACAAAACGAGTGAGTCTATTCCGAGCGGACAATCAAACTAAAATAAAATTTTGCCGGAACGTGTGACTCTAAATGCAACAAATGTCAAAATCGAGAAATCGTGGCACAAACAAGAAAACAAAAGGAGTCTACCAGAAAGGAACATACTTGTAGAGGACCAATATAGCCTATTGTTTCCACACAAAAAAAATTTTGTATAAAATGATAGATTCGAACTAATAAAATAAATGAAATTGCAGTAAACGAAAGTACCGAAATAAACGATAAATAAAATAAACTATAACAAATAACTTTTATTCAATCAACCAACTAACAATGGGCAACCTATGCCTTATTTATAACTAACCTACCGAATCAAACAATAAACCTAACAGAAAATCAATGTGAGAACCCTAATTGGAATCCCTTTTACAAAAATAATAGAATTTCTAATAATCTAAAATGATATTATTTCTAATATTAATAACTATCACAAGTCCATCAACCTCCCTGGGTTGAAAAATCTCGTGCTTGAGCTTAAAGCCGAAGAAGTCCTAAGAAGACAAGCAATCACGGCGAGAACACACGATGAAGTGTCCTAGCAAAAATCGACCTCAATTATACTTTTGTAGATGCTAGCACCCAAAGATGTAGGCACCAAAAACAAACTCCAATCTGAAGAATGAGTCCAAAGTAGATCCACTGCCCGAGTAAAAAGTTGTGTGCAAACTAGTCTTCAAAATGTGTCAAAAAAATGACTCGAATTGGATCATAAATATTGTTCTACAACGGTACATGACCCATCCTGAGGTAGTGAATGGTCGGATCTAAATCAAAAGGAGATTTAAAACCTTGTGGAGGTACAAACAAATTGTCGGGGGGCGAATAACCAAAGGACTTAAGTAAAATTATTTGATCAGAGGTTGTAATAAAATTATAGAGAAAAGGAATGTAGGGGAAATTCACATCTTCCTCTCCGTTACGACTGAAACCGGGGAGATGGGGCTTTGAATCCTTCAATAGCTGCAATTGTAGAAAGGGTGGTGGCGGTGGAGGTCGTGAGGTCGAGAAGGATTGTGAGGGAGGAGACATTGTCGACAATTGAAAGTAGCAATGGAGGTGGTCAATCCACTGAAATCAACAAGGGCAGAGCAGAGGTCGATCGATTGGAAGAATTGCTTTGTCGATCGACTGTCCAGGGTGTGCAAGCGTTGCGAATGATTTAGATGGGGGCTAGAATAGGTCGACCGATCGACTGGGGATTGTAGAGCTAGCAATCGATTTGTTGTTGTCGATTGTAGAGCTAGGAATCGATTGTAGAACTGTCGATCGGGCTGTGTTTGTTGTTGTCGACCAGCCAGGACAGGGAGAGGGGGTGGCTAAGACACTAGATGTTGCGAGCATCTGGGAGATGACGATCGACTGGAGGTTGTCGATCGAGTTGTTGTGGTCGTTGATGATCGACAGTGACAGAAGAATGGTTGTTGCAGGGATGGGTTGTCCGTCGACTGGGTGATATGTAGGGCCGCGACCCTGCCTTCGATGGTGCTGGACGTGGGCCCTTGCGGCACTGCCTCTGATGGTGGTGCTGCTTGGGTCTATCCCCCTTGCGGCACTGCCTCTGATGGTGGTGCTGCTTGGGTCTATCCCCGGACATTTGTGTTGCCTGATAGGAAGTTGTCAATCTTTTCTATCGTCACCTTCATCTTATGTTCCATCATCTACAAATTATGTAATATTGCCTTCGCTAACTGCTAGAATCTTGTTTCTTCAATCATCTTCCTTTGAATTCTTTTTATTCAAATCAAACGAACTAGATTCATTCAGCTCTAATACCAATTGATAGATTTGGGAAAATAAAATAAACAAAAGTGCAGTAAAACGAAAATACCGAAATAAATAATAAACAAAATAAACTAATAACAAATAACTTTTATTCAATCAACCAACTAACAATGAGCAGCCTATACCTTATTTATAACTAACCTACTTTCCAAATCAAAATACAAACCAAATAGGAAACCAATGTGAGACCCAAATTGGAATCCCTATTACAAAAATAATAAATTTTTTAATACTCTTAAACTTCTGATGAAACTTCTAACTATTGAACAAAGAAAAGAAAAATAGGTTGGATTCAAAGACTTAGCACGGTGGTATTTTTTCCACACAACATCCTAGTTGTGACCACACATCCATAATGTAAATCTAATTCTCTTCATGAATTCATTCACTTCAGTATCATTCCATAATCCACATCATTGGTAATTGGGGGATATTGACAGTCCCACTTTCTCATCCAGTCCAATTGAACGCTTAACTCTATTTAATGTCCTCCACATATTACGACCTCACTGATTAGGCAAACCTCTAAGCCTCCTTCATTCCATAATCCACATCATTGGTAATTGGGGGATATTAACGGTCCCACTTTCTCGTCCAGTCCGATTGAACGCTTAACTCTATTTAATGTCCCCCACATATTACGACCTCACTGATTAGGCAAACCTCTAAGCCTCATTCATTTTTTAGAGTGCATATCTTTACTAATTTATGTATGAAACCGTAGTACATCAAACCATCATCTGATCAGTATCGTACACATGTCATGATAATCTCGCCAACAGAACGAAACTGGCTCGGTTGCATGCATAATCCAACGGGGCCTAGAAACATCAAGCCCACTATTGACAGATTCCAGAACGTTGTACCCAAGTTGCAAAGAGTCACTAAACCCACACGTCATGCGGTCAGACCCAATACTCGTAAGACCTCTAAGGAAAGTATCTGAGAGATCTACCTAAGACTGGTAGGTCAGCAACAAATTGGTTCCGACTAGAAAACAAATACTAGATTATAAAGTGGGCAAGGAAACTTTTCCCGCGAATCTAGGAGCACAAGTCGTGTAAGAAAACTATTTCACATGGACAACTCCCAAACAGGAAAGGATCTCCAGCAAGATCTTTTTCCCTAAACTAGGCTACCAAAGGCATTGCCGAACAAGGACTCCTACACTATAAAAGGGAGATAAAATCGATGAACTTGAGGTATGTTACAGAAACCCAATTTACAGCTTTAAGCATTTCCTAAACTTTATCTAATTTAAGCATTGGAGTGTCATCGGCCGCCACATGGTGGTCCTTGGCTCACGTATGCTACCTGTGCAGGTCTAGGTAAACAGCAAAGAAAGAGAGCAGGAACCGACTACATCAACGTCTATATCAATTTAGTTTTGCACTATAGACTTATTGAAAGGCAAGAAATGTACTTTGAATCCACATAGCATTCCTTTGACTTGAGAGGACATGACACGAAAAGATTATCATTCAATGAATTCTGGCAACAGTTTTAAATCCATGATCAAGCAACAAATAAGGCGTAAATAATGACATGAAAAAACCATTTTCTCAAAATGTCCATTCTTAATTTGACAACCAATATGCAAACACAAGTCAACCACTGACAAATAATTACATTTTCATAAATGAAAAAGTATTAAAAGAACCTGTTGGTTAATTGGCGCTCCTCCATAAACAACAACCACTCTGACACCAGTTTGAAAGGCAAACTTCCTCGCCTCCTCATGTATCTGCAATGCCCACAAATTGAATTAAATTCCATTACCAATCAAAGCTGCAATCAGTCCTAAACAATTGTGGGGAGCTACTGCTAATAATATACCTGACATGAGAGCTCCCTTGTGGGGGAAAGAATAAGAGCAGAAGGATAAACAGTGCGTGAACCACCGTAAGGTCTGTGAGTGGGAGTCTGCCCTTTCATAATACCACTGATAATAGGGAAACAAAAGGCAGCTGTCTTTCCAGACCCAGTTTGAGCACAAGCCATCAAATCCCTCCCACCAAGAGAAATAGGGATAGCATGTCGCTGCACGGGCGTCGGCTTTACATACTTGCATCTTCGAATGTTGGCATTGAGCGCATCCCCTAAATCAATTTCAGCAAAGGTGTTAACAGGGGGAGGCACGTTATCACCACTGGTCTCGACTGGAATGTCTTCATATGCATCAAAATTGATCCCGGTGTTCTGCTGAGCTGCTTCTTCTGCTGCAGTTTGCTGCTGCTCTGTGTTGTTGTTGTTGTTTTCATCATCATCAAACGGGTTCACTTCACGGTCTCTTCTAGTTGTTGTACTCCGATCCCAACCACCGGTTCTATTGTTCCACCCAACACCGCCGCCGCCAGTTCTTGGAGGAGGAAGAACACCGCCACCACCACCACCCCATCGAGAAGCCGGAGCGGGAGCGGGAGCTGAAGCAGGAAGAGAAGGAGGCTCGGTGAGAGGGCGATTGCGGAGATGAGGAGGGACGTAAGTGGATCGAGAGGGACGAGAAGAAACAGCAGCATCAGCTTTTGCGCTATCGTTCTCAGCTACGGCATCTGCCCATGAAATTGGCATCGTTTTTCAGTAAACGATGAATGAAAGAAAAAGAAACCCTAGAAAGCGGAGATTAAATATGGGTACGTTTTTTGTTTTAGTTTTCTTGGAAGATCAACAAGTTATACCATCACTTTCCTTTTGGGGATGGATTCCGTCATTCCGCTTTCCTTGTTCTTTTCTTTTTCAACCCGGATACAATTCGTGTTTGTCTTTGCTTAGCTTTGTTGTTGGTGCGGTGCGAACAAAAAAGAAAAAGAAAAAGAAAATTAAAAAAAACTTCCGTGTCCATACAGATTGTTGACTCTGGCTATCTATATTTAAATTGGCGGTCTATAATCTTGCCAATGCCCACCCTCCACCCTCATTCCATTTCTAAAACATGGGCCGTTTTTTGTACATTGGACAAATAATCAATCATCGGACTAGATTAGACGAGGAATGCAAAAAAAAAATTTCATGCATAGATTGGACGAGGACTTTCCTATGGAATAGCCTTCGATAATTAAGTCAGTGATGCAAATTATAACTACAATCAAGTAATCCTCCAAAGGTTGTTATACTTGGTTTCAGATGCCCTTTCTACATATTCATCTATCTCTATATAGGTGCATGAGTTTTTGCTTGATATGTGATGCAAATCTTGTGGAGGTTACCGTCGGCTAGACCATTCGTTTAGACATATTGATCAAAACTATAGTTATAACACATGGTATGATATTGTCTGTTTTGGGCCTAACCACCCTAACGGCTTTAAAACGTGTCATACTAATTGGAAACAAACTCGCTCTCATGCAAGCGATGTGAGACTATAATACCTAAGTAGTCAGTCAGCCTTTGTTCGCCCGCTTAAGGGCGCATGTTAGTCTAGCTTCATAGCCCGCCCATATAAGGGTGTTATCCAACATCCTCGTTGGCTTTCGCCTAGGTCTAGCTCTGATATCATTCTGTAACTAATTAATCCACATGGTATGATATTGTTCACTTTGGGCATAACCAACCTCGCGGCTTTAAAATGCGTCGTACCAAAAGGATACAAACTCGAACATAAGTTGTTCATTCATTTCCTTACCTAAATGATGTGAGACTATAACATGTAGGTATCATGTCAGCCTCTCCATGCCCACACAAAGGTGTTACAAAGCTTTGGTCAATCCGCATATATTTACATAAAACAACTTATCAGATTTTTCTCATAATTCAAAGCAACAATTTAGGGAGCCCAAAACAAACTTGTAGTGTTCTCAAATGTACAAAATGTCATCTATAATACTACTGCAGGTGTATACCAACTTAGTTCAACTAAGAGAGTCAACCTAGGATGTCAAGCTTAGAGTAATTGCACACCATTCCTAATAGAAGAGTCAGGTTAGAACCCTCCTACTCGGCTTCTTGTCTTGAAAGTGTATCTACTCCAATAATACTATTATTCCAAACCATTACGGAAAAAGATTCAGGTAAAATATGCACTTCCGCGGGAATGAAAAAAATCGATCTATTTTCTTTTGGTATTTTGGCAAGTGGAAAGTAACCCCGCTAAAAAAATAACAAATAAGTCAAAAAAAATTATGGGAATCGTAGGGTGTGTTTGGTTGCATGGAATCTTATATCATGGGAATCCATGAGGGGGTCACCTAACTCTAAGATAATTTGAACTTCACTCACCAATTCACCATTAGATTTTGTGATCAATAGCGAGAATGGAAGTCTCATGAAGATGAAAATCACATGCTTTGGAGGGACCAAGGAGTGTGATTCTCATGTTCATGTGACTTTCATTCCCACCATTAATCAATCTAATAGTGGATTGGTGAGTGAACCTCAAATTAGCTTAGAATTATGTGGCCCCTTAAGGATTCCTATGACATATAATTCGATGCAACCAAACACACTCTTATGATCACTCTCCTTGTTTGAATCACTATGAAAGAGATTTCATTTTTCTATTATGAAAAATGAATCAAAGTCTAATTTATCCAATTTTTATTAAGTTTATTTTAATCTAATACAATTATTGTAAATATAAAAATATCACCGTTCCTTTACGATTCACCCACAAGATTAAGACCTTAAAACATGCTTTAAGAAATTTGTATTGACGATTTTACAAGAGATTTTTCACGCTTATTGCGGGGGTGGATTAAATTTCAAGACTTGAATATGGACACATCTTTCCAAATAAAAGTCCACGAGATTGTTTTAGATTTTATGTCGTGTTTTAACAAAAAAAAAGTTATATTAGAGATTACATAAGAGATATTTTGCACTTATAGTGACCTAAATACTAAAATCATCAAATTGAACAGGAAAGAAACTCCACCAATAAAAACCTACAACCATAGAATAAAAACCATGTTATATATCTTTGAATCTCAATATGAAACTTTGAGAGTTTCTCATGGACCACGATTGTAAGAAGATAATTTGTACAATTTCAATGCTACCTGATGCATTCGTTTTCTGCTCCCTGCTTTGACCTTCACCTGCAAACCTGTTGATCTGCACAAGGAACTCACGTGAGCCACAGACACCGGCGTGGTGACTGGTGACACTCCGATGCTAAAATCAGTCAGGGATCTGAGAAAGGTGTAATGTTGTAAACAGGGAATTTGTAGTGTACCTTAACTTACCAACCTCATGTCTTATTTACAGTGCAAGCCTGGTTCAACCAGGCCATCGATGGCGTAGTTTTGGGAGGAAAATCTGCATGGCGATCCTTCTCTAATTAGTAGTTGTGTTGTGGGGGGAAGTTTCCCTGTTAGCCATGTGCTCCTAGGTACACGGGAGATAGTTCATGTTCAGAGAGTATTCTATAGGTGGAAGTCTCCATATGTGATACGTACTCTGGAATATGTTTCCTAGTTGGAAGCAAAGAGCCACTGTAATTGCCTGTCCGGAGCTGATCCTTGGGATATTTTCCTTAACAGGGCTTACGAGTATTGAGGATAGTTGTGAGACACGTGGGCCTAGCAGGCTGTAAGAACTCGGGGTCGCTTGGCAGACTGTATTGGGTGGGCTTAGAACCACATGGGCCGGATCAGTGTCGAGTTGACGTTAAGGCATATCTTTTCCTCGAGATCATCATGACACATGTACGACACAGATCTGGGACCGTTTTGGTGTATCATCAACTACCCCTCCCAAGTGAGTGGGATGTTTAGTCGGTTCACTGACTCTTTAAAAAGCAAATGTACCGTCGTGATGATTGAGCCCGAAGCATTGTCTCGAGCGGTGCATAACATTTATGAGTACACGACTGCTCAATGTGAGAAGTTACGATTTGTCTTTTCTATAAATATTCACTGCTTCAAGGAAGATTTCTTCAGTTCTTATCTGTGTAATGTCTTCAAGCAATCGTGTTGGTGTAAAGTTCGACTTGTCATTCTTATCAATGGCAGACAATGTTGAACTTTCTTTTAAGGATTTGTTGTCCTTCACTTGCTTGAAGCTCTTCGAGGATAGTCTGGTCGATGAAACTAAATTAATTAGGCTTCGAAGTTTGTATCGTATTCCCAGGGATTTGGATATCATTCCTATGTTTGGAGATTTGGCTCCAACTACACCCCCTCAGGGGTATATAAGTTTGCACCGGGGCATGTCCGAGTCAGAGCTTCGATTCCCAGTGCCGAATGACGTCTGGCATTTTTTTCTTACTCTTCGCTACTTCTCGCTCAAATGGTTTTGAGCGGATTCACGGTTCTGATTGCGATTCTCCTGAGGGCGCATGATGTCGACCTTCATTTTGGCGGTAATCCATCATATGACCACCGCTCGGTTGGATGCTAGGGACCTTTGCATACTAAATTGCCCTGCTTATTTTCGTTTAGTAGTAGATGGCACTGAGCCTTGGGATAGGTATTGGTTCCTGGCTTCGGTGAACTCTTCGTACTTCAAGTTTGGGAGTCGTAGAATCCCAAGATACTTCCAGTTTGATCTTTGTAAATTTCTTAGCTGGTGGCTTATTTTTCTAATCCCAGATGTGATGCTAGTTTGATGTCATTTTTTTTCCAGGGAAGTTCACAGTTCAAACTTTCACTGAGGAGGAGAGAGGGAGTTCATCAACATCCCACTGATGTCCGTCTAGGAGGTCATAATGCCAGGCAATGTTGTGCATAGCGGGTTGTTACGGTGTTCTCATGACGTTTTCGCTGCATCTGGTTTGTCGGCTGAAGGGGTTATCAGTCATCATTCGAGGAAGAGAAGTTTGGCTATGCCTACCCCGACCGGGGTAGTAGAATTTGAGGCGAGTATGCCTCCTATTGTTGTTCCGAGAAGAAGGTAGTCCTCTGGTCATGCGGCCTCTGCCCTTGGGATGTCGCGTTCTGTTCAGGTGGCACCTTTAGAGGGTCGTCGTCTTCTGCTTGATGCTGATATTCTCCCAATTGACTTAGGGGGAGAGAACATTGGTCCTCGCATTGACGTTTCACGACATCATGAGTCTGAGGCAGACGTTTGTGCCCTTGAGTCGTATAGTCCTGTTACGCTGCATCCCGAAGGTCGCGCGCGAGTCCTTGCACTGGATAAGGCCTTCGTGGACATGCGGATGTCGTATTCGGATGCTCTCTACCGAGTGGATTCCCTGATTGGTCAGCTGCAAAATGCCGGTACTGCTGGAAAGTTGGGGGCCGTGAAGGCTGCAGTTTCTACTCTGAAGCGAAGCTTGCTGGCATAAGATCTCAACTGAGGTTGGCCAAGTCAGATTTGGCATCAACCCATGTTGAACTGGGACAGACTCGAGCCAAGTTAGAACGTTTGGATGTGGCTGTGGACAAGTGGTTGTCCGATCTGTAGGCCCAAGATGTTGAAAGGAGGCGGGCGGAGACTAATGGGTCGTTGAACGATGGCAACTAGAGTCTGAAGTCGATGAGGGGTTTCACCGCATTAGCGAGGCGGAACACTTACTATCGGATGAGCGTTCGCACTATGCTACCTGGTGGGTGCGGTGGATTTTGACATGTCGAGACGTAGGCCATTGATCTAGTTAGAGGTTATTCGAGGCAGATTAGAGCTTTTGGAGCTTATCAGATAAGTGTCGACCTTGACTTCGCCCGTTATAGGAGGGATGTTTTCGTACCCATTACAGGACAAGCTGTTGAGGAGGTTGTTTCTCATTGAAATAGTTGTAACATCATTCCCAAGACAGAAAAACACTTTTTAATGAAAGTATTGTTTTGTTTTGTACTGTTGAGTTTTCTTTAGATGCTTTGTAGATTGTAGAATCTGTACTACCGGGCAGACTACGTGTTTTTGTCAGGCGAGTTGTCTCAAAACTGAATGATTTTTGCTGCTATTGTTTATTGGTGAACCATTCTGGTCCGCATACTAATCCCTTGGTGGGTCGTCGTTGTCGTGTGTAAGAATGCCGACGAGACATTGGCTTCGACGATCGTCGACATTCGTGCACGGTGAACTAGGTGTTGAGCGCCTGAAGACGTCGTCATCAGTTGTGGACTGATTGAGCTTACCTGGTAAGTTTGGCGATCATTGTCTGTTCGGGAGTAATGATCCTTTGGCGAGTCATCGACATCAAGCAGGCTAGCACTGATTAGACTCCCACTTCCTCGACCATCGTGGTCCGTGCACAGCGGACTAGGCATTGGACACCCTAACTCGTCGTCATCAGTTTTGAACAGACTAAGCTTACCTGGTAAGTTCGGCGATCATTGTCTATTGGAAAGCAATGATCCCTTGGTGAGTCGTCATCATCAAGCGTATGAGCGCTGACTAGACTCCCACTTCCTCAGCCGTCGTGGTCCGTGCATAGCGGACTAGGCGTTTGGCACCGGAAGTCGTCGTCATCAGTTGCGAACTGATTAAGCTTACCTGGTAAGTTCGACGATCATTGTATTTTGGAGAGCAATGATCCCTTGGCAAGTCGTCGTTATCAGGCGTGTGAGCACTAACTAGACTCCCACTTCCTCGACCGTCGTTGCCTGCGCGCAGCAGATTAGGCGTTGGTCATCAGAAGTCATCATCATCAATCGCGGACTGACTAAGCTTACCTGGTAAGTTTGACGATCATTGTCCGTTGAAGAGAAATGATCCCTTGGCGAGTCATCGTCATCAGGCGTGTGAGCGTTGACTAGACTCCCACTTCCTCGGCCGTTGTTGCCCACGCGTAGCTGACTAGGCGTTGGGCTCCATAAGCCATCGTCATTAATCGTGAACTGACTAAGCTTACCTAGTAAGTTCGACGATCATTGTTTGTTGGATAGCAATGATCCCTTGGCAAGTCGTTGTCATCAGGCGTGTGAGCTCTGACTAGATTCCCACTTCCCCGGTTGTCGTTGCCAGCGTGCAGCAGACTAGGCTTTGGGCACCAGAAGTCGTTGTCATCAGTTGCGAATTGACTAAGCTTACCTGGTAAGTTTTGCGATCATTGTCTGTTGGAGAGCAATGATCCTTTGGCAACTCTTCGTCATCAGGCGTGTGAGCGCTGACTAGACTCCCACTTCCTCAACCGTTGTTGCCCTCGCGCAACGGACTAGGCTTTGGGCACCAGAAGTCGTCGTCATCAGTCACAAACTGATTAAGCTTACCTAGTAAGTTTGGCGATCATTGTCTGTTAGAGAGCAATGATCCAGTGGCGAGTCGTCGTCATCAGGCGTGTGAGCGTTGACTAGACTCCCACTTCCTCGGCCGTCATTGCGCGCACGCAGCGGACTATACTTTATGCTGATATTCAAGTGTGGCCATAACCGGGATGGTCGAGGGTTGTAACGGACAACAGTGGAAGTTTTAGTAAAAGGAAATATTTTATTGATAATATTTTTTGAGATGTTCTACATTCCATGGTCACTTAAGCTCGTCGCTATCTACGTCTTCCAACCAGTACGTCCCCGGCCTATTGACTTTGGTTACTATGTATGGTCCTTCCCAATTTGGGTTTAGCTTTCTCACGCCAGCTTCTTTGGTGTTTTGTTGGGTCTTCCTGAGTACCCAATCTCCCACCTTGAATTCACGTGGTCTGACCTTCTTGTTGTAGTATTGCACCATTCGTTGCTAGTAGTCGGCTATCTCGGCAGAGGCTAGATCCCATTTTTTATCGAGGATGTCTAGCCCAACGCGCAAGGCTTCGTCGTTACCATCTGGTCTAAAGTTTTCTGTTCGAAAGATTGGCACCTCGAGTTCTACCAGAACCATAGCTTCTAACCATATGCCAGGGTGAAAGGTGTCTATCTGATAGGGATTATTTTAGTTGCCTGATATGCTTAGAATATTCCCGGTAGCTCTGGAACCCATATTCCTTTAACTACATCAAGCTTCATTTTGAACGCATCTAGGATTGTTCGGTTGGTAGCCTCTGTTTGGCCGTTGGCTTGGGGGTGCCCTGGCGAGTGGCGAGGAGAAGTGGTGATTAATATTCAAACTGTTGCACAATTTTGTAACCTTGATTCCTTCTAACTAAGTTCCATTGTCGCTGACCAATACTCTAGGGATGTCAAATCCACAGATGATGATGGCCCATATGAATTTTTCCATCTAGATCTGCCCTATTTTGGATAGGGGCTCAGCTTCGACCCATTTGATGAAGTAGTCGACAGCCACAAGAAGAAATATTTTACTGGCTGATGCTGGGAGCGGTCCAACGATGTTCATTCCCCATTTTGCGAACGGCCATGGACTAGTCATCGGCGTCAGCGGCTGGGTCGGCATATGTGTGTATGGCAAGAAACTCTGACACTTGTAGTACTTGCAGACAATATTTTTGGCATCTCACTGCATGGTTGGCCAATAGTATCCTAGAAATAAAGCTTTGTAAGCGAGGGTTCTCCCATCTGGATGATTTTCGCATATACCGTTATGGATCCTTCCCAGAACTTGATTTGCCTATGAAGGTGACATACATCGGAGCAGGGGCCTTGTCACAGATCTCCTGTATAACTTGTCGTTTAGGAGAGTGTACCTCGCTGCTTTATTTTTTAAGTCTTCTGGCTTCGACCTTCTCGGTCGGTAGGGCTCCAGTTGCGATGTATTCGAGTATTGGAGTCATCCAATTTGGTTGCTCTGTAGCGCAAACATCTTTAGGCTCTTCTTCATCGAGGATTGATTGTTCTTGGTATTTAATGAGGCCTCTCGAGACTTTGTTAGAGGCCGAGGCCTCTCTGGCTAGCGCGTCAGCTCTTTTGTTGTCGTCTCGAGGGCACTGTATGAGCTCGCACCTCTTGAACATGCCCATTACGCCAAGTACCTTGTTGCGGTAGGCTATCATGCGGGGGTCCTTGTTGTTGAAATCTCCTTTGACCTGGTTGACTACCAGCCATGAGTCGATGTATGCCATTAGGTGATCTATCCTAATCCCCAAGGCTAGCTTTAGGCTGGACATGAGGGCTTCGTATTCAGCCTCATTGTTTGAAGCGAGGAAGCCGAATCTGACAGCTTTTTCGAAGGTGAAGTCGCTAGGGGGAGCGGAGTGTGATCCCGACTCCGCTTGTTTTCCCGTCGATGATATGCCGTAGCACAATACCCAATCTTGGGTGCTTGAGTCCAAGGTTTGGTGATCTGTCTTTGGCTCTTCTCTATCGGTGAACTCGGCGATGAAGTCTGCCAACGCCTGAGCTTTGATGGTGGTTCTTGGAGCATAGCTTATGTCAAATTTTTCGAGCTCTACCGACCATTTCACCGTTCAATCAGATAACTCTAGTTTATGCAGTACCGAAAAAAGCGGATGCTTGGTCAGAACCGTTATAAAGTGAACCTGAAAATAGGGCCTTAGTTTCCTAGATGATACAAACAGTGCTAGAGCTAACTTTTCTAGGTTGGGGTAGTGTGCCTCTGCATCCACGAAGGTTTTGCTGGCGTAATATACTGGTCTTTGGGTCCTCCGGTTGTCTCGTATGAGGATTGAACTAACAGCGTACTTGGAAACAGACAAGTACAAGTAGAGTGTTTCTCCGGTTGTTGGTTTTGAGAGTAGCTCCGGACTCCCCATGTATGCTTTCAGTTTTTGAAAGGCTTGTTCGCACTCCTCGCTCCACGAGAACCCTTTGCTTCCCCTCAGTATTTTTAAAAAAAGCAGACATTTGTCAGATGATTTAGATATAAACCTGTTGAGTGTTGCTACCCTCCCAGTCAAGCTCTGAACATCTTTGATGCTGGTGGGGGCTTTCATGTCGAGAAGTGCTTAAATCTGCTTTGGGTTGGCCTCAATCCCCATCTTGTTTACTATATATCCTAAGAATTTTCCAGACTCAACTCCAAACGTACACTTCTGTGGGTTGAGATTCATCTGATATTTCCTGAGCTGGTTGAACGCTCCAGTGAGGTCTCTTATTGGTCGGGGCTGCGGAGGCACTTGACCAGTATATCGTCAATGTAGACCTCCATGTTCCTACTGATCTGTTATTTAAACATCCGGTTTACCAGTCGTTGATAGGTAGCACCTGCGTTTTTCCAGTCGAATGGCATCACCCTATAATAATATATCCCTTTTTCAGTTACGAAGGATGTCTTTTCTTGATCCACTAGGTGCATCGATATTTGATTATAGCCTGAGTAGGCGTCCATGAAGCTTAGTAAGCTATGTCCGGATGTGACTTTCACGATCTAATCAATGCAAGGGAATGGGAAGTTGTCCTTCGGGCAGACTTTGTTTTGGTCCATGTAGTCTACACACACCCTCCATTTTCCGTTTTTCATTTTTACTAGAATGATGTTTGCCATCAAGTTTGGGTATCGCGCTTCCTTAATCATTTCCGCATTAAGTAAACGTTGCACTTCCTCGTTTATGATCGTGTTTCTCCCAGGCACCACGGGCCTCTTCTTCTGCTGTACAGTTTTCCTCGTGGGGTCCACCTCTAGGCGATGGGTGATTATTGATGGGTCGATTCCCGTCATGTCTCGCATGGTCCAAGCAAAGATCTTTTGATTCTGCTGTAGTAGCTTCGTGAGTTGTTCCGCAAAGCCTTTGCTCAAGCGGGAACCTATCTGGATAGCCACACTATTGAGAGGGCTGTCAAGGTAGATCGTGATGGTTTCTTCCACTGGTTGGCCGACATTGGGCCTGCCTCGAGGGCTTACTAGAGCCTCGTTAACTAGGATAGGTTGTTCTTCCTCTGCCTCTTGGGTGGGACAGAGAGTGATCTTAGTCGCGGGGCCAGCCGACAACTGAGAATCGCTTGGTGGCAGTGCCGTCATGTACTAGCATTCCTTGGCTACTGCCTGGTTGCCTCTTAGGGTACTGACCGCTTGGTTTGTCGGACTTGATGCACTAGTGTAGAGTGGAAACTGTCGCTCCCATTTGGTGTATCAAGGGTCTCCTCAGGACCGCATTATATGCCGAAGGTGCATTGATCACTATGAATTCTTGAAACATGGTTTTTTGAATTGGCTTCTCTCCCGCTACTATCGTTAGTTGTATTTTTTCCCACGGGGAAACGCTTTTCCCTATTGAATTCGATCATTGGACGGTTATCGGGGGTCAATACTTTCTCCTTTAGTTGCATGCAATGGAATGTGAGGAAGAACTGGACGTTCAATGAGCTCCCAGTGTCCACCAAGGATCTCCTTACTTCCCAGTTTGCCAGAAAGATCATTACTACTAGGGCGTCGTTGTGTGAGAGTTGTATGCCTTGGAGATCTTCTTCCATAAATGCCAGTGACACGGAATGGTCATGCTTCTGAGTACGTGATACCAGCTGCTCACCACGTACTGCTTGGATCCTCATATCTCGAAGAACCTTTTTCTTGGACCCGTTTGATAGTTCAAACTCGGAATGGGCTCCATGAAGCATGCATATCCTATCGGCTGATTTCTCTCTAGGCCCGGCTTCAGTCCTGGTTGTCCGCTCTTTTTCTAGGGCGATGTAGCTCCGCGCTTCCCTTGCCAAGTTTGCGATATTGGCAGGTGGGTCCATAGTTAAGAAGTTATAAAACTTACCCTTCTCCAGACCAATGATGAAAGCTAAGACGGTTGTCGTGTTGTTGCACACGTTGACGACAGTTAGATCACTACTGAAGCGAGTTAGATACGCCTTCAATGTCTCGTTAGGCTTTTGTTTCATCGATCCGAGCATA
Source organism: Berberis vulgaris (assembly GCA_963556465.1). Lineage (NCBI taxonomy): Eukaryota > Viridiplantae > Streptophyta > Magnoliopsida > Ranunculales > Berberidaceae > Berberis > Berberis vulgaris. Next base: position 68,737,867 of record OY747129.1, on the reverse strand, counting down.
TTCATCGTCAACAAGACTTGACGTATAAAAATTGATCTTGGATTCAATTCAGGGTCTGTCAGCGCTGCTACTGTTTCGGGAGCGTTAACTTGATGCATGCACGTTATTTGCGCCGTCGAGAGCAGAGAAGTAGCGCCAAGCTGAGCGCTTGACGTTTCCTTTTGTTCTTCATTGTTGTATGATTGGGTGGTCACCATCTCTTCGTAGCCTGAGGAGAAATGATGCTAGTAAAAGGTTAGGAACTTTGTCGTCCCCACAGACAGTGCCAAACTGAAGCAGTCATTTTCCAATCCTTGCTTTGACCTTCACCTACAAACCTGCACAAGGAACGCACGTGAGCCATTAACCACTGTTGTGGGTGCCGATGGCACTCCGATGTTAAAGTCATACAGGAATTTTGAGGAAGGTGTAATGCTGTAAACATGGAATTTGTAGAGTACCTCAGCTTACCAACCTCATGTTTTATTTATAGTGCAAGAGTCCTGGTTCAACTAAGCCATCAATGGCGCAATTTTGGGAGGAAGATATGCATGGAGATCCTTCTCTAATTATGAGTCGTGCTGTGGATGGAAGTTTCCCTATTAGCCATGTGCTCCTAGATACGTGGGAGATAGTTCTCGTTCCGAGAGTATTCTATAGGTGGAAGTCTCCAAAGAGTCGATGTACTTGTCCGTCTGAAGCTGATCCTCGAGATACTTGCCTTAACAGGGCTTACGGGTGTTGAGGATAGCTGTGAGACATGTGGGCCTAGTAGGCTGTAAGAACTCGGGCCCGTTTGGTGAACTGCATTTGGCGGGCTTAGAACTGCATGGACCGGATCAGTGTCAGGCTGACGCTAGGGTCTATCTTTTCCTCGAGATCATCATGACACATGTACGGCGTAGATTTGGGACCGTTTAGGTGTATCATCACTACCAATGAATATGCAACCAATAATTCATGGTGTGGATGCTTGAAAACCTAATAGGATGGTAAGATTGGTCCAGTATATTTTCCTAAACCTTAACTTTCAACCCATCTAGCCCTAAGTTATAGTATGTATCATATCCTAGAAGGCGAAGACAAAATTGAGAGAAATGGAGGTTAGGTTTATGGGTTTGTTTAGTTTCTTAGAAGATCGAGAAAGGTAGCAAAGGAAGAGAGGATAAAAATATCTAAAACTCTTCTTATCAGGAGCGAATTAATTTGTGAGAGTCTGCTTTATTTGTATTTCTCTTGTTAACCTGGATCAAAATTCGTCTTTGTTGTTGGTGCGGAAGGTAAAAAAATAGAGGCTCTCATGTTTGTATAGACTACTGAATTTGGCAAGCTATAATTAGACCACCGGTCTATAAATTGCTAACAATGTCTACCCACTACCCTCATTCCATTTATAAAACTTAGGTCGGTCTTGTACATTAGCCAAATATCTAGTCATGTCAAGTGCTATATGGTTCCATAGGTTCCAACTTGGCTACATGAAAAATCATCAATCGACAAAATATTTGTGTTCCACCATTTTCTATTGTTCGTTTGATCTGGTTGCCAGTAGCACCTTGTCTGTATGGAACTAAGTGCACAAAAAAAACAAAAAACAAAAAACAAAAAACAAAAAACAAAAAACAAAAAACAAAAAACAAAAAACAAAAAACAAAAAACAAAAAACAAAAAACAAAAAACAAAAAACAAAAAACAAAAAACAAAAAACAAAAAACAAAAAACAAAAAACAAAAAACAAAAAACAAAAAACAAAAAAAAAACAAAAAACAAAAAACAAAAAACAAAAAACAAAAAACAAAAAACAAAAAACAAAAAACAAAAAACAAAAAACAAAAAACAAAAAACAAAAAACAAAAAACAAAAAAACCTCATGCAAAGATGAGACGAGGGCGTTCCTTTGGAATAGCCTACGATAATTAAGTTGGTGATGCAAATTATAACTACAATAAAGTAATCCTCCAGGGGTTGTTATACCTTGTTTTAGATTCCTCATATATCTACCTATTCATCTATCTCTATATAGGTGCATAAGTTTAATGTTTTTCACATTTGCCTGTTAGGTGATGCAAATCTCTTGGAGGTTACTATCTGCGAAACCTTTGGTTTAGACATACTCAGTGGAAACTATGCTCAATCCACATAGATTTACCTTGAACAATCTATCATATCTTTCTTCAATCATGGGGTCACCTTAGGGAATCCAAACGGACTGGGAGTGTTGTGAATTGTACAAATTGGCCTTTTATAGTACTATTACGGGTGTATTTACTAACTCAGTTCGACTAAGAGTGTTGACCTTGGATGTCAACCTTAGAGTAATTGCACACAACTCCAACTAGAAGAGTCGAGTGAGAGCGTTTTAATCTAGAATAGAAATAACCTCGCTAAAGGAAAGAATAGTGAAGTCGAAAATAGTGCAAATCTTAGATCACTCTCCTAGTTTGAATCCCTACTTCATGGTGAATGCTTTCATTTCTATTATGAAAAATTGATCAAAGTCTAATTTATCTAAATTTTTATGAAGTGTTTTTTATATACTATCATTGTAAACATAAAAATATGTTGTTACTTTACCATTTACTACAAGGTTAAGACCTTAATTTAAGAAAATTTGTATTGAAGATTTTCTAAGAGATTTTTCACACTTGTTGTGGGGATCGATTAAATTTCAAGACTTGAATATGATCACATCTTTTCTAAATAAAAGTCCACGAGATTGTTTTAGGTTTTCTGACGTGCTTTTAACAAAAAAAAGTATTATATTAGAGAAAAGAAATATGTTGCACTTATATAGGCAGAGATGCTAAAATTATCGAATTGGATAGGAATAAAACTCAACCTATAAAAACTTACAACCACATAATAAAAACCATGTCATATATCTTTGAATCTCAGTATGAAACTTTGAGGTTTTCTAATGGATCACGATTGCAAGAAGTTTACGGTACAACTTCAATGCAAACAATGATTTTGTACCAATAAGTCTTGGTGTGGAATGGGTCTAGTATACTTGCTTAATCCTTAATTTTCAACCCATCTAACCCTAGGTTTATAATATGTATTTTTTTACCATCTTTACAAGATATTGCCATTTAGTTGATAAGACTTCTCAAATTGGCAATCCATCTATGACGGGGCAAATTTGTTTCACATATCTCGATCGATCCTTATGATAAGATGTTTCTTTACTCTTTACAAATCATTAAGCATATATATTCCTCATTGGATTGTCGTGGATTTGATCAAACCAATATGTTATTCTCACAGAGTTTAGTCTACAAGGTTATGATGATAGAAAATGTATATGTGTTTCATCATTAGGTTTAGAAATTATAAGTCGATTGAGTATAAATATCCCATGTATTTGTTAAGAAGGACACAAGTTCGAAAATGATGAGTTATTGATGTGAATTAGACTTCCTTCAACACAATCTTATATGGAATTTCGTGTTTGTTTAGTTTTCATGACTAGGGCATAAAATTGTGTAATTTAGCTTTAGGGGGGTGTATTGTATATGGATTCTTATGGAGTTGATAAATAATTTGAAAAGTCCACGGACTCTTAAATTGTCCACAGACTCTTTAAATTGTCCACGGACTTCTGCTGATTTCTTAAATCCATAGACTTTTGCTACAGACTTTCTAGAGATTTATGAAAATCCACGGACTTTGTATGAACGACTTTTACAGATTTCTAATTATTTGCAAGATAAAAAAGAAGTTGGTAAATAGTGATGAAACAAAAAAACGTCCGCATATAATTAACAAAAGTGAGAGATACATGTGCTAAAAAAACTAGAAAAAGAAAAGGTCGTTAATTAGCATCTTTAAAATAAGAAGTAAACGTCCATAAAATTGTATTATGATCATTCTTCTCCTTCATGATCATGGTCACTTTCTTCATTATCATTGTTAGCAACGTTGACGTTTGCTTGAGCTGCTACCCACATTTGATTAGCAATACTCATTCTCCATTGGTTAGCATGATCAAGACATGCAGATTATTCTTCTCCTCTAATGAAGACACGCAGTAGGATATTTACACATTACAGTTTATATACAAACATACATGTTCGAACCATGATCAACTTATATGGTCCAATCATGATCCAAACACATGGAAGTCAAAACCATAGTTACATAAATCTAGTCATACGCAACCAACTATAGCAAAATATCATATATATAGCATATATGATCCAATTAACCATCAAAAACATACCTGAGAAGATAACCGGCGTCAAAAACATATATGCAAGGGATTGTAAGCCATAATGATCCAACCAAATATACTAAACCCTAACACAACTTCCAGATTTATAGACCCTAATTTAATCCAAACCCTAACCCAAAATCATCGACGATGCAACTATGAACACTTACGAACAACCTCCTCCGAGAGATCAGAAGAGTTCCCATGCCAACCTCTTCGCGGAGGAGGTCAGATCTGCAACTCGAGAGGATCAATGTCTACTATAACGAAGCCTCCGATGGACGATACGTTCCCCGAGCTGTTCTTATGGATCTCGAGCCTGGAACCATGGACAGTATCAGATCTGGAACTTACGGTCAGATCTTCCGCCCTGATAACTTCGTCTTCAGACAGTCCGGTGCCGGAAACAACTGGGCTAAAGGTCACTACACTGAAGGGGCCGAGTTGATAGACTATGTTCTCGATGTTGTTCGTAAGGAGGCTGAGAACTGCGATTGCCTTCAAGGTTTTCAAGTGTGTCACTCTCTCGGAGGAGGGATAGGGTCTGGCATGGGAACTCTTCTGATCTCAAAGATGAGAGAGGAGTACCCTGACAGGATGATGCTTACATTCTCAGTTTTCCCCTCCCCAAAGGTCTCTGACACAGTTGTGGAGCCATACAATGCAACTCTCTCTGTTCACCAGCTGGTGGAGAATGCAGATAAGTGTATGGTCCTTGACAATGAAGCTCTCTATGACATATGCTTCAGGACTCTAAAGCTCAGCACCCCAAGCTTTGGTGATCTCAATCACTTAATCTCAGCAACCATGAGTGGAGTGACTTGCTGTCTGTGTTTCCCTGGGCAATTGAACTCTGATCTGAGGAAGCTGGCAGTTAATCTCATTCCATTCCCACGTCTCCACTTCTTTATGGTTGGCTTTGCTCCTCTCACCTCCCGTGGGTCCCAGCAGTACATCTCTCTCACTTTACCAGAGCTTACCCAATAGATGTGGGACACCAAGAACATGATGTGTGCAGCTGATCCACGCCATGGTCGCTATCTCACAGCATCAACTATGTTCAGAGGCAAGATGAGCACCAAGGAGGTGGATGAGCAAATGTTAAATGTACAAAACAAGAACAGATCCTACTTTGTTGAGTGGATCCCTAACAATGTCAAATCCAGTGTGTGTGACATCCCTCCCACTGGGCTTTCAATGGCACCGACTTTTATCGGTAACTCTACATCCATACAGGAGCCAACCTCCTCCGAGAGATCAGAGAACCAACCTCCTCCGAGAGATCAAAGAGTTCCCTAATCAAAAGAGTTCCCATTATGCAAAGATAGAAAAAGAATTGAGAAAACAAGAAGATGGGAACCAACCTCTTCGCGGCTGGCACAGGGAAGAACTTTGGGAGACTTTTTTTCACGTTGAAATCTTTGATATGGAGGCTGGCAAACTATTGAACTTTGTTATTTATACCTAACACTACAATGTCCATGAGAATCCATGATTTTCCAAATCCATAAATATGAATGATATTTTGAATACCGTAAAACTTTTGTGGACTTTCTGAAATCCATATTGAATACCCCTAGACTTTGTGGATTTCAGAAAGACTTTTTAAAATCCTGATTGAATACCCCTAGACTTTTGTGGACTTTTTAAAATCCAAATTGAATACACTTGGATTTTCAGAATCCAAGGAATTTATTACACAAAATCCAGATACAATACACCCCCCTTAGTTTTACTTGGATCAAAACTTCGGTCTAAGTCAATGGTATAACTACGATATTAATTTGATTAGTATTTTTTAATCTAATGTAATTTATTAAAATAAGAAGAGCATAGGTATAATTTGAGAATTTTAAATATTTATATTAATTATGTCTTATAAATAGATAATTTTTTTGTTACTGAAACATTTTTAGTTTCTAAAAATTTTCACACAAATTTTTTTTCATTAATAATTTTTATAGACAATGTGCAACATGTCCTCGTATGTGGCTAAGACATCTTTTGAAACATTGAGAATAACGTGGTAAATCCTATTGAAAATCTAACAGGTACTTTTCCCTTATTTAAGAATAACGTTAAATTCTTATTGATTATGAAAGAGTAAAATCTAGCTTTTGAAGATCTACCATACACCAATCCAAATTTGAAAATTTTCAACTATTTATGTTGAAAAACAATGATAGAAAAAAAAAACCAACTAGAAAACACATGGGGTACACGTACAACACGTTTTAAAGAAATTCAAGCTAATTGAAGGAAGTACTAAACCAATATATTCTATTAGATTTCCTTCAGTAATAATATCTAGATTTTGTTGGATTACATATTATATAGAATTGATTTAGTATTTTTCCTCAGCCGGGGTAAATTTCTTTAAAAAGAATGGGGGTTGTACTACCTCACCCATGTGTTTCCTAGTTGCAATTGTTTTTTCTCTATATCTAAAAAATTATACAAAAATGTAGAATCAAATTTGTTTAAATAATTAACCACTCAAAATTCACTATTTATGAAGTATAATTTATCTAAAAAACTGTTATAACAAAATATGATATTAAAGGATTCCAGGAAAAAATATATTTCAGTCCCTTTAAGTTTCATACATATGTGAAGCTCAACTAATAAGTAAATCAAAGTTTTGAAAAAAAAAAGCTATTATGATACATGTAAGTAAACCTATAGAATGTTATTCTAGCAATAGTATAAATGGAAAATTGTAAGATTAAGTTTATTTAAGAATATAATCGTTTGTTTAGGAAACCTTGCTCATACTATTTAAGAAATGTCAGTTAATACAAATACTTATGTCATTGTGAATAAAATATGTTTTAATCACCCTACTCCTCATCGTTGACTCAGTACTTGGAATTTCAATAGTTCCTTGATATCAAGGGTTCGGGAGGTGTTCAAGGAGTACTACTCGTGAGTATTTTCTCCATAAAAAGTACATATAGATTATAGAGTAATTAAAAAAATTATACTAAATCTACTTTTTTAAGTAATGAAATGGAAACGGGACAAATTTCAGGGGGCAAATTAATTTGAAGTTCTATTTACTTTAGTGATGTTAGTTTACAAGTTTCATTGTTTTTTTTAAGTTTATTTTTTTTAAAATTTTTAACTATATTCTGCAACTTCAAAATCTCTAGTTAGTATATATATATATATATATATATATATATATATATATATATATATATATATATATATATATATATATATATATATATATATATATATATATATATATATCGTGTATTGTTTCGATTAGTGAAAAATCTTTTTAGCTTGTTGGAGTTTTCAATCGTTTTTAGTTTTATTTTTCTTTCTAGTATGGATGATCGTAATATGTAAGAAGAAGGATTGCTCTATAATTCCTTGGCGTTAGATATGCTCTTTGAAAACTAATAACATCGAGAGTACCACCAATAACACATCCACCAATCTTACCACCGAGAACAACACCATACCATACCAACAATTACAAGATAAAAACCAGGTTTTACTTGTCTCCAAATAGAAACCAATTTCTTTCATTAAATTTCTTCCATTAATGAAAGAAAACACTTGCGCATATCTCATTAAGCCAAAACAACTAATGCCCAACGATAAAAAATATGCACAATTCAATGTTGAAACTAGAGCCAATGTATACGGGAAGACGTCAGCTTCATCTTCTTGGCAACAAATGAACTGGAAAGATAATATGATAGTCCTTATCATCACAATTCACATTCGTGGCCACCATAGCTAAAAGCAACTACTCATCTTATCCAAAAAGAAAAAAAAAATTGGGGTTGCGTCCCAAAAGAAAGGTAAGTGGAAAGATGTGGTTGTCGCCATGATGGAGAAAGTATTTTATGTTTATCCACCACAATGTCAAGATTAATTCAATGTCTGGAATAGGAGGGTCAAAAGGATAATTGATATCTTGGAGAAAAGATTAGCTTGTAGAATTGTGGAAAATCCAAGGTTATTAGATTTGATACATCATATTTCATCAAAGATGAAAGAGGTCAACAAATTACTTGGTTCAAAGCAATTATTTTTTCAAGATTTGTGTTCATACCACAATTGAGTTGTTGACGCTCAATTTGAAATAGTTTTAGGGTCTGTTTGGTTGCATGGAAAATGGACATGGAAATTGAAATCGTTTCCATGAAATCGATTTCGAGGGTTCCCCCTCAGACTTGGATTCCCATGAGTAGTGGGAAAACAGTCTTATGAAGAATCGATTTTCTGTCAGTAAATAAACAACCAAACAACGAAAATCTGCATAATAAGGGAAATAGATTTCATTTCCCAAGGAAAATGGCTAACCAAACAGACCCTTAGTGACGATGAAAATGAAACTAACAAGGCAATTAGAGAAAAGAAACAATATGAAGATGCATAACAACAATATTGAGTGTAGTAAGCAAAACTTTTAGATCGTGAAGGAACTTGATGATACATCAAAACGGTCTCTCTTCTGCACCGTACATGTGTCATGGTGATCTCGAGAAATAACAAGCCCAAGCGTCAGCCCAACACTGATCGGGCCCAAGTGGTTCCAAGCCTGCACAATGCAGTCTGTCAGACAGACACAAATCATTACAACCTGCTAAGTCCACACGTCTCACAACTATCCTCAATACCCGTAATCCCTGCTAAGGCAAGTATCTTGAGGATCAGTTTTGGACAGGCAAGACAACAACACTTTGCTTCCAACTAGGAAGCAAATACCAGAGTATACGTCGCACATGGAAACTTCTATCTATGGACCACATTCTGATTGGGAAGTACCTCATGTGTATCTAGGAGCATAAGTCTAACATGCAAACTTCTCTTCACAACACAAATCCTAATTGAAGAAGGATTTCCATGAAGATTTTCTTCCCTAAACTACGCATTCCAGCACTATAAGTAAGACATAAGATTGGTAAGCTAAGGTACACTACAAATTCCCTATTTACAACATTACGCCTTCCTCATATCCCTGTCTGACTTTAGCATCGGAGTGCCATCGGCCACCACAACGGTGGTCCGTGGCTCATGTGTGTTCCTTGTGCAGGTCAGCAGGTTATCAGGTAAAGATCAAAGCAGGGAGCGATAATTGACTGCATCAGTTTGGCGCCGTCCTTGGGACGACAAAGTTCCTAACCATTCACTAGCATCATCTCTCTTCTGAAAGCAAGAAGATGGTGACCACATTTTCCATAACATGAGACACCGGAGATGACCACCAAATTACGCAACAATGGAGAACACGGGGACACATCAAACACTCAGACTGGCGCTATACCACCGCTCTCAGCGGTGTCGGTGACACATGGGTAGCATGCTCACACCCTCGCGCCGACAATAGCAACGACAGACCTCACGATAGATTTGTTGTCGCCACAAATATAACAGATCGCCAAAGCAGTGGAGGCTCTCACACAACAAAACCCTCCACCTGCCTATGGAGATCAGGAGCAACACAAGCCCCAATCTCTGAAAGACAACAGAGAGCAAGTACAGGAGAGTCAAGCCCCTGCTAGTTCTCATTGAACTTGAGGAGCCGGTGCAATTAACGCGGACCCGACTTTCAAGGTAGACAGGCTCGCCCCACAGAACCCCCTCCGCCGAGGGGCTCACGACCCAGACATGCTATACCGCCTATCTGTTCCACCGTTCGTGGACCGTATTATGAACGAGGCTCTTCCAAAAAAGTTCACGCCGCCAAAACTCAATTTTTATAACAGGACCACCGACCCATTCGATTACTTGCGCCATTACTAGCATGTAATGGCGCTCGAAGAAGGTCCTGAGTTGGTGATGTGATGAACGTTCCCTACCAGCCTAAAGAAGTCAACACTGACATGGTTCCACATCCTCTCGCCAAAGTCGGTTGATTCATTCAAGATGCTCGCCAAAGAATTTCTGACGCACTTTGTCGGAAGTCAGCAGATCAAGAAAGACCCATACTACATATTTTCTCTGAGGCTGAAATCTAATGAAAAGCTAAGAGAGTATGTTACGTACTTCAACGACAAGCTGACACTCATTGACAGCTACAACGAAGACAATGTTGTGACGACTTTTACCGCGGGCCTAAGAGAGGGAAATTTTTACGATTTCCTCACCTTGGAACCCCCTGGATATGGAAGAACTCTTGAAGGGCACCCAAAGGTACATCACCCTGGAAGAAATGAGAACAACGAAGAAGGAAACTTGAGTAGAGAAGAAACCCTTCGTTTCTAGGGACAAGAAGGAGGGAAAATGTGAGAGGACAAATAAAGGAACAAGAAAAAGCGCAACAACAATAGGTCGGACCCTGGCCGGGCTAGGCTAGGCCAGAAAATCTTCCAACGGCGTTGGATCCAGATTCATGACCCCCTCAATTCTAGCTTATCGGACGTCCTTAATTCCATGAAAAACTGGAAAGATTTGAAGTGGCCCCCAAAGTCGCACGAAGACCCCTCCAAACGTGACAACAACAAGTATTGTTCATACCACAAGGAGGTGACCATGACACCAATGACTGCAAGAGTCTAAGGTATTAGATCGAATACTGAATTTGCAAGGGCAAGCTAAAGGAATTCTTGGGTTCAGAGAAGCGACAAGACCGACTCAGGGAAAGGGGAGAGGCAGGAGATTGAGAAGGAGACTCCGGGCATAATATATGTCATTCACGGAGTCGATCCGATGAAGACCAGTCAAATAGGTCCCGCAAGCAAACTCTACTGGAGATGCGATTCGCATATGAGGACAGACGCGTATATTACTTGAGGGTGCAAAGCCCCATACCTACCTTGACCTTCACAGACAATGACCTCGAAGGTGTCCGCGCACCAGACAATGACGCTCTTGTCATTTCGGTCTTTATCGCAAGGTGGGAGGTGAAGACGGCCCTAGTAGATTCGGGAAGCTCCTTCAACGTCCTATTCTACAACGCGTTCCTCAGTATGGACCTCAAGGAGGAGAACCTGACGTCCTTCGATTGGATTCAGCAGAGAGAAATGCTTCATGATCGAGAAGATAAGGTTAGCAGTGGTAGCAGTAGAGCCACAACTAAGAAAGGTCATGTTCTTGGACTTCATGGTAGTGGACGCGCTGTCCTGGGAAGACCGTGGCTTCACCAGATGGAAGCAGTAGTATCCACCCTTCACCAGTGCATCAAGTATACCACTAACCACTCGGAAAGAACAATTCGTGGGGACCAACCTACGGCACAAGGCTGCCAAGCAGATAGAATGTTTCCAGATCCAACTGGAGCCCACATGGCAAATTGAACAGAAGCTAGACCCAATAATTGTGGAAGAGTTAGCCCACCCACACGGAGACATAGTCCCAACAGCAGTGGCTCAACTTAGCAACGGTAAACATTCAAGCATCACAAAACAATCCGTTTTTCAACCCGACAAAGCGAGTGGTCATTTCAGACGGGAGCACAACCCCTCGACAATCAGTAGGCGCAGAAGGAAACTCCCATGCAAGGTTTACTTTTCAGTAACCTCAACGGCGTCAGCGAAACTTGCAGCTCGCTGAAGGTACCAACGATCAAGAAGGGTCGAGCGAATTCACTTCAAAGCCGGGTCAACCTTTCTTCGCCAACGGTCATTCTATTCAGTTGTTTAGTTTCCTTTCCATAGTCAATGTAAAGTTTTAATTCTTAGGAGCTTATGTGATTTGCAATCATTTAGGAAATAAAAGAGAATTACGCAAACACACTATTGATTATTACAAAGATGTAACAACGATCGCCCAGAGGTGGGTACAAAAGACTACAAACTACAAGCATCTGAATCCGATGTGACATATAATAAAGACTCGCTTAAATAGTACGACTCCAGAAGAATACTCAGAAGCAACAACAAAGGTACAATTCAATTCAATTCAGAAGTAGACTCAGTGACTTCTCCGAAGAAGATTTTCCATGAGCAAGAGCAGGATGAAAAATTGCCATGAGCAAGAGCAGGATGAAAAAACAAGTTCAATTCAGTGCCTCTACGGACACACCCCTCAAATATGGCATAAGATGGTACAAAATCAACAATCAGGGGCCTCGCGAAATGTCGGTCGAAGCTACGGCCAACTCACACGCTCAATCCCTCAACCAAACGAACTTGGGACAAGTATTAGGTTGAAACAGATCGAGTGCACCCTCCCCTGAAAGGATGAGAGGGGCATCTAGGAGTCAATGGCCCACTCCGACAGGCCATGTCCAACTCTACTCCGTCCTGCAATCCCAAATTCCAGCTCAACGCAGCATCACAGGCCTAACTGTGAGGGAAGGGAGGCAACCAGTTCAAGGTTGGTTGCTGGTATTATCTCTGAAACAAGAGGCTTTGTCGCATCGACAATGCACTAGCACATAAACGACAGACTCATCCCTTGGAAAGAAGTTTGTACTTTTTCTACGTAATACAAGAATAAATTACAAGGTCTCAGCGAACCAATTAGGTGCTCACCCAGAGCAGGTGACCACCCCTAATAGCAAGTCTTATCGTGACTCATCGGCGCAACTATCAGAACATTCGAAGATTCCAGCATTAGAGATCTCCTTTCAGCCTTTGGAAAACCCAATGCTTATTTTTTGAGTAAGAACATCTGAAGAGGTGCACTTTATGTAAGATAAGACCTACAATGATGAAGAAACACCATTATATAGACATAGTAGTTCACCAAACAGGCGCTTCAACATTAACTGTCAACATTGAATACCGTATGGGATACGAGGAGACGATGGTTCCCAAGGAAATCGCACAGGACCAAGTTCATCCAATTAATGATGCTGCACACAACCCCATTAATTGTGGAACCGTCTCACGATATACGCCGTACGCGTGTCACCATGCAATACATGTAGCGTGTCACCTAGTTCTTCTTCTATGGGCCCATGGGCTCAACCTACTATTCAAACAATATTCTACCACGTGCCTGACAAGAGCATTAGAAACCTTAGTCACTTTTGACACACGGATCACACTTGCATATCACCAGCTAATTTAAGGTACTTCTGTCTCTTCAAAAGGAAACTAATTTGCACGATGCACTCCGCCTGTGGATGTAGGTCACACGCTCGTAACAGGCAAAGCCCCTACCTAACCAGGCAAGCTTAGTCAGTTTCGGCTGATGACGATGGCTTCTAGTTCATCCTGACGCCTAGTTCCTGTGTGCGGATGTCGATGGTTTATGAAGTGGGAATCTAATCAACGCTCTTACGCTTGGTGACGACGACTCGCCAGGGACCGTTGCCCCTTTCGCGGACAACAGTCGTCGAACCCGATCAGGTAAGCCTAGCCAGTAACGACTGACAACGACAACTTTTGGTCAAAGCCCAGACCTATAGCCCGCTGCACGTGGTGTAGATGATTTGGAAGGTGGGAGTCTAGTCAGTTCCGACTGATGTCAACGGTTCGACATGGGACCACTACTCTTCTACAGACCATGGTCGCCGAATTACCAACTCCTAGATTTGTAGCTCACTCCGTGCAGGTGTAAATGGTTTGGAAGGTGGGAGCCTAGTCAGTCCCGAACTGATTCCGATAGCTTGCCACGGGACCATTTCTCTTCTAGAGACCATGGTCTCCGATAACTCCCAAATTTGTAGCTCGATGCACACAGTGTAGGTGATTTGGAAGGTGGGAGCCTAGTCAGTCCCGAACTGATGCGGCGGCTTGCCACATGACTACTGCTCTTCTACAGACATGGTCGCCAAATCCCCTCGTCCCAAACTTGTAGCCTGCTTCACACGAGTATAGATGGTTTTGAAAATGAAAACTTTGTCAGTTCCGAACTGATGTCGACGGCTCGCCATGGGGTCATCGCTTTTCAATAGACCATGATTGCCGAATTCTCACATCCGAAACCTTTAATCCATTCCACATTGGATGGTTCGGAAGGTGGGAGACCAGTCAACCCGACTGATGTGAACGACTCGCCATGCGACCACCGCTCCCTCTCAAAACAACAGTCGCCAAAATAAACTACAGCTCAAGCAACGTTTTCACGCTCATACAGGCTGACATTCTATTATCAGCAATGGCCACTTGAGCCAACCTAAAAATCAACCCGCTGACACGCGAACGAATGCTACATGGAATTTCAGCTTGAGCTCATGAAACCTGACTCGATACAAGCGTTCTAGCTAAAAAACAATGCATGTGCTCGACTACCACAGTTCACTTATGCCAGCAGCCACAACCGACAATCAGATATGCAACTTAAGTCTCCAATGGCTTACCTTGAGGATCAGCTACGACCTGGGTAGCGTAGCCCACTGCCAAATCATCCGCAGAACACCCACTATTGGATGCAATCAAGTGATAGTGACTATAAGACCTCACAGAATAACAGGTCAGAATCATTCGCGACATAAATGGTCAAACTCTCAATAGCAGACAGACCACTCGGCTTCCTGCTAACCCAACCAGACCTGTGTCAAAGTAAAATGACTAGGCAAAATGGAGAGCGTGCGACAGGGAGGCCGAACATAATGCGGGTACATGGCAAACTCAAAATAAACATGTTTTCATTAACAGTTGAAACAAAAAAGTACAAGTGCACAAAATCTACTCCTCATCAGAAGGGGGTACAGATACGGGAGAACTAAGTTTAACAGGGGAAGAAGCAGGAGTTGTGTCCTTACGCGCCTCAATTTGTGCTTCATGATACGAATCGCCCTCTTCTGATGACATAGATACCACTCCGAAGTTTGCGTAAGACGTCTTCTTATAATAGGCAAAGTCCCATTCCGGATGCTCTTCCTTCATCAGCGCCAACAACTCTAATCTCCCATGCACGACCCAGCGGAATTCACACTCGCGTCGTGAGAAGTTCTTCTTTGCGCACTCTTGCTTCAACAAGTTCACGTTCCAACAGCTCTAGCTTGCCGGTCAGCGCATCAACCCGAGACTGCTCCATAGTTGGCTACTCTTAACTGCGATGAGCTCATGTTGCTCCAGACGAAGCTGGTCTTCAACTTTCCTCGCTTCCGAGCGTTGAATTCCATGTCGGCCTCTAACTGTTGTCTCTGGGTAACCCACTCAACCTCCTTTAGGGTGTTCTCCTCAGCAAAAGACCAAAACTCAGAGCGCATCTTAGCCGCAACTTCCTGCACAACCTCCAGATCATAGCGGATTAGATCTAACTCTTGCTTAAATCTGTAATGTGCGCAACCTTCCTCTTTCTAGAAGGGGTTCCACCTTTAGACTTAACTTTCGGTGTTCGATAAAGTGTGGGGGCCACATGCCAGTTGGCCCAAAATCCATAGCGGCCGAAGTTAGTAGGACATATAACGTCCTCCACCCTCATCTGCAGCATGTCGCAAAATGCCTTCAAAGTATCTTGCTCCTCTAGAGAAAAAGGAGTGGTGGGAAACTTCCCTACAAAGAAACACACGTGATGATTAACATACAGTCGACGCAACGAAATTAAAGGGTGAAGCTATACTAACAAAGTGGCTTGAACTCTTGTTCAAGCGGATGACCCTTGAACTTGAAGTACTTTGAATCCAAAGGAGACAAAAAATAATATTTTTGCTAGAATTTGAAGTCATCTGACAACTTCCCAAAGCAAGTGGGCGACATCATCTTGCAAACGGCGTGATCATTCAGTCGAGGAGAAGTCAACAACTGGATTACCTGTGGAGTCACGCGGACGCCAGCATCCTTCACTCTGGTCAAAATAAAAAGGATAATCCTGTACTAATTGGGTACCAACTGGCCAAGTGGGATTCCAAGGAAATTCGAGAAGCCCCAGATCTCGTTAAGAATAGAAAAATGGATTCCAGTTTGAAGTATTCCGCGGTGCAAACAAATGAAACCTTCTGGAGGAAACATCGGCATCTGACCATCATTCAGAGCATAGAATGGCAGGTCCACTAGGACCTCGAACGTCCTTCGAATTTTAGCAAAACCCGAGTCGAAAACAACCTACCTTCAAAGAATTGGAGGCCCCTTGCTAGAAGCTTTGACGAGCCATGGAAAAAATGAACAAGCTTTCGATCAAAAGACGAAAAAAACAGAATCTCTAAAAGCAAAGAAATGGAAGAGTCAATATCTGCAGAAAGGAAGATCTAAATAGGGATTGGGTTCCCGCCTCTTTTCCATTGAACCGACGAACATTTAATTAATGAAGCACGCGGCTCAAGCAACGATTTAGACTCGATCAGCATGAACGACACATCTTTTAAAAAAATGACTTTGTGAACCGATGCGATGGCCCAATAACTCGGGGGGAATAGCTGATGATACACCAAAAAAGTTTCTCTTCTGCACCGTACACGTGTCATGATGATCTCGAGAAATAACAGGCCCAAGCGTCAGTCCAACACTGATTCGACCCAAACGGTTCCAAGCCTACATAATGCAGTCTGCCAGACGGACCTAAATCATTACAGCCTACTAAGCCCACACGTCTCACAACTATCCCCAATACCCGTAAACCCTGCTAAGGTAAGTATCTCGAGGATCAGCTTCAGACAGGCAAGACAACAACACTTTGCTTCCAATTAGGAAGCAAATATCAGAGTATACATCGCACATTGAAACTTGTATCTATGGAAAACACTCTGATTAGGAACTACCTCTCGCATATCTAGGAGCATAAGTCTAATAAGGAGACTTCCCTTCACAGCACAACTCCTAATTGGAGAAGGATCTCTAGGAATATCTTCTTCCCTAAACTACGCCACCGATGGCCTAGTTGAACCAGGACTTCAGCACTATAAATAAGACATGAGGTTGGTAAGCTAAGGTACGCTATAAATTTTCTGTTTACAACATCACACTTTACTCAGATCCTTGTCTGATTTAGTATCGGATGCCATCAGCCACCATAACGGTGGCCCGTGGTTCATGTGCGCTCCTTGTGCAGGTCAAGGTCAAAGCAGATAGTGAAATTCAACTGCATCAAAACTGATGGATGAAATGATGATTATGTATCAATAAAAGAAACTATCGTGTTAGTCTAGTATTAAACAAATGTATATGTTTTTAACCAAGAAGTCCTAAGATACATCACTTTCATTGAATTTATATCCATATGCGTAGTCCGCAATTCAAATTTTCAAATGCACATAACAAGTACGTTTACCACTTCTTATTATTTCATTTTTTTTCTTCATAAAAAGATATTTCAAAAATAATATCTCTACCCACCCATAAGAAGCAACAACAATAATGTTGCCCATCAACTCCCTAAAAGACAAGTAAAAGATGCCAAACAATTCTACAAAATCACAACTTAACTAAGGGCTCCAGCTGACTACCCTATAACTTACCCAATGATTGGTAAGTTTAACCAACAAGTTTTTCGATACTCGACGCATCCACTTGTTGGAAACACATCAAACTTTTCTTTTGAAACATGCTATTCTAAACATAACACATCCAAATGTTGGGTACATATCAACTCTAGTTTTGCGTCCTTAATTTTAAACTCTATTCAGTACATCCTCAGCTTGAAAAGTTGACGAGTTTGTTTTTGTAACTAGTCTATGTCCCATCCAATTGCAACATTTTGGTTGTCTCCATTGCATTCATTCCAATTGGGGTTTCCTTCCATCTTGAATCACACAAATACTATTAGATATGTTGAGATTAGCAACACCAATTTGATTGGTGTTTCAAGAATTCTCTAAAAAAATTTGAGAAGAAGATTAATTCTCTAGAAGGATTGAGAAAAGAGAACCAAGTAGAGTTCTCTAGAAGAGTTGAACAAGAGATGAAGATATCAACAATTGAGGCTATCTAGAGCCTTCGTCCACTAACCTTGTGCCTATAAATAGAGCCTTGGATCATTGTTGTAGATTAGCTTGGAGGAGTTCCAAGGGCCTCAAATGTGTGTGTGGGAGATGCTTGTGTGTGTAAGAAATTTGTGAGTTTATGTGTTTTAATTTGGTGTGATTGTTGTTGTAATGTAAAATTGTCTTATGTAATTGATCCTGGGTGTCAGAATTTGCAACAATTTGGTATCAGAGTCGGACTAGTACTGTTCACAGAAAGACGACAACAATGTTCATTGGTAGATGACACTATCATTGTTCACTATTCATATGTTCGGGTAATTTTCATACAGAGTACACTTTCGAGGAGCTGTTCCTAAAGATTGTGAAGTCGATTGTTCATGGACAAATGAAACTGGATTTGAGGTGTCATGCCAAGCGCCGACACAGTGTGTTTGTGTACGTGTACGTAGACGTAGCGGGTCCCCATGAGAGGACTGGTAGACAGGGTGATGAAAGCGTCATAGGCTACGACAAACGATCATAGGGTCGCATTGTGAGACGAGACGTTTGAGTTATGTCACCATACCGTAGAAAAATGATTCTACGACATAATCAAAGTGATAGGCAAAGCCTCGTTGTGCCATAGAGCACGTTGTGTGATTGTGCCAAAAAACATGTTGTGTGGTCGTGCAAAGAGCACGTTGTGTGTGGTTGTGCCAGAGAACACGTTGTGAGTGAATGTGCCATGGGAGCACGTTGTGAGTGAAAGTGCCAAGGGAGCACGAAGTTGTGAATGTGTGTGCCAAAGGAGCACACGAAATTGATGATGTGTGCAGATTGTGTCTGATCGAGATATTGGAGGAGTCATGACATTGGTGGAGTGCAATGTGTGAACGTGAAAGTAGTGTGTGAACATGAAGAATAGCAAGATGATAAAAATTAGCAAGTTGGTATTGAGGGGGGATGTTGAGATTAGCAACACCAACTTGATTGGTGTTTCAAGAATTTTCTAGAAAAATGAGAAGGAGAATAATTCTCTAGAAGGATTGAGATAAAAAGAACCAAGTAGAGCTCTAGAAGAGTTGAACAAGAGATGAAGATGTCAAGAATTGAGGCTATCTAGAGCCTTCCTCCACTAACCTTGTGAGGCTATAAATAGAGCCTTGGATCATTGTTGTAGAGTAGCTTGGAGGAGCTCCAAGGAGCTCAAATGTGTGTGTGTAAGAAATTTGTGAGTTTATGTGTTGTAATTGGGTGTAATTGTTGTTGTAATGTGAAATTGTTTTATGTAATTGATCATTGGTGTCGTAATTTACAACAAGATATGCCCACCTTTAGCTCTTTTATTGGAACATGTTTTTTTACCATTTTTCTCCATTTTCATTCACCAATTACATCATCCTCATCATCATCACTAAAACCTTTTCGTTATTACTATTGATGATACACCAAAACGGTCACATCCCTAAGCCATACACGCGTCATGATGATCTCGAGGAACTACGGGCGGCCCCAACGTCAGCCCAACTTTGATCCGGCCCAAGCGGTTCTAAGCCCGCCCAATGCAGTTCGCCAAACAGACCTTAACTCCTACAACTTGCTAAGCCCACGTGTCTCATAACTATCGTCAATACCCGTAAGTCCTCCTAAGGCAAGTATCTCAAGGATCAACTTCAGACATGCAATTACAACAGCTCTCCCCTTTCGACTAGGAAACAAATACTAGAGTACATATCACGCAGGAAAACTTATTATTACGGATTACCCTCAGATAGAAAACTATCTCCCGTGTATCTAGGAGCATAAGGCTAACAAGGAACTTCCCTTCTGTAGCACGACTCCCAATTAGAGAAGGATCTCCACGAATATCGCCTTCCTAAACTACGCCTACGCTACAAATTCCATGTTTACAACATTACACATTTCTCAGATCCCTGTCTGACTTTAGCATCGGAGTGCCATCAGCCACCACAACGGTGGTCCGTGGCTCACGTGCGTTACTTGTACAGGTCAACAGGACTAGGTCAAAGCAGGGAGCGGAAAAAGACTGCATCAGTTTGGCGGGACGACAAAGCTCCTAACCTTTCGCTAACATCATCTCCCCTCGTAATATAGAGAGACGGTGACTACTAGATGGCACAATAATAGAGACCAAGGGGAAACGTCGAGCGCTTAGCCTGGTGCTGCTTCACCACCCTCGACGGAGCAAATAGCGAGCATGCGTCAAATTGACGTTCTTGAAACAACGACAGCACCAACGAACCCCGAATCAGGTCTAAGATCACAGTTTATACGACAAGATTTTTCAACGATAAAGATACTCAGATCGATGAAATAAAAGCCTAACAAAACACTGAAGGCATACCTAACCCGTTTCAACAGTGAGTTAATCACCGTCAACGTATTGGATGACACAACGGTCGTTTCAGCCTTCATTGACGGTCTGGGAAAGGAAAGTTATAAAATTTTCTAACTCTGGACCCACCAGCCAGTGTGAATAGAGGGATATACTGCTATAAGGTAATGTCATTCAGCTTAAAGAATGCAAATGCTACATACCAATGACTGGTCAACCAAATTTCAAAAAACACATTGGCAGGAACATGGAGGTCTACATAGACGATATGCTTGTCAAGAGCTTCCATAGCCCCGACCACATACATGACCTCTCCGAAGCGTTCAACCAACTCAGGAAATACCAGATGAAGCTCAACCCATAAAAATGCACGTTCGGAGTCGAGTTTGGGAAATTCCTAGGCTATATAGTGAACAAGAGAGGAATCGAAGTTGACCTAAAACAAATTCAGCCCTTCTCGACTCAAAAGCCCCGACCAACATCAGAGACGTTCAGAGCCTGACTGGGAGGGTAGCAGCACTCAACAGATTTATATCAAAGTCGTCCGACAAATGCCGCCCTTTTTTTAAGTTACTAAGAGGGAGCAAATGATTCTCTTGGAACGAAGAGTGCGAACAAGCTTTTCAGAATCTGAAAGCATACATGAGGAGTTCGTAATTACTCTCAAAATATGTGACAGGGGAACATTTTACTTCTAATTGTTTGTTTCCAAGCACGCTATCAGCTCAGCCCTCATACGAGATGATCGAGGGACCCAAAGACCAGTGTATTACACTAATAAAACCTTCGTGGAAGCGGAAGCACACTATCCGGACCTGGAGAAGCTGGCTCTGGAACTGGTCGTATCCTCCAGGAAACTGAGGCCATATTATCAATAAAATATTTTCTTTTACTAAAACTTCCACGGTTGTCCGTTACAACCCTCGATAAACCCGACTATGTCCAGGCTCTAATATATGCCCAACGCCTAGTTCGCCGCGCGCAGACTGCGACGGCCGATGAAGTGGGTGTCTAGTTAGCGCTTTTCCACTAATGACGACGACTCGCCAAAGGATCATTGCTCTCCAACAGACAATGATCGCCGAACTTACCAGGCAAGCTTAGTCAATTAGCGACTGATGACGATGGCTTCTGGTGCCCAACGCCTAATTCATTCTATGCGGACCACGACGGCTGATGAAGTGGGAGTCTAGTAAGCGTTTGTCTACTGATGACGATGACTCGCCAAGGGATCATTCCTCTCCAACAAATAATGATCGTCGAACTTACTAGGAAAGCTTAGTCAGTTTGCGACTGATGACGATGGCTTCTGGTGCCCAACGTCTAGTTCGCTGCGCGTGGACCACGACGGCCGAGGAAGTGGGAGTCTAGTCAGCGTTTGTCCGCTGATGATGATGACTCGACAAGGGATCATTGCTCTCCAACAAACAATGATCCACGAACTTACCAGGCAAGCTTAATCAATTTGAGACTGATAACAATGGCTTTTGGTGCTCAACGCCTAGCTAGTTGCGGGTGGACCACAACGGCCAAGGAAGTGTGAGTCTAGTCAGCGCTTGTTTGCTGATGATGACGACTTGCCAAAAGATTATTGCTCTCCAATAGACAATGATCGTCGAACTTACAAGGCAAACTTAGTCAGTTCACGACTGATGACAATGGCTTCTAGTGCCCAGCCTAATTCGCTGCGCGCGGACCACGACGGCCAAGGAAGTGTGAGTCTATTGAGCGTTTGTCCGCTGATGATGACGACTCGCCAAGGGATCATTGCTCTCCAATAGACAATGATCGCCGAACTTACTAGGCAAGCTTAGTCAGTTCACGAATGATGACGATTGCTTCTGGTGCCCAATCCTAGTTTGCCGCGCGCAGACCATGACGGTCGAGGAAGTGGGAGTCTTGTCAGCACTTGTCCGCTGATGACGACAACTCGCCAAGGGATCATTGTTTTCCAACAGACAATGATCGCCAAACTTACTAGGCAAGCTTAGTCAGTTCGCGACTAATGACGATGGCTTATGGTGCCCAACACCTAGCCCGCTGCGCGCGGACCACGATGACTGAGGAAGTGAGAGTCTAGTCATTCTGTAACGACCCGATCTGCACAGTAAGATATTGTCCGCTTTGGGCCCAACCGGCCAACACGGCTTTAAAATGCGTAGTACTTTGTAGATCCAAACTCGTACATATATAGCACATCCCCTTCCCTTACCTAGGCGATGTGGGACTATAATCTCCCCTTGGTAGCTTGCCCAACCCCTATTGGGATCCATTGGCCTGTTGGGTTTCGCCGTCACGAGCCTTTCCCTCACTCTCCCCCTCAGGTCCACCCACACAAGGGTATCACAGTTCCGCTGATGACGATGACTCGCCAAGGGATCATTGCTCTCCAATAGATAATGATCGCCGAATTGACTGATGCCGATGGCTTTTGATGCCCAACGCCTAGTCAGCTGTGCACGAACCACGACGATCGAGGAAGTTGGAATCTAGTCAGCGCTTGTCCACTGATGACGACAACTTGCCAAGGGATCATTGCTCTCCAATAGACAATGATCGCCGAACTTACCAGGTAAGCTTAGTCAGTTCGCGATTGGTGATGATGGCTTTTGGTGCCCAACGCCTAGTCCGCTGCGCGCGGACCACGACGGTCGAAGAAGTGGGAGTCTAGTCAACGCTTGTTCGCTGATGACGACAACTCGCCAAGGGATCATTTCCTTCCAATAGACAATGATTGCCAAACTTGCTAGGTAAGCTTAGTCAGTCCACGACCGATGTCGATGGCTTCAAGCACCCAGCGCCTAGCTCGCCACGCGCTGACCACAATAGCCGAGGAAGCAAGAGTCTAGTCAGCGTTTGTCCGCTGATGATGACAACTCTCCAAATGATCAACACTCCCCGAAAGATAACAGTTTTTAGGGCACCTCAACACAGTCGGCACGCATAGGCAACAATGGCTCATCGACAGACGACAACAACTGAAGGAAACCAATACACTTTGACAGACAAAAACAGATGCTCTACTTAGTAGTACAAATTCTACGATCTACAAAGCATCTAAAGAAAACTCGACATTACAGGGCAAACCATTACTTTCATTAAAAAGGTAAAAAATGTTTTGTTGTCCTGGGAAGTTCGTTACAACTATGTTAAGGAGAGACGTCCTCCTCTGCAGCTAGTCCTACAGAGCCAGAACCCTCCCCTCGAGAAATTGGTCCGTAAGTAGTCCTCCTGTAACGGGCAAAATCAAGGTCGACGCCAGGATGCTCTCATCTGATCAGCTCCAGAAGCTCCAACCTGCCTCGAATGACCTCTGAATAGATTAACGGCCTCCTTCCTGACATGTCAAAATCCACCGCACCTACTGATAGGGGCATAATTAGGCTATTTTTAGTACCATATTTCTATATATATTTTTAGCTATTACTTGTTAATTATGATACTAATTGCTATTTTCGTGTTTGTGTAGGTTTTCAATTACAAGATTATAAAATAGAAGCTAAGTAAAGCAAATTGGCAACTAATTGCAGAAGGAAACCACACAAACAAGGAAACCATACAAACAAGAAAACTAAGCAAAGAAGGAAACAAAACAATTATAAAAGGGATGATACCTTGGTTTGAGAAGAACCATCCAGCAATAGCATCCCCATCCACAGTCTCTCCTTCTCACCCGATCTCTCCCATAGCCGCCATCATCCAACAATAGCATCCATCCATCGTCACCCATCCTCACCGTCTTCATCTCTCTCACCTGACTCCCTTATCGCCATCACCATCAGAACCTCCTCGCCAAACCCTAGCCACCGTCTCAGTCCTCTCTCGCTGTCCCTGATTGTCGCCCTTCCATCGCCACCTCGCCAAACCCTAACCCATCATCGCAACAGTCCCTCAACTGTCTTCCTCTTTTCCTTCACAAAACCCACAGCGCAAACCCCCATCTCTGTCTCAGTTCATCATCCAGCACAACATCCTCGCCAACACCCATCATCAACCATCGATCGACCCTTCATCGTTCTCTCATCACCATCGTAGACTTCTCTTCATCATCATCCACGCTTGCAACCAGAGCCACCCACCTTCATCGTCCTCTCATCACAGTCACAGACCACCACCGTAGGCCTCTGTTCATCTCCTCCTCCTTACAACCACAGTCCCTTCTTCCATTCTCTCGCTCTCTCTCTATCCCTGATCGTCGCCCTTTCGTCGCCACACATTCGCAGTCCAATCTCACAGCAAAAGCAAAGAAGGAGAACGAAGAGAGGTGAAACAGATCGCGAAGGAGCAGATCGCGTGAGGAAGGTGAAGGAAGAGATATCACGCTATTCGCACCCCAGTTTCCACTCAGTACCACCACGCACAGGCGACAACGTTCTTTCTAATCTCTTTATCTTATTTTTAGTTTGATATTAATTATGTATTGCTATTCGAACATAATTAATATGTCTAGCTAAACTCCTCTTAGTTAGGGATGGATTCGAAGCCTCGAACATGTGCTTTATAAATTAATTGAATTTAATCTTCCTTGCTATTAGTGATTGTGTTTTGCTTAATTACTTTATAGAGAACTTTTCTTTGTATGTTTGTTAAGGTGGCCAACTTAGTAAGCATGCTAGGATCCGGGGCTAGAGTATATGAGAGTTTCACCTAATTGTTATAATCTTGTATTCACAAGTAGTAAATACCAAGGAACGTTGGTAAGGTTAAGTAAAAACCTAGGCAAGAACAAGATGTTGATCATACTTGTAATTGCCTAGTCAGTGTTCATATTTTCCACAAAACTTAATGATCTTAGATTGTTGTCTAACTTGCGATTCCTGTTTAGATAGCATGATAAGAATAGTTTGAAAGCGACGCTTAGTTTAATTCAACGAACTTGGAAAAATAATAAGATTAATGTAGTGCGGTCACGATTAATCTTGAGCATTGTCTCTCACGAGTTAGCAAGTGATTATTGAAGATTGATTTATAAGCATACACTACACAAAATTTGTATTTTTGTAACAACCCCAAAACAGTATCACTTTTGAAGTGTAACAATCCACCTAACAATTTTACACATTTTCACAAACAAAATGATACAATAATTGTATCACCATGAAGAGTATGGTTATAAAAGTGATACTATTCATGATGATCCAACTTATTGTATCATTTTTTTTTTGTTACTGTTTTTCATTTTTCTGACTAAATTTAGTTTTGACTTGAAATTGTTTGGTGGATTGTAACATCTCAAAAGTGATATTGTTTTGAGAGTTGTTACAAAAGTGGCAATTTGGTGTAGTGATATGTTTGGTGTGTGGAGATAAACTCTTAGCTAATTTCTCATCTTTGCCATCCCTTTAGTTTTATTATCTTTATAGTAATTTTCATAGTTATATTCATAGTTTAATTTAGAAAATTCAATCCCCTTTTATTTAATTAATTAGGTTATTAATTATCGTTTAGTTATTATTAGTGTTAATTGACAAAACCTCTAATCCCCGGTCTAGAACGATCTCTACTTATTCTATACTACAATCACAAAGCAGGGTATTAAGTTGTGTGCTACAAAAATAGTGCATCACCTACCAAAGCAGCATAATGCGAATGCTCCTCCGAAAATAAACGTTCTGCCTCATGAACACGACGGAACCCTTCGTAAACAACAGACTCCAGATGTCGTAGCTCGACGGTCCATTTCGTCTCTACTCGCCTTCTTTCGGTTTCTTGGGCCTTTAGGTCGGATGACCATTTGTCCACGACCGCATCTAGCTACTCCATTTCAGCCCTAGTCCTCCCCAGCTCAGCACGAGTCGACGCCAAATTAGGCTGCCCACAGTTGAGATCTTACGCCCGCAAACTCCGCTTCAGTGGCAGAAATCGTGACCCTCACGACCCCCAAGTTCGCGGCAGTACCAGAACTCTGCAGCTGACTGGTCAAGGAGTCCACCTGGTAGAGGGCATCTGAATATGACATCCGCAGGTCCGCGAAGGGTTTCTCCAAACCAAGAACTTGCCTGCGAGCTTCGGGATGCAGATCGACAGGATTGTGCGGCTCAAGGGCACGAACAACCATCTCAAGACCATAGTGACACGGAGCATCAACACGTGGTCCAATGTCCTCCCCTCTAAGTCAACAGCGAGAGTGGCATCATCAAGAGGCAAGCGATGACCCCCCGAGGTTGTCGCTTGTGCAAAGCGCGACAACCCAAGGGGAGAAGCCGCGCAGTCAGAGGGTTGCCTCCTCATCGGGACAACGAAAAGAGGTACGTTCGCCTCCAATTCGGCAAACTTAGTTGGGCTAGGCAGGGTCAAACTTCTCTTCCTCGAACGACGACTAATAGCCCCTTCAGCCGGTGAACCTGGCAAGGCGTAGACATCATGAGAGCACCGCAGCAACCCGCTGCGCACAACATTGCAAGACATTATAACCTCCTTGACGGATATCAAAGGAAGTTTGAGGAACTCCCTCTCTATTTGAATTTCCTCCTCAGTGAGAGGCAAAACAACAAACTTCCCTGAAACAAAGAAGTAACATCAGGACCAACTTCGCATTAGGGATATATATATATATATATACGAAGCCAGAGGCAAAGAAACTTACGGATATCAAATTGAAAGTATCGGGAAACTCTACAACTCCGGAGCTTGAAGTACGAAGAATTCACCGAAGCCAAGAACCAATACTTTTCCCAAGGTTCAGTGCCATCCGCCTCTAAACGAAGACAAACAGGGCAGTTCATTATGCAGATACCCCTGGGGTCCAACCAAGTAGTGGTCATGTGATGAATCACTACCGGGGTCAAACGAAGGCCCGCATCATATGCCCTTAGAAGAATCACAAGCAGAATCTTAAACCCGCTCGGGACTATTTGAGTAGGAGGCTGGTGGAAAGAAAGAAATAATCGCAAAACATTGTCTGGCACGGGGAATCAGAGCCCTGACTCGAACATTCCCCGGTGCAAACTTATATACCCCTAAGGGGGTATAGTCGGAGCAAAATCTCCAAACGCTGGAACACGAGTTTGCTATGTTGGACGGACGAAAAGCTGCAACAAGACGGGTGGCTACCTGTAGTGGGACCACAACACGGGGGGATCTGGGGAAATAGGGATGGGCGAGCTCGCTCCAACTAAGCTGGAGTGAGGAACTTTATGAACTATATTTAAATCTTCCTTCCGACTGACCAAAAAGATTTCCAAATCCCTTGGAATATGGAACAAACTACAAAGCCTGACTAACTCAGTTTCATCAACCAGGCTACCCTCGAAGAGCTTGATTAAAGTGAAGGACAACATATCCTTGGAAGAAAGTTCAACATTTTCTGCCATCGGTAAAAAAAACGAATCAAAACTTCACAGCAACACTATTGCATGAAAGAACAACACGGATGATAATAAGAAAATCTTCATCGAAACAACAAATATTTATAGGGAAGACAAATCGCACCTTCCCTCGAGAAGTCACGTATCCATTAATGTTATGCGTCGCTCGAGACAAACACTTTGAGTTCAATCACCACGACGGTACAATTGCTTTTTCAAAAAGTCAGTGGATCGACTAAACGCCCCACTAACTCGGGGGGAATAGTTGATGATACACCAAAACTATCACATCCTTGAGCCATACATACGTCGTGATGATCTCGAGAAACTACGGACCCAGTGTCAGCCCAACTCTGATTCGGCCCAAGCGGTTCTAAGCCCGCCCAATGCAGTCCGAAAACGGACCCTAACTCTTGCAGCTTGCTAAGCCCACGTATCTCACAACTATCCTCAATACCCGTAAGCCCTGATAAGGCAAATATCTCGAGGATCAGCTTTGGACATGCAATTATAGCAGCTCTCTGCTTCTGACTAGGAAGCAAATACCAGAGTACATATCACACATGGAAACATCCTCTTATGGAATACCCTCCGATAGGCGTATCTAGGAGCACAGGGCTAATATGGAACTTCCATTCTGCAACACGACTCCTAATTAGAGAAAGATCTCTACGAAATCACCTTCCTAAACTACGCCATCAATGGCTTGATTGAACCAGGACTCCTGCACTATAAATAAGACATGACATTGGTAAACTAAGGTACGATACAAATTCCTTATTTACAACATTACACCTTCCTCAGATCCCTTTCTGACTTTAGCATCGGAGTGTCATCGGCCACCACAACGGTTAGGGGTGGGCACGGTCCGGATTGGTTCCAAAATTTGAGGAACCTAACTCGAACTGTTTAAATTTAACGGTTCCGGTTCAATCCAAATTCCCTCATTTTGAACATTGGGACCGAACCTAACTCGAACCGTTTGGAACGATCAGATTCCTACGGTTCCAAACAGTTCTTGTAGTTAAATTTATTTTGTAATAAAATTATAAAATTAAATCCGGACCATTTGGTGCAAAACGGTTCGGATCGATTTGGATTCGCGGTTCCTCGACTCATATGTCCATCCCTAACAACGGTGATCCGTGACTCACGTGTGTTACTTGTGCAAGTCAACAAGACTAGGTCAATACAAGGAGAAAAAATATTACATCAACTATGATAGTTGATCTTTATCCTTACAATAATCAATTTTAAAAGTGTCAGTATGTTTATCCTCATTGGATAAATTGTAACCCCAAACACCTCTGTTTTGATAAACACAAATTATCTTTGCAAAACAATTGCTTTGAAATAAGAAACTTTGATCATCGAGTATTCCTTGAATATCTTGGATTAAATATGATCCATAAAGTCTTAGAAAGTTGAATTCTCGACAATTCAATTTACAAGCAATTTCTTTCCCCAGTATCTTGTCCTTGAACTTGTCTTCACATTGTTGTAGAGATGCATAAAACTCTTATCCATCAAGCCTTTATACATGGATCTCAAATGCCATTTTTTTGTCAATTCAAACAACTTTTTTCTTTATTGTTTTGTTTTGATGGGCCATGTCTCATTTCTTTCATAGCTACAATTTTTCTCCTATGTGAATCACAATGATAAGAATGGTCTGTTGGTCCAATTAATTATGCCTAGGGATGAAGATGTGGAGGCTAACATCTTTCCATCCACATTGCCTCCACTTCAATATTAAATTGAGGTTCTTCTCAATTGTTACCACTATGTTGTCTTGTTTTTCCTGATATTGGTGTTGTTGTAGTGATGAGATTGGTAGCTTTATTGTTGGTGTTCTTCATGTTTATTGGGTTTAGAAATGTATATATAGCTTAAAATACTCATTGAGAAGTCTTCATTCCTGCATATCCTAGCCATTCTTTCACTAGAAAATAAAGATTTTGAAATCAGAAATTCTAAATGTCGAGGGAATGAGCGAGGAAACGAGCGAGGGAAATGAGGTGGTGAGGTGGAAGCCGTCCATTTCCCTCGAGGTGCGTGCGCAAAAAGTCAACGCATGCATTCCGAGGAAAATGAACGGCTTCCACCTCGCCACCTCATTTCCCTCGCCCGTTTCCTCGCCCGTTCCCTCGACGTGTAGACTTACTCTTTTGAAATAGTAGATACCATCTGGCAGGCAAGAAATGATGTCGTCTTCAGCGGTACCAAACCTCAAAACAGACCTTAAGTAGGAATATGTGGCAGAAGAAAAAACACTGGGAGAAAGCATTTGGTATGGAAAAGGACAGAGATCGGCAGGAAGAGGATTGCACAACAATGAATGGGACAGACCAGAACAATGATGCAATGGTTAGAGTGTATACTGATACATGATTTGATCTTAATGTGAAAAGTGTTTTTCTGATGAGTGTGATCCATGTGGTTTTCAAGCGTGTCACCCTAAGGCCAACCGGTTCGGAGATGTTGGTAAAGGACCACTTCTTATTTCCTTGAAGGTGGCAAGGCCACAGGCGATTGGAATTTTTTTTTTTTTTTGGCAAAACACAAGATATAAAAACTTGACTCTGAAACGCCCCATTAGAATTGATGAACAAGATAGATTTATATACAAAGATTGGAAATGATATCCCTTTTGGGAAATTCTAAATGACGAGGAAAGGAGCGAGGAAATGGGCGAGGGAAGGGGTGAAGCCGTTCATCTCCCTCGAGATGCGTGAAAATGCATATCTCAAAGCTTTTTGCGCATCTCGAGGGGGTGAACGGCTGCACCCCTCCCTCGCCCCTTTCCTCGCTGTGTAGACAAACCCATCCCTTTTATATCAATCCAACCAAACTTCGAGCTGCTTAG
The DNA here is from genome assembly GCA_963556465.1 of Berberis vulgaris. Taxonomy (NCBI): domain Eukaryota; kingdom Viridiplantae; phylum Streptophyta; class Magnoliopsida; order Ranunculales; family Berberidaceae; genus Berberis; species Berberis vulgaris. The sequence continues at coordinate 68,707,447 of OY747129.1, read as the reverse complement.
TGTTGTTTTCTACATAATGTTGGGGAAACTAATAAAATGCAGAAGAACATCAATGTGTGGGAGTAGCATACCACTTCATGTACCTATTTCATTTTGCCCTTTGTTTGTGAAAGATGAATTCATGCCAACTGGAATTTGATTCGAGACATGCGGATATAGCTGAAGCCCAAAGGAAGTGATATGAACAAAGAAAAACACATTTCTTAGGGTGTGTTTGGGTGGATGGAATCTTATTCCATAGAAATCCATTAGCGGATCTCTACATTTTAGGTTAAATTGAGGTAGCACTGAATATGAACATGGGAATCACACTCTTTGGTCTCCCAAAACATGTGATTCTCATGTTCATGAAACTTTCATTTTCACCATTGATCACAAAATCTAATGGTGGATTGATAAGTGAACCTCAAATAAGTTTAGATGTAGGTGGCCCCCTCATGAATTTCCATGAAATAAGATTTCATGCAACCAAACACACCCTTAGTTATCCTCTCCATCATCCTAATAAATTTTATGAAATGAAATTTTTTTCGCGCATCTCTCTAAAAACATGTCAATGATAGTCTATATTCAATGGTCGTCGATATTGTTAAAAGGAAAGAATTTGGTTCAATGAATTTGGTCTAATATTGTGATTGGAATGATTCTTGGATCTTAATATGTTTTAGCATGATTCTTGGATCTTGATTAACATGTAATTATGTTAGCTTACTCTTGTATAAATTCATGTATTGCTTAGCAAATGAATCAACAACTTCCACACAAATTTATCTTATTATGGTATCAGAGCCATAGTGTTTAGGTAAACACATACTTTTTTTCTTTCTTCCTTTCTTTTCCGTTGATTTTCGTCATCAATATATCACGTCCAGTTCATCAACATGGGCAAGGATGGCGAAATCTCTGAGTTCACAAATCCTGCGTCACTTCTTTCTCCATCCGTCGTCTAGTCCAGGATCGACTTTAACTCAGATAAAATTGAAAGGTTAGAATTACTCTTCCTGGGAACGAACCATTATTTTGGCCTTGAAGTCTAAAAACAAGGGTCAGTCTTCTAGTCCAGCGTTTGCCGCAGCCACACAGTGGAGCAGTAATGTGCCGGCCGCACAGTATTCTGCCGAGTCAGTTCCCACGACCATTCCGGGCCTTTCATCGAAACAAATGCAACGTCTCTTGGCTTTAATAGGGCCCAGTCCAGAGGGTGATAAGTTATCTGGTAAGCCTTTTTCTAATGTTTCTTGGCTTATTGATAGTGGCGCTTTGCATCACATGACGGGTAATATTTTCACGTTGTCCAATATTTGTGATATCGTTCCTTCCCCGGTTGGCCTACCCGACGGTGCTCAAACGTCGGCCGTGAAGAAAGGAGATTGTGTTATGCCATCCGGACTTGTTTTCAAACATGTGTTATTTGTGCCGAATCTGGCCGTAAATTTGATTTCTATCAGTAAACTCATTTGTGATGAAAATTGTCTTGTAATGTTCACCGATCGTTTATGTATCTTGTAGGACCGCACCACGAGGAGCCCGATTAGATTGGGTGAGTTACGAGGAGGGGTGTACCATTACAAACCGGTGACAGTCGCAATCGCTTTAGCAACTCGGGCACCGAAGTCTTATGAGAAATGGCATCCCCGGTTGGGGCATCCTTCTTCCAAACCTATGTTTTTATTAAGTATTGATGGCAATAAAGTTGTAGTCCCCGAAAAACAGTTGATTTGTGATATTTGTTGTTGGGCAAAACAAACACGGTCTAGCTTTCCTCTTAGTAGTAGTTGTGTTACAAATAAGTTTGATTTGATTCATTGTGACATTTGGGGTCCTTACCGTCAATCTACATTGTCTGGTGCTCGCTATTTTTTTACTATCATTGATGATTTCAGTCGGGCTATTTGGGTATACTTGATGCATGAAAAGAGTGAAGCTAGTGTGTTATTACAACAATTTTGTTCCCTTGCCAAAACACAATTCGGTAAGTTGGTCAAAACTATTCGTAGTGATAACGGTTTGGAATTTACATCTACTCCCATGACCTCATTTTATGCCCAACATGGTATTACCCACCAAACAAGTATTGTTGATACGCCACAACAAAATGGTCGCGTTGAGAGAAAACATCGTCACATTCTCAATGTTGCCCGGGCCCTTTTATTTCAAGCATCCCTACCTATTGAATTTTGGGGCGAATGTGTCCTTACTGCAACCCATTTAATCAACCGCACCCCCACACCTCTCCTAAACGGTCTTACACCTCTCGACAAATTATACTCCAAACCTTCTCTTTCCCATCTCCAAGTGTTTGGTTGTCTTTGTTATGCCCACCATAAAGACTGATCACGGGATAAATTTTCCCCTCGCAGTCAACGGTGTGTTTTCTTGGGATATCCTCATGGCAAAAAGGGATGAAAAGTTATGGACTTAGAAACCCATAAAGTTTTTGTTTCCCATGATGTTATGTTTGATGAAACCAATTTTCCCTTCTCACACCCTTAGCCGTCGCCTATTGCTTCTTCACATTCTATTCCCCTAATCAATGATTGTTCATGGGAGTATCCTGCTCGTAAGACCACACCTTTTACACGTGTGGAGTCAAGGGGAGTCCCTTTAAATGACAATACCATGTCACCCCAGGGATCTTCCTCACCCACTGATTGTGAGCCTAATCTTGTTCCTTCTGGGCCAAATGTCTCGGCCCCAGAGCAGTATATTACCGAGCAGCCCCTCGATCGAGGACAACGCGATCGAAAGCCGCCCGCACATCTTCATGATTATGTTTGTCACATAGCTCAGGTTTTACACTCCTCTCCGCCTCCTCATTCCATCGGGTCCTCAGGTACACGGTTCCCTTTAGCTAATTATGTCACATGTCACAACTTCTCACCTTCACATTCGAAATTTTTGGCGGCTATAACTGCTGGGGTTGAACCCCGATCATTTAATGAGGCTGTGCAGGATCCAAATTGGCGTCAAGCCATGCAGGAGGAAATAAATGCTCTGGAACTTAATGGTACTTGGACTATTACGGATTTACCCGCTGGCAAAAAGCCCATTGGTTGTAAATGGATTTATAAATTGAAATATAAATCTGATGGGTCCGTTGAACGTTACAAGGCCCGGGTTGTGGTCCGCGGAGACACTCAGGTGGAAGGCATCGATTACGATGAGACTTTTGCCTCGGTGGCTAAATTGGTTAGTGTCCGCATATTTTTGGCCGTGGCTGTTATTAAAGGTTGGGAGTTGCACCAACTAGACGTGAACAACGCCTTTCTTCACGGTGACTTGCATGAGGAAGTTTACATGCGTCTTCCACAGGGATTCTCTTCCTCTCATCCCCATAAGGTTTGCCGGCTTCGCAAGTCCCTTTATGGCCTTCGCCAATCTCCCGGAAACTGGTTTGCTAAGCTTGCTACAGCTCTTCGTAATTATGGTTTTCTGCAGTCTCATGCTGACCACACTTTATTTACTTGTCGGAAAGATAGTCGTTTTTTCTTTGTTTTTGTGTATGTTGATGATATCATTGTGGCAGAAAATAATTCACAGGCTTGCAACTCATTCAAACAATACCTTAATAATTGTTTTCAGGTCAAAGATCTGGGCCCCTGAAGTACTTCCTTGGCATTGAAGCCGCTCGCAATTCTTTTGGTCTTTTCCTCTGCTAAAGGAAGTATACTCTTGATATTTTAAAGGAAGCCAGTCTCTCCGGTGCTAAACCGGTTACCACACCTATGGAGCAGAATCACCATCTTGCTCGCGCTACGGGTCGCATCCTTCACGACCCAGGCCGTTACCAGCGCCTAGTGGGCCGCTTGGTTTATTTATCCATTACCCGTCCGGATATTTGCTACGCAGTCCACATTCTCACTCAATTCTTGCATGAGCCGCGACAAGAGCATCTTGATGTCGTCTTACGGGTTCTTCGCTACCTAAAGGGTTCTCCTGGTCAAGGTATTTTGCTTCGGTCCGATAGTTCCCTCCAATTATTTGCCTATTGTGACTCCGACTGGGTTGCTTGCCTCATGACCCGCCGTTCCCTCACGACCTATTTTGTCCAACTCGGATCATCTCCTATCTCCTGAAAAACCAAGAAGCAAGCCACCGTTGCCCGTTCCTCCGCGGAGGCCGAATACCGCGCCATGGCGGTCAATACATGTGAACTTACTTGGTTGAATTCATTCCTCTCTTCGCTTGGTATATTTCACACACAACCCATGTGATTGTTTTGTGATAATCATGTGGCATTGCACATCGCCTCAAATCCAGTCTTCCACGAGCGTACAAAGCATATCGAAGTGGATTGTCACTATGTCCGGGAACAGTTACTCGCTGGGAATATTTCCACATCTTATGTTCCGTCTTCAAAGCAGCCTGCCGATATTTTCACTAAAGCCCTTGGTCATCAACAATTCCAGTTTCTACTTGGCAAGTTGGGTGTTCGAAATCCTCACTCTCCAACTTGAGGGGGAGTGTTAAAAGGAAAGAATTTGGTTCAATGAATTTGGTCTAATATTGTGATTGGAATGATTATTGGATCTTAATATGCTTTAGCATGATTCTTGGATCTTAATATGCTTTAGCATTATTCTTGGATTTTGATTAGCATGTAATTATGTTAGCTTACTCTTGTATAAATTCATGTATTGCTTAGCAAATGAATCAACAACTTTCACACAAATTTATCTTATTAGATATCCATATCTTTTCGCTGAATCTTTCGCTTGGAGTTCCATAAAGAGCAACTCTTTTCATAGTCTCAACTTGGCTTATTCATCTGCTCTCAAACTGAATGGTCCTGGGGCTGACACTGGTAATCATTGTCAAAGGAATAGTTACTGGGGTGACACTGATTGCATCATGATATTTGCCTATTTGCCCATGGGCATGGGCATGGTAGTCAGGTGAACCTACTTCCACAGTCTAAAGTCTAAACTACCCCATTCTCAACCTGACTGAAACCAAGCTTTATCAACAATCCCGAGCCAGTCATATATTTTCTCACTTGTTCAACATCACCCCATCTGGAAATTCAGCATAAATGTTTGATAACAAGACTAGCATCATCCTGGAGGGATTATATCTCTGATATCCGTTGAAATGCTTACTCTACACATTCTCATGTTTCCTGCAAGAGCCCAACAATATCGTCCACAACATGGGGTTCGTTTGAAATGGCATTGTTTGGATAATCTTATAATCTTCATCTAGCAAACCCTATCTGCTAAGCATATTGACCATGCACCCATAATCAGATTTGATATTGTAACAGTATATCATACTATGGAAAGGCAGATAACCTTCTTCTACTAAACCCTTATGGCCACACCCAATTAAAACACCAATGAAGGTAATTCTATTAGGTTTTTCCTCATTGCAACTGTTTTCCATGGACTTAAATAATCCCAACGCCTCCTCAGAGTAACCATGAACTGCCAAAGCCATGATCATCGAATTCCAATAACTCACATGCCTCATCACACTACACCAAATTTACATATTTGTAACAACCAAAAAAAATAAATATGGTTGTAACAGTTAACCAAACAGTTTCACAAATGAAGTCATACAATAATTGGATCACCATGAATGGTATGGTGTTGCAGGTGATAGTATTCATGGTGTTCCAATTTATTGTATCACTTTATTAACAAAACAATTTTTCAAAGTTTTACAAATGAAGTGATACAATAATTGGATCACCATGAATCGTATGGTGCTACAAGTGATACTATTCATGGTGATCCAATTTATTGTATCACTTTATTTGTGAAACTGTTTTTTAAAAATTTTGCCTGAATTTAGTTTTGACTTGAAATTGTTTGATGGACTATTACATCACAAAAGTGATACTGTTTGGGGTTGTTACAAAACTGTCTATTTGGTGTAGTGTCACCATCCCATTGAGAACATCCCGAGCACTAATCAAGCTTCCACACATGGCATACATATCAAACACAACATTTCCCAAAAACCCTTCTATCTTATATTCATTGGGTTTCAAGAAGTCATGCTCCCTTCCAATCATCAAAGCCCCCTTTCTGCACACGCACCCCAAGACTGATATAAGTGTCACCTCCGTCACTTCATCAACACCATCAAATTGCATTGCCTGAAAGAGCTCCAACGCCCTTTCATAATCATTTACCTGTATATAACCAGCAATAATAGAATTCCAAGAAACAACATATCTCTCCCGCATCTCATAAAAAATCTCCTCGCAACTTCCATATCACCCTTTCTAACATGCCGAGTAATCAACACATTCGACGAACCTACATTCTTCTCCAGCATCAACTCAAATAACTTATTCGCAACTCCAAAATGACTGATCTCATTGAGGTCCAGCCCATTAGGGTGGATCCAACTTTGGTAATTAATCAAACATAATTTCAAGTTTGGTTGAATAAGGAAAAAAATTTTCAATAAGAAACAAAAACAAAGTTTTTGTTTTGAATAAGGAATGAGTTGGCAGCTGGTTAATTAAATAGAAACAAAGTTCTATTTGAGGCGGTGTTGGGCGGCTGCAAACAAGTATAAATAGGTGCATAAACATAGTTTTATTCATAGTGTTTTCAGATAAGCTACTGCGCGAATAAGCAACAGAGAACATAGTATTCTCTTTGGTGTTTGGTGCGGCTGTGTGCGCGTGGACGGTGACTTTGTGTCTGATTCTTTGGGCGCGATTTTATGCGACAAAGTGTGACGCGTGGCTGCGATATCAACTCAGTTTTGTCGATTGATTTGGTAGAAGAAGTTGAAGGAGCTTTTGGGTTAATTTGCTGTGAGGTAACCCGTGTTATTTACTGCTTGTATTACTCAAGCTTTGGGCAAAAGCTTGAGAAGTTATTGTACTTCTTCTTATTTGATTAGTGGATTCTCTCGGATTTGCCCCGTGGTTTTTCCCTTCACATTGAAGGGTTTTCCACGTAAATCTTGGTGTCTCGTTTATTATTGTTTTAGATTATTTCCTTGGTATTGTTTTATTGGTATTTGTCCCAACAAAGTGGTATCAGAGCAATTGTTGGGAGTTTATCAATTAAGCGAGTTGACATGGAGAATAACAACAATATAAGGATGATTAGCCTTAATGGCTCAAACTAAGTTATTTGAAAAGCCAAGATGGAAGACATATTATACTGTAAGGATTTGTACCCTCCAATTGAGGGAGATGCAGCTAAACCCAAGGATATGTCAGAAGAAGAGTAGAAAAAATTAAAAGACTATTGGTCACATCAGGTAATGGTTAAATGATTCGGTATTTCATCATGTGTCAGCTGAGACGTCTGCACATGCTCTTTGGACCAAACTCCAGAATTTATATGAGAGAAAAACCGCTGCAAACAAGGCCTTCTTGATCAGGAAGTTAGTGAACTTGAAATTCAAGGGAGGTAGTTCTATTGTTGAGCACTTGAATGAGCTGCAAAGTGTGGTGAATCAGTTGTCCAACATGAAGATAGTGTTGGATGATGAAATGCAAACACTATTACTTCTTAGCTCATTATCAGATAGTTGGAAAACATTGGTGGTGTCGGTTAATAATTCGGTACTAAATGGACATCTTACCATGGAGTTGGTTACCGGTAGTTTATTTAATGAAGATACTAGAAGGAAGTCTGTCAGTACTGATCATTCCCAAACACTTGTGACTGAAAACAGAGGGAGAGAAAAATATAAGAAATATAATGGTTATGATAAGAACCGTGATAAGTCAAGAGGGAGATCAAAGTCAAGAGATATAAGTTTTAAGTGTCATTATTGTGGTAAACCAGGCTATTTCAGAAAACAATGTTATAGTTACAAAAGAGATTTGAAAGAGGGAAAAGTGAAGAATGGTGATAGTAAAGAAACTACAGCTGCTGTTATTGATGAACCTGTGGCTCTTTTGTATGGCGAAGGTGAATGTTTGCATATTGCAAATGAAGGAAGCGAATGAATTATTGACACTGGTGCATCTTATCATGCAACCCCAAAGAAAGACTATTTCACTACTTATAGAGCAGGAGATTTTGGCAGTGTAAAGATGGGAAACACTAGCAACTCTAAAATAGTGGGAATAGGTGATGTGTGTGTCCAGACTAATACGGGGTGCACGTTGACTTTGAAAGATGTACGTCATGTTCCTGATCTTCATCTGAACCTGATTTCTGGACTTGTTTTTTAAAAACAATGGTATATTAATTATTTTGGTAATGGTGCATGGAAGCTTACCAAAAGTTCATTTGTTGTGGCAAAGGGAAAGGCGTGTTGCACACTATACAAGACTCAGGTGAAATTATGTAAGACTGGTTTGAATGCAGCTGAAGATGGTTCTTCTACAAACTTGTGGCATAGGTGACTTGCACATATGAGTGAGAAATGTATGCAATTCTTAGAAAAGAAGAAATTAATTCCCTCATTGAAAGGTACTCCTCTTAACCCCTGTGATTATTGTTTATTTGGTAAACATCATAGAGTTGCATTTCATAGATCATCAAAAAGAAAATATGGCTTGTTAGATTTGGTTTACACTGATGTTTGTGGTCCCATTGAAGTAGATTCTCTTGGTGGTAATAGATATTTCCTGACATTTATTGGTGATGCATCAAGAAAGGTGTGGATATATTTTCTCAGATATAAGGACCAGATTTTTCAGCTATTCCAGCAGTTTCATGCCAAGGTTGAAAGAGAAACTCCGTCCGTAGTAATAATGGTGGCGAGTACACATCAAAAGAATTTAAAGCTTATTGTAGTAAGCTTAGTATACGGCATGAAAAGACAGTTCCTGGTACTCCACAGCATAATGGGGTAGCAGAAAGAATGAGCCAGACTATTGTAGAAAAGGTGAGATGCATGCTTCCCATGGCTAAATTGCCAAAAGAGTTCTGGTCTGAAGCTGCTAGTACAACTTGTTATCTCATCAACAGGTCTCTTTCAATTCCTGTAGATGATGACATTCCAGAAAGAGTGTGGAGAGGGAAAGATAGTTCATACTCTCATATGAAGGTATTTGGCTGTAAAGCATTTGTTCATGTACCGAAGGAGAGGAGATTAAAGCTTGATGAGGAGGCATCTCCATGTATTTTCATTGGTTATGGAGATGAGCAGTTTGGCTACAGATTATGGGATCCTGAGAATAAGAAATTTATTAGAAGCAGAGATGTGGTATTTTATGAAGATCATACCATTGCAGATTTTGAGAAAGTTGAAAAGCCTAAGCAGATAAATAATGAGGTAGCAGATCTTACACCACTTCCTCCTCCTTTGTCGCATGTTGAAAATGGGGGAGAGATGTCAGATGATATAGTTGGTGACCATAAGCCAGAAAATGAAGTTGTTAATGATGATCATGTAGAAACAGATGAGACTGCACATGAAGAGCAACCCCTTCAGCAAGAAATAGTAGAGCCTCAATTAAAAAGGTTTACCAGAGAGCGCCAACATTCAAAGAGATACCCCAATGATGAGTATGTTTTCCTTATAGAAGAAAGTGAACCGAAATTTTTTCAAGAAGTACTAGATCATAAAGATAAAGATAGCTGGATGAAAGCTATACAAGAAGATATGAGTTCCTTGCATAAGAATGGTACTTATGATTTAGTTGAGATTCCAGAAAGTAGAAAACCTTTGAAGAACAAATGGGTGTACAAATTGAAAAAGGATGGTGATGGAAAGAATGTGAAACACAAAGCTCGGTTAGTGGTAAAAGGCTTTGTGCAAAAGAATGGGATAGATTTTGATGAGATATTCTCACTCGTGGTGAACATGACATCCATTAGAGCGGTGTTAAGTCTTGTAGCTAGCCTGGATTTTGAGATTGAGCAGTTAGATGTTAAAAAACTGCATTTCTTCATGGGAATTTGCATGAAGAAATTTACATAGCACAACCAGAGAGTTTTGAAGTGAAAGGGAAAGAACATATGGTTTGCAGATTGAAGAAAAACCTTAATGGATTGAAACAAGCTCCGAGACAGTGGTATAAGAAGTTTGACTTCTTTATGGTAGGACATGGCTACAAGAGAACACTTATAGACCATTGTGTTTATGTTAGATATTTTTCGCCCGGTAGCTTCATTATTCTCTTGATTTATGTTGATGATATGCTAATTGTTGGAAAAGATGTTGATATGATTGGCAAGTTGAAAAAAGATTTGTTTAGCTCTTTTGATATGAAAGACTTGGGGCCAGTTCAACACATTCAGAGGATGAAGATTATACGTGACAGAAAAATTAAGAAGTTGTGGTTGTCACAAGAAAAGTATGTTGAAAAAGTACTTGAAATGTTCAACATGAATGATGCTATGCCCGTGAATACTCCACTTACTAATCACTTCAAGTTAAGTGCCAAGTTATCTCCCCGTACTGATAAAGAAAAGAAGCATATGTCAGGTATTCCATACTCCTCTGCTGTAGGGTGTTTGATGTATGTTATGGTTTGTACAAGACCAGATATTGATCAAGTAGTCGGTGTTGTGAGTAGGTATTCAGAAAATCCAGGAAAAGAACATTGGGCTGCAGTTAAATGGATTATGAGATATTTGAAAGGTACTACAAAGCTTTGGTAATTCAAGAGTTGTGTTAGAAGGGTACACAGATGCAGATTTTGCAGGTGATTTAGACAAGAAGAGGTCGACTTCAGGTTATGTTTTCACTTTTGCAGGGGGAGCTGTAGCTTGGCAGTCTAGATTGCAAAAGTGTGTTGCTTTGTCAACTATTAAAGCCGAGTATATTGCCATTAATGAAGCAGGGAAGAAAATGTTATGGTTGAAAAGATTGCTCAAGGAGCTAGGTGTGAATCAGAATAAGTATGTGGTGCATTGTGATAGTCAGAGTGCTATTGAGTTGAGTAAGAATGTCATATACCATGGACTTACCAAGCATATTAATACACGTTACCACTGGATACATGATGTGCTTGAGAAAAATTGTTTCCATGTTGCAAAGATTCATACTAGTGAAAATCCTTCCGACATGATGACAAAAGTAGTTCCAAAAGGAAAACATGAGTTCTGTAGAGAACTCATTGGAATGGCTTAATATGATTAGGCGGTGAGTCTTCCCTAATGGTCTGGAGGGGGAGATTTGTTGAGGTCCAGTCCATTAGGGTGGATCTAACTTTGGTAATTAATCAAACATAATTTCAAGTTTGGTTGAATAAGGAAAAAATGTTTTCAATAAGAAACAAAAACATAGTTTTTGTTTTGAATAAGGAATGAGTTGGCATCTGGTTAATTAAATAAAAATAAAGTTCTATTTGAGGCGGTGTTCGGTGGCTGCAAACAAGTATAAATAGGTGCAAAAAACAGAATTTTATTCATAGTGTTTTCAGATAAGCTACTGCGTGAATAAGCAATAGAGAACATAGTATTCTCTTTGGTGTTTGGTGCGGCTGTGTGCGCGTGGACGGTGATTTTGTGTCTGATTCTTTAGGCACGATTTTGTGCGACAAAGTGTGACGCGTCGCTGCGATATCGACTCAGTTTTGTCGATTGATTTGGTAGAAGAAGTTGAAGGAGCTTTTGGGTTAATTTGTTGTAAGGTAACCCGTGTTATTTACTCCTTATATTACTCAAGCTTTGGACAAAAAACTTGAGAAGTTATTGTACTTCTTCTTATTTGATTAGTGAATTCTCTCGGATTTGCCCCGTGGTTTTTCACTTCACATTGAAGAGTTTTCCATGTAAATTTTGGTGTCTCGTTTATTATTGTTTTAGATTATTTCCTTGATATTTGTCCCAACATTTATCATAGCCCTTGATCATAGCATTCCAAAAAGCAAGCGTTTTCTCAGACATTTCACCAAAACTAATGGCCACACTGTGAGTACATATGAAGTAATGCATTCTGGAAAAAAACTCATCAAGACAGAAACCGGCCTTGAGAGCAGTGCAATGTATCTCCATTCCCTTCTTACCAACACTCAACCTAGAGAAACCATCATCCTCATCATCTTCTTGCATCAAAGACGTTCTACTGCAAGCCTTGAGGACGAATGGGAAAGTAAAACTATCATACTTAATGTTAATGTACTGCATTGGTGGTAGATGTGAATTGCTTTGACAGGACAAACGCTTTGAGAGTAAGCTCTGATCATGTTGTAGCAGAGAAATGGGTTTTCCGGGATTGTCTAACTGGCGAGGAAACCAGCGAGGAAACGCGCGAGGAAACCATCCCCCTCCCTCGCTGATTTCCTCGCCAATTAGAATTCCCCCAGAAAATGTCTATTGCATACTCGAGACTGCTTGAAGGTGATAAAGCAGAGAAGATGAGGTGAAAAACCTGATATGGATATAGGGGGTGAGGTTGGCCTTAAAAACCTTTTTGAAATTCTTCTATTCATGAACTTCGAGCTTTCCAAATTTATGAATGATCGAGTTGAGTTTCAAATGAGTTGGGAGAACTAGAAAATTGGGTATGGGTAAAGGTGACAAGTGTTAAAGTGGAAACCCTTGCTGAAACTAACAAGAAAAGTGTTAAGGTGAGGAAATGATATCATGATTTGAATGCGCAAGTTTTGTTTCCCCAACCATTACTTTGCCCCCTCGCCCTTGAGGGGAACATGAGAACCCAATGATGGATGTCCCTCTATAGTGTTTAAACCTATTCATCCTTTCCTTCTAAAGTGTCTTAAAATCCCATCGCATTCTTCCAGCTTGAACCTACCTTACTCATAACCTAAAATGGCTTCTCACGAGATGATTGCTTTACCCACAAAGCATACATCATTGTTTGATGACACCATTTTGTTTCATGAAAAATTGGAAAATGGGAGAGCCTGATATGATAAGTTGGAACGTGTTCACTGCAATTTTCAAGTTGAAATATCTCAAATACAAAAATTCTACAGCATTTATGTGAAACTCACAAAGATTGTCCTACTCGTGTTCATTACCTTGCTGCTCTCAAAGATTTTGCTACAGAAAAAAACTGTCAACAAATTTTATCATATGAAAAAGATGAATGTATGTCACTGATAAGAGCACCTCCAATAGGTTCTCTAAACAAAAGATGAAGAAGATGCCACATTTTAGAGAATGGAAACCCAGCAACCCAGCAGTAGCTAGGTTCTATATATCTGAGAGGGATCCTTCAAATTCAGAGGATCCCTATGATCTTTAGTAGTGCCTCAGAGGTCTCCCACGCCCACAGTAGACCAGTCCTAATTCTCATTTTAATGATTCTTCCACAATCAAATTCATTATATCCTTCAAGATGTTCAAAGAAATGCTTTTTCTTTACAGCCTGACGAAGCTGAAAAAAAGAAATAACGTCCTTTCTACAACAAGATAGGGTTGTCAACAACAATGGGAATAACATCCTTTCTAGAGTAATGGACACCAATACTAGGAAATGATAGGAGCGCAAGTGGAAGATTTCTATTAAGATAAACTGGAATCTTAGACCTGAGGAATGTCAATTTTTTACAAATGTTGTTAAAAAACGCTGATGCCGCTAATAAATTGTAATCATAGTCCTAGCATCTGTTTTTGCTTGATCTGTGTTTGTGACTGATGAATCCATACCCAGAAGATGCGAAACAGGTGCATATAGTTGAAGTCTTGAGGATGCCATAAGAACAAAATGGAAGTATGCCTATTTCTCAGTTAATGTCCCATCCACATACACAAAATCTCACAAACAAACCCATCTTTCATGTGTATCATTTAAAACAAACCAATGGCAAGTTTGCACTACATGGCCCTAAGTATTCATTTCTTGTTCTGACTTTGTTTCAGGGGGATCAGTAGAAGTAGTAAATAGTTCACTTTCATTTATCATATTGCTTATGGCAGTTTGCATGGCATGGCCCTCAGTATCCATTTCTTGTTCTGACTTTCTTTCTACGGCCATATTCAATCTTAGGGGCCTTCCTTCGAACTCCTGCATGCATATAGACATAAGCGATATGATAAATGAAAGTGAAGAATGTGATGCAAAACATTATGATGTTTTTAAGTCAATGCTTACCACTCCATTCATTGCACTGAGTGCTGACTGTGCCTCCACTGCCTATTCAAAGGAGATGAATTCAAACCCTCTGGACCTGCCAGAGTCCCGATCATAGAGGACTTTGGCACTCAATACACCTGGCTGCCCAGCAAGGACGTCGTTGAGTCCCTAGGAAGTGACTACCAGGCGAGGTTGCCTGCATAAATTTTGTACGGCCTGTCAACGAAGCCCTTGTAGCTGCTATGTATCTTCGAGATCATTATCTCCCTTTCTCGTCCCCGTGGCACTTCCGGAAAATTCACTTTTACAGTACGACCACCTACTTGCTGTAATTACCAAACATCACCAAAAAAGTAGTCGTAAATAGCTATCTTCTTCATAAAGTCTATGTATATGGAGAATAATATACTTGAGCATATTGGCAATGAGGCATCAAGAAAGGATAATAGCGGTGTCCTGGGAGAGTGGAGTTAATGCTTTATCCATGTTGTCACTTGTCAGGGCGAGGCGAGGCACTCCAAGGTGAAGCCTTTTCCTTTAATGAGTAGAGTTTAAGAAATTTTGGTGTCGCCTTCGCCTTGACTAACGTTTGACCCATAGTGCTTTAAGGTTAGGGCGAGGTGCTTTGAAGTAAAAAATAGAGCCTTGGTGGAACCCCCAAGAGTATGCTGCCTCATGCGATTGCTACTAGAGATCCCAAACTATGATCCTCAAATGGTGTGAACTTGAACATTTAAAAGATAATATCAAAGTTATTCAAAGTCGACCTCTAATAAGTCTTGAAGTAACATGAGATTGATCAGAACTAATTGAAATTGACTGATGATCACCAAATAGGCAAATACAATACTCACTACCACTCTATAGTATCGGTCTTGTAAAAATCCAAAAGAAATATATATACTTCTGTGTTGTCTCTTAAGCTGCTCTTTCTGTGGTTGGTGTCGATCTGAGTCGTATGTGGAAAAGCCCAAAATTAAAAACTTACTTCAAAACCCTGTTTTTCTCTTATAGTCAACCGCCAATACAAGTAACTTTCCCATTTAACCAATTTGACCTACACCCAAGGGAATTTTTGATAAACTCAACTCGCTTGAAAACCCAAGTAGCAATCAATTGGGGATGTGATTATACTATTAAATGTTGTTCTACCGTTTGCATTTACTTACTCTAGTGCCACAGGCAAGTAAGTGGCGGTTACTTACAACCTTTTCTTCAATAGATGAATGGAATAGCGTTTAAAATTTGTTGACGAAGTCATTGTAGTTGATTATTCACAAGAGTGATAGCGTACTTGTTTAGATGCCTGCTCAACGATCTTAACCCTATGCATTGTACTAATCAGCTTGACCCTTGTTGTCTACTAATATTCCTTATTCCGAAAATGGAAAAAAAAAAGAAAGAAAAGATGTCAGGAGTTCCAATCACTAAATTGGTAGGTTGAATGAGTATCGAAATCCACAGGATCAATGAAGCAAACATTTAAGGTGAATTATCCAATGAAAAATTTCCAAAACATACATGTAAATGAACAATAAAATATAGGAATTGATGAAAGAAAAGAGATTGATAGGTTAGGGGTGACATACATATCCATCATGCATCTGAATAGCTTCTTTCGCTCGTCTACGCTGCCCATTGTCACAAATGCAAACCCTCTACTTCCGTCTGTGACTCGATCATAAACTATCTACACACACAATGTGAGTTAAAACCCAATTATTCAACAATAACATCATATAATTGATCGATAAAGTGTAGAGAATAAGTTAAAATGTTACCTCAACAGATGCAACTTGACCAGCTTCAGTGAAGAGTTGGGTGAGTTGGGACAATCTGCTTCCTTACTCAGCTGGTATTCGCCTTTTCCTTTAACATTTTCTTCAACTAGAGGGTTGCCCCAGCTGTGGAAGGCGTGGAATTTGTGAGAATGGGAGAGGTGGGGGTTAGTGTTAAGGTTTTGATTTTGAGGAATCTGATGGAGTTTGGTTTGGAGAAGAAGAGGGGTTGAAGGAGACCGAGAGGACGAACAAAACAACTGCTGCTGTAATTGTGATTATAGCAGTACCGATGATGCATCAAATAAGACTTTAATCACGATCATACACATGACAAAAATCATCTATCACGAGTAACAAACACTTCAATCTCGACACGGATAATAGGCCCGATTCAAGAAGCCCGAAAAGAGAGACCCAATCACTAAAGTCCAAAAGGGCCTTTGATAATAAATCGTAATGGAAGGCCTGAATTCAGACCCAACAGATTTCTTCCCTAAAAGAAAAGAAACATTACAGAGGAGACAAATCATGGTGAGAATCACTCCCCTAAGGACGTATCTCAATGAAGAAGGAGACCGTTCCAAAGAACGTTTCCCCTCATCACGCCTACATGCTTAAGTCACGCAGGAATTAATGACGAACATTATGGTAAGGGGGGAACATTCGACAAAATGTATGCAAATTCAATTGAATTATACTCTGTCCAAATCTAGTCTTTTCCCACATATTAACTGACTTAAGCATCGGAGTGCCTTCGGCCACCAAAAAAGTGGTCTTTGGCAATCAAACCTTATTTTGCAGGTCAGATCTCTAGGAGACTGGATTTGAATGCATAAGTTTGGCGCTGTCCGTGGGGAACCAAAGTTTCCTCTTCTAAAGACAGTCTTTTGTTAGGAATTTCCTTAGCGCGAATCAGTAACAGAAAGATTTAGTGTTAATGGAACATACTACAAACTCTCAGCTTGGAAACAATCAAGGCAACATTTCCGCTAGTGAGACTGAATGACCAATCAAACATATCTCAAGTCCAACACCAAGAAAACCATATGCCAAGTAATGTTGTATCACCACATGGAATGATGGCTCAACCATCCCAGACATCTAGCGGTACAATGACAGATCCCCGTGTTGACCAACTCTTGGTCCAGATGGATTATCTGGTCAAAGTAGTTGAAAAGCTCACTCAGGAACGTGCCCAACCTGTCGAACATGACCAAACGCCACTTCAGCAAAATTTCGCCAACCACGTTCGAGAGAACCATGAAGCTTCTACCAAGCTTTGAAGAACAAACTTTGAAGGCAGTGAATCACAAGGAGATGGCTCCTAGACTAATGAAATTCTTCCAGAAGTTCCATTTAGGATTAGAGTTACAAATTCCGACGTGCTTTATGAGTTGGCTATGCCACCATTCACCGCACTCATGAAGACCCTCTGCAGAAAAAGTTCACTCCCCAAAGTTTGAAACTCGCGATGACACTACTGATCCGTCAGACCATCTATGACATTTCCACCACATGATGGCACTGAAAGAAATCACAGAGTCCATTTTGTGTCGAACCTTTCCGACCAGCCTAACGTCCACAATGATGAGTTGGTTCAACAGTCTTCCACCTAGATCAATGGATTATTTTCAAGCATTGGCCATGGCCTTCATCACAAGGTTCATTTGCAGTCAGCGGATAAGAAAGGGCCCACATTATTTGCTTCACATCAAACAAAAGCCCGATGAAACTATCAGGGAGTACATTACTCGTTTTACTGATGAGTTAACTATGATCGATGGATGCAGTGACGACATGACCATTGCCACTTTCACCTCCGGATTAAAAATAATTGTTTTACAGTTCTCTAAACCTGGATCCTTCAAGGATTATGACGACCTTATTGAAAACTGCTAAAAAATATATCACCCTTGAGGAGATGTTTGTCGCCAAGAAGAAGAACGAGTAAGAGAAAATAGCCTTTCCAAAAAATCAGGAGAGGAGAAAAGAAGAGATGATAGGCCACAAGAGGAAAGTGGCCAGTCGAAAAGACATCGGACCAATGGCAAGTACGAATTTAGCAAATAAGAACTCGAAAAGCTGTAATCCGGAAAAACGGACAAGAACAGTCAATGAATGCAGTCAACACGAAGTATAAATCGTTTACGGCTTTGAAAACGAGTCGAGCAAATGTTGAGAAGTCCATGGCAAGTTGGGAGGACGTTAAATGGCCACTCAATCTGAGAGAAGATCCGACTAGGTGAAATAAGAACAAGTATTGTTCTTTCCACAAGGACCACATACACGATACAGAAGACTGCTACAACTTGAAGGATGAAATTGATTATCAGATTAAAAAATGACGACTCGGTGAATTTGTCGGATTGAAAGACAAGCAATCTAAAAGGAAAAAGAAAGCGGACGTTACCACGGGGTCGAATGAACAATCCAGAGAGCTGATATACGTCTTGCATGATGTACCTAGAGAGAATGAACGATCTAACCGATCATAGAAGTGATTAATTCAGGATTTACGAATGAGGATCCAATACCCGAACCTTTTTACTCAGCGCACCAGAATCGACCACCCAACTCTAACCTTTTCCATAAAGGATGCACAGAGAGTTCATTTCCCGCACAATGATGCCCTCCTGATCTCGGTTTTGATAGCCAAATGGGAGATCAAACGAGTACTAGTCGACACAAGCAACTCAGCCAACCTTCTGTACCTGACAGAATTACACAAGATGTAATTCAGTGTAGAGATGCTTACACCTAACGACTAACCAATGGTAGGTTTTAGTGGAGAACAATGCCGCCTACTCGTTGTCGAGCACCATCCGCATACAACATTCTTCTAGGAAAACCTTGGCTACACGACATGGGTGCAATGTCCTCTACCATGCATCAATGTCTGAAGTATCATACTGATGACGACGTCGGGATCATCAAAGGAAATCAGCCAGCTACGCGTGAATGCCACTACACAACATTGAAGGCCCCAAACAAATAACAATCACAGTCACAACCAGATGAGCCATTACAACAACCTGGTCAATTACAGAAGAATCACTGCCTACCAAAGGACGATGCAGGTCTAGTTAGCCCAAGAGGCAAAACAAATACTGGACAACTGGAAGAAGAAACAACAACAGTCCATCTGGATGGTGAAGAGGGAAGAAAAATAGTCTGTATTGGCACAAAACTTTGCTTCGAACTAAGTAGTTGATCCTACTGCTGAAAGATAACCATGGCATTTTCGCCTGAACAATGAAGGACATGGTAGGCATTGACCCTTCAGTCATAGGTTGCAAGTCAACCCGAATAAGAAATTAGTCTGGCAGAAAAGAAGGTCAAATGCCCTAAAACGTTCAAGCAATCAACGAGGAGGTGCATCACTTAATGAAGGCAGAGATGATCTAGGAACCCAATACCCAGACTAGCTGGCCAACATAGTTCTGGTCAAGAAAAAAATGGAAAATGGAGGTTATGTGTAGACTACACGGACCTAAACAAAGTCTGACCGAAAGACAACTTTTCACTCCCACGAATAGATCAGATAGTGGACGCCAATCCCGAACACGAGCTTATAATCTTCATGGATGCATACTCTGGTTACAACCAGATACAAATGCACCCACTAGACCAAGAGAAGAGATATTTCATAAGAGAAAGGGGTATGTATTACCATCGAGTGATGCCATTCAGAATAAAAAATGTGGGAGCCACGTATCAACGTCTTGTGAATAGAATGTTCAGATATCAAATTGGCAAGAACATGGAGGTGTACATCCACGACATGCTACTCAAGAGCCCACACAAAAAATGACCACATAAAATACTTGAGCAGGCCTTCTCCCAGCTCCGAAAGTACAAAATGAAACTGAACTCAGAAAAATGTACGTTCGGAGTAGAATCAAGGAAATTCCTCGAGTACATGGTCAATCAGAGAGGGATTGAAGCTAATTCAAAATAGATACAAGCGCTCATCAACATGCAGTCACCTACTAACATCAAAGATGTATAAAGCTTCAACGATGGGATAGCGACCTTAAACAGATTCATCTCCAGATCATAGACATTTGTCTTCCCTTTTTCAAAATCTTGAAAGGGAACAAAACATTCAAGAAAATTGAAGAATGTGAAAAGACTTTCCAAAGCCTAAAGGCGTACATGGGAAGTATTGAACTACTATGAAAGCTAAACACAGGAGAAACGTCATACTTGTATCTATCAGTGTCCGAACATGTAGTTAGCTCAATACTAATACGAGAGGAAAACAACACGCAAAAGCCAATCCACTACATCAGCAAGACATTTGCGGACGCTAAAGTCAATTACCCATCTCTGGAGAAACTAGCACTCGCCCTGGTCGTGTCTAAAAAAAAGCTACGACCATACTTTCAAGACCACCCCATCACTGTCACGACCGAACAACCATTTCAGCCGATACTGCACAAACCAGAGCTATCTGGAAGAATGGTGAAGTGGGCAGTAGAGCTCGGTCAGTTCGACATCAGTTATGCTCATAAGGCTGATTAGCATACTTCATCGCTGAGTTCACGAGCTTCAACGAACATCGATTGGACAACAACCAAGAGAGAGAAACCACTAAATCAATTACTCACAAATGGATCCTGGACTGTGATGGAGCATCTAACTAAAGGGGAATGAAGCTGAAATAATTCTGTACAATTCGAAAGAAGTGACATTGGAAAATGCAATAAAATTCAGTTTCAAAGCCTTAAACAACGAGGCAGTGATAGCCGGATTACAATTGGCCAAACACCTCAGAATAAAAGAACTCAACATTTTCACTGACTCCAAATTGGTGGTCAACTAGTTTAACGAAAAATTCCAAGTCAAAGATGCACGGATAAAAGCCTATCATCAAAAGAAAAGTGAGTTGATTGAAAGCTTCAAAGCAATAATCGTTCAATGATGCGCAAGAGCGGAAAATGACAGAGTTGACAGCTTGGCCAAAGAGGCATCACAAGCTAAAGAAATTGATAATCCATTCGTCACAGTACAGGAGAACTCAATACTGGAAAACCAAACGCAATAAACATGTACGTACGTACATGTTATTAGTAGACAATTATATGACTTCAATCCTGACGCATGTACAAAGCGGAACACTACCAGCGAATAAGATGGAGGCCTGTAAAGTATGAAACAGAGCAACACGATACACACTAATTAACGACATACTCTACAAAAGGTCTGTTACAGGTCCGCTGCTAAGATGCCTTTCACCCAGCGATGCTGACTATGTTTTACGAGAAATTCATTTGGCATATTTGGGAACCATCCAGAAGGAGGAACATTAGCTCACAAAGCCTTAACATTGGGATACTACTGGCCAACAATGCAAAAAGACGTAAATGAAGTAGTGCGGACTTGGACAAATATCAATGATTCGCTCCATACACTCACATGCCAGGCCAAAACCTAATCCCTATGAGTAGTACGTGGTCATTCGCGCAATGGGGAATGGACATCATAGGACCGCTTCCAATGTCCGACAGAAAGAAATCCCCCTCATGGTAGTGGATTACTTTACCAAATGGATAGAGGTAGAACCATTGGCAAAGATAGGAAAAACTCAAATTGAAAACACTCTCTTGAATGACATAATATCCAGAGTAATTGTCACTGACAATGGAAAGCAATTTGAAGGCATAAAAGTCAAAAAGTTGTGCGAAAACTTAAATATCAAACAACACTTCTTAGCACCCGCCCATCCACAAGCCAACAGACAAGCAGAGGTGACCAACAAGACCAACAAAACAATTCTAGAAGCAACAAAAATAAACTCAAAGCATCAAATGGATTGTGGTTATCCGAATTGCTAGGCATCCTATGGGCCTACAAAACAATAAAAAGAATTCCAACCGGAGAAACGCTGTTTGCCCTGGCATACTGATCAGACGCAGTGGTACCAGTAGAAATTGGCATGCTAACATTCATAATCAAAGAGTTCCGAACATAAGATAACAACTAAGCAATACGAGTCAGACTAGACCTTATTGACAAGAAACGAGAAAAAGCTTCATCAAAACAGCAGCCTACCAACGAAGAATGGCAAGTTACTAAAATAAAAAAAATAAAGCCTCGCACATTTAACATCGACGACTAGGTGCTTAGAAAGGTCCAACTCAATAGAAAAGAACCATGGCGCGGGTAAACTGATTCCAAACTGGGAAGGACCATACAAAGTGGTAAAAATCAACAGACCAGGAACATACTGGTTAGAAGATTCGATGGGTGAACAACTAAAAAACCATGGAATGTCGAACACTTAAAGAAGTATTATCAATAAACTTCAGAATTTCAGGAACCTTTCATATCGTATTCCAACAATCTAATTCAGTCGGGACATCAAAGTCAGATTAGGAATTTACTCGTAAAACTTTTGGCCAACTAACATGTCAGCCACGAAGTGTATTTAAAACTCTGGACGTATAAGTCAGACTATTTTGTAAATCTTCTAGCCTGACTAACATGTCGGACCATGAAGTGTACTTTCAAGTCTAGACGTATAAGTCAAACTTACTCGTAATTCTTTTGGACCGACTAACATGTTGGACCACGAAGTGTATTTAAAAGTTCAAACGTATAAGTCAGACTTACTCATAAAACTTCTCGCTGACCAACATGTCGGACCACGAAGTGTATTTAAAATTCTGGACGTATAAGTCAGACTTACTCGTAAATCTTCTGACCTAACTAACACTTCAGACCACAAATTGTACTTTAAAGTTTGGATGTATAAGTCAGACGTACTCGTAAAACTTCTGGCCGACTAACATGTTGAACCACTAAGTATATTGAAAAAGTTTGGACGTTCAAGTCAGACTTAATAAAAAATCTTTTGGCCAGGCCAACATGTCGGACCACGAAGTGTATTTAAAAGTTTGGACGTATAAGTCAGACTTACTCGTAAATCTTTTGGCTTGACTAACATGTCAGACCACGAAGTGTACTTATAATTCAGAATTACTCGTAAAACTCCTAGCCTACTAACATGTCGAACTACGATGTATATTCAAAAAGTCTGGCCGTATAAGTCAGACTTAATAAAAAATCTTCTAGCCCGACCGACATGTCGGACCAAGGTGTATTTAAAAGTCTTGACGTATAAGTCAGACTTACTTGTAAATATTCTTGCCCGACTAACATATCGGACCACGAAGTGTACTTAAAAGTTTGGACATATAAGACAAACTTACTAGTAAAACTTCTAGTCGATTAGCATGTCGGACCACGAAGTATATTAAAAAAGTCTAGACGTATAAGTCAGACTTAATAAAAAATCTTCTGGTTCGACTAACATGTCGGACCACGAAGTGTGTTTTAAAGAGTTTGGACGTATTAGTCAGACTTAATAAAAAATCGTCTGGTCCGACTAACATGTTGGACCATGAAGTGTGCTTAAAATAGTCTGAACGTATAAGTCATACTTACTCGTAAATCTTCTGGCTTGACCAACATGTCGGATCACGAAGTATATTTAAAAGAGTCTGGATGTATAAGTCAAACTTAATAAAAAAATCTTTTGCCCCAACCAACATGTCAGACAACGAAGTGTACCTAAAGAAGTCAAGACATTTAAGTCAGACTTAGTCGTAAAAGCCTCTAATCCGATCACTGTATCGGATTACAGAGTACATCTAACAAGTCAGGATGTATAAGTCAGACTCAATCAAAAGTTTCAGACAACTAAGAAGTAAGTTCAAAAATAAAAATTCAGTCAAGTCTAAACTACTAACTTAGACGAAGAGATATACAAAATAAGAACAACAAAGTTAGACTATATTTATTTTCTACGATATGATAACAAGGTTAGTCTAGACGTTAAAAGTCAGGCTACTACTAGAACAATTTCCAAAGACACAGTATATAAGCAGAGACATGCATATCAGAAAATGATCAATATGAAAAAGACAAATAAACAAAAAGCACACAAGTATAAACAAGAAGAGATTCATCGATTATCTATATGGTTACATCCAGGGAGGAAGATACAATGATTGGATATGAGATAGTAGAATTATTCAAAGCAGTGACAGACATAGGAGGTTGACTGTAGCAGTCTGATTAGCGGGAGGAGATGAATTCTTGTCTTCAGAAGGGGTCGGACCCTTCTCTTCAGCAGATGGTGGTGGTGTTTTATATTCACCGACATGATCGGTCAAACGAGACAAGGTATTGACTACAGCAGTAGGATCGGAGGGAGGGAGGAGAAGACGGTTGACCTTCGTCAGCCGGATCACTTGGCGGATCCGAAACATATCCCTCATCATCATCATCCTCAAAGACTTGGTTAGCGAAGTCACAATATTTTGACATATCGCGACCCTCCTCCGACTCAATAAAGTCGACGATGTCAATCCTGCCATCAACAACCCTCTTCTAGTCGGTTGCTTCCGCATCCCTACACCTATCTGTAACCCTTGAAAGCTTATTCTTTGTCGACACAAGCTCCCCTTCAATCATGGAAAGCCTTGTAGAAGTTTCTGCTTTAACAAAAGAAAGCTCAATGGTCAGCTGTACTACTCGTTCCTCAGCAGTGTTATGACAAACATAATGCTCATAAGCAACATGCATTGCTTCATCACGACCAATTTCTCACTGGACAACTCCCTCTCAACAACATCCAACCGATCTCGCAGCCTGTTCATCTCATTCTCCGAGGTTTCAAGTTCAGTAGTAAACTTGTCCCGGATAAACTCTGCTTCCTTCAACAAAGGTCAAGCAACATCAATTGCCTTCTCATGCTCCGCATGTTCCACCTTCAGCTCATCAGATTGGTGTAGAATGTGAGAAAGCAGCAACGCCTACCCTGCCATCTTCCTCTCCACAACTGCCACATGATCACATGTTGCCTTGTAATCTGACCCCATCATCCCAGCATAAGTGAAGTGATTCATCACCTTAATGATTTGTTTAAGACCCTGGTCGAGGTAATCACTAAGCCAAAGCACTGGCATCAAGACCCTCTCAACCAAATGCTTATGCTACGAGACGATCCGATTACGCGCACTATCTTCGATGTCTATCTTAGATAACTAATTGAACTTCTCCGAGTTAACACGGATCTCTCCAGGGACATGCTCTTTCCAACCAATCCATGGATGAAGGGCAGTGGGATCCAGAAGAATTGAAGCCCCGGCTCTAGTAACCGGATTGACATTAAGAATGGTGGTTATGACGGAAGTACCACTCTTACCATTCTTATTCAGGACAGCAGTGGCAGGCGTGGGACGAGCAGGAAATGAAGCAAGCAACTCCGCTACATCAGCAGCACGAGTTGGAGAAGGGGAAGAAGGATACTTGGAACTCTAACCGCGATCAACTTCAACCTCGTCAAACATAGGGTTGTAGTCAAAGTCTGCTATGGTCTTCGTGCAATTTGGATCACGAGACATCTCCAGGGCAAGTTGCATCATCCTATTATTGATTACACAAGGATCATCATCTGAAAACTTGGAAAGATTGGGCACACTGTGAGTAGAGATGAGGGTCCTCTCATACTTGTCCAACGGACGGGAGACCTCCATCTTACTTCTCTCCATAGCTCGATTCAGCTCTTTAGCTTTCCGAGCAGCAAGACGAGAATTGTCTTCATCACTTTTTCAGTTGAATTTGGACGAGAAGCAGCACGAGCAACACCCTGAACAAAACTAACAAGTCTCTTCTGCTTTGGAATGCGGCTAGGACTAATCACTAGCTTCTTTGATGGGCTGGTAGGCTTAGGGGCCTTCCTCTTCCTGGTTGTCGAACCAGCACCACCAACAACACAAGAGCATCAAGATCCATAACTTTCTTAACGACACTCATTTTCCCATCAATGCTAGCATCACTAATGCTAACATGAATATTATGTTTATCCGCCTAGTCAGAGATGACGAGATGGCCAACACGAGCAATAGTGACTTCATAATTTCAATGCTCCGGAAACGCAACACGTTTTGCTTCGTTCATATTGTACAAACTACTACGCTCAACGACATCCAGGAGAGAAAAATCTTCCACAAGGGCATGAGGAAGAAAAAAAATCTCTCACGGGCTCCCTGCTCCACTGCAGTCAGATGCAGTTTACTCCACTTCCTGGGTTCTCCGAACGTCCATAAAATGGGCTGGTTTTGAAGTTTGAAATATTCAGATTCCATAGACGCATAAAACCAAGGCTTCGCCCATGACCTATAATTGTCCTTAAGCCTCCCAAAGCAAGCAGGTGAAGAGAGAAAGCAAATACGACTACTGCTTACCAAAAGCCTTACTACAGAGAGCATAGTCTTTTCGTTTGAGGGAATGCTAGGTAGAAGGGCTCTCACCATGGTTGCAACCATCACCCTCCAGCCATTGGGACCCATCTGAGCAGGAGCAATGCCCGGAAATTCCAAATAAGCCTAGAAGATCTCTGGAGCCGGAAGTCGAAGACTTGACTAGAAAATGTCAAGATAAAGTGTAATGTAACTATGCCTCGGACGAGCAGGACTTTCATCGATCCCAGGTAAAACAATCTCTAAATCATACGAAAGAAATAATGCCTAACAAACATAGTCCAAAGTCCCTTATATCGTCTGCCTAGGTTCGAAGAACGACTCACAAGCAACAAGTTCATCCCCACTCAGAAATCTGTTACAAGGCAAACCGTCGTCTAATCCGCGCCGTGCACGTGTCATGATAATCTCGTCGGTAGATCTAATCGGGCGTGATCACCCACCCAATCTGGCAAAGCCCAGACAACACTAAGCCCACTTTGGTAGAATCCAGAAGGTTGGATGATAGGCTTATAAATGAAACATTTAACCCCCCTAATTCTATAATTGTTATGTCCTATTAATTAATAAAATATTCTCATTACGTGTATTTTGTGTATAATGCAGTAATTCAAGTGTTAATAATCAAACATACACAAAATGGCACAATAAGGCTAAGTTCAACAACAAAGCCCATTGGATGATAAACACATGCATTATCAAAGACTTTCAAGCCCAAGGTCCATGAAGTCAAGCCCACAAAACACCATCATTTATGGATCTCGAGAAAATTAATTTGAAGATTTGGACATCCTAGCCAAAAGAAATCACTACATATTCCACCACCCATTCTCCATATATTCCCTTATCTTTTTCATATTTTATTCTTATTTTATTTCACCATATTCTTTTATATTTTCCTTATTCCACCATCTCATCATATTTCATTAACTTTTCCCTATTTTATTCCACCTCCCATTCTACCATCTCACATTTCTTCACCTATAAATACCCCATGCTTGGAGTATAAAGGGGAAAATTTGGAAGAAAATAAGATTGAGAGTTAGAGATTTAGAGTCTTGAAGAGTTTTACTTGTAAGTTTTCCATTTTCTTTATGTTTATTATCATGAGAAACCTAAGATTTACCATGAGTGGCAAAACACCCTCTTAGGGTGTGAGTGAGCCGCATGGGAGGATGACCTCAATTAGATATTCTCAAGGTATTTTCTTCCATGTAAATTAAACCAACTTTGTGATTAACATACTCTATGTACTTGAATGTCAATGATTAATGAAATCAATGGAAGTTTTGTTTTTCATAATAATGGATACATTTCTTGCTCTTGCTTTCATCTTTCTTAAAGTCATAGATTCAAGATGTCTTCACTAGTATGAGTCTAACAAACCCACCCCTTTAATGCTTTAACTATGATCGTAGTATAAGGTTATACATGATTAGTTAGATATTAGGTATTTCATTTAAGTATGGATTCTTTATATGCTTTTAGATCATGCTTATAATCTTAGAATGATTATCCATTTGGTTTGATTACATAAGCTTCATTGTATAATTTCTCATCGTTAGGTGAGATGAAAACCTATCTAAGGATGAGTTATGGTTGGAAGAATAAAATCTTGAGATAAGCCTAAGAGAACCATCAACCCACGATGGTGATCTCTAAAGCCCTAAGTATCTTCATATTTGATTGTAATTTATTTACATAGTTTTTATTTTGCTTTTAGTTCAATCACTTCATACACCACTTATTTTCTAACTAGGTTAAGTTTTAAGATATATTTATAGATTAGTTTTCCGATTTATAGCTTTCCTTGTGGGATTCAACCCGTATTTGCCATTATCTAACTCAATAGATAACCATGCGCTTGAGGTATGATTTGAGATATATCAAGTTTTTGGCAACGTTGCCGGGGAAAACAATGGAAAATTAGAATGCACCTAAAATACTGACCAATCATACCACAAGCGCACACAAAAACTTCGCAAGGTATATAATCACTCAGAGATTTGGCTATTTTCTCTCAAATGTATGTGAATAAGATGAAACAATGAATAAAAGATAATTCGCATAATAGACAAAAAAAAATCAAAATTCGAGAATATAATAAATATGATCTCAAGAAGGAATATCATCCACTGAGAATGTTGATTTCATTCACTACAATATTTCTTAATTCACCATCCACACTTTGGCCATATTTTTCTAAGTATCATACAAAACTTTGACTAGGTTGTAATGAGGCTTAGGAAATGGTAACATTGAAGGTTAAGAACAAACAAAAGTACTTTTGATAAGGTCGGAGGTCTTCAACAAGTGTTAAACTTCATGGATTGGCTTAACTCCTTTTTTCTATGAAAGAGTTACTTCATCTTTGATGTAAAAACAAGGGATATTTCCTTCTTTTTTATAGCCTTGTACAAAATGGAATATGAAGCTCTTTCTACTCTTTTTGGCACTAAGAAATATATACTTATTCTATTTATGGTGATAAAAATTTATTTAATCATTCATCTCCAACCTTTCTCAAAAGTACAAGGGTCAATAAAACATAATTGGGTTATTTGGGTTTATCGATTAGTGGGTTAACAACAAAACTGTTAATATGACATGCTTCAAACGGGCTATAAGGGTAAACAATACATGGGTAGGTTAAAAGGCTCAATCTAGGCAAACAATGGCTTTTATTCCTTTCCTAAGAATTACAAGGTTTCTATGCCTTAGGTGAATTTCAGAACTTAATGTAGTGGTGTGATTCAACTTTGATGTTTTATTCTCAATTTTTGAAAAAAATAAAAAATTATAGATATCATGCAACAAGATAATGTAGGACTTAAGAAATTTTGAATTAGCGTATAACCCTCAGAAAGAAGAAATGTTAGAAATCTCATAAGGTTTAAGTTTCCACTATTATCTCATGTTCACCAGAAAATTAATCCACTTATTCAACTTTAAATAAGAACATCGAAGCTAAAACACACTCTCAATGTAAACTCTTAGAAAATGCCTAGCTTGTGAGTAGTACAGACTATTGTCTAATATTGACAAACTACTAACTTTCAAAGCTTCAAATCCTACACTCAAATGTCTTTGCAACTACATTTATGGAACTTAATCTCATCATGGATAAGTACTCGGGTTACAAAGATGAAAAAACAAGTTTTTTTTTTGAGATTTTATTTTAGACATATACCTTGTGAGATTTGAAGTTGAAACAAATTTTCTAGAATGTAAACCAGAGACATGTTCACTTTTAAACTAAAGTGTGCAACAAAGAAGATGACCAAACTCTTAATACAAACTTGAATGAATAATTCCTATGTCTTTTGTGTAGTGCTTACTGAAGTCACTTATTGACTTAATACTAACCAATAAGTTACAAGAATACATCTCTTAAGGCTTACACATTCAAGTAGGAACTCTCCGAGGTTAAATAAGGAAAGAGTTATTTTGACCAATTTTTGAGTCCGGGTCTTGAGTATCACAAATGTTTGTGGATATCATTTCTGAAAACCCTCACGAGACTGCAACTCGTCCACTAGGAGAACCTAGAGGTTTAAAGGCTTGTTACATATGCTAAATGTAATCATGATTCCTACAAAAGTGAGTTAGTTTTTATTTTTCTTTCGCTCAAGGACTAGCAAAATGTAGCTTTGGGGGGATTTGATAGCCTTATAAATGATACATTTTAAGCCCCTAATTTTATATGTGATATGTTCTATTATCTAATAAAATACTCTAATTATGTGTATTTTGGGTATAAAGCAGGAATTCAAGTATTAATCATCAAATATGCACAAAATGACACAATAAGGCTATGTTCAATAATAAAGTCCATTGGAAGATAACACATGCATTACCAATGGTTTTCAAGCCCAAGGTCCATGAAGTCAAGCCTACAAAAGCGCCATCATCTATGGATTTCGAGAAAATTAATTTGAAGATTTGGACATCCACATGGCAACTTCATCCTAGCCAAAAGAAATCTCTACATATTCCACCATCATTCTATATATTCCCTTATCTTTTTCTTATTTTATTCCATCATATTATTTTATCTTTTCCTTATTCCACCATCAATCCCATCATATTCCTTTATATTTTCCTTATTTTATTCCACTACCCATTTTACCATCTCACATTTCTTCACCTATAAATAACCCATGCTTGGAGTATAAAAGAGAGGACTTGGAAGAAAAAAAAAATTGAAAGTTAGAGATTTAGAGTCTTGACGAGTTTTTACTTGTAAGTTTTTCCATTTTCTTTATGTTTATCACCATGAGAAACCTAAGGTTTACCATGAGTGGCTAAACACTCTCTTAGGGCGTGAGTGAGCGCCATGGGAGGATGACTTCAATTAGGTACTCTCAAGGTATTTTCTTCCATGTAAATTAGACCAACTTTGTGTTTAGCATACTCTATGTACTTGAATGTCAATGTTTAATGAAATCAATGAAAGTTTTTTTTTTCATAATAATGTATACATTTCTTGCCCTTGCTTTCATCTTTCTTAAAGTCATAGATTCAAGATGTCTTCACTAGTATGAGTCTAACAAACCCACCCCTTTAACGTTTTAAGTATGATCGTAGTATAAGGTTATACATGATTTGTTAGATATTAAGTATTTCATTTAAGTATGGATTCCTTATATGTTTTTAGATCATGTTTATAATCTTAGAAATAATTATCCAATTTGTTTGATTACATAAGCTTCATTTTATAATTTCTCATTTTTAGGTGAGGTGAGAACCTATCTAAGGATGAGTTATGGTTGGAAGAATAAAATCTTGAGATGATCCTAAGAGAACCATCAACCCATGGTGGTGATCTCTAAAGCTCTAAGTGTCACGCCCCGATTTTCGAAGAAAATGAAAATCCCAAAATCCATGTAGGATTATCCGTTTCCCCCAAAACTCGGGACGTGAAAATTCAATAACAACAGAAACAAATAGCAGCAACAACTAAACATGATTTAAATTACTAAAACAAATAAAACTCTAACCCGGAAAGATTCTGACGTTGCTAGCTCCACTAACGGAACTCCAGTAACGCTGCTCAAAAGTCTCTAAACCTGAAAGGCTAATCGGCTACATTCCCAAAGGAATGTACCCAAGAAGCAAAAACTCACTTAGGTCAGCAATAAAGCTGGTGTGAGAAATCTTCATCCAAAAAATCAATAAATCCACGCGTGATAATATCAAAATAAACAAAAACAATAACCAACCACACCAACAGGTAGTTCCTCAATGAGGCAAATGTGTCATCATCCTAATAAATAAATATGCATTATTTATTACTAATAAATAAAATTTTTGAGTTATCAATCCTCATAAATGCAACAACAATACAATTCATAATCATATTAGACTATTATTGAAATATTAACAAAACACATTTTTCTACCTTTAGGAAGACATGTAGTTCTCATTCAATGGTTGGATGAGCATTTAGTTTCTTCCTTTAAGGTAATCATGCACATACACAAAAAGAAATCTCGCTTCTTTTCCACAATCACACTATCCTCCATGTGTCGAACACACCTCACCCAAGTGTGCCTCCCTTGCCATCGAAACCACTCGGAGCATACATGTTCCAAGTGGGGTGCCACATCGAGGAACATGTCATCTCACCCGAAGTTCGATCCAGGCAAGCGTTTCCTAAATCTATACGTACAACCGAATGCACATGGAACGGTGCACCGATATGCAAGCAAATCTGCATACCCATAATAATATCACACGTATACAAGCAAGTCTGTATACAAATCACATTTTTCACATTTTTTTTTGGAGTTGTGGAAAAGAGCATAAAAAAATAAACTAAAACTCAAAACTCTTTTATGGTGACACTTTGTCAACCATAAATAAATCCACCACAGTATCCACCATTCTTTTGGGGAACAAATAATATTTTCATAAATAAATTTTGTATAACCCAACAGAGATCAAACTCATTCAATATAAGGACACTCCTTAACAAGTTAATTTGGCACAACGATCGATTTCAATGCACCATTATCCAAGGAAACAACAAACAAACAAAAAAAAAAAATTTCTTATGTCAGAATAATACTAGCAACAAAACTGTAACTTCAAACTTGTCTAATTTGGGCAAATCATAAACATCAAAATAATTTACACCAGAAACACACCATATGCTCTATATGAACCCCAATGTAGGTTCATCTATTTTCAGTTTCACTGTTAAGGCAAAACAAGGTGTCAAAAATTCCACTTGAGCTACCACCAACTTCCAACTTCCTTGTAAACGGCTTACAAGTTCAATTAAAAAAACTAATAGTGTTTTTTATACATAGACATCTGATCAAGTGATGTTCTCAAGTACATCACAAAATAACAATTAGGAGTTTTGAGGAAATATACAAGCATAGCAATAATGCTCCATAAAATATGGACCATCTTGTGCAACATGTCATGGACATCATAGTTAACGGATAACGTTTTGCCCAAGGGGTATCTAAAAGTAATTTTTTTTTTTTTTGGAAATAGTACAGTTCAACTTAAGTAATGGATGTCCAAAACCCAACAGTCAGCTACATATTCATATGATGTCATGCAAACTATCCCTATAAGGACAATAACTTTCATTTTTTATTTTTATTTTTATTTTTTTTGAACAGTGACGTCAAATAGGAACAGGGAACATTGATGTCAAACAGGATTAGTGAACATTGATGTCAAAAAGGAACGGGAACAGAAACAGTGATGTAAAACCGGAACAGGAACAGTGAACATTGATGTTAAATAGGAACAAAAACAGTGATGTAAAACCGGAACAGTGATATCAAACAGGATTAGTAACAGTAATAGGAACAGGAACAAGAACTGTAATAGGAACATAAACAGTAATAGTAAAACCGCAACAGGAACAATAACATTGATGTCAAACGGTAACAGTGATGCAAAACCGGAACAGTGAACAGTAATAGGAACAAGTACAGTAATAGAAACATGAACTGTAATAGGAACAGGAACAGTAATAGTAAAACCGCAACAGTAACAGTAACATAAACATGAACAGTGATGTCAATTAGTTTTTTTTTTTTTTTTTTTCATTTAAGGTTTAAATCAAACCAAGATTTCAAATCGATTTTTCATTAAAGATATAAATCAAGCCAACAATGTCAAATCAAATTTTTTTTCTCCATTAAAGATGTAAATAAAATCAAAATGTCCAGGGATAGAGTTTTACTCACCTCTTTTTGCAAGAATCCCAAGATTTGAGCAAATTTCTTCCTTCAGCACCTCCCACCTTTTTCAACGTAAGTTTTCCTTTTCTTCTGTGTGTATTTAGAGAGAAAAAAGAGGCTAGGGTTTAAATGAGTTTTTAATTAGGGTTTATTTGGCTAAACACAACCATCACTCATCTCTTATTCTTTTAACCTTTATTTCCCTCTAACCAATACCCTAACCATTACTTTCATGAAAGCCCAAACTCAAGCCCAAAAAAATTGAATAAAACCCATCAACATTAGGGTTTACAAATTTTTGGCTAAATACACACACACACTTTTCCTATTTAGCAATGGCAAATAAAACAAATCTTTTTCCCAATAAATGAGATTACAATATATGCCCCAATTAATAAATAAAAAATTTTATATTTATTTAATTAGGCGGGTATTACAATATATACAACTCAAAAGAATCTCGTCCCGAGATTCGGAAGAAAAGAAAGTTAAGCGAATTTCAAAAAAATATAACTTGTCAAACGAAAGAAGATTTTAAAACAAAAATTTCAATTGAATTTTTAGTTGCATAAATTTTGATTGTCATTGGAAAAGTAGGGGTGTTACAATATATACAACTCAAAAGAATCTCGTCCCGAGATTCGCGAAAAGGGTTAACTAAAAATTCAAGATAACAAACTGCTACAAGAAAAACGACACGGAATAATGTCATCCACTATTGACATTAAAATAAGTTAGTCACAGAAATCTCATCTCGAGATTCACGAAGAAAAAGAAACAATAATAAAAGTTCAAGGTTCACCCTTGTCACTTTATCTCTAGACAATTACACTACTACTCTCCCATATCCACATTCCGAGGATCACCTAGACTCTACCCCAGCCTAGGCTAACCAAATGCTCTGATGGGCGTGACACTAAGTATCTCCATATTTGATTGTAATTTATTTACATAATTTTTATTTAGCTTTTAGTTTAATCACTTCATCAACCACTTATTTTCTAACTATGTTAAGTTTGAAGATATAGTTAAAGATTAGTTTTTCGATTTATAGCTCTTATTGTGGGATTCGACCCGTATTTGCCGTTATCTCACTCAATAGATAACCATGCGCTTGCGGTATGATTTGAGATTGATCAAATTTTTTGCGCCGTTGACTTATAAATGAAACATTTAACGGCCCTAATTCTATAATGTTATATTCTATTAATTAATAAAATACTCTCATTACATGTATTTTGTGTATAATGCAGGAATTCAAGTGTTAAACATCAAACATACACAAAATGACACAATAAGGCTAAGTTCAACAACAAAGCCCATTGGATGATAAACACATACATTATCAAAGACTTTCAAGCCCACAAAGCACCATCATCTATGGATCTCAAGAAAATTAATTTGAAGATTTAGACATCCACATGACAACTTCATCTTAGCAAAAATAAATCTCTACATATTCCACAATTCATTCTCCATATATTTCCTTGTCTTTTTCTTATTTTATTCCACCATATTCTTTTATCTTTTCGTTATTCCACCATCTCATCATATTCCCTATTTTATTCCACCTCCCATTCTACCATCTAACATTTCTTCACCTATAAATACCCCATGCTTGGAGTATAAAGGAGAAAACGTGGAAGAAAAGAAAATTGAGAGTTAGAGATTTAGAGTCTTGAAGAGTTTTACTTGTAAGTTTTCTCATTTTTTTTATGTTTATCACCATGAGAAACCTAAGGTTTACCATGAGTGGCTAAACACCTTCTTAGGGTGTGAGTGAGCCCCATGGGAGGATGACCTCAATTAGGTATTCTCAAGGTATTTTCTTCCATGTAAATTAAACCAACTTTGTGATTAGCATACTCTATGTACTTGAATGTCAATGTTGAATGAAATCAATGGAAGTTTTATTTTTCATAATAATGGATACATTTCTTGCTCTTGCTTTCATCTTTTTTGACGTCATAGATTCAAGATGTCTTCGCTAGTATGAGTCTAACAAACCCACCCCTTTAATGCTTTAAGTATGATTGTAGTATGAGGTTATTCATGATTTGTTTAGATATTAGGTATTTCTTTTAAGTATGGATTCTTTATATGCATTTAGATCATGCTTGTAATTTTAGAAATGATTATCTAATTGGTTTGATTACATAAGGTTCATTTGATAATTTCCCATCTTTAGGTGAAGTGAGAACCTATCTAAGGATGAGTTATGGTTGGAAGAATAAAATCTTGAGATAAGCCTAAGAGAACCATCAACCCATGGTGGTGATCTCTAAAGCCCTAAGTATCTCCATATTTGATTGTAATTTATTTACATATTTTTTATTTAGCTTTTATTTCAATCACTTCATCAACCACTTATTTTCTAATTAGGTTAAGTTTTAAGATAGATTTAAAGATTAGTTTTCCGATTTATAGCTCTCCTTGTGGGATTCGACCCGTATTTGCCGTTATCTAACTCAATAGATAATCGTGCGCTTGCGGTATGATTTAAGATATGATCAAGTTTTTGTCGCCGTTACCGGAGAGAGCAATGGAAAATTAATTTTAAAGTCAATTTTGAATGCTTATCACTAGTTTAGTTTAGGTTCATTTTTATAGTTTAGGTGCATTTGCAATATTTGTTAACACTTTGTACTCTAAAAATCTGAACATCTTCATGTTTTTTTTTTGAGTATCTAATGTTTTTTGTTGTTTTTTTTATCTGGTAAATATACATGATCTGTGTTTTCATGGACATCTTTCCATTTGTTCATAGGATCAAGGGTTAGTGAGAACCAAAATTTTGAAATTGGACTACCTGTGCTGGAATTTGATTGCTGAAAATGACTGTTGTTTAGAAGCCTATTTCTACTGATTTATGATTCTGTTTTGATCATTTTCAAATCCTATCATGTTCTACATCGTGTCTAGTTTCTAGATCATATTTTGGATTTTAATTTGGAGAAATGGTTGAAACAAAATTTGAATTCTCGTAGCGTCTATGCTATTTGGATAGTGTACTGTTTTTTTTTACATTCACTTCGAATTTCATTAACCTTCTAGCTGCCAAATGAGTTATAAGAATTTTTCTTTAAAAACTTTTGTTTGTTAGAAATCCATGAAATTTTGAAATTTTGAAAAATCTGAATTTCATCTAGAATTGAACTCTGCCCGATTTTTCAAAATCGATCTATCAGTTTTGAAAATTTCCAGCAATACATTGTTTTGCCAAACCTGAATGATTTTCAAAACTTTGGTTCTATACTTTGTATTTGAAGCCATTAATCATTCTCCTATGGTATAATTTTCAGGTTTTGTTCATAAAGGATACTTGGAGAAGTGCTTTGATTAACTTAGTGAACAATGGAGGACATTTGGATCATAATTAGAATTTTTTTTTGAGTGATTGTGAGGATTACAAATTAAGTTGTAATAACAAAACATGGCCTAAGATACAACTGGAAGCAAAATGAGGTACCTTTCTCAACGCACTTCGAATCTCCTGCAAGAAGTGTTTCTGAAATGTTTTTTAGTGTCTAAACTTTTTGCAAAATATCGAATTGTGCTAAACTACATAAGAGCGGACTTGGCTAATATCAACTGAGTAGGATTTGATCACCTACCTCATCATTCCAATACGTTCAAACTTGGCCAAATTTAATAAAATGAACTTAGATAACTAGAGCCAATTAGAACGGTGTTCATAGGACCTCAGAAAATGAATAGACTGTAATTGAACTCTTTCAAAGTAAGGTTGTTCTAGGGCCAATTGGTATGCGCCGGTAAAGACCAGTGTGACTGCACCGCCATTTCTTACATTTTCGCCTAGAGAGTGGTACTTCGACGGAGTTTCTCACAAATCTAATCTTATTTTGATTAGGAATACAGAGGTTCTTGAAAGTATTTACGTTGTAGTTAAAAATCGTAAGAAATCCTTGGATCTTAAAGACACACTTCAAAGGCTTAACCAGTTCTAGCACACCAAACAGGGTAAAACCTGGCTAGAACGCATCTCTGCCTAGTGTGGTGATCTAGAAAATTTTGATGTAATAAACTACTTCTTACTTGCTTACAAGACATATGGGAAAATCTAACTAGGGTGAGAATTGATGTTGAGATGCTCAAAATCATCTCCACCTCAATTAGATTGGGTTTTAAAAATCGATCGTCCCTTGCTCTTAATTGAAGATAATCAACTTGTTGCTTGGACGGATTGGAATTGATTGAGCCTTGTTTGGTGTCATGATTAGTAACTCCATTTAGGAGCATTCGCATATTGCATTTAATCTAGATTATATCATCTTAGGTTGCATTAGATTTTAGACATATACAAAAAATAAAAAAATAAAAAAAATTCAATCAAGATTGATTTAAGTTCATTGTCAAGGAGTTTCTCTTGTCTTAGGAGCCATACAATTACGAATTTTCATTGGGAAGATCATGACAATGCCGAGGTAAATTCTTTTGCCCCAGTAAACCAAGATCAACCCTTAGAATTTGGTTTTGATTATACCAATCATTTTTCACAAAATGGGTATGGAAACCAACCACCTTGGAACCAAACCCAATCCAATTGGGGTTATGGACCTTTTAGGTCCACAGCATCCTTTGATCCCCAATATGTGCATAGCCATGAACATTACCTTAGTTGTCCTACAATGCCTTTGGTAGAGACCAATCCATACCACGTCATATGCAATCCACGCCATCTTCATATCCAATTAGCTCATGGGAGAAAACTAATATTTCTCCCTCATTCCAAGAGAGCCTAGATCAATATATGCAATCCTTAAGTCATTCCATACGAGAGATAGAACAAAGTCAGTAGTCCACTGACCAATTTTTGTCTGAAATTTGGGATTTAAGCTGTCAAAATGATACATTGATGAATGTAAAGGAAGAATATAAAGAAAATCTATTAGAGGAGAGTGAAATATCTGATGAATTGTACCACATTAATATACCTATATCAACCCCTCAAACTCCCCAAGTAGAGCATGATGACTGGATGAAACTAGTGAGACAATGTGGTAAAGAAGGATTGTGGTTGAATCATGAGTTGAGTCCTCAAGAGGATAACATTGTTAAGCATGGTGAGCTTGTAAAATTGTCTAGTCACTCCTTAGCTGACTATATGTTGACTGATCATATTGTGTCACCCATTATTGATCATAGAACACTTAAGAGAATGACACAAAATAAAAACCAATTAAGCTACCATGTGGTGATATTCCTCGTTTGACCATTGTTGGAACATCCATATCCAATACAAATGTAAAACTTGAGAAATTTGTTAACATTCTCCCTAGTATTAGGAAGTTCGCCAAGTTTAGACTTGATTGCATATTTCAAAAACTTTGGAGGATTATTTTGGGAAATGTAAAACAAATCGTGAAGAACCTAAAGAGGTCGATGACCTATCCATGCCTGACCAATGGCCTCTCCTAGAACACCAAATTGATTTTACTCCTGTTGACAAATTGAACTTGTATCATTCATTTAAGGAAACATTTCTGAGTTAAAATTAGAATTTCATCTTCAAAGATTGCCGTCGATTCACTTGTGGGGCATGTCAAATCAATTGCATCTTATTGTCCCATACACATATGTTTGGTATGACCCACAAATGTTTAGGTTGTTATTGTATGATTTATTGTTAGACTAATATTTTATTGTACATATTAGGTCAACTAAGAAAAAAAATCACTTGACTTGATTTGATTGGAGCCTACTTTTGGATCCTAACAAAAGTCATTTGAGCATTCAATCCGTTTAATGATATATTATTTCCATTTCTATTTATTATTGTCTCTCTTTTGTTTAAGTTTGACCCACAATGTCTTATTTTAGAACATTGAGGACAATGTTTGATTTAGATTTGGGGGAGATATTTCAAAACTTATGTATCATTTGAAAATGGGTTGTTCAATTTATTGAGTCAATTTAAAAAAAATGTTTTTTCATCTTTGTAACCCGAGTACTTATCCATGATGAGATTAGGTTTCATAAATCTAGCAAACACATTTTAGTGTAGGATTTGAAGCTTTGAAAGTTAGTAGTTTGTCAATATTAGACAATAGTTTGTACTACTCACAAGCTAGGCATTTTCTAAGAGTTTACATTGAGAGTGTGTTTTAGCTTCGATGTTCTTATTTAAAGTTGAAAAAGTGAATTAATTATCTGGTGAACATGAGATACTAGTGGAGACTTGAACCCTGTGAGATTTCTAGTCTTTCTTCTTTCTGAGGGTTATACGCTAATTCATAATTTCTTGAGTCCTACATTATCTTGTTGCATGATCTCTATAATTTTTTTCTGCAAAAAACTGAGAATAAAACATCAAAGTTGAATCACACCACTACATTATGTTCTGAAATTCACCCAAGGCATAGAAACCATGTAATTCTTAGAAAATGAAGAAAAGTCATTGTTTGC
Organism: Berberis vulgaris; assembly: GCA_963556465.1. NCBI lineage: Eukaryota > Viridiplantae > Streptophyta > Magnoliopsida > Ranunculales > Berberidaceae > Berberis > Berberis vulgaris. Next base: position 68,667,841 of record OY747129.1, on the reverse strand, counting down.
CTAGATTGAGCCTTTTAACCTACACATGTATTGTTTACCCTTAGAGCTCGATTGAAGCTTGTAATATTAACAGTTTTGTTGTTAACTCACTAATTGATAAACCCAACTAACCCAATTATGTTTTCCTGACCCCTATACTTTTGAGAAAGGTTGGAGATGAATGGTTAAAGAAATTTTTATCATCATCAATGGAATATGTATATACTTCTTAGTGCCAAAAAGAGTAGAAAAAGCTTCATATTCCATTTTGTACAAGACTATAAAAAAAAACGGAAATAGTTCTTGTTTTTCACATCAAAGATGAAGTAAAACTCTTTTATAGAAAAAAGAGTTAAGCCAATCCATGAAGTTTAACACTTGTTGAAGACCTTCGACCTTACCAGAAGTACTTTTGTTTGTCCTTAACCTTCAATGTTACCCTTTCCTAAGCCTCGTTACAACCTAGTCAAAGTTTTATATGATCCTTAATAAAATATGGCCGAAGTGTGGAGGGTGAATTAAGAAATACTGTGGTGAAGGAAATCAACATTCTCAGTGGATGATATTCCTTTTTGAGATCATATTTATTATATTCTCGAATTCCGATTTTTTTTTTGTTTTGTATGTGAACTATATTATATTCATTGTTTCATCTTATTCACATACTTTGAGAGAAATAACCAAATCTCTGAATGATTTCATTTTGAGTGAATATATACTTTTGGAGATTCGAAGTTGAAGCGAATTTTCTAGAATGTGAACCAGGGATATGTCAACTTTTAAATTAAAGTTTGCAACAAAGAAGATGATCAAACTCTTAATATAAACTTGAATGAATAATTTCCATGTCTTTTGTGTAGTACTTACTGAAGTCACTTATTGACTTAATACTGACCAATAAGTTAAAATAATACATTTCTTAAGGTTTATGCATTGATCAAGTAGGAACTCTTTGAGGTTAAATAAGGAAAAAAAGTTATTTTTGACCAATTTTTGAGTCCGAGTCCCAAGTATTACCATATTCTTTTATCTTTTCGTTATTCCGCCATCTCATCATATTCCCTTATATTTTCCCTATTTTATTCCACCTCCCATTTTACCATCTAACATTTATTCACCTATAAATACCCCATGCTTGGAGTATAAAGGAGAGAACTTGGAAGAAAAGAAAATTGAGAGCTAGAGATTTAGAGTCTTGAAGAGTTTTACTTGTAAGTTTTTCCATTTTTCTTATGTTTATCACCATGAGAAACCTAAGTTCTACCATGAGTGACTAAACACCCTCTTAGGGTGTGAGTAAGCCTCATGGAAGGATGACCTCAATTAGGTATTCTTAAGGTACTTTCTTCCATGTAAATTAGACCAACTTTGTGATTAGCATACTCTATGTACTTGAATGTCAATGTTTAATGAAATCAATGGAGGTTTTGTTTTTCATAATTATGGATACATTTCTTGCTCTTGTTTTCATCTTTCTCAAAGTCATAGATTCAAGATGTCTTCATTAGTATGAGTCTAACAAACTCACCCCTTTATTGCTTTAAGTATGATCATAGTATAAGGTTATACATGATTTGTTAGATATTAGGTATATCACTTAAGTATGGATTCCTTATATGCTTTTAGATCATGTTTATAGTCTTATAAATGATTTTTCAATTGGTTTGATTACATAAGCTTCATTTTATAATTTATCATCTTTAGGTGAGGTGAGAACCTATCTAAGGATGAGTTATGGTTGGAAGAATAAAATCTTGAGATAAGCTTAAGAGAACCATCAACCCATGGTGGTGAACTTTAAAGCCCTACGTACCCCCATATTTGATTGTAATTTATATACATAGTTTTTATTTAGCTTTTAGTTCAATCACTTCATCAACCACTTATTTTCTAACTAGGTTAAGTTTTAAAATAGATTTAAATATTAGTTTTCCGATTTATAGCTCTCCTTGTGGGATTCAACTCATATTTGCCGTTATCTAACTCAATAGATAACCGTGAGCTTGCGATATGAATTGAGATATGATCATTGGACTCGAATTGCAATGCCCTACTAAGCCCACACATCACATGGTCAAACCCAATACCCGTAAGGCCTAATTAGGCAAGTATCTAGAGAATCGATCTAAGATGGGCATGCCACCAATACATTGGTTCCGACTAGGAAAAAAATACCGGAGTATCAGTCGTGCATGGAAACTCTCTTGCATGGACAACACTCCAAAAGGGAAAGTTCTTCCGCAGATCTAGGAACACAGGTTGTGTAGGGAAACTCTCCTACATGGACAACTCCCAACAAGGAAATGATCTGCAGCAAGATCTCTTTTCCTAAACTACGCTAACAAAGGCCTAGCCAAACAAGGACTCGCATTATAAATAGGACACATGGTTCATGAACAAAGGTATGCTACAGAACCCAATTTGCAACTTTAAGCCTTTCTCAAGCCTTGTCTGACTTTAGCATCGGAGTGCCATCATCCGCCACAACGGCGGTATTTGGCTCACGTGTGTTCCCTGTGCAGGTCAAGGTCAAAGTCAAGGAGAACAAGATTCGACTACATCAGTTTGGCGCCTCGGTGGGAAACGACGAAGTTCCTTTAAAAATAGTGTATCACCCTTCCAGTGTAGAGAGATGGTGACCACGAGATCTCACAACAACGGAGACATCCCTTAGCCCTCGAACGCTCGAACTGAAGGAGAGTCGCTAACCCCGGTGACACCAACATCGTAGGGGGAACAACCTCGGACCCCCCGTGCTGACAGCAGTCACGACGGACCCTAGGGTGGATCTACTATCAACCCAAATGCAGCAAATTGCACGAGCGGTGAATTTGTTCACTTAGCGGAACCCTCCACCTGCGCAGAAGTAGATCGGGAACAACAAAGAACCCCTTCCCCGAAAGACACCAGAGAACATGTTCAGGAGAGCCACCCTGCTCATACGGGTTCTCAATGAAACAGAGGTGGAAGAGCGGCAAACCGAGAACAAGCGTCTAGGGCTAACAAACCCGTCTCTTAGAACCCCCTCCGGCTGTGGGCCACCAATCCTAACGTGTTGTTCAACCTCACTGTCAGTCCGTTGATGGATCACATCATGAACAAGCCACTTTCGAAGAAATCCACTCAACCAAAGCTTGAGTTCTACGACGGGACATTAGACCCGTCCGATCACTTACGCCACTACCAGTATACATTGGCGCTCAAAGAAGGATCCGAAGTAGTAATGTGCTGGTCATTCCCTACCAGTCTTAAGAAGTCGACCATGACCTGGTTCCACAACATACCTTCGAAGTCCATCGACTCATTCCAGACACTTGCAACAACGATTCTCACATGCTTTGTCAACGGCCAACGGATCCGAAAGGGTCCGCATTACCCGCTCACCTTCAAACAAAAGCCTAGTGAGAAATTGAGGGAATATGTCACACGCTTCAATGATGAGCTGACCCTCATCAACGACTACAGTAACGACACCGCGATCACAGCCTTCACCTCAGGTCTGAGAAGAGGCAAGTTTTACGATTTTCTCACTCTGGGGCCTCCAACTGATATGTCGGATTTGCTGAAGAGTGCTCAGAAATATATCACTCTCGATGAGATGTTGGCCGCCAAAAAGGAGATTGAGTCTGAAAAGAAACCCTCGGTTCCAAGGACAAGAAGGAGAGGAAGAAACAGGAAGCCGACGACATGAAGAGGAAGCGCAATGATAGCAAGCCCGACTTTGGCCGTGCAAGCCAAGATAATGCCTCCAACTTCGTCGGGTCTAAATCCGTAACTCCCTCAACTTCAGTATGTCCGATGTCCTCAACTTATTAAGAATTTGGGAGAAATGAAGTGGTCTGCCAAGCAATAAGGAGATCCTTTTTGACCTGAAAACAACAAATACTACTCATTTCACAAGGAGGGCGACCACGACTGAGGACTGTAAAAGTCTCAGGAGCGAGATAGAATATTGGATCAGGAAGGGGAAGCTCAAGGAGTTCCTGAGCCCTGACAAAAGACAAGATCAGAATAAGGAAAGGGAAGATGTCGTAAAAGAGATAGAGAAATAAGCTTATGGCATCATATATGTATTCCATGGAGTCGACTAAAAAGGTGAGCAGTCCAACTAGTCCTAAAAAGGATGCTTCTCGAGACACAAATGATGCCCACCTCCAAGGACAAACAAGTGTAGTGCGCACGTATTTAAAGCCCGATCCTCTCACTGAAGTTCACAGACAAGGACATCCAAGGTGTCCATTCTCCTCACAATGACGCCCTGGTCATCTCGGTCCTCATTATAAAGTGGGAAGTGAAAAGGGCGTCGGTGGACACAGGGAGCTCTTTAAAAGTCCAATTTTTCAACGCATTCCGCAATATACAACATAAGGAGGAGGACCTAACACCCGCCAATCAACCCATGATCGGGTTCAACAGAGAGAAATGCTTTACTATTGGGAAGATTAGTCTAATGGTAGTGGTTGGAGAGCCACAGTTACGGAAGTACCTGGTCCAGTAGTTCATGGTGGTCGACGCTCCGTCCGCCTACAATATCATCCTTGGAAGGTCTTGGCTTAATCATATGGAAGCAGTAGTTTCTACTCTGCACCAATGCATCAAGTACACTGCCACCCAGGCCCAAGGAACTATTCTAGGAGATCAACCTTCAGCAAGAGACTGCCACTACGCATCGCTGAAACAACTCGATTGTTAGCAATTACAGCTTGGGCCTGTCGGACAGACATATCAGATACAAGCCCAAGGAAGGGGAAGAATACCCCCAACGGACAGAGACAAATCTCCGACAATCGAGGCTCAATTATACGGAGAGCCAGAATTCAGCACTGGAGGCATAATCCAGTCTAATACAAAGCTAAGTGACAACATTTTAACAAACATGCGCCTACTCCAAAAGCTGTCAACCAGCGAGGAACGACTCGCTCGCATGAAGTTTACTTTTTAGTAAGTTCATTAGCATTGGCGAAACATGACACTTCGCCAAGGGAGCTACACAGTCTGAGCCATGACCATGTGCATCTTCTTCAGTGCCAGATTAGCTTAGTCCCCATTCAGAGTCAAACTATCTTACTGTTTTGATTTTTTTCAGTTTATAAGATATGTTCACACAAGCCTATATGATACAGATTCATTCAAGGAATAAAACATATTTTATTGATTACTAAGAAAGTTGTTACAAAGCTTGCCCGATTGACCAGTACAAAAGTTTATAGACTACAAGTATCTAAGTCTTGCGTGAGAATGGATCCGCTAAAACGCACGTCAAAACTTTGCTCTGCCAATCTGCCTCCAGAAGATGATTCAAAAGTAAAAGCAAAAGTACCCAAAGTAGGTTACAAACTATAGGCATGCGCCTAATTCTTCGCTCCGCCAATTTGCTTCGCAAGGATGATATTAAAGTGGCAGCTATGACACTTGAAACAGACTACAGATACCTTGATCCGCCGATCTGTTTTGCGAAGAATATTAAGAAGGAGAGCAGAAGAAGGCAGATGAGAATGTCTCTCAATATAAGAATGTTTGGGGTGATTCATAGTTAGCACCCCAGGACCGCAGGTCATGCCCATCAGAGCCCCGCTCTGCCAATCTGCCTTCCAGCCGTGGCATCACGCGTGAAGCCCATTAGATATAGTAAGAACATCCACCCAAAGTTGGTTGCGGGTATTATCTTTAAGATTAGATGGCACGAGACGCCCTCGGAGCACTGGATGATGAAAAACAAACTTGACCCTTGAGAGGGGGGTCTGTAACTCTTCTTCACAATATGAAAAGAAATTACAAGGTCTCATGGATCCAAGTGGATGCTTTTCCAAACCAGGTGGCGCCAAATAATAGCAGGTCTTGTCAAGACTCATCACTGCACATGTCAGAACATTCGAAGACTCCAACAATGAAGATCTTCCTCTAGCCTATGGAAAACCCAAAGCATATTTTCTGGAGAGATGCATTAGAACAACATGCTCTACTGCATTCATGGCAATGCTTGAAATAGTGAATACTAGGTTATATATAGGCGCGGCGATTCATGACATGAAGTCAACCAACAGGTACGTCAACATTAAATGTCGTACGGGAAATATTAGGAAGCGACGAATCCAACTGCAACTGCATGAGTCCACATTCATCGAATTAATGGCACTGCACGCAGCCCCATTAACTAGGGGGAGTAACCGATATTGAATCGTCTCGTAATCCACATCGTACACTTGGCATGCTGATCTTTACAATAGAGCCCAGCCAACTAATGGACCCAAGCCAATACCCCGCCCAATCCGGCCTAGTACACGTAGATACACAAACGACAAATGCCTTAAGCACCCATGGAATGCAGAGCACGCCTACAGTGATATTGTTAGTAAATCCAAGGTATCTGCTCTATTAGAATTCTACTATGGTTCATTAAATCCGAATTAAATTTAGTCCGGTCAATCTATGGCGATCCGACTCCAGAATCAAATTTATTGGTCTGACCTTCGTGTCGGGCTTTTAGGCGAATTAAGTAAGTCAAGACACCTAAGTAAGACTTATACACTCATGGCCAAGCGGAGGCCTAACTTGACAAAGCTTAGTTAGCTCCGACTGATGACGATAACTTCTGGTCCGTTCTAATGCCTAGTCCGCCAAGAGCGGATGACAATGACTTAGAAAGTGAGAGCTTAGTCAGCGTTCTAACGCCTAATCAAGATGATTGCCAGGGATCATTGTCAAACTACAACTACTGATCGTAAAACCCGATCAAAGCTTAGTCAATTCTGACTGATGACGATAGCTTTTAATCCGCTCTAAGACCGAATGAATATGGCTTAGAAAGTGGGAGCCTAGTCAGCGCTCCAACGCCTGATTGAGATGACTTGCCAGAGATCATTGTCCAATTACAAATAATGATCACCGAACTAGAACAAATCTTATTCAGTAATGATTGATGACGATAACTTTTGGTCCGCTCTAACGCCTAGTTCGCCGAACGCGAAGGACGGTGGCTTAGAAAGTGCGAGTCTAGTCAACGCTCTCAACGCTTGATCACGATGGCTTGCCACAGATCTTTGCCCAACTATAGACAATGATCGCTGAACCCTACCAAAGCTTAGTTAATTCCGACTGATGACGATAGCTTTTGATCCACGCTAAGACCGTAGTCCATCGAGCGCGGGTGAAGATGGCTTAGAAAGTGGGAGTCTAGTCAGCATTCTCAATGCCTGATCATGATGACTTGCCAGGGATCATTGTCCAACTACAGACAATGATCGCCGAACCTTGTCAAAACTTAGTTAGATTTGACTGATGACTATAGCTTTTGGTCCCTCTTATAGCCTAGTTCGCCAGAAACGAGCAAAGACGGTTTGAGAGAGTCTAGGCAGAACTCAAGAAGCTTAACTCGGATGATGCACAAGGAACATTGTCCGACCACTTACAGTGATGCACACTTTTGACCACAGTCTGACCAGTTCGCTTATACTAGCAACAATAATTGTTGGTCTGATCTACAGTCTGGCCCGCAAAGGAGGGTTACATTGGCAGATCAAAAGGACGGATAAGGGCCTGGTTCGAATAATTTATTACCACCCAAGCTTATCCCCTCACATGAAGTTTAGCCAACTTACAAGATATGGCCGATGCAACTCCTCGATCTCTGAAGAGTACAAACCAGGATTGTTTGAACTATCGCAACATAAGTGGTCATGACTCTCATCAGCTGATCAACCATACGGCTTCCTAACTCAGCAAAACCTCTAGTCTAAAATCTAACATCGCGATAAGACAAAGCATGAAAAGTCAAATAATACACAATTACAAAGTGCTACTCAACATATCATCTCTCATTGATAATCTAAAAGTACAGAGTTCACTCCTCAAAAAGAGGAGGTTCAGATACAACGGGGTTAAACTTGGTAGTAATAGAAACAAGGGACGCGTCCGCATGCGCCACCGCTTGGACACGCTGATCTTGATCACCCTCTTTTTTCTGATTGATCGGAGGCTTCCCCAAACTCCGTAAAGGACACCTCTCTATAATAAGAGAGGTCCTTGATGATACATCAAATTGTCTTCTTATCAACACCTTACACGCGTCATGATAATCTTGTCTACAAAACGAAGCAAGCTCGATTGCACGTTCAATCCAACGAGGCCCAAACAATAGTAAGCTCATCATTGGAAAAATCCAGACAGCTGGGTCCAAGTTCCAATGAGCCAGTAAGCCCACACGTCATGCGATCGGGCCCAATACGAGTAAGACCTCTAAGGAAAATATCTGAGAGATCTACCCAATATAGGCAGACCAACAACACATTGGATCTGACTAGGAAACATATATTAGAGTATAAGATGGGCAAGGGAATTTCCTTGCATGGACAACACTCAGAAAGGGAAACCTCTCCCGTTGATCTAGGAGCACGAGTTGTGTAGGGAAACTATCCACATGGACAACTCCCAATCAGGAAAGGATCGCCACAGCATGATCACTATCCCTAAACTACGTTACAAAGGCCTAGCCAAAACAATGACTCATTCACTATAAAAGGGAGATAAGGTCGATGAACTAAAATTATGCAATATAACCCAGTTTACAGTTTTAAGCCTCTCCTAAGCCTTATCTAACTTAAGCATCGGAGTGTCTGCGGCCACCACACGGTGGTCTTTGGCTCACGTTTGCTACCTGTGCAGGTCTAGGTAAGCAGCGATGAAGGAGATCAGGAATCAACTACATCAGTTTGGCGCCATCTATGTGGAATGACAGAGTTCCTAAAAAAGAACTGTAGTTCCACCCTTATCTAGATAATAGCGGGACGATGACAACGAGGTCTTGCAACAATGGAGATACTGTTGAGCCCTCAAACACCAAAACTGGCATAGTGTTTCCACTCCTACTATCGCCACAAGAAGAACCTATTCAGACCCCAGTCGATGGTGGCAGCAGCAAACCCAAGGGTGGACCTGCTTTCGACACAAATGCAGCAAATCCTCTGTTTCCTCCACCTACAAAAGGAGACCATGAGTAGCGAAGGGCTTAGTCCTCAAAAATTTCCAGAGAGCATGTTCAGGAGAGTCACGTGGCTCCAACAACATCTCAATGGACAAGAAGCGGAGGCACGACCAAAAGAGATGCAGTGCCTAGAGCCGATAGGCACGTCTCGCACAACCCCCTCCGCAATGGGGCCACAAACCCAGACGTGTTGTTCAGCCTCACGGTCTCTCCGTTCATAGATGAATCGCTGCCCAAAAAATACACCCTACCAAATTTGGAGTTTTACAACAGGATAGGAGACCCTTCCGATCACCCGCGCCACTTCCAACACGTTATGGAGCTCAAAGAAGAGTCTGATGCAATAATGTGTCGATCATTCCCTGCAAGCCTGAAGACGTCAGCATTGACGCGGCTCCAAAGCCTTCTTCTGAAATCCATAGATTCATTCTAAACGTTGGCATTGGCGTTCCTCACACGTTTCGTGGACAGCCAACGGCTCAAGAGGGATCTACATTACATGATGACCTTAAAGCAAAAATAGAACGAGACTTTGAGAGAATACGTCACTCGTTTTAATGATGAATTGACCCTCATCGACAGTGTAGTGATGAAATCGCCGTCACGGCTTTCACTTCGAATCTGAGAAAATGCAAGCTTTGTGACTTCCTCACCCTGGACCCCCAACCAATATGACTGACTTGCTCAGAGATACATCACCCTCGACGAAATGTTGGCCGTCAAGCAACAGGTCGAGTCAGAGAAGAAACCCTCTGTTCCAAAGGATAGGAAATAGGAGAAGAAGAAAGAGGACAATGACAATTACAAAAGGAAGCACACAGACGGCGAGACAAATTCAGGCCGCCCAAGGCAAGACAAGGCCTCAAATTACGTCGGGTCCAAGTCTGTCACCCCTATCAATACCAGCCTATCCGACATCCTAGATTCCATCAAGGATGGGAAAGAGCTGAAGTGATCGCCTAAGTAGCGAAGAGACCCTGCTCGGTGTGACAACATCAAATATTGCCCCTATCAGAAGGAAAGTGGAGATGATACTGAGGATTACAGAAACCTCAGAGGAGAAGTCGAGTACTGGATTAGGAAAGGCAAACTCAAGAAGTTCCTATACTTGGACAGGAGGCAGGGACGAGCAAAGGCAGGAGTGGACGTTGTCAAGGAGATCGAAAAGGAAGCTCCTGGTGTCATTTACTTCCCTCACGGGGTCGGTCTCGAAGGAGAACAATCAAAAAAGTTTCGTAAGAGAGCACTGACTAAGATGCAAACACCATCTCAGTATGAGAACCGACAAGTGCAGCACGCACGAGCTCACATCTCGATCCCATCACTAACGTTTACGGAGAGGGGTCTCTAGGGGGAACATTCTCCTCATAATGACGCCATGGTCATCTTCGTCCTTATCGCTAAGTGGGAGGTAAATAGAGCATTGGTGGACACTGAAAACTCACTAAATGTCATGTTCCTCACTGCATTTCGCAACATGCAGCCACAAGAGAGAGATTTGACGCCCGCCAACCGTTCTATGATCGGATTCAGCAGGTAGAAATGTTTTCCCATCGGGAAGATCAATTAATGGTGGTGACAGGAGATCCACAGCTATGGAAGTACCTTGTCCAAAAGTTCATGGTAGTTGACGCCCCGTCCACCTACAACATCATTCTGGGAAGGTCATGGCTTCATCATATGGAAGCGGTGGTGTCCACCCTGCACCAATGCATAAAATATACAGTCAATTATGCCCAAGGTACTATCCAATAAGATCAGTCAGCAACAAGAAACTGACTATGCAACCCTAAAGCAACTGGATTGTTGCCAGTAACAGCTTCGGCCCGCAGAACCAACATGTCAGGCATCATACCTAGGCAAAATAGGAGAATCACTCTATGAGGGCGGAGGAGCCCAAATAACCAAGGCGCAACTATGCGAAAATTCGGAAGTCAAAGCTAGCGTGGCAATCCAGACTAACAAAGAGCTTCAAGAGTTTTTAATCAGCAAGGAACTGGCCACCAACACAAAGTCCACAATTCAGTAAATTCGTTAGTTTTTTTTAAGTATCTAAGTCCACAAAGTTAAATTATTTGTTGCTTTGGTTTCGTTTCTTGTTTTCTGTTTTTTATTTTAGTGTAGAAGAATTGTTCATACAGAAGACATTCAAAAAATAAAACAAATTTTATTGATTGCAATGATCGTTATTACAAAGCTTGGCGGCTAACTAGTACATCAAATTATACACTACAAGTATCTAAGTTCGATGCAAGCATCTATCCGCTGAAACAAGGGTACAGACTCGGATATGCTAATCCGCCTCCAGAAGAGAAGGTGGTGGGTGTAGAGAGTCCACGACAGATGATGAAAGAGTGCCCTCAATTAATTACTCTCTCGAATCACCACAGAAAGACGATTCGGATGTGGCAAGCAAAGTACACAAAGAAGGCTGCGAGCACTCCCTTAGTTCTTCACTCTGCCAGTTTGCCTCATGAAGAGGAACAGAAGGAAGTGGGAAAAAGCTAACGAGAACATCCCGGAGCTATGGAATCGTCGAGGTTTCACAATGCTGCCAAATGGGGATGCCTCTCAAATGCATAATGCCTAAGGTGAGGCAGAGGTGCCACCCCAGGAATGAGAGTCACGAGGACCAACCCTCGACAGCAGTACACAGATTGGAGAGTGCTTGATCGCCAGAGGATGGAAGACAAACCTAACCCCTTGAGAGGAAGTCCGTAATTCTTATTTGCAATGTAAGAAGATATTACAATATATCATGAGATCAACACGGTGCCCACCCAGATAAGGCGATACCACATAATAACAAGTCTTATCAAAACTCATCAACACAAATGTCAGAACATTCAAAGACTCCAGTGAAAGAGATCTTTTTTCAGCCTTTGGAAAACCCAAAGCAAACTCTTTGGTAAGGTGCATTTGATTAACATACTCTATTATTTTCATTGCAGTGCTTGAACGCAAAATGGCCAGTCCATATATAGATGAAATGGTTTACGAAGAGGCATCAACAAGCAGTTACTTCAGCATTAAGTGTTGTATTGGAAATCGGGAAAACGACGGTTCCGATGGCAACTGCACGAGTTTATATCTTTTGAATTAATGACCCTGTAGGCAACCCCATTAACTAGGGGAGTAATCAATACTAAATCGTCTCGCAGAATGCGCAGTATCCCTGGCATGCTGATACATAAATATTTTTTCTAATTGGGCCCATTAACTAATGGCCCCAAGCTTATACCCTGCCAGAGCCGAACCATCACACGCAAATGAACAAACAACAAAGGCCCTGAGCGCCCATAGAATAAGAAGCACACCTACAGAGTGTTCTCATTAAGCCCAAGGCATCAGTTCCATTATTATTCCGCTCATGTTCATCGAAGCACGTCAATCCATTATTAGTCTGATCAATCGATCCGACTTTGGAATCAGACCATCAGGCAAGCTAAGTAAGTCAGGACAACCAAGTCAGACTTACACGCCCAAAATTCACCGAAGTCGGTCAATCTATTATTAGTCCGATCAATTGATCCGACTCTGGAATCAGACCGCCAAACAATCTAAGTAAGTCAGGACACCCAAGTCAGACTTACACACCCAAAATTTTATATGTAAGCAAAGTAAGGACTCCCAAGTCAAACTTACATGCCCAAGATCTTATATACGAGCTAAGTCAAGACACCCAAGTCAGACTTACACGCCCAAAATCTTATTCTAACCAAAACTTAATCGGTTTTGACCTATGACAATAGCTTCTGGTACGCTCTAACGCCCAGTTCATTAAATTAAAGGGGTTCAATGGTTTAAAGAGTGGCGGCTTAGTCAGCGCTCTGATGCCTGATCGAGATGACTTGCTAGGTATCATTGTCCAAACATGGGCAATAGAGACCAAACCCGACTGAAGCTTAGTCGCTAACGACGGCTTTTGGTCTGCTCGAAGCCTAGTCTGCAAATAACGGATTCTGACAGCCTATAAAGTGGGAGTCTAGTTAGTGCTCTCGATGCCTAATTAAGATGGCTTGACAGGGGTCACTACTTGTACACAGACAGTGATCGCCGAACCCCGACCAAACCTTAGTCAGTGACCGTTGATGACGGTGGGTTTGGTATGCTCGAAGCCTAGTTCGCTGCGCGCGGATTCTGTCGGCCTAGAAAGTGGGAGCTTAGTCAGTGCTCATGTAGCCCAGTGAAGATGGCTCGCCAGGGATCATTGGCTGACTATAGAAAATGTATGTCGAACCTTTGCCAAAAGTTTAGTCAGAACGACTGATGATGATAACTGTTGCCTCGCTCTAATTCTTAGTCCGCCACGAACGGATCAAAATGGGTTGGAAAGTGGGAGCTTAGTCAGTGCTCATGTAGCTTGGTGAAGACAACTTGCCAGGGACCACCATGGTCACCAAAACCTGACCCCGGTTTAGTCAGTCATAACTGGCGAGAACAACCTCCGGTCCAATTAAGCATATTCTACGAATAGCAAATAAAGGCGAGTCACAAGTCCTGTCAGAGTTTTGAAAGCTCGACCCAGACGACTCGCAAAGACTATTGTCCAATCATCTACAAGGGTGCAAGCACTGGGACCACAGTCTGACTAATACGCTTACAATGACTGCTGGTCCAACAAACAACCAAGCCGCCAGACAGAGGGTGTATTACACTCCCCGATCTCTAAAAAAAAAGCCTGCCAGAAGTGCACAGACTATTGCAGCACAAGAAGTCCAAGTTTTCAACAGTGGATCAATCATAAAGCTTCCTGGCCTAATAAAGCTTCTCGTCTGACAATTAATAAGAAAAAACAAGTAAAAGCTAGTAGGAAAAACAAAGAAGACATAAAAGTGCAAAGTACTATTCATTTGCAAACTTCAGTACAAGATTCACCCCTCATCGGGAGGAGAGTCAAATACAATAGAACTATACTTAGCAGAGGAAGAAACAAGATACACATCCGTAGGTGCTACCTCTCGCTTCCCATCAGGGTCGCCTTCTTCTTCAGATGAATCGGAGGTCGCTCCAAACTCTGCATATGCAATATATTTATAATATGAGAGATCCCAGTCAGGGTGCTCGTTCTTCATCAGATGCAACAGCTCTAGCCTTCCATGAATGACTCTGCTAAATTGAAATGTGCCCTGAGCCTTGAGAAACTTCTCTTTGCGCCTTCAAGACTCCGCAAGCTCCTCCTTCAGTTGCTCCAACTCGCTCGATAGGATTTCAGCCTTGGACTGCTCAACATCTAGCTTATCATTGGCGATATTCAGCTCACTCTGCGCTAGTTGGAACTGCTTTTCAGCAGTCCGCACACTCTTGGCATGAAACTCAGCATTAACTTCCAGCTGCTAACATCGGACTCCTTCTTAATCCTCTCAGCATGCAGAGCTTGCAGCTCAGCCTGCACGCCATCTGCAGAATCATAGGCAAGCTGCAAGTTACGACGGATAAGGTTTAGCTCATTCTCGAATCAATCCCTCGCGGACACTCCCCTGCCAAATCTGACTCATACGCCTCCAAACGAGCCTTCTGAGCCTCCGACCCAGTAGACCTGGACTTCACTCCAATATCTGAGAAAGCTTCGAGTTGCTTCCCCAATGACTCAATCTCGTGAAGAACGTCAGACTATGACTTCTGCAAGTTTACAAAGACCCGCTCCATGGTATACACTCTCTTACGAGCGACCTCAACTTTAATTCCAGATGCGGCCACTTGGTTCAAATATAAAATCCCCAGCACAAGGTGTTTCCTCCCTTTATCTAATACTCCCCTAGTGTTTCTCCCACTGGCTCCAGAGTATAGTTCGCCAGCCAGTCATTCCACCTGCTGATATGCTTTTTCGCAGCATAAGAGATGTCAACCTTCTGATGCCAAGCATGGTTGCTCATCCTTATTACATCTGGAGGAAATAGACTGATCCGAGCATCCGGATGGAGATCATTCGGAACTGGAATCACTCCAGCGCCACCCTTAGCAGTCTTCACAGCATCAAGGCCTTCATCTATAGCTTTCCCTTTCCACGCAACAACCGGCTCTCTTTTGCGTGCCGATCCAGCTTCGTTTGATGGAAAAGAGGGAAGAAAGTTATTCCTTAGACCCGTCATCAGTTGAATATGAGGTCGGGAATGAGATGGAGCATAATACAGGCGACAAGAAGGAGATCCTTCACCATGATGTTAACGATCAGATGACTCTTCAATAGGTTCATGATCAGATGATCAAAGTCCTTTATTGAAAACGGACGACCATTTGAAGCTTCCATGCCTGCTTGCAACAACGTCTTATTCATAAACTCTGCCTGTTTGGTGCTCAGCTTGGTAACATTCTCCACGCCTACCATTTGCATATTCTCTCTCCAAGTCAGGAAGAAAGACAGGGGCCTCACGCCCCTCAGAAACAATAGTATCATTAGGCTCTTGCCTGACAGCATCACGTCCTTCGGACGAGGCCAGACGCTTGCGGATGGACCTAAACAAAGCACGAGATATCTTCGGATGCACAGGAGAAGGAAACACCTCATTTATTTTTGTCCTCCTCGAAGGGCTTGGAACCTTGAGCTTGAGAAGCTTCCTTTTCCACGAAACAAGCGCCCTTTCAGGTTTTGGCTTCTTCACCCGATTCACAATGGGAGCCACGTGCCAATGAGCCCATAGTCCATTGAGCTCAATATTAGAAGGCTTAATGACATCTTCCACCTGACAAGGTATGTCGCAGAACACATCCAAAATTGCTTTATCTTTAGCGGAAGGAGGCGGAGTAGAGAATCTCTCGACAAAAACCACAACAGGTCAATCTAATATGCAATTAACACAGGCAAGACCGGAGAAGGAGTCAACTTACTCAGCGGTCTAAATTCACGTTCAATCGGACGACCATCAAGCTCAAAATACGTGGAGTCTGAAGGAGCCATGAAACAAAACTGCCATGATTTAAAATCATCAGGCAGTTTGCCAAAGCAATCTGATGGAGTTTTTATTTACCTAAATTAATAAGCTAATAAACCCTACTTGTAATACCGCAAGTGCACGGCTGTCTAACTAGTAGACAGTGGCAAATACGGGTCGATCCCACGAGGATTGACGAGACAGTCGAATTTTAAGACTTATTTAAACTAATTTAGAGTTGGGGTTACAACAGATATAAATTACTAAATTAAGAAAATGAAATTGAACACTTAAAGATTAAACTGATAAGATGATATGAGAATGAATCGAGACATCGAATCCACCACAGGTTCTTCGAGATTTGTGTAATCCAAATTATTGTTTTCAAGAATTAACACGACTAATCAAAAGATTAATCTAAGTTCGCAATTGATTTCAGCAAAGGCATAAACCCCTAGCATTGCATGTCTTTTTATGGCACACACAATCACAGGTTTATTTTAACTAATTCTTAACCCCTAGCATTGCATGTCTTCTTACGGCACACACAATCACAGATTCAGATTAATTGATTAAAGCAGGCTTTGAATATCAATAAAGGGAACTTCTAACTACCGATTAGTCTAGATAATTATTCCGGATATAATCGGTGAAAGCAAATTATTGAAATTCAGAAATCAACTGTATTTAACATTCAAACATATAGAAAACAATAAATTTAGATATGACAAACTCTAGGAAACCTTGTGGTTTCATCTTCGCCTCGGCGCGGGGTCTAGAGGATCATGGTGGCGGTGGTCACAACACTAGTGTAGGTAGAATTCATCAATTCCTATGGTGGTACAAAGAGCAAGTGTACTGTGGTGGTACAAATAGCAAGTATCCGTGGTGCAAATAGCGACTGCGATGTACTACCAACTGCGAATTGACCCTTTGGGTTTAGAACAGGTTGACTAAGAAATCGCCCTGGCTCTCTCTCAGAAGAAGACTGAGTAATCTTACTCACAGCTATCTCAAGTCTATTAAGGGCTTGAGATTGGTGTTGAGTCATGGCTTTCAACTCAGACATGTCCTTAGAATTCTGCTCAATTATACTTTCTGAGCGCTGCAAAAATCGATTAACCGTTTCCTCTAAACTTGATGTGTTGGATGGAATAACTTGGTTATGGTGGGACCAAACAGAGCTAGGGGCTTGAGGAGCCTGGGAGACAACAACAGGTCCCCCTTGGTGTGGGCCATGGGCCCAGGAGAAACTTGGATGTTTGCCGAACCCTGAATTGTAATAGTTAGGTTGCAAATTATTGCCAGGTCGCCGCATCGCATTAAAAGCGTTGACTTGCTCAGCATAGTATGCAGGATAATCGTTTTGCAAGTCACAATTAGCTATTGAATGACCAGGACTCGAACATGCAGCACAGACTTCAGATGAAGCGTTTGTGGGAAGTGCAGGTTGAGTCAAATTCAAAAGTGCATCTATCTTTTGAGTCATGGTCATAACAGCCGTCTCTAACTTTGAGATAGAAGAGGGTTGAACAGATGTATCTCTAACTTCATATATACCGCCCTTACGCCTATCAGACTCCTTTATCGAATAATCCCATTGCTGAGAATTTTCGGAAAGAGTTTCAAAGAATTTTCATATCTCATTGACACTCATCTTCATTAATGACCCACCACTAATAGCATCAATCATACGACGATTTTGAGGGGTTAAACCGTCTTGGAAGTATTGAACTAGCGGCCACCTCTCGAATCCGTGATGGGGACACCTGACAATGAACTCATTGAACCTTTTCCAACATTCATAGAAATGTTCGCCTTCTTTTTGTTGAAAATTAGATAAATCTCGTCGGAGGGCATTCGTTTTATGAATGGGGAAGTATTTTGTCAAGAACTTTCTTGACAATGCATCCCATGATGTGATGGATCCCGTCTCTAATGCATTTAACCAATATTTTGCCTTATCTTTCAGAGAAAAGGGAAATAACCTAAGACGAACCAAATCATCAAAAAAGTTTTGGTATTTCAGGTAGAGCAGATGTCAGAAAATTCTTTGACATGAAGATAAGTGTCCTCTTTCTCAAAACCATAAAAAGAAGGCAACAGATGAATAATAGATGGTTTGAGTTCGAAACTGTTTACATTTGTCTCAGGTAAGACAATGCAAGACGGAACATTACTAGGAAGAGGGGCGAAGTAATCCTTAAAGGCCTTCCCCTCAACCATCTCAGTGGATAAGGATGATGAACCTAAATAGGTAATGGGGACTTCAAAGAACTCCTCGAATTCTTGTCGGACAAGTCTACTCTTAGAATCATGTACCCAGGTATGCATAAACTACTGGATAACGAAGGTTCCAAGTCAACACTCCTAGATAGGCTTCATTTTAATTTTTATATTTTTTTAATTTTTTTTAATTTTAAATGCAAGCCTAATCGCTATATGAAGTTGACCTAACTCTAAAAAAAATTAAAAACAACGGGACCCTAAATGATGCACAAACAAAATGAATGGCAGATGACCCTAGAGCTTTTCTGTACTAATGCAGGGTTGAAATTCAATTAAATTTACCTAACCGTGGGAGAGGCACAGTAATTTCCTATCAATCCGTCACTACAGAGTTGCTCCTACCTCTTTTTCCACTCTCTAGCTCAAAGTGAAATGCCAGTTAAAGAACTGTTCCCAGATGGGATATGTTCCTTTACTCGACCACTTTAAGCTATCAAACGTCCAAAGAGGGTTCCTATGAGCCTCACACCAGTCCTAGATAATTATCTTGCTACAAATTTTAAATAGTTAAAGGTCTAGGTTCCTAATCCTAAAATAGATGGTGATTAACCTATCCGCGGGAGAGGGCACGTAAGTTTCAACTCAATCCTGCCACCATTCAAATTTGCATGCAATACTACCTAGAACAAGCTAAACACAAGTGATCACACATAAACCGCGTGCAGATGTGGTGGGTAGAAGTTACCTCCGGCGTGAACCTCTATCGGGTTACTTGCGACGCCGGGTAGAAGTCGATTTCTGAGAGTTTCCTTGCGAATCGCAATATTTTACTTCGTTCCCACTTGAGCTCTTATGTGTGTGACCGCCTGCAAGATAAATGCAAAATTAATTCAAACTCAAGCAAATAAAACAAATAAGAAAGTGACTCGTAACACTGTTCCTAAAAAGAAAATTAAACCTAATTTATAAACTAGCAAAAACAACCCTAGATTTTTGTTGTACCGTTACAATCCCCGGCAACGGCGCCAAAAACTTGTTGGAGTTTTTATTAACCTAAATTAATAAGCTAATAAACCCTACTCGTAATACTGCAAGTGCACGACTTTCTAACTAGTAGACAGTGGCAAATACGGGTCGATCCCACGAGGATTGACGAGACAGTAGAATTCTGAGACTTATTTAAACTAATTTAGAGTTGGGGGTTACAGCAGATGTTAATTACAAAATTAAGAGAATGAAATTGAACACTTAAAGATTAAACTGATAAGATGATATGAGAGTGAATCGAGACATCGAATCCAGCACATGTTCTTCGAGATTTGTGTAATCCAAATTATTGTTTTCAAGAATTAACACAACTAATCTAAAGATTAATCTAAGTTGCAATTGATTTCAGCATAGGCATAAACCCCTAACATTGCATGTCTTTCTACGACACACACAATCACGGGTTTATTTTAACTAATTCTAAACCCCTAGCATTGCATGTCTTCTTACGGCTCACACAATCACAGATTCAGATTAATTGATTAAATCAGGCTTTGAATATCAATAAAGGGAACTTCTAACTACCGATTAGTCTAGATAATTATTTCGGATATAATCGGTGAAAGCAAATTATTGAAATTCAGAAATCAATTGTGTTTAACATTCAAACATATAGAAAAACAATAAATTTAGATATGAAAAACTCTAGGAAACCCTGTGGTTTCATCTTCGCCTCGGCACGGGGTCTAGAAAATCATGGTGGCGGTGGTCACAACACTGGTGTAGGTGGAATCCATCAATTTCTGCACGAACACGCGACGCGAAGGGCTGCAAGTGTACTGTGGTGGTACAAAGAGCAAGTATCTGTGGTGCGAATAGTGAAACTATTTTGAAAAAAAGTTTTCTCCCGTCAGAAAAGTCGCGTTCTTTCTCTCCAGTGAGCTCTGCTCTGCGCCGCCGCTGCTGCTTCGTTCTGGTTCACCTGTGAGAGAAAAAAAGAGAGAGATGGAAAATCATAGAGACGAAGTGACGCGAAAGGGGAAGAGGACGAATGAGGACAGAGAGGTACTCCCTTTATGTGCGCTCTCTGTTCTGTCATGAGATGATGTGCGAGGGTGGTCGAGAGAAAGGGAAACAGGAAAGAAGATGAGGTGTCGAAGAGAAGAACAGGGGCGATGGAGCTCTGTCACGAGGTGGAACAGGGTGGTGGCGGCTCTGTAGCGAGATGGAACAGGGGCGGTGTGTGCAGTGGTTGCGCTGCCTGTGACAGTGGTTGTGTTGAGACAAAGGAACAGAAAGATGGTGGTGATGTTGGTGGTCATGGTTTGCGTCAAGGAAGGGAACAGGAAGGAAGACGAGGTTGAACAGGGTGGTGGTGGCTGTTGGGCGTGCGAAACAGGGTGAGGATGTGTTGGACGGTGGCCGGCGTTGTTATAGTGGTTCATTAGTGGAGAGAAACGAAGGTCTCTATGTCTCTGCCAAGGAGGAGAGGAGAAGAGCGGCGTGGTGGCTGGAAAAATAGATAAGGAAAAAGGAGAACCCTAGCAAAAGAGAAATCCAAATGCTAAATAGGTTTTTTTTTTTCTATTCTCCTAAGTTGGGTTTGGGCTTTAGGTTAACTTTCAGACTTGGGCTTAGGTAATAGGGGAATTTGGCTTATTTGGGTAAGGTTTAGATATGTTATCCGTTACTTTGTACCACCACTAGAATCAACCAATTGATCATTCCTCAAATGGTCGCCTTAATGCGATTTCATCATTTACGCTCAAATACCTACAAAGACATGAAAACGAAATAATTAGGATAAAATATAATAATTGAAACACTAACATATATAAATTAAGGGATAAATTATGTAATAATTACGTGAATATCAAATACCCCCAAACATATATTTTGCTAGTCCTCGAGCAAAACGATAAAAATAAGATTCTAACTCACTTTCACAAGAATCATCAGTTGCACTTACCTTAAATGTGCAACAGTGCTTTCAACCCCTAGATTACCTCTAGTGGACGAGTTATAGTCTCGTGAGGGTTTCCAGAAATGTTACCCACAAACATTATGACTCAATAAATTTCCAAAACATAGTAACTTGGTTACTCAATCTATTATCCTCAGAGTAACAATCTAATTGCCAAAATTTTCAGAAAACAACTAACAGTGTCACAATAATATATCAAAGAGCCTAACAACGATTTAATAATACCCAAAGGTTAAATAAATTTCATCAATTATTCTCAACTCTAAGTGTGTGTGTGCATGGCCTTATCAACATAACTTTATTTTTCTCAGTAAAGATACGACTAGATATCCTTTGAATTGTACACTTCGACTACAAATCTCTCTTGTCACTCAGAAATGAATCACTCAGAGATTGGCTAGTTATCACTCAGTTTATATGTGAGAAAAAGAATCAATTATGGAAACACAAACATCTCACATATAATAATCATGAAAAACTGACTTTTAAAATAATGAAATGAATATGATCTCATGGACTGGAATATAAATTACTTTGAGAATGTTGAATCATACACCATAGTTCTTGTTTATTTAATCTCCACATCTATGAATCAGACCTTTACTTAAGATCAATTAGGTCTTTATTAGGTTGCAACAAGGCTAAGATTTTGGCTAACAAGAATGAAAAAGAATACGAGAAAATTCTCTGAGAATGGATACACCCTTTAATAAACACGTTGGGCTCTGAAGAATAAACCAATGTTGTACACCATTAATTTTTCTTCCTTCGAAATTCTTCATATTTTTTTTCTTCGAAGCATCAATTTTTTTTATTATAAAATCAACGACATGCTTTCCCATTCTGCAAAATGAAACATTTTAGTCCCGATGATTCATGGAATATTTAGTTTCAACTCTTTTTATTTGCCCATTCCAAAAATATATCAACCATACACATTCTCAGAAACATTGGGTAAGGATAAAAATAGTATGAGATATTACACCCTAACTGGAGTAGGTAATGGAGATGGGGTTTGCAAAGAAAAAGTTTATTTAAAGGCTCAAATGGCTGCAAACGGATATTTATTATTAGGTAGGCTAAAAGGCTAAAGAACGGTTCAAAGAAAAAAAATGTCTATGTCACTTCTTAAGTTCTAGTTGGTATTATGACATCTCAACTAAATAAATCAAGAAGTTCTAGTGTAATAATGAAATTTTAACGACATTCTCAAAGCAATCAATAAAATAAACAAGAACAATGAGATCATCAATGAGATAATGCAGATTCATAAAAAGTCAGAGTTTATTTAATAACCCTCAAGAAAAATAGAATTTCTCGAAACTCACAAGGGTTAAGTTTCCACTATTATTCTAAGGTTTTCTAATTAATATCTTACTGATTAACTTCAAATTATGCTAACTCGGCTTATAGTGCAAGAGTAGTCGAGTCGAAAATATCATGAAATATATTTAACTTAAAGATAATATCAAACCATATGTTTTCCTATTGATATATAAAAGTGACAAGTGAAAGCATGCATTTCTCGAATTTAAAGGTATACTTGAAAGCATATTCTCAGCAAAGTGGTCGAGTCGAAAAATATCATTAAATATATTTAACTTAAAGATAATATCAAACCATATGTTTTCCTATTGATATATAAAAGTGACAAGTGAAAGCATGCATTTCTCGAATTTAAAGGCATACTTGAAAGCATATTTTCTTCATTGGAAAGGAGCTTAGATTTTGTATGCATTTTCAAATCGAAAAATTTCCACACATTTATAATTAACTGTGTATTCAATGGAGATTGAGTAGAATACAATAGTCAATTGTGAAATACATTTCAGTTCAAAATTTTCGAAGAATACAGAAAAACTCATAAACTCACCCCCAAACCTAAACCAAACATTGTCCTCAATGTATAAAATGATGATCATGACAAATGCAGGAAAAAAAAGATGAGAGTTAGAGTGATATTACCATGGAAAAGTTTTTACCAATTTCGACGAAATCGTCCACCAATGAACGCTCAGAAACATAAGAACTGTGGACTCATCATGATAAATTGATAAAAACAATACAGGACACAAATGAAAAAAAAATTACATGTATCAGTTGTAAGTCAAAATCGTTACGGAGCTAACGAGTATGAGTGAAATGCAACTAGAAAGAACTCGAAAATTAATCCAGACTAACCATAATGACACAACTGAAGCTAGGCTGCCTCCTAGGAGCGCTGGGTTTAACGTTGTCAGCCCGACATATATTCTTCCTCAATCTGAGTACACATGATCCTCTAATAACAACACATCAACCTCGATTTCTGATGTAGGCATCTCTAAGAATGGTTTAAGACGCTAACCATTGAATTTAAAAGCACGACCATATTTGGGATCAACAATCTCCACAGCTCCATGTGGAAACACTGTTTTCACCGTGTAAGGTCCAGACCATCGAGATCGCAATTTGCCAGGAAATAAACGCAACCGAGAGTTAAATAACAAAACCTTTTGGAAAGGTTCAAAGGACTTGCGAAGAATGGATTTATCATGAAACACCTTCATTCGTTCTTTGTAGATTTTAGCACTTTGGTAAGCATCATTCCTAATTTCTTCTAACTCATTAAGTTGGATCTTACGATGTGATCCAACCTCACCTATATCAAAATTAAAGGTCTTGATAGCCCAGTAAGCACGTTGTTCCAATTCCACAGGCAAATGACATGCCTTACCAAAAACAAGTCTATATGGAGACATTCCAAGCGGGGTCTTAAACATTGTCCTATAAGCCCAAATAGCGTCATTCAGACGTTGTGAGAGTTCGGGTTCACTTGGCGAACTGAAGTCGAGCAGGCTTAGACCTCTTGGGTCATAACAATGTTGGGATGATGTTGGGGCATGTAGTTCCTCGAAATCATCATGACACGTGTACTGCTCAGGGGTGTGACCATTTTTATGTATCATCAGCTACTCCCCTCGAGTTAGTAGGCTGTCACATTGGTTCGCTAAGTCATCTTTTGAAGGGATGTGCCGCTCATGATGATTGAGTATGAATCGTTGCTTGAGCCGCATGCCACATTAATGGCATGTGCGCTGGTTCGGCGGAAAAGATGCGAGAAATCATCCTCTATTTAGGTCATCCGCAGTGCTAAGTCGGATTCTTCGACTTTGTTCTCTTTCGAAGATATTGTTCTGAAAATATCGATCGTCTTCTTCATGGCTCAAGAAAACCTTCTTGATGATGCTGTTTTGGCTGAGGCTCTGGAGTTTTTTGAAAACAGGTTGTTGTCCGAGCCCGGTCTTGCTGAAATTTGTATGAAGTTTAGAGTTCCTGAGGACCTGCCAATGTATCTCCTAATGGGTGACCAAACGCCTGTGTCACCTCCTACCGGTTTCATCTGTTTACATGGTGGATACTTCAAACCGGAGTGCATTTTTGGTCTTAGACGTGATTTGGGAGTTCTTGGGTCTCTTAGGGATTCCTCCGGTCCAGTTGGGGGTCCAATGGATGTATGATCATTCTCATGATTCTGCTCGTGCTAAGGAGGCTGGTGTTAGTGTGACTCCGCGGGTGATCCAGTTGCTGACCTCTCCCCAGCTGAAGAGCAACGTTGTCTATAAGATGAAGTCGCCAAAGTGTTTCGGTTAACTGCCTGATGATTTTAAGTTTTGGCAGAAGTACTGCTTCTTGGCTGCCGCAGATTCGAAGTATTTTTGGTGCAGGGGTGGTCCACTCGAGCGACAGTTCAGGCCGCTCTGTAAGTTCAACCATTTTCTTGCGATTTTGATATGCTTGGTAGCGGGTTGACTGCTCATTACATGTGTTTCTTTGTAGGAAGGTTTCCTACAACTCTTACCTTAGAGGAGCAAAACACTATGGAGACGTTCCGAGTCTTGCGGCAAAGGGAGGCGATCGATGTCATAAGAGTTTCCAACTTCATCCGTAGTGGGCTGTGGGACAACTGGCACGTCGCCCCTGCTCTGTATCAAGAGACGCATATTAAGTTGGAAGATGGGGCCCCTTCCAGGAAAAGAAAGGTTGCTGGGGGCAAAGTTTGCATTCTGTGCGATGCGGAAAGTCGTTCGAGACGCTTGCTTCCTTTGTGAGGAAGAGGTCTCGCCTTAGAGTTTGGCCGTCTTTGAGAAGAGTCGCTCCAGTGATGGAGTAGCGTGAATCTGCCAGCTGTTGAGGCAGAGACTGACATTTCCATTTTTGAAAAAATTACCTGCTGTTGGCAGGAGTCATGGACATGTCGAATCTTAGTGACGTGCAGGTCGAGGCTCTGAATGACCATCTGGTGTGGGTTACAATGGCAGCTTCCACTGGTGCTGATTCGCGTGGGACCCTTGTTGTAGGAGGCTCCTGTGAAGATTCACCTGAGGTGGTAGAATCTGATCGCCCTACTGTTGATTCCCCTAAAGGTGGTCGCAGTACCAGCCACGTCTCTTGTAGTCCGCATTGCTCACTGCCTCATTCTAAGCCAGAGCTAGAAATGTTGAAGGGTCCTTTGGATAATTCACTCCTTCCTTTTCCTCCGGGTCCCATTGAGTCGCCTCGCAATGAAGGGTCGATTGTTAACGACAAAGGGAAGGCCACGGAGGAAAGTCTGAGGACGGTGGCGACCGCGAAGAGCGACACTAGTGTATTTTCTGATCCGAGAAAGCTTCATCCGGGTGCACGACTACACATGTTTGCACCTGACTTGGAAAAGTTGAGCTCACAAGTCTGGCACCAAGAGGTGGACATAGAATATGTTTCGAGGAAGCATATAACCAAGCGTCACAGCTGGTTGATGGATCATGCTCCTAAACCCGAAGAGAGTACATTGGAAGGATGTATGGATAAGTGTCTGAAGTACCTTATGTTGGGTATGTCTCACATGAGCCACGCGGCCGTTGCTGGAATGGAAGTCGAGGCAGTTCGTGAGAGAGTATATACCCTTGAGCGTGTCTACTCGCACGTGCAGCTGTTGTATTCTGATGTGCTCCGTGAAATTGAGCGGCTTAAGAAGTAAGCCGAGGAAAAGCGGTTGGATCAGTCAACCGTGGCCGCTGAGGCTCAGAGGGCTCGTATGGAGGACCTCGAGCGTGATCTGACATAGGCAGTGTCCGAAAGGGACGAACTTAGGCAGGAGTTGAACTGTATCCACATAGAAGTCGAGGTTGCGCATAAAGTTGTGGCTAAGGCGAGTTTTGTACTGCTGTCTTTTGCTGAAGAGAGTGTTTTGAAAGAAGCTGGCTGGGCTGCTGAGAAGCAATAGTTTGAATTCGATGTGGAGTTTTATGCTCAAAAAGCGATGAAAGCCGAGGACCAACTCAAATTGGGGCAACATGAACTTAGTGCCGTAAAGAGCAGTCTGGCCACAGAGCAGTCTCAGGTCGACACACTAATGGTAAGTTGGAGCTACTGGAGTGTGAACATGTTATTGCAAAGGTGCGAGAGGAAGAGTTTCTTCGGAAGCAAGGCAAATGTGAGTTCCGTTGGGTTGTACATGGACGGTTGGAACTGCCGGCACTGATGAACGAGGAACGTCTAGAGTGGGATCTCAGCCGTTATAAGAAAATGTCATATGTTGACATGTATGTTACCTCGACGTCATCGAGCGAGGAAGACAGTTTGAGGCTTGGTGTCCAGGCTGCGCCGTGTGTGGATGCAACTTCTGTTCCTTCTTCCGCTAGGCTTAACTCTTCCGTTTTTGTACATTCCCTTGACACAGAGTGAAATTTGTGTGCTTATACTCTTTTTGTCTTTGATCGTTAATGAGAACAGTTTTATCCGTTCAGTACTTGTTATCTCCGTTGCATTTTTTTGTTTCGCATTATCGTCCTGCTTTGGCATAGGCTAGTTGAATCAATAGGACGTTGACTAATCTGTCTGCGGTAGAGAGCTTGACTGCTTTGTGTTGTGAATGACTCGGGGTCATCACGATGTAGTCATGTCTGGTAGTGGGCATGTTATGAACAGTTTAGCTGGGGTTGAGTCATCCGAGTTGTGCCCTGTCCCCAAGGTAAGCTGCTTGGCAGTTACTTTGCTTGTCTGACCGGTCGGTTGTAGCTGCTGCTGTGAGCGAGTTGTAATGGCCGAGCGAGCGTGTCTGAGCGTTCGTGCCGAGTCAGGCATCGTAAGCTCGGGTTGTCATCCTAAGTAGATTTTATCTGGGCATCGGTCATGCAATCTTTGTATCGGCGCGAGTGGCTTTCGCTTGGCGTTAGATTGTCAGTCCGTTCGAGCGTGAAGATGTTTGATGTTGGTGATTTTGTTTGGGCAGTATTAAACCGTGATCGTTTTTCTGTTAGAGAGTATAATAATCTTAAGGAGCGGAAGATTTGACCCTGTGAGATCTTGAAGAAGATCAATGATAACGCATAAAGACTGCGCCTCCCCAGTCATTTGAGGACTTCTTATGTCTTTAATGTAAAACACCTGAGTCCTTCTTTTGTGGATTCCGATGAAGCTATTGTAAACTCGAAGACGAGTTCTTTTCAACCTGGGGCGACTGATGCAGGAAGATCTGAATCATAAGATGTTGAACTGTCAGATAGCACGTTATTGGCACTGAGATACCATGAGTTGACAGATCAGCGCAAAGATAGCAGGAAATTGTGATCTTTTTCTTAATTATGGCAGTTTTGGGTGTGTTTCGGTATTTTGGCCATAACTTTGGCAACGGGTATCAGAATCGCTCATATGACCCCAATTTGGAAAGCTATTTTCGGCGCGCACATCGTAGAAAATGAGCTACACTCTCTGCACATCTTTCCAAGGCCAAGAACCACTATTTACCCTTCCGAATCTACAATTTTTATAATTTTTTCCTTTTATAGTAACATTTCATTCATCGTTAAGGAAGTGATTCTGAACCCGGTTTAGGCCATATTTTTGGCAGATTATTTCTTTTATTACGTATTTTATTTTAGCATGATTATTGGGATTCGCTATTTTTGGTAAAATTCTAATAATCACGAGTTTAAGCTATAAAGCCTGGCTGCTGGGCTGATTTAGAGATACTTTTGATTTGAATAATTTAATTGAACATTATAGTTATTTCTCTGTGTTGTGGGCGAATCTCTTGTATCTTTTTCTTGTGAATTGTCTGTTGAACTAGTCAGCAGGATAATCCCTATTTTGTCCGGCGTCAGTTGGTATCAGAGCTTCAACATCTTCTTAGGGTGAGATTTCATCAGTTTTCATGGCTGGTGGTCATGGTCGTCGCGGGCAGGTTCCGAACGAGGAAGCCCCACACCCTGATCGTAACGTTCAGGATGTGATGATTCCAGTTTCGAAAACCCGTATCACAAACATGCTCGATTCTAGGAGCGCCGTGGTAGGGAGGATCGTCATGGAGACCTCAAATTCAGAGTGGATCTGCATGAGTTTTCTGGCACGTTACAGGCCAAAGGATTCATTGATTGGTTGAATGAAGTAGAGGGTATTTTTAAGTATAAGGAAGTTCCAGATCGTGTCAAAGTGAAATTGGTAGCCATCAAACTCAAAGGCAGAGCATCTGTGTGGTGGGAGCAGTTGAGGTGATCACGAAACAGGCAGAGCAAGGCCAAGATCACTGATTGGGAGAAGATGAAGAAGAAAATAAAGGGTCACTTCCTTCCTTTCAGGTACACTCAAACTTTGTTTCAGCGACTTCACTCGTTGAGGCAAGGCATGCGATCGGTTGATGATTACACGGAGGAGTTTTATCAATTAATGGCCCGGAATGACTTATCTGAGACGAATGAGCAGATGGTGGCACGGTATTTGGGGGAATTACGACAGCCCCTGCAGCATGTCCTCAGCATTCACTTGCTGTGGACCGTTTCTGAAGGATACCAGCGTGCACTTGCTGTGGAAAAACAATAGAACAGGAGACCAGTGATCAGAAGTGATCAAAGTAGTCGGCCATTTCGCCCTCAAGAATCCCATCCTACCTAGCAACCACCGCAGGGTAATTCAAATATTAGATGTTTCAGATGTGGTGAACAGGGACATAGAGCGACTGAGTGTAGGAAACATGCTAATTAGAAGGGCAACAATCTTCTAATTGAGGAAGACGTAATATACAACAATGAGGACCTTGGAGAGCCTGTGTATGACGATAATGAAGATGGAAATGTTTTGTATGGAGATGGCCATGAGACTCTGGTAGTTCGTAAGAGCCTACTGAATCCCAGGGCGATTTACGGGATGAATGGTTGAGAACAAATATTTTCCACACAACCTGCACAGTTGCAGATAAAGTCTGGAAGTTGATCATTGACAGTGGTAGTTGTGAGAACGTAGTGTCATAAGAGACTGTCCAAAAATTGCAATTGAAGACAAATCATCATCCCAAGACGTACAAATTGTCGTGGCTGAATAAAGGCAAAAAGGTAACAGTAGATAGGCAATGCCTACTGTCTTTTTCGATTGGCAGGAAATATTTTAATAATCCTTTGTGTGATGTTGTGTCTATGGATGCTTGTTATGTATTGTTAGACATACCTTGGCAATATGATCGCAATGTTATTCATGATGGGCGGAAAAATACATATTCCCTTAGCATCAAAGGGAAGAAGATTATGTTGGCACCTCGTCAGGAAGGACCCACTCCTACCTCGGTAGCCAATAATACTATCATGCTTTCTAAGTCAAGGTTTTTAGTTGAGATTGAGAGTTGAGACGTGGTTTATGCACTCTTGCCTTGTGAGAATAGTACAACAGACGTGAATCCAAATTTGCCAGAAGAGGTGCAGCAGCTGCTAGCAGAGTTTTTTGACCTGATGTCAGAGGATCTGCCTCCGGGCTTCCACCTATGAGAGATATTCAGCATTAGATCGACCTTGTTATGGGTTCCAATTTACCTAACCGACCTGTTTATTGCCTCAGTTCCAAGGAACATGAAGAATTGCAGCGATAGGTGGTAGAGTTATTGGAGATGGGCCACATCCGTGAGAATTTGAGCCCATGTGCAGTTCTTGCTCTGCTGGTGCCGAAGAAAGATGGCTCTTGGCGTATGTGTGTTGATAGCAGAGCAATCAACAGGATTACAGTGAAATACAGGTTTCCAATTCCCCGCCTGGATGATATGTTAGACCAGCTGTCCGGTTATGAGGTCTTCTTAAAAATTGACCTTAAAAGCGGATACCACCAAATCGGAATAAGGCCTGGAGATGAGTGGAAGACAGCGTTTAAGACGAAACATGGACTGTGTGAGTGGATGGTCATGCCTTTTGGACTATCCAATTCCCCCAGCACATTGATGAGATTTATGCATCAGGTTTTACGGCCTTTCGTGGGGAAATTCATTGTAGTTTACTTTGACGACATCCTCATTTATAGCCCGACAAGGGCATCACATTTGGATCATTTCCGTGTTGTTTTTGATAAGCTGAGGATGGAGCGCATATTCGTCAATCAGAATAAGTGTTCTTTTTTCACTAATTCTAACACTTTCCTTGGTTTTGTTGTGTCTACTGATGGTGTTCATGCAAATCAGTCGAAGATAGATGCGGTCTTAGAGTGGCCCAAATAAAAGACCTTACACGATGTCAGAAGTTTCCATGGATTGGCGTCCTTCTACCGTCGGTTAATCAGAAACTTATCACTTTGATTCTCCTATCATAGAGTGATTCAAGGGACGTGATTTCCAGTGATCTAAGTAGGTAGAGGCTAGTTTTCAACTGGTCAAGCAGAAGATGACAGAGGCACCAGTTTTGGCACTTCCTGATTTTGAAAAGGTGTTTGAGGTAAACTTTGATGCATCTGGGGTTGGCATTGGTGGAGTTCAAAGTCAGGAGGGGCGCCCAATAGTTGTTTTCACTGAGAAACTATCAGGATCAAAGAAGAATTATTCCACCTATGATCTAAAGTTTTATGCCATAGTTCAGTCCCTGAAGCATTGGCGTTACTGCCTAGTACAGAGGGAGTTCATTCTTTTCATTGATCATAAGGCCCTGAAGTACATCAATGGCCAACACAAGCTGAGTAGATGGCATGCCAAATGGGTGGCGTACTTGCAGGGGTTCACGTTTACGTTGAGGCACCAAGTCGGGAGTTTGAACCATGTCGCAGATGCACAGAGCCATCGTACGTTACTCCTCACCACTATGAGCACTAGAGTTGCAGGATTTGAGGCTTTCTCTGATGTGTATGCTACAGATCCTTCCTTTGGGAGGATAATTCAGGAGGTAACTGATGGTCAACGTCATGATTTTACTTTGTATAATGGTTATCTGTTTCGTGGAATACAGTTGTGCATTCCAGATTGTTCGCTAAGGAAGCAGATTATTCGTGAACTTCATAACGAGGGTCACTGTGGACGAGAAAAGAGGTTGGTCTTGATCTCTTCTACTTATTATTGGCCCAAATTGACCGGGGACGTGGCTCATTATGTGGAGCGTTGTTATGTATGTCAGCGGTCTAAGGGAGTTCTTATTAATGCAGGCCTGTACACACCTTTACCTGTACTTGAACCCCCTTGGTTTGATGTCAGTATGGACTTTGTGTTGGGCTTATCCCGTACCCAATGTGCCTTGGATTCTATTTTGGTAGTGGTTGACAGGTTTTCCAAAATGGCCAATTATGTAGCTTGCAGAAAAACAATGGATGTTGCCCGGATCGCCCATCTCTACTTCAAGGAGATTGTGCGTTTACATGGTATTCCCCGATCCATTACTTCAAATCGTGAGACCAAGTTCATGAGTAGTTTATGGAGGAGTTTGTGGGAGAAACTGAGGACAAAATTGAATTTTAGCAGCGCATACCACCCCCAGACTGATGGTTAGACCGAGGTGGTGAACCGGAGTTTGGCAGGAACTAAACCGAAGCAGTGGGATTTAGCGTTGCCTCACGAAAAATTTGCCTATAACAGGTTGAAGAACAGAACCATGGGAATGAGCCCATTTGAGATTGTCTATGGTCAGAATCCGTCCGTGGTACTTGACTTAGCTCCTATTCCATGTGTGGTTGTTTGAGTCACAAAGCAGAAACGATGGCAGAACATCTTCGGGGTGTCCATGAGCAGGTGAAGTTGGTCATTCACGAGAGTAATTCCAAGTATAAGGATCAAGTCGACAGTCAACGTCGTCGGGTACTTTTTGATGTTGGTGATTTTATTGGGGCAGTATTAACCTGTGATCGTTTTCCTGTTGGAGAGTATAATAAGCTTAAGGAGCGGAAGATTGGACCCTATGAGATCTTACAGAAAATAAATGATAACGCCTACAGACTGCGCCTCCCCAGTCATTTGAGGACTTTTGATGTCTTTAATGCAAAGCACCTGAGTCCTTGTTTTGTGGATTTCGACGAAGCTATTGTGAACTCGAGGACGAGTTCTTTCCATCCCGGGGCGACTGATGGAGGTAGATCCGAGTCAGATGATGCTGAGCTGTCAGAAAGCACGTTATTGGCACTGAGATACCATGAGTTGGCAGAATAGCGCAAAGATAACAGGAAATCGTGATCTTTTTCTTAATTGGGGCAGTATTGGGTGCGTTTCGGTATTTTGGCCATTACTTTGGCTACGGGTATCAAAATCGCGCATATGACCCCAATTCGGAAAGTTTTCTTCGGCGCGCACGTCCTAGCCTATGATCTATGCTCGTAGCACATCTTTTAGAAGCAAAAATATACTATTTTTCCTTCCGAATCTACAATTTTACTAATTTTTTTTTTTTATGGTAATATTTCATTCATCGTTTAGGAAGTGATTTTGAACTCGATTTAGGCCAGATTTTTTGCAGATTGTTTCTTTTATTAAGTATTTTGTTTTAGCATGATTAATGGGATTTGCTATTTTTGGTAAAATTCTAATAATCATGAGTTTTAGCTATAAAGCCCGGCTTGTGGGCTAATTTAGAGATACTTTTGATTTGAATAATTTAATTGAACATTAGAGTTATTTCTCTGTGTTTTAGGCGAATCTCTTGTATCTTTTCCTTGTAAATTGTCTGTTGAACTAGCCTGCCAGATAATCGTGAGATTTCATCAGTTTCCATGGCTGGTGGTCGTCGCGAGCAGGTTCCGAATGAGGTAGCCTAACACCGTGATCGTAACGTTCAGGATGTGATGATCGTAACCCAGCGTCTAGCGGCGCAAGATTTCGATGATCGTGGGATGGAATTTCACGATTCTGTTTCCAGTTTCAAAACCATGCTCGATTATGGGAGCGTCGTAGTCGATAGGATTGTCATGGAGACTTCGGTTTCAGAGTGGATCTGCCCGAGTTTTCTGGTACGTTACAGGCCGAAGGATTCGTAGATTGGTTGAATGAAGTAAAGCGTATTTTTTTGTATAAGAAAATTCCAAATCATGTCAAAGTGAAATTGGTAGCCATCAAACTCAAAGGCAGAGCATCTGCATGATGGGAGCAGTTGAGGCGATCACGAGACAGACAGGGCAAGGCCAACATCACTGATTGGGAGAAGATGGAGAAGAAGATGATGGGTCACTTCCTTCCTTTCAGTTACACTCAAACTTTGTTTCAGCGACTTTAATCATTGAGGTAAGGCATGCGACCGGTTAATGATTACATGGAGGAGTTTTATCAATTGATGGTCCGGAATGACTTATCTAAGACGGAGAAGCAGATGGTGGCACGATATTTGGGAGGATTACGACAGCACCTGCAGCATGTCTTTAGCATTCACTCGTTGTAGACTGTTTCTGAAGCATACCAGCATACACTTGCCATAGAAAAAAAGTAGAACAGAATACCAGTGATCAAAGTAGTCGGCCAGTCTGCCCTAAAAAATCTCGTCCAACCCAGCAACCACCGCAGGGTAAATCAAATATTAGATGTTTCAGATGTGGTGAACAGGGACATAGAGCGACGGAGTTCAGGAAACATGTTATTCAGAAGGGCCACAATCTCCTGATTGAGAAAGACGTGGTAGACGAAAATAAGGAGCTTGGAGAGCCTGTGTATGATGATGATGAAGATTGAGATGTGTTGTATGGAGATGGCCATGAGACTCAGATTTTTCATAAGATCCTACTGACTCCCAAGGGCGATTCACGGGATGATTGGTTGAGAATCAATATTTTCCACACGACCTGCACAGTTGCAGATAAAGTATGCAAGTTGATCATTGTCAGTGGCAGTTGTGAGAACGTAGTATTTGAATAGGCTGTCCAGAAATTGCAGTTGAAGACAGATCGTCATCCCAAGCCACACAAATTGTCGTGGCTCAATAAAGGGAGTGAGGTAACAGTAGAAAGGCAATGCCTATTGTCTTTTTCGATTGGCAGGAAATATTTTGATAATGCTTGGTGTGATGTTGTGTCTATGGATGCTTGTCATGTATTGTTAGGCAGACCTTGTCAGTATGATCGCAGTGTTATTCATGATAGGCGGAAAAATACATAATCCCTTAGCATCAAAGGGAAGAAGATTGTGTTGGCACCTCGTCGGGAAGGACCCACTCCTACCCCGGTAGCCAATAATACAAACCTATTTTCTAGATCCAGGTTTTTAGGTGAGATTGATCGTGGAGACGTGGTCTATGCTCTGCTGCCTTGTGAGAATAGTATAGCAGACATAAATCCAGATTTGTCAGCAGAGGTGCAGCAGCTGCTAGCAGAGTTTTCTAACCTACTACCAAAGGATCTTCCTCCTGGGCTGCTGCCTATGAGAGATATTCAGCATCAAATCGACCTTGTTCTGGGTTCCATTTACCTAACCAATCGGCTTATCTCCTCAGTCCCAAGGAATCTGAAGAGTTGCAGTGACAGGTGGTAGAGTTATTGGAGAAGGGCTATATCCGTGAGAGTATGAGCCCATGTGCAGTTTCTGCTCTACTGGTGCCGAAAAAATATGGCTCTTGGCGTATGTGTGTTGATAGCAGAGCAATCAAAAGGATTACAGTGAAATACAGGTTTCCAATTCCCCGCCTGGATGATATGTTAGACCAGCTGTCCGGTTCTAAGGTCTTCTAAAAAATTGACCATAAAAGCAGATACCACCATATCCGAATAAGGCCTTGAGATGAGTGGAAGACGACATTTAAGACGCAACATGGACTGTATGAGTGGATGGTCATGCCTTTTGGACTGTCCAATGTCCCCAGCACATTTATGACATTTATGCATCAGGTTTTACAGCCTTTCATGGGGAAATTCGTTGTACTTTACTTCGATGACATCCTCATTTATAGCTCGATATGGGCGTCACATTTGGATCACCTCCGTGTTGTTTTTGATAAGTTGAGGACGGAGCGCCTATTCGTCAATCAGAAGAAGTGTATTCTTCACTACTTCTGTGACTTTCCTTGGTTTTGTTGTGTCTATTGATGGTGTTCATGCAGATCAGTCGAAAATAGATGCGGTCTTGGAATGGCCCAAACCAAAGACCTTACACGATGTCAAAAGTTTTCATGGATTGGCGTCCTTCTACAGTCGGTTCATCAGAAACTTCAGCACTCTGATTGCTCCTATCGCAGAGTGCCTCAAGGGACGTGATTTCCAGTAGTCCAAGGAGGCGGAGGCTATTTTTCAACTGGTCAAGCAGAAGATGACAGAGGCACCAATTTTCGCACTTTTTGATTTTTAAAAGGTGTTTTAGGTAAATTGTGATGCATCTGGGGTTGGCATTGGTGATGTTCTAGGTGCGTTTCGGTATTTTGGGTAGTTTTGGGTGCGTTTCGGTATTTTGGCCATAAAATTGGCTACGGGTATCAGAATCGCACATATGACCCCAATTCGAAAGCTCTTTTTGGCGCGCACGTCATAGCCAGTGAGCTACGCTCGTTGCACATCTTTTTGAGGCCAAAATCCACTGTTTCCCCTTTCCGAATCTTCAATTTCAGTAATTTTGTTCCTTTTATGGTAATATTTCATTCATCGTTTAGGAAGTGACTCTAAACCCGATTTGGGCTAGATTTTTGGCAAATTTTTTCTTTTATTACGTATTTTGTTTTAGCATGATTATTGGATTTTTCTATTTTTGGTGAAATTCTAATAATCGCGAGTTTTAGCTATAAAGCTCGGCTTGTGGGCTGATTTAGAGATACTTTTGATTTGAATAATTTAATAGAAAATTAGAGTTATTTTCTATGTGTTGTAGGCGAATCTCTGGTATCTTTTCCTTGTAAATTGTCTGTTAAACTAGTATGCAGGATAATCGCTATTCTGTCCGGCGTCAGTTGCTATCAGAGTTTCAGCATCTTCTTGGGGTGAGATTTTGTCAGTTTCCATGGTTGGTGGTTGTGGTCGTGGTCGTCGCGGGCCGGTTCCGAACGAGGAAGCACCGCACCATGATCGTAACATTCATGATGTGACGATTAAGGATTTACAGAGGCAAGTTAACAGAGTTAACCCAGCGTCTAGTAGCGCAGGATTTTGGGGATCGTGAGATGGAAGATCACGATTCTGATTCCAGTTTCGAAAACCCGTTTCACAAACATGCTAAATTTTGGGAGCGTCGTGGTCGATAGGATCGTCATCGAGACCTCGGTTTCAGAGTGGATGTGCCCGAGTTTTCTGGTACGTTACAGGCCGAAGGATTCAATGATTGGTTGAATGAAGTAGAGCGTATTTTTTAGTATAAGGAAGTTCCAAATCGTGTCAAAATGAAATTGGTAGCCATCAAACTCAAAGGAAAAACATCTGCATGGTGGGAGCAATTGAGGCGATCACGATACAGGCAGGGTAAGGGCAAGATCACTGATTGGGAGAAGATGAAGAAGAAGATGAAGGGTCATTTCCTTCATTTCATCTACACTCAATGTTGTTTCAGCGATTTCAGTCGTTGAGGCAAGGCACACGATCGGTTGATGATTACACGGAAGAGTTTTATCAATTGATGGCCCGGAATGACTTATCTGAGATGGAAGAGCAGATGGTGGCACGGTATTTGGGGAGAATATGACAGCCCCTGCAGCATGTCCCTAGCATTCACTCGCTGTGAACCGTTTCTGAAGCATACCAGCATGTACTTGTTGTGGAAAAATAGCAGAAAAATATACCAGTAATCAGAAGTTATCAAAGTAGTCGGCCAGTTTTCCCTAAAGAATCCCGTCCTACCCAGCAACCACCACAGGGTAATTCAAATATTAGATGTTTCAGTTGTGGTGAACAGGGACATAGAACGACTGAGTGCAGGA
Organism: Berberis vulgaris; assembly: GCA_963556465.1. Taxonomy (NCBI): domain Eukaryota; kingdom Viridiplantae; phylum Streptophyta; class Magnoliopsida; order Ranunculales; family Berberidaceae; genus Berberis; species Berberis vulgaris. The sequence goes on along the minus strand of OY747129.1, from coordinate 68,630,752 downwards.
AACCTGCTATTCAGAAGGGCAACAATCTCCTAATTGAGGAAGACGTGGTAGACGACAATGAGGATCTTGGAGAGTCTGTGTATGACAATGATGAAGATGGAAATGTGCTATATGGAGATGGCCATGAGACTCTGGTTGTTCGTAAGAGCCTACTGACTCCCAATGGCGATTCAGGAGATGATTGATTGAGAACCAATATTTTCCACACGACCTGCACAGTTGCAGATAAAGTCTGCAAGTTGATCATTGACAATGGAAATTATGAGAACGTAGTGTCTAAAAAGGCTGTCCAGAAATTGCAGTTGAAAACGGATCATCATCCCAAGCCGTACAAATTGTCGTGGCTAAATATAGGCAGTGAGATAATAGTAGATAGGCGATGCTTAGTGTCTTTTTCGATTGGCAGCAAATATTTTGATAATGTTTGGTGTGATGTTGTGTCTATGGATTCTTGTCGTGTATTCTCAGGCAGACCTTGGCAGTATGATTGCAGTGTTATTCATGATGGGCGGAAAAATACATATTCCCTTAGCATCAAAGGGAAGAAGATTGTGTTGGCACCTCGTCGGGAATGACCTATTCCTACCTCGGTATCCAATAATACGAACCTGCTTTCTAGGTCAAGGTTTTTAGTTGAGATTGAGCGTGGAGACGTGGTCTACGCTCTGCTGCCTTGTGGGAATAGTACACCCGACGTGAATCCAGATTTGCAAGCAAAGGGTGCAGCAGCTGCTAGCAGAGTTTTCTTTCCTAATGCTAGAGGATCTTCCGTTTGGGCTGTCGCCTATGAGAGATATTCAGCATCAAATCGACCTTTTTTCGGGTTCCAGTTTACCTAACCGACCGGCCTATCGCCTCAGTCCCAAAGAATTTGAAGAGTTGCAGCGATAGGTGGTAGAGTGATTGGAGAGGGGCTACATCTGTGAGAGTATGTGCCCATGTGTTGTTCCTGCTCTGCTGGTGCCGAAGAAAGATGGCTCTTGGCGTATGTGTGTTGATAGCAGAGCAATCAACAGAATTACAGTGAAATACAGGTTTCCAATTCCCTGCCAGGATGATATGTTAAACCAGCTGTCCGGTTCTAAGGTCTTCTAAAAAATTGACCTTAAAAGCGGATACCACCAGATCCGAATAAGGCCTGGAGATGAGTGGAAGACAACGTTTATGACGCAACATGAACTATATGAGTGGATGGTCATGCCTTTTGGCCAGTCCAATGCCCCCAGCACATTTATGAGATTTATGCATAAGGTTTTACGGCCTTTCATGGGAAAATTTGTTGTAGTTTACTTCGACGACGTCCTCATTTATAGCCCGACATGGCGTCACATTTGGATCACCTCCGTGTTGTTTTTGATAAGTTGGGGACGGAGTGCCTATTCGTCAATCAGAAGAAGTGTTCTTTCTTCACTACTTCTGTCACTTTCCTTGGTTTCGTTGTGTCTACTAATGGTGTTCATGCAGATCAGTCGAAGATAGATTCGATCTTAGAGTGGCCCAAACCAAAGACCTTACACGATGTCAGAAGTTTCCATGGATTGGCATCCTTCTACAGTATCAGAAACTTCAGCACTCTGATTGCTCCTATCACAAAGTGCCTCAAGGGACGTGATTTCTAGTGGTCTGAGGAGGCAAATGCTAGGTTTTAACAGGTCAAGCAGAAGATGATAGAGTCACTAGTTTTGGCACTTCCTGATTTTGAAAAGGTGTTTGAGGTAAACTGTGATGCATCTGGGGTTGGCATTGATGATTTTCTGAGTCAGGAGAGGCGCCCAATAGTTTTTTTTTAGTAAGAAGCTATCAGGATCAAAGAAGAATTATTCCACCTATGATCTAGAGTTTTATGCCATAGTTCAGTCCCTGAAGCATTGGCGTTACTACCTAGTACATAGGGAGTTCATTATTCTCACTGATCATGGGGCCCTAAAGTACATCAATGGCCAACACAAGCTGATTTGACGGCATGCCAAATGGGTGGCGTACTTGCAGGAGTTCACGTTTGCACTGAGGCACCAAGCCGGGAGTTTGAACCATGTCGCAGATGCATTGAGCCATCGTACGTTACTCCTCACCACCATGAGCACTAGAGTTGCAGGATTTGAGGCTTTCTCTGATATGTATGTTTCAGATCCTTCCTTCGGGAGGATAATTCAAAAGGTAACTGATGGTCAACGTCATGATTTTACTTTGCATAATGGTTATCTGTTTCGTTGATTACTGTTGTGCGTTCCAGATTGTTCACTAAGGCAGCAGATTATTCGCGAACTTCATAACGAGGGTCACTTTGGACGAGATAAGACGTTGGTCTTTATCTTTTCTACCTATTATTAGCCCAAATTGACCAGTGACGTGGCACATTATGTTGAGCGTTGTTATGTGTGTAACGATCAAAGGAAATTCTCACTAATGCGGGCCTGTACACACCTTTACCTGTACCTGTACCTGAAGCCCCTTGGTTTGATGTCAGTATGGACTTTGTGTTGGGCTCACCCCGTGCCCAACGGGCATGTGATTCTATTTTGGTAGTGGTTGATAGGTTTTCCAAGATGGCCCATTTTGTAGCTTGCAAAAAAATAATGGATGTTGCCCGGATCGCCCATCTCTACTTCAAGGAGATTGTGCGTTTACATAGTGTTCCCCGATCCATTACTTCAGATCATGAGAGTAAGTTCATGAGTCATTTTTGGAGAAGTTTGTGGGAGAAACTAGGGACGAAATTGAATTTAAGCAGCGCATACCACCCCCAGACGGATGGTCAGACCGAGGTGGTGAACCAGAGTTTGGGAACCTTTTGAAGAGTTTGGTTGGAAACTAAACCGAAAAGTGGGATTTGGCGTTGTCTCAAGCAGAATTTTCCTATAACAGGTCGAAGAACAGAACCACAGGAATGAGCCCATTTGAGATTGTCTATGGTTAGAATCCGTCCGGGGTACTTTACTTAGCCCCTATTCCACGTGTGGGTCGTTTGAGTCACAAGGTTGATGCAATGGCAGAACATCTTCGGGTAATCCATGAGCAGGTGAAGCTGACCATTCACGAGAGTAATTCCAAGTACTAGGATCAATCCGACAGTCACTGTCGTTAGGTACTTTTTGATGTTGGTTATTTTGTTTAAGCAGTATTAACCCGTGATCGTTTTCTAGTTGGAGAGTATAATAAGCTTAAGGAGCGAATAATTGGACCCTGTGAGATCTTGCAGAAGATCAATGATAACGCCTACAAGCTGCGCCTCCCCAGTCATTTGAGGACTTCTGATGTCTTTAATGTAAAACACTTGAGTCCTTGTTTTGTGGATTTCGATGAAGCTATTGTGAACTCGATGATGAATTCTTTCCGACCCGGGGCGACTGATACAGGAGGATCCGAGTCAAATGATGTTGAGCTGTCAGATAGCACGTTATTGGCACTGAGATACCATGAGTTGGCAGATTAGCGCAAAGATATCAGGAAATCGTGATATTTTTCTTAATTGGGTAGTTTTGGGTGCGTTTCGGTATTTAGGCCATAAATTTGGCTACAGGTATCAAAATCGTACATATGACCCCAATTCGGAAAGCTATTTTTGGCGTGCATGTCTTGGCCAATGAGCTATGCTCGTTGCACATCTTTTCGAGGCCAAAATCCATTGTTTCCCCTTTCCGAATCTACAATTTTAATAATTTAATTTGTTCCTTTTATGGTAATATTTTATTCATCGTTTAGGAAGTGATCCTGAACCCGATTTGGGCTAGATTTTTGGCAAATTGTTTCTTTTATTACGTATTTTTTTTAGCATGATTATTGGGATTTGCTATTTTTGGTAAAATTCTAATAATCACGAGTTTTAGCTATAAAGTCTGGCTTGTGGGCTGATTTAGAAATACTTTTGATTTGAATAATTTAATTGAAAATTAGAGTTATTTTCTCTGTGTTGTGGATGAATCTCTTGTATCTTTTCCTTGTAAATTGTCTGTTGAACTAGCCTGCAAGATAATCACTATTATTTCCGGCGTCAGTTGGTATCAGAGCTTCAGCATCTTCTTGGAGTGAGATTTTATCAGTTTTCATGGCGGGTGGTCGTCGCGGGCAGGTTCTGAACTAGGAAGCCCCGCACCGTGATCGTAACATTCAGGATGTGACGATTAAGGATTTACAAAGGCAAGTTGCAAAGTAAACCCAACGTCTAGCGGAGCATGATTTCGGTGATCGTGAGATGGAAGATCACGATTGTGATTCTAAATTTGAAAAGTCGTATCACAAACATGCTCAATTCTAGGAGCGCCGTGGTCGGGGGGATCGTCATCGAGACCTCGATTTCAAAGTGGATGTGCCTGAGTTTTCTGGTACGTTATAGGCCGAAGGATTCGTTGATTGGTTGAATGAAGTAGAGCGTATTTTTTTAGTATAAGGAAGTTCCAGATCGTGTCAAAGATAAATTGGTAGCCATCAAACTCAAAGGCAGAGCATTTGCGTGGTGGGTGCAGTTGAGGCGATCATAAGACAGCCAGGGCAAGGCCAAGATCACTTATTGGGAGAAGATGAAGAAGAAAGTGAAGGGTCACTTCCTTCCATTCAGCTACACTCAAACTTTGTTTCACCGATTTAGTCGTTGAGGCAAGGCACGCGATCGGTTGATGATTACACGGAGGAGTTTTATCAATTGATGGCCCGGAATAACTTATCTGAGATGGAAGAGCAGATGGTGGCACTGTATTTGGGGGGATTACGACAGCCCCTGCAGCATGTCCTTTGCATTCACTCCCTGTGGATCGTTTCTGAAGCATACCAGCATGTACTTGCTGTGTAAAAATAGCAGAACTAGATACCAATGATCAGAAGTGATCAAAGTAGTCGGCCAGTTTGCCTTCAAGAATCCCGTCCTACCCAACAACCACCACAGGGTAATTCAAATATTAGATGTTTCAATTGTGGTGAACAGGGGCATAGAACGACTGAGTGCAGTAAATCTGCTATTCAGAAAGGCAACAATCTCCTGATTGAGGAAAACGTGGTAGACGACAATGAGGATATTTTAAAGCCCGTGTATGATAATGATGGAGATGTGTTGTATGGAGATGGCTATAAGACTCTGGTTGTTCGTAAGAGCCTACTGACTCCCAATAGTGATTCAGGGGTGATTGGTTGAGAACCAATATTTTCCACACGACCTGCACAGTTGCAGATAAAGTCTGCGAGTTGATCATTGACAGTGGCAGTTGTGAGAACGTAGTGTCTGAAGAGGCTGTCCAGAAATTGCAATTGAAGACAGATCGTCATCCCAAGCCGTACAAATTGTCGTGCCTGAATAAAGGCAGTGAGATAACAGTCGATAGGGGATGCCTAGTGCCTTTTTCGATTGGCAGGAAATATTTTGATAATGTTTGGTGTGATGTTGTGTCTATGGATACTTGTCGTGTATTGTTAGGCATACCTTGGCAGTATGATTAGAGTGTTATTCATGATGGCGGAAAAATACATATTCCCTTAGCATCAAAGGGAAGAAGATTGTGTTGGCATCTCGTCGGGAAGGACCCACTCCTACCCCGGTAGCCAATAATACTAACCTGCTTTCTAGATCGAGGTTTTTAGTTGAGATTGAGCATGGAAACATGGTCTATGCTATGCTGCCTTGTGGGAATAGTACACCAGACATGAATCCAGATTTGCCAGCAGAGGTGCAGCAACTGCTAGTAGAGTTTTCTTACCTGATGTTAGAGGATCTTCTTTTTGGGTTACCGCCTATGAGAGATATTCAGCATCAAATCGACCTAGTTACAGGTTTCAGTTTACCTTACCGACCGACATATCGCCTCAGTCCCAAGGAACCTGAAGAGTTGCAACGACGGGTGGTAGAGTTATTGGAGAGGGGCTACATCCGTGAGAGTATGTGCCCATGTGCAGTTCCTGCTTTGCTGGTGTTGAAGAAAGATGGTTCTTGGCGTATGTGTGTTGATAGTAGAGAAATCAACAGAATTACAGTGAAATACAGGTTTCCAATTCCCCGCCTGGATGATATGTTAAATCAGCTGTCCGGTTCTAAGGTCTTCAAAAAATTGACCTTAAAATCGGATACCACCAGATCCGAATAAGGCCAGGAGATGAGTGGAAGACAACATTTAAGACGCAACATGAACTGTATGAGTGGATGGTCATGCTTTTTGAACTGTCCAATGCCCCCAGCACATTTATGAGATTTATGCATCAGGTTTTACGGCCTTTCATGGGCGTCACATTTGGATCATCTCCGTGTTGTTTTTGATAAGTTGAAGACGGGGCGCCTATTCGTCAATCGAAAGAAGTGTTCTTTCTTCACTACTTCTGTCACTTTCCTTGGTTTTGTTGTGTCTACTGATGGTGTTCATGCAGATTAGTCGTAGATAGATGCGGTCTTGGAGTGGCCCAAACCAAATACCTTACACGATGTCTGAAGTTTCCATGGATTGGCGTCTTTCTACCGACGGTTCATCAGAAACGTCAACACTCTGATTGCTCCTATCACAGAGTGCCTCAAGGGACGTGATTTCTAGTGGTCCGAGGAGGCAATGACTAATTTTTAACTGGTCAAGCAGAAGATGACAGAGGCACCAGTTTTGGCATTTCCTGATTTTGAAAAGGTGTTTGAGGTAAACTGTGATGCATCTGGGGTTGGCATTGAGGGGGGCCTAATAGCTTTTTTCTGTAAGAAGCTATCAGGATCAAAGAAGAATTATTCCACCTATGATCTAGAGTTTTATGCCATAGTTCAGTACCTGAAGCATTGGCGTCACTACCTAGTACAGACGGAGTTCATTATTCTCACTAATCATGAGGCCCTGAAGTACATCAATGGCCAACACAAGCTGAGTAGACGACATGCCAAATGTATAGCATACTTGCAAGAGTTCACATTTGCACTGAGGCACCAAGCCGAGAGTTTGAACCGTGTCGCTGATGCACTGAGCCGTCGTACGTTACTCCTCACCACCATGAGCACTAAATTTGCAGGATTTGAGGCTTTCTCTGATATGTATGTTCCAGATCCTTCATTCGGGGGGATAATTCAGGAGGTAACTGATGGTCAACGACATGATTTTACTTTGCATAATGGTTATTTGTTTAATGGATTACAGTTGTGCATTCCAGATTGTTTACTAAGGTAGCAGATTATTCGTGAACTTCATAACGAGGGTTACTTTGGACGATATAAGACGTTGGCATTGATATCTTCTACCTATTATTAGCCCAAATTGACCAGTGACGTGGCTCATTATGTTGAGCGTTGTTATGTGTGTCAGCGTTCAAAAGGAATTCTCACTAATGCGGGCATGTACACACATTTACCTGTACCTGAAACCCCTTGGTTTGATGTCAGTATGGACTTTGTGTTGCGCTCACCTCGTACCCAACTGGCATGGGATTCTATTTTGGTAGCGGTTGAGATGTTTTCCAAGATGACCCATTTTGTAGCTTGCAGAAAAACAATGGATGTTGCCCGAATCGCCCATCCCTACTTCAAAGAGATTGTGCGTTTACATGGTGTTCCCCGATCCATTACTTCAGATCGTGACAGTAAGTTCATGAGTCATTTCTGGAGAAGTTTGTGGGAGAAACTGGGGGTGAAATTGAATTTAAGCAGCGCATACCACCCCCAGACGGATGGTCGGACCTAGGTGGTGAACCGGAGTTTGGGGAACCTTTTGAGGAGTTTGGCGTTGTCTCAAGCAGAATTTGCCTATAACAGGTCGAAGAACAGAACCACAAGAATGAGCCCATTTGAGATTGTCTATGGTCAGAATTCGTCCGGGGTACTTGACTTAGCCCCTATTCTACGTGTGGGTCGTCTGAGTCACAAGCCAGATGCGATGACAGAACATCTTTAGGGTACCCGTGAGCAGGTAAAGTCGGCCATTCACGAGAGTAATTCCAAGTACAAGGGTCAGGCCGACAGTTACCGTCGTCAGGTACTTTTTGATGTTGGTGATTTTGTTTAAGCAGTATTAACCCGTGATCGTTTTCCTGTTGGAGAGTATAATAAGTTTAAGGACTGGAAGATTGAACCCTGTGAGATCTTGCAGAAGATCAATGATAACGCCTACAGACAGCGCCTCCTCAGTCATTTGAGGACTTCTGATATCTTTAATGTAAAGCACTTGAGTCCTTATTTTGTGGATTCTGATGAAGCTATTGTGAACTCGATGACGAGTTCTTTCCAACCCGGGGCGACTAATGCAAGAGGATCCGAGTCAAATGATGTTGAGCTGTCAGATAACACGTTATTGGCACTGAGATACCATGAGTTGGCAAATCAGGGCAAAGATAGCAGGACATCGTGATATTTTTCTTAATTGGGGCAGTTTTGGTTGCGTTTCGGTATTTTGGCCATAACTTTGGCTACGGGTATCAGAATCGCGCATATGACCCCAATTCGGAAAGCTCTTTTTGGCGCGCACATCATAGCCAATTAGCTATGCTCGTTTCACATCTTTTCAAGGCCAAAATCCACTATTTCCCTTCCAAATCTACAATTTTAGTATTTTTTTTCTTTATGGTAATATTTCATTCATCGTTTAGAAGTGATTCTGAACCCGATTTGGGCCAGATTTTTGGCAGATTGTTTCTTTTATTACGTATTTTGTCTTAGCATGATTATTGGGATTTGCTATTTTTGGTAAAATTTTAATAATCACGAGTTTTAGCTATAAAGCCCGGCTTGTGAGCTGATTTAGAGATACTTTTGATTTGAATAATTTAATTGAACATTAGAGTTATTTTCTGTGTTATGGGCAAATCTCTTGTATCTTATCCTTGTGATTGTCTGTTGAACCAGCCTGCAGGATAATCGCTACACTCAAACTTTGTTTCAGCGATTTTAGTCGTTGAGGCAAGACACACGATCGGTTGATGATTACACGGAAGAGTTTTATCAATTGACGACCCGGAATGACTTATCTGAAATGGAGGAGCAGATGGTGGCATAGTATTTGGGGGGATTACAACAACCTCTGCAGCATGTCCTTAGCATTCACTCGCTGTGGACCGTTTCTAAAGCATACCAACATGTACATGTTGTGGAAAAACAACAGAACAAGATACCAGTGATCAAAGTAGTCGGCCAGTTCGCCCTCAAGATTCTCATCCTATCCAGCAACCACCATAGGGTAATTCAAATATTAGATGTTTGATTTGTGGTAAACAGGGACATAGAACGACTGAGTGCAGGAAACCTGCTATTCAGAAGGGCAACAATCTCCTGATTGAGGAAGACGTGGTAGACGACAATGAGGATCTTGGAGAGTCTGTGTATGACAATGATGAAGATGGAAATGTGTTGAATGGAGATGGCCATGAGACTCTGGTTGTTCGTAAGAGCCTACTGACTCCCAATGGCGATTCAGGAGATGATTGATTGAGAACCAATATTTTCCACACGACCTGTACAGTTGCAGATAAAGTCTGCAAGTCGATCATTGACAGTAGCAGTTGTGAGAACGTAGTGTCTGAAGAGACTGTCCAGAAATTGCAGTTGGAAACAGATCGTCATCCCAACCGTACAAATTATCGTGGTTGAATAAAGGCAGTGAGATAAAAGTATATAGGCGATGCCTAGTGTCTTTTTCGATTGTCAGGAAATATTTTGATAACGTTTGGTGTGATGTTGTGTCTATGGATGCTTGTCGTGTATTGTTAGGCAGACCTTGGCAGTATGATCGCAATGTTATTCATGATGGGCGGAAAATACATATTCCCTTAGCATCAAATGGAAGAAGATTGTGCTGGCACCTCGTCGGGAAGGACCCACTCCTACCTCGGTAGCCAATAATACTAACATGCTTTCTAGGTCAAGGTTTTTAGTTGAAATTGAGCGTGGAGACATGGTTTATGCTCTGCTGCCTTGTGGGAATAGTACACCAGACGTGAATCCAGATTTGCCAGCAGAGGTGCAACAGTTGCTAGCAGAGTTTTCTGACCTGAAGCTAGAGGATCTTCCTTTTGGGTTACCGCCTATGAGAGATATTCAGCATCAAATTGACCTTGTTCCGGGTTCCAGTTTACCTAACCGACCGTCTTATTGCCTCAGTCCTAAGGAATCTGAAGAGTTGCAGCGACAGGTGGTAGAGTTATTGGAGAGGGGTTACATCCGTGAGAGTATGTGCCCATGTGCAGTTCCTGCTCTGCTGGTGCCGAAAAAAGATGGCTCTTGGCGCATGTGTGTTGATAGCAAAGCAATCAACAGGATTAAAGTGAAATACATGTTTCCAATTCCTCGTCTGGATGATATGTTAGACCAGCTATCCAGTTCTAAGGTCTTCTAAAAAATTGACCTTAAAAGCGGATAACACCATATTCGAATAAGGCCTGGAGATTAGTGGAAGAAAGCGTTTAAGACGCAACATGGACTGTATGAGTGGATGGTCATGCCTTTTGGACGGTTCAATGCCCCCAACACATTTATGATATTTATGCATCGGGTTTTACAGTCTTTCATGGGGAAATTCGTTGTAGTTTACTTCGACGACATCCTCATTTATAGCCCGACATAGGCGTCACATTTGGATCACATCCTTGTTGTTTTTTATAAGTTGAGGATGGAGCGCTTATTCATCAATCAGAAGAAGTGTTATTTCTTCACTACTTCTGTCACCTTGGTTTTGTTGTGTCTACTGATGGTGTTCATGCAGATCAGTCGAAGATAGATGCGGTCTTTGAGTGGCCCCAAAGACCTTACACAATGTCAGAAGTTTTCATGGATTGGTGTCCTTCTACCGTCGGTTCATCAGAAACTTCAGCACTCTGATTGCTCCTATCATAAATTGCCTCAAGGGACGTGATTTCCAGTGGTCTGAGGAGGCGGAGGCTAGTTTTTAACAAGTCAAACAGAAGTTGACAGAGGCACCAGTTTTGGCACTTCCTGATTTTGAAAAGGTGTTTGAGGTAAACTGTGATGCATCTGGGGTTGGCATTGGTGGTGTTCTTAGTCAGGAGGGGCGCCCAATAGCTTTTTTCAGTTAGAAGCTATCAGGATCAAAGAAGAATTATTCCACTTATGATCTGGAGTTTTATGCCATAGTTCAGTCCCTGAAGCATTGGCGTCACTACCTAGTACAGAGGGAGTTCATTATTCTCACTGATCACGAGGCCCTGAAGTACATCAATGGCCAACACAAGCTGAGTAGACGGCATGCCAAATGGGTGGCGTACTTGCAAGAGTTCACGTTTGCACTGAGGCACCAAGCCGGGAGTTTGAACCGTGTCGTAGATGCACTGAGCCGTCGTACGTTACTCCTCACCACCATGAGCACTATAATTGCAAGATTTGAGGCTTTCTCTGATATGTATGTTCCAGATCCTTCCTTTGGGAGGATAATTCAGGAGGTAACTGATGGTCAACGTCATGATTTTACTTTGCATAATAGTTATCTGTTTCGTGGATTACAGTTGTGCATTCCACATTGTTCACTAAGGCAGCAGATTATTCGTGAACTTCATAACGAGGGTCACTTTGGACGAGATAAGACGTTGGCCTTGATCTCTTATACCTATTGTAGGCCCAAATTGACTAGTGACGTGGCTCATTATGTGGAGCGTTGTTAAGTGTGTCAGATGTCCAAGGGAGTTCTCACTAATGCGGGCATGTAAACACCTTTACCTGTACCTGAAACCCCTTGGTTTGATGTCAATATGGACTTTGTGTTGGCCTGGGATTCTATTTTGGTAGTAGTTGACAGGTTTTCCAAGATGACCCATTTTGTAGCTTGCAGAAAAATAATGGATGCTGCCTAGATCGCCCATATCTACTTCAATTAGATTGTGCGTTTACATGGTGTTCCCCGATCCATTACTTTAGATCGTGACACCAAGTTCATGAGTCATTTCTGGAGGAGTTTGTGGGAGAAACTGGGGACGAAATTGAATTTTAGCAGTGCATACCACCCCTAGACGGATGGTCAGACCGAGGTGGTGAACCGAAGTTTGGAGAACCTTTTGAGGAGTTTGGCAGGAATTAAACCAAAGCAGTGGGTTTGGCGTTGCCTCAAGCATAATTTTCCTATAACAGGTCGAAGAATAGAACCACGGGAATGAGCCCATTTGAGATTGTCTATGGTCAGAATTCGTCCGGGGTACTTGACTTAGCTCCTATTCTACGTGTGGGTCGTTTGAGTCACAAGCCAGATGCGATGACAGAACATCTTTGGGGTACCCATGAGCAGGTAAAACTGGCCATTCACGAGAGTAATTCCAAGTACAAGGGTCAGGCCGACAGTTACCGTTGTCAGGTACTTTTTGATGTTGGTGATTTTGTTTAAGCAGTATTAACCCGTGATCGTTTTCTAGTTGGAGAGTATAATAAGCTTAAGGAGCGGAAGATTGGACCCTGTGAGATCTTGCAGAAGATCAATGATAACGCCTACAGACAGTGCCTCCTCAGTCATTTGAGGACTTTATGATATCTTTAATGTAAAGCACCTGAGTCCTTATTTTGTGGATTCCGATGAAGCTATTGTGAACTCGATGACGAGTTCTTTCCAACCCGGGGCGACTGATGTAAGAGGATCCGAGTCAGATGATGTTGAGCTGTCAGTTAGCACGTTATTGGCACTAAGATACCATGAGTTGGCAAGTCAGCGCAAAGATCGCAGGAAATCGTGATATTTTTCTTAATTGGGGCAGTTTTGGTTGCGTTTCGGTATTTTGGCCATAACTTTGGCTACGGGTATCAGAATCGCGCTTATGACCCCAATTCGGAAAGCTCTTTTTGGCGCACACGTCATTGCCAATGAGCTATGCTCGTTTCACATCTTTTCAAGGCCAAAATCCACTATTTCCCCTTCCGAATCTACAATTTTAGTATTTTTTTTCCTTTTATGGTAATATTTCATTCATCGTTTAGGAAGTGATTTTGAACCCGATTTGGGCCAGATTTTTGGCAGATTGTTTCTTTTATTATGTATTTTGTCTTAGCATGATTATTGGGATTTTCTATTTTTGGTAAAATTCTATTAATCACGAGTTTTAGCTATAAAGCCCGACTTGTGGGCTGATTTAGAGATACTTTTGATTTGAATAATTTAATTGAAAATTAGAGTTATTTCTCTATGTTTTTGGCGAATCTCTTGTATCTTTTCCTTGTGAATTGTCTGTTGAACTAGCCTGCAGGATAATCGCTATTTTGCTCAGCGTCAGTTTGCTTACATCAGTATTGATATAATGACCCGAATTTTGTATTGTTTTATAAATTTAGGTGCGTTCTTGATGAGCCCAACCCTAGATTCTTACCAGAGTTAGTTAGAGCATAAAGGTGGTTCTAGTGACACCTTCCGTTAGACTTTGATTTTATTGTTTTGCTAAGTAATTAGATGTATGAATTAATTATTAATGTTCGGATTTTGAATCAAATATTTATTTGGGATTGATTAATGTAATTCATTTTTATGATTTATTTTGTGGCTTAGGTATGATAAATGTTGACCTCATTTTGAAAGGAAGTATTTTAAGGAAGTTTATTATTTTATATTGTCTCGTGTTTGTACCATCTAATTTGTTTCTGTCGTGCCTTGGTTTTTGACAATCTATTAATTTAATTTGTTTAAAATTTGGGGCGTGAAATTTTGGTATCAAAGCATTTGGTTAGCCTAGATTAGGATAGAGTCTGGGTGATCATCAGAATATGGATATGGGTGAGTAAGAGTGAAAATGTCTAAAAATAAAGTGATAAGAGTGAACCTTGAACCTTTAGTATTTTTTCCTTTTTTTTCGAGAATCTCGTGGTTGGATTCCTTTAACTTGTGTGTGCGGGAGTAATGATATTCGGTTTTAATGTCAATATTGTGGGACATTATTTCAAGTAGTTTTCCTTTCAGCGGTTTGTTATCACGAGTATTTAGTTAGCCTTGGAATGAGATTTCATTTAAGTTGTATATATTGTAGCACCCCATAATTTTTAATACTTGTTAAATTTTATGTTATATCTTTGTGAGTTTGTCTTAATGAAGTTATGTTCATGTACAAGAGCTACTTGTTTGTCCATGTGATGTGTGGTTCTTTTTTAAGGAGGGTTAACCGAAAATCTATTCTAGAATGGTTTATTTTTGGACTATAGTGTTGTTTCATTCGGTAAGTTGTTGGCTTATTGTAGAATTAATATTTTAGTTACCCCCTTTACCAAATCTCGGGACAAGATTCTTTTGAGGTATATATATTTTAACACTCGTACTTTTCACTAACCTTAATAAATATTTTTGTACATGAAGTATTCAAATTTATTATTTTTAGTTCATTGTTAAAATAATATAAATATATGCTTGTAGTAGCCTCATGTCTATGTATGTTTGGTGTGTGGCTTTGTATCATGTAAATTTTTTATAATATTTTAATATTTTAATATTTTTCATCTGAAAATGCATTTCTAAAACTAATTTTGGTTGTCAAGTTGTATTTTTTGTTCATAATTCATATGACTCCCTTACCTTCTGAATCTCGGGACGATATTCTTTTGAGGTGTGTATATTATAATACCCGCCTAATTACTAGCAAATATATTGTCATTTATTTAAATATTTTGTGATATGTATACCTATATAAATACTTGAGAATATTAATTGGGACTTAGGGTTTTGGTAGGAAATAAAGTAGATGTTGTGAGCGCTTTTAGCGAAGATTAGGAAAAACCTAATTATAACTTTTTTAAAAGAAAACCCTAGTCACCTCCTTTCTCTATATACACATAAAGAGAGAAAAAAACTTACGTAGAAGAAAAGTAAGCGATAAAGGAAAAACTTTGCGTCGACGTTGGGGTTCTCGAAAATTGTGAGTGAAACTCTATTGATTTTTTTTGTTTTTGTTGTTGTTGTTTTAAGTACAAAATCTATGATGTGAAAGGAGTTTGTTGCTAAAGAAGCTATAAAAAAAAACTAGGGAAATAAAGAAACCTCGAATTTATCATAACATGAAAATTTGCATAAATTATTTTAGCATGTATTTAAGCTTGCCTTGAAGGAAGAAAGTAACAGCTCATTTGATTATCAAACGAAAATTGCATGTCTTCCTTAAGGTGCAATGCATATTATTTAAATGTTATTTAATTGTATAGTTGTGTATTGATTTTTAAGTTTGTTCGCACCAGTATTGATATAGTGACCAGAATTTTGTATTGTTTTACAAATTTCGGTGCGTTTTTAATGAGCACAGCCCCAAAGACTTACCAGGGTTACTTGGAGCGTGAAGGTGGTTCTAGCTACGTGGCGATTGGTAAGGATTTGACACCTATTGTTAGAATTTGATTTTCTTATTTTCATAGGTAATTAGATGTAGGAATTAATTATTAATGTTCGAATTTTGAGTCAAAGATTTATTTGAGATTGATTATGTAATTCATTTTTATGATTTATTTTATGGCATGTGTATGATAAATGTTGACTTCATTTTGAGATGAATTATTTTTAAGGAAATTTATTATTTTATATTGCCTCATGACTGTACCATCTAATTTGTTCCGTTCGTGCCTTGGTTTTTTAACAATGTATTAATTTAGGTTCTTTAAAAATTGGGGCGTAACATTTTAGTATCGGAGCATTTGGTTAGCCTAGGCTGTGGTAGAGTCTAGGTGATCCTCAGAATGTGGATATAGGTGAGTAAGAGTTAAAATGTCAAAGGATAAAGTGAGAAATGTGAACCTTGAATCTTTAGTATTGTTTTTTTTTTTCTTTGAGAATCTTGTGGTAAGATTCCTTTGACTTGCGTGTGCAGGAGTATGATATCTGGTTTTAATGTAAATATTGTGGGACATTATTTTGTATAGTTTTCCTTTTAGCAGTTTGTTATCACGAGTGTTTAATTAGCCTTTTTTGTGAATCTCGAGACAAGATTCTTTTTTAGTTATATATATTGTAGCACCCCTTAATTTTATTACTTATTACATTTTATAATATATCTTTGTGTGTTTGTCTTAATGAAGTTATGTACGTGTAGTTGAGCTACTTGTTTGTCCATTTGATGTGTGGTTGTTTCTTAAAGAGAGTTAACCGAAAATTTATTCTGGAATGGTTTATTTTTTTTACTATATTGTTGTTTCATTCGGTAAGTTGTTGGCTTATTGTAGAATAAATTTTCTAGTTATCCCCTTTACCAAATCTCGGGATGATATTCTTTTGAGGTGTATATATTGTAACACTCGTAATTTTCACTGACCTTGATAAATATTTTTGTAAATAAAGTGTTCTAATTTATTATTTTTAGTTCCTTGTTAAAATAATATAGATATATGCATGTAGTGACCTCGTGTCCATGCATGTTTAGTGTGTGGCTTTGTATCATGCAAAATTTTCTATGAATATAAGATTTTAATATTTTTCATATGAAAATATTTTTCTAAAACCTAATTTCGATTGCCAAGTTTTGTTCAAAATTTACATGACTCCCTTACCTTCCGAATATCGATACGAGATTCTTTTGAGGTGTGTATATTATAATACCACCTAATTACGTGCAAATATACTATCACTTATTTAATTATTTATTTATATTTATACCTATATAAATACTTGAGAATATTAATAGGGACTTATGGTTGTGGTAGGAAAAAGAGTAGATGTGGTGGACGCGTTTAGCGAAGATTAGGTAAAACCTAATTAAAACCCTTTTAAAAGAAAATGTAGTCACCTCATTTCTCTATATACACACAGATAAAAAAAAAAAAAACTTATGTAGAAGAAAATGAGACGATAGATTAACAACTTTGCATCGACGTTGGGGTTTTCAAAAATTATTAGTGAAACTCTATTGACTTTTTTTGTTTTTGTTGTTGTTGTTTTGAGTACACAATGTATGATTTTAAAGGTGTTTGTTGCAAAAGAAGCTAAAAACTTGGGAAATAAAGAAAACCTAGAATTTATCATAACATGAAAATTTGCATGAATTATTTTAGCATGTATTTAGGGTTGCCTTGAAGGAAGAAACTAACAGCTTATTCGATCATTGAACGAGAACTACATGTCTTCCTTAAGGTGAAATGAATATTATTTGAATGTTATTTAATTGTGTAGTTGAGTATTGATTTGTAAGTTTGCTCACACCAGTATTGATATACTGACCTGAGTTTTTTTTATTGTTTTACAAATTTGGGTGTGTACTTAGGAAACACAGCCCCAGAGACTTACCAAGGTTAGTTGGAGCGTGAAGGTGGTTTTAGCTGCATGGCAGTAGCTGAGGATTTGACACATTCTGTTAAGACTTTGATTTTATTGTTTTCCTAGGTAATTAAATGTAGTAATTAATTATTATTGCTTAGATTTTGAGTTAAAAATTTATTTGGGATTAATTAAGGTAATTCATTTATGATTTATTTTGTGGCTTATGTATGATAAATGTTGACCTCATTTTGAAAAGAAGTATTTTAAGGAAGTTTATTATTTTATATTGCCTCATGTCTGTACCATCTAATTTATTATTGTCGTGCCTAAGTTTTTGGATAATCTATAATTTAGGTTGTTTAAAAATGACATTTTGGTATCAAAGCATTTGTTTAGATTTGGATAGGGTAGAGTCTATGTGATCCTCGGAATGTGGATATGGGTGACTAAGAGTATAAATGTATAAAGATAAAGTGACAAGGGCGAACCTAGAACCTTTAGTATTGTTTCTTTTTTCTTCGAGAATCTCGTGGTGAGATTACTTTGACTTGCGTGTGCGGAAGTAATGATATTTGGTTTTAATGTCAATATTGTGGGGCATTATTCCGTGTAGTTTTCCTTTCAACGGTTTGTTATGACGAGTGTTTAGTTAGCCATTTCAGCGAATCTCAGGGCGAGATTCTTTTTTAGTTTTATATATTTTAGCACCTCATAATTTTTAATACTTATTAAATTTTATAATATATCTTTTTGTGTTTGTCTTCATGAAGTTATGTACATGTACATGAGCTACTTGTTTGTCAATTTGATGTGTGCTTGTTTCTTAGGAGGGTTAACCGAAAATCTATTCTGGAATGGTTTATTTTTTGGACTCAAGTGTTGTCATTCTGTAAGTTGTTGGCTTATTGTAGAATTAATTTTCTAATTACACCCTTTACCGAAATTTAGGGACGAGATTATTTTGAGGTGTATATATTGTAACACCCGTATTTTTCCCTGACCTTAATAAATACTTTTGTACATTAGGTGTACCAATTTATTATTTTCAGTTCATTGTTAAAATGATATAGATATATGTATGTAGTGATCTCGTGTCTATGCATGTTTGATGTGTGGCTTTGTATCATGTATTTTCCATTAGACTTTGATTTTATTGTTTCCCTATGTTACTAGATGAAGAAATTAATTATTAATGCTTGGATTTTGAGTCAAAGATTTATTTGGGTTTGATTAATGTAATTCTTTTTTATGATTTATTTTGTGGCTTAGGTATGATAAATGTTGACCTCATTTTTAGAGAAAATATTTTAAGGAGGTTTATTATTTTATATTGCCTCATGTCTGTATCATCTAATTTGTTTCTGTCGGGCCTTGATTTTTGGACAATCTATTAATTTAAGTTGTTTAAAAATCGGGACGTGGCATTTGTTTTAAACTCACATGTTCGGTTGCGTTTGGGCAAAAATCTGACTCTATTTCAAACAAACGCATAAATATTGCAAGTATTAAGATGACATTCGCAACCCTTTGATGCGAATATGATTATGTTGCTCGTATGTTCCGCTTCGTTTGGATATTTCTGAGAAGGATTGGTTGTTATCCTCTTATTATTTCTACTTTTCCCTTTGTCTATGAGATTCAAACAGCCTTTTAGGAAGTGCTGGTGTATACATAGGAAAACCACCATGATTGCATAATCACAAGAAAATTACATGGAAAAACAAATAGAATTGCATCATAAGACATTGTCATTTACGTTGAGCATTATAAAAAGGGGAATAATCTATTACTATTCTTAACCAAATCAAGAGAAATAAGAAAAGATGAAGAAAAAAAATGACAATGTTCGAATAAGAACACTCAAATGAATAAAAAGGATAACATGGGTAATCCGGAAGAGGACTCTCAGGAATGATGACACCCACTCGTCATCGTCTTCAGATGATGAGGACCACGAGGAAGAAGAGTCAGATGAAGAGGAAGATAATGAATCATCATCGTCCTCTGATGAGGATGACGATGATGGTGATCGTGGTGGAAATTCGCAAGTGGTCTACTACTCCTCCAATGAAGAGGGTCGCGAACGTCACCCCTTGAAGGACTTTGTTGAGCGTCTCCTAAACGATTAGATTTATTTTTGTATTTTTTGTAACATTCAAAAATATCAATGAATGTAGGCTTGTCTTTATTTTTCAGTCTTTTACAGTGTTTCATTTCCTTCCTCATTTTTTTTATTGATTTTATTTCAAATAAGTAATTCTAAAATCTCAATTTATGTTTGTTAATTCATGACATTTTGTTGTGAAGAAATTAAAAGTAAATAAGAGATGAGAAGAAGAAAAAACACATAAGAAGAAAAAGGAGAAAAGAGAAAGAAAAAAAAAAAAGGAGATGGATAAGGAGGCCGGTGGGGTGTGGTGCAGTCAATAGTGGCGAGGTGGTGGTGGTTCTTGTTGGAGAAAAAAGGGAGAGAGGAGGAGAAGAAAAAAAACAGAGAAGAGAAGAAAAAAAAGATATGAGAAGAAGATGTCTGACTGACAGTTAGGGGGGGGGGGGGGGGGGTAGTGGAAATGCTTGATGGAGAAGTGGGAGTGCTTAATGGAGAAGAGAGGTTATAATTTTTTATTTTTTTATTTTTATATTGGTGGTGTCTTTCGGTAGTGATTATGTCTTTCAGAATAATGGTGATGTCCTTAAGAAATTAGAAAATTGATGGTATCCATCAGTAAAAGTGGTGGTATTATTTAGCAGACCTTCACCTTTCATTCCTCACCAAACATGCCCTTTTAGAGAATTTTTTACTAAGCTAGCTAGCACCATGGCTTGAAGTTTAGGGTTGTCGAAAAATACAACTGTGTAGGGGTGGGCACGGTTCGGTTCCAAATTTTGAGGAACCTAACTCGAACCTTTTAAAATTTTAATGGTTCCGATTCGGATCGGTTCCTCTATTTTGAACGTTGGAACCGAACCTAACTCGAATCGTTTACAACAATTCGGTTCCTACGGTTCCAAACGGTTCCTGTATTATATATCTCGAA
The DNA here is from genome assembly GCA_963556465.1 of Berberis vulgaris. Lineage (NCBI taxonomy): Eukaryota > Viridiplantae > Streptophyta > Magnoliopsida > Ranunculales > Berberidaceae > Berberis > Berberis vulgaris. The sequence goes on along the minus strand of OY747129.1, from coordinate 68,610,630 downwards.
AAATATTAATAGGCCACACCGCCGCGGACTTTTGCAATGTATTGCCATACATGGATCCAAAATTCATTTTTTAAATTTTGAATGGACTCGATCAATAGCTTGATCATAGTCTAAATGAAAAACCCGAACCTAACCATACCTAGGAAATCTCTGTCTATTCTCCTTTTCAGGTTTACAGACAAATAGACATTACCATGACAAGTTTGAAGAGACGACCCAAACTATAAAAATGTCACAAATTTGTTCGGGTCTTCAAGAAATAATGCCTCTAAATCAACAGCTACTTAAAAAAAATGCAAGAATGTGAAGAGGGACTCACCAAAGAGTGGGTAATCAAAGAGACTTCTCTGACCATCTTTGTACTGGTCACAGAAAACAGTGCCAATCACCATAGCATATCCTCTTGTTTCCTTTACAAATGACACCAATAAGAGCACAGACCCCAACAGTAGCTTGAAGAGAGAATCCATGAGAATGGGAGGAGGAAAAACAAGAACAAGTAGTAATGGAAGAATAAGCAAAATATCAGATTTTTTTTTCAGCTAATCGGATCGGACTGAATCGTTTAAGAACTGAACCGAACCGTTTAAAAAAAAATTTAGGAACCAGAACCGAACCGTTTAAGAACAGTTTCGAATCCGAACCGAATCGTTTCACAATTTTAAAAATCAAAACCGAACCGTTTGGAGTAAAACGGTCCGGTTCAGTTTGAATCCGCGGTTCCTGAACCCGTTTGCCCACCCCTACAACTGTGTGTGCACCAATAGAACGGACACATGGTCCATGGATATAACCCTGCTCACTTTCAACCTAATAAAGGAGGAGGAGCTGGCAAGTGAGTAAGGGGGGCGGTGGTGTAGAGTGAGATGAGTGGGTGGCACAAGTAGAGAGAATGGAGAGGAGGGGATCGGACTATTGTGGTGGGTGTTGATCGAAGACGTCAAACACGCAAAGACGAAGGGACACAGGGGAGACGGAAAACAACAAGGGGCATTGCACGTTCCTTGTCTTCCCCAATTTGTATCCACTCTCCCCTCTCTCTCGTCTTTGGTTCTTCCTCTCTTCCCGTTTTTCTTTCTTGGCTTTGGCTTTGGCTTTGGACACCCAAACCAACACCAACCCAGCTAATATACACTACCACTGCAAACAACATACAACCAACTACTAGGCTCCATTTTCTTTGTTTTATTGCGCTTCCCCTTCTCGATTTTGAGCCCAAATCTTATAAATATAGTCACTGTTTGATTTGATAAAATATGTCGAGGAGAAAAAACAGCTAGGGACATGGGGGCTTGTGTTGGGGGTGGTGGTGCTGGTGGTGGGTTTAATAGATATTGAGATTGATATATAGATAGGGAATCAGATTGGTCTCATATGTCCAAATCTCCCCACCATTATCTGCTTGGCTCAAGAACCCTCTTCTCCTCTCCTCTCCTCTCACATCACATTATTGTTCTCAATCAACCATTTAATGCATTACATAAACACCGACCCATTTCTCTCATTCTTCAACCAAATCCCCCCATCCAACAATCTTTCTTTCATGGCCGCATCTTCGTCTCGTGTTCTACTTGGTGACAATGGTTGTAGTGGTAGTTCTTCTTCTAATAGTGATGACCGTCACCACCACCAACAAGGAACAGTAGAGCAGCAGCAGATAGGAGCAATGGCAAGTAGGGGTGGGCACGGTGGTAGTAATAAGATGGTAAGGAAGAGAACAGTTGCAGATACGGACCTCCAAACTGGTGGTGGTGATTACCACAGGCTTTATCGAAGGCCCACCACCAGCGGAGCAGGGCCAAGACCACCACCACCTTGTTTGGCTTTTTCCAATACTAACAACAACACAAACACAGCTCCAGCTGCCCCCTCCTCTTCTCCTTCATTATCATCCATCCAAATCCCAATCCAAGATAACCCCATTCCAGTACTTGCTATCCCTACTAATAATAATAATAATCCCAACCACTCCACTAATACTACTTCTTCATCTTCTTCTACGTCAGGCATGTTATTGTTAGGAGGAGGAGGTTTTTCTTTTTCTTCTTCTTCTTCTTCTTCTTCTACTTATCAAGTTCCTTCTCCTCTTCCTCCTCTCCCTCTTTCAACCCCAATCCCACCTCCTCCATCTGTAGCTGTGTGCGGCTTCTCTGGTATGCCTTTGTTCCCGTCTCCACAATCCAATCATCCAACCCATCTTGAGTTTAGTCCCTTTCCAATTCAAAATACTTCAACAGCAGCTGCAGCTGCACCCATGGCCATGGATGATGATAGCACCGCAACGGCGTGGATCGATGGAATCATCAAAGACTTGATTAACAGTTGGAGTAGCAGCAGCATCTCCATTCCTCAGCTCATCCAAAACGTCAGAGAAATTATCTACCCCTGTAACCCTAAACTTGCTGCTTTACTCGAATACCGCCTTCGATCGTTGACTGAAACAGCTGCTGCAACTGTAGTTATGCCACCACCGCTACTACTACCGCCTCATCATCATGATAATACAGACCATCCTTCATCTACTAGTACTGGCAGCAAGGATAAGGACGCCGCAATCGTCGGTCACCCGCAGAGGTTGCAAGTAGCTCAAACTCATCAACATCAAGCACATTATTTCCCAGACACTTCTTCTTCTCCTTTCTCCGGAACGAGTCAATATAATAATATCTCCAACTGGACTGCAAATCAACACCACCACCAAATTCAGCAGCAACAACAACAACAACAACAAAGATCTCCATCTCCGCGTCAGTCTCAACCCTCAACTTTCATATCTAAAAATGTAACAACACCTGCACCTGCAGCAACAACAACATCGAATAATAGCAACAAAGAGAAGAAAGAGGAAATGCTCAAGCAACAGCAAAGGAGGAGGAAAGACGAGGAAGGTCTACACCTCCTCACATTACTCTTACAATGTGCAGAAGCCATCGCATCTGAGAACTTGGAGGATGCCAAAGAAACGCTATTGGAGATAGCCGAGCTATCCACGCCCTTCGGGACATCGGCTCAGCGCGTGGCTGCGTATTTCTCTGAAGCAATGTCAGCTCGGTTAGTGAGTTCTTGCTTGGGCATGTACGCCCCACTATTGATTCACAATCAAAAGATGGCATCCGCATTCCAAGTCTTCAATGGAATCAGCCCTTTGGTTAAATTTTCCCATTTCACAGCAAACCAGGCCATTCAAGAAGCATTTGAGCGTGAGGAGAGAGTTCACATTATTGACCTTGATATCATGCAAGGCTTGCAGTGGCCAGGCTTGTTCCACATCTTGGCTTCTCGCCCTGGAGGTCCTCCCTTTGTTCGACTTACTGGTGTAGGTACTTCCATGGATGCTTTGGAGGCCACCGGGAAACAATTGTCTGACTTTGCGCATACTTTGGGCCTTCCTTTTGAGTTCTTCTCCGTTGCTGAGAAGGTGGGAAATTTGGATCCTGATAGATTGAATGTCAGCAAGAGGGAGGCCGTTGCGGTGCATTGGTTGCATCATTCTCTCTACGATGTCACCGGCTCAGATGCCAATACTTTATGGCTCTTGCAAAGGTAATTTACAACATCATTTTTTGAATACATGTGAATGTCGATATAGTGAATTGAATTGACTTGAATCCTTTGCAACTACTTGTTTAATAATGCATTCGATTTGGACTAGACTCAGCATAACTGATGAAATACAACTAAGTTGAATTTGATCAGGTTGGCACCTAAGGTAGTGACAATGGTGGAGCAGGACATTAGCAAGGCTGGGTCCTTCTTGGGAAGGTTTGTGGAGGCAATACATTACTACTCAGCATTGTTTGATTCCTTGGGGGCAAGTTACGGAGAGGAAAGCGAGGAGAGGTACATTGTGGAGCAGCAACTTTTGTCAAGGGAGATAAGAAATGTGCTAGCTGTTGGTGGACCTGCGAGGACCGGAGAGGTTAAGTTTCCAAATTGGAAGGAGAAGTTGAAGGCATCAGGGTTCAGGGAGTTTTCTTTGGCCGGAAATGCTTATACTCAAGCTAATTTGTTGTTGGGGATGTTTCCATGTGATGGATACACCCTTGTGGAGGACAATGGAACACTCAAATTAGGGTGGAAGGACCTTTCCTTGCTCACTGCATCTGCTTGGAGACCTATTCACACTAGTCACTCCTTTGCTCATAGGTAAGTAGTAACAAACATGTCCATGTGATGCTTTTTATGCCAATGGGTTTTGTAGCAGAGTAGAAATGCAACACAGCCTGATCAACTCATAGTTTGTCTGTTTGTACAAATTTTGCATGTATTGCACTTTGGAACAACTTGCTTAATAAAATTTTAGACAATCAAACCATTGTCTCCCTATACAAAATGGTTTAAAATTCCAAATGATGATTGGGTGTGAATTGTGGTGTGATAAAAAAAACCTTTGATGTCAAAATTTAAAATCAGGCCTGTAAACTTGTCATTAGGGTTTTGACAACGAGTGTCATTTCTTCTGGAGAGAATGTTCAACTTGTGGATCATTGTAACTTTAATTACTTGTCAAGTGACTGACTTGAATCTTCTGTGTGGATTGGCATTTAAGAGGAACAAGCATCAAGTTGTTCTTGGAGAAGAATCAGCTTGTTGATTTTTACATTATTTTGACCCAAAATGATATAGGCTATAGGGTGTATAAGTTTTTGCCTGAATGCATAACCAAATGTATAAAACAAGCATATTTATTTGTGTCGTTGGCAATACATATACATTTTTTTTGCTAATTATAATGCATCTCCACCATTGCCCTCAAATCAGTTACATAATTATTTTTTTTATGAAACCCAGTAATTTTTTATAAGTCAAACTCGGTTAAAATTATAATCAATTGAATGTTCGAGGTATTTGTTTGAATGTTCAATAAAATATTTATCCGTTTCTTTGAAAAATATTATACTTAGGCATGAAAATATTAAAAATACTTGCATATTTTAATAATAAATTATACATTTTGAAATTGTAATGATAATTGGTTTTGTTGGAAAGAATTTCAAAACTGTATTTCAACGATATCAAGTTTACAAAAATTCGACAACTACGTAGATAACTATGATTATTTTCATTTTGAAAAAAGGAAAACACAATATTTTATCTTTTCGCCATATCTACATTTCACTAAAAATTTTCACACTTTTTTCATTGTCTTTATCATTCTGCATATCTTATATTTACAAACATATTATCATAGGAAATTAATTTCAACCTTCAACATATTTATCAACTTTCAATCACAGTCATATTTTATCTTCAATTTTCAAATTTGTCTCGGTCAATAATGAATAGTAAAACACCATTCTGAATTATAACATAGACTAGAGTATGTCTCGTGCCCTTGGCACTCCATATAATTTTATTTTTGTTAAATATTTTGTACTAAACACTTCTTTCACTATATACTTTAAGGTAAAAATATATATTATAAATTTTAGAGTAAAACTCAATCAAATTTGAATCAGTTGGGAAAAAAATTTATACGCCAAGAATGAGTTTTTTCCCAATCTTTGAATTCACCAAAATATGAAGTTTAGAGTTTTTGTTTAAATGTGCATTAAGATGCCCAACTCATTTTTTTAGTATGATCCGCTCGTCTCATTGCTTCGAAAAATATTAAAAACGTGAAATATTTTATATGTTTTTTAATTATAGAATATATATATTTAAAATTTTAGCGCTCGTGTTGATCATTGATTTTGTTGGAAAGATCTTAAAAAAATGCATTTCAACGATATTAACTTTACTAAAATTCGATAACGATGTAGATAGTTATGATAATTTTCATTTTGCTAAAAGCAAAACACAATATTTTCTTTTTTCGCCACATATACATTTCACCAACTTTTTTAAAAAGTTTTTCATTATTTTTACCTTTCTACATGTTTTATATTTACAAATATGTCATCATGAAAAAATTAATCTCAACCCTCAAATTCAATACATTTCCCAACTTTTAATCCTAATAATCTTTTATTTCTAATTCTTTCGATTTTACTTTGTCCCAGTCAGCAATGAATAGTGAAACACCACTCTGAATTATACAGGTGATATTCATTGAAGGGATTTTGTCGATTTAGTTTTGTAATTTTTCTACAATGGTAAGATTGTTGGACACATAGTGCAAAAGAGGCACATGCGTTGCACAATTTTTTTTTTTTCAACTATGGGTAAGGGAGAAAATGAGAAATAAAAAATACTTCTTAGCAGGTCTAGGATGGTATGTCCAATTTCTCATCTTTCAGAAGTGTATGCCAAATTTTGAATTGGCATAGGGGTGTGTCTAAAACCCCTTTGTTTTTATATGCATGATCATGTGCAACGTACATTCCTAGAAGTTGAAAGTGTTGAAGCTTAGGGGTGTGCCAGTTCAAAGGTAAGAAGTTAATTACACAACTATAGTATACCAATTTCCAACAAAATAATGACTTGTCGCTATAAAATAGTTAGTGAACTTTAATGAGAAACAAATTTTCATGAAAAAAATTATCAGTTTTTACCTAGAAAACAATTTGTTACGAACAATGTTATAATTACCAACAAAATCTTATTTCATAGCTACAAAGATTTCATTAAAAAAGATATTGTTTCCAACAAAAAATAAAAAACGTTGTCAATAGTGTGACAATTCTCAACGAAATATTACTTTATTGCTATAAATTAATAAACGAGCTTTAACAAGAAAAAATCTAATGGAAAAAATGATCAATCATTATCAAATAACCGAATCCTTACTAATAATGTGATTATTGTCTAGGAAAACATATTTCCTTACTAAAGAGGGATGAATAAGATTTAATATTCGTTAACAAGGAAAGTGAGTTGTTGTTAAAATTAGTCTTCTTTAGCAACAAAATATTTCATTCCAGATGATGCCATAATTACCAAGAAACAAGTATTTTGTGGCCATAAAAATAATTTCATTGTTAAATCAATTTAGCGAGAAATTGGGTTTGGAGGGAATGTTTCCCGCCACCTATTTAACAAGGAATGTTTCCTACAAAATATATTTTGTTGGAAAACAGTAACAAGTTTATGGCTTTTTCAAGTAAATTTTTTATTAGTTGACAATGCTACAATATTAACAAGGAAATCAATTTTCGTAGCAATAATTTTGTTGGTAAAAGATAGATTTCTTGTAGTGACTTAAGCAGTGTTATAGATGTTAATTACACAACTATACTTGAGCAGTGTTTATAACACTGCTACGATGCGTTGGTTTAGTGCCACGAAATGTATTTTAATGTAAATGCAAATTTTGAATTTCATGAAATTAGTTAATAAACATTACATTAAAAATAAAATACACCTATACCTGGTTTTTAACATTGGTAGACCCTTCCACTGTGTCATCCACAAGCGACGTCCAGCTCTAGCTCCTGGATAAGTGCTCAGAAATGATGAGTGGATTGGCGTTCACACAGGAAGTCTTTGTGTGCTTTGCAATGAAATTGATGAGACGCTGGACCATTTTTGATGCTTCACCGCAGTTTCTCCAAATCCATTTGGAGCAGTTTCTTGTCAGAATTTGGTTTGAGTTTGATGTTTCAATGCTCCATTTTAGATTAGCTAAGTTGGTGGTCTCAAGCTAATCCTTCACGTCGGAGGGAGTGGTTATGGCGTAGGGTCCCTCACGTTCTCATGTGGTGTGTGTGGAAAGAAAGAAATAAAATGGTATTTGAAGGACTCAACAGATCAGAGCACTCTATCTTTATCGAGTTTAGAGAATTGTTGTGGATGATGGGTTCGGCTTGTAATTTGTTTAGGGATTTGGGTTTTGACACTTTCATGGTGTCTTGGCATTCCTTGATATAGGAATGTTTCTCTTTGTTTTTTGTTTCCTTTTCTTTCCTTAATAAACATCTTCGTGTTTGACCCAAAAAAAAAAAAAGATTGGCGTTCAACATGTAACCATCTATGCTATTGCTATTCGCTCGAATTTCTATGGAAGAAATGCCATTGGCCATGTGTCATTGCAATAACATTAGCATACCATAAAGGGCTGAGCATTTCACACCAAAAATCAGACCTAACTGAGAAGGAGACCGAACAGGTTGGTCTTTTTAATATAGTTTTAATGCTTAGTCCTAAAAACCAGACCAGGCCAAAATTCTTGAGTTGGTCTCGGTTTCAGCCCCCCCCCCCCCCCCCCCCCCCCCCCCACCGCCGGTTAATCAGCCCAGCTGACCCAATTTCAATGGCCCAAGATCAAGTCAGGCCTAAAGTCATTGTTTCCTTGTTTTCTTCTTCCTGTGCTCCTTTCCTTTTTTATCTTCCCATTTCCATTTGTTTGTCGGTTGGAGTGTCAGTTTCAACTTTTAACTCTTGTTGCCTCTCTATGTCTCTTAGCTAACATCCAGAAGAGATTCGATACTAAAGAAGCCTCAAATCACTACTTCCGCATCCATGATATCCTCAAGGTTTCTTCTTGTATTTCTCTTCTAAACAAAACCCTACCTCACTCTTCTTCAACTATTTGTTTCCTAATTTCCCAACTTTTTTGTAGGTTACCAGGGTAGGAAGAAGCTCAAGGATCTTGACAAGAACTACTCCTAGACTACTGAAATCAAGAGTCCTAACAAGGATGACATTGATCAAACTCTCACCTCCTGATTTTCAAGAAAACAAAATTCTTATATCCATGCATGATTATTCATAGACCCGAATTTGAAAAACTACTAATCCTACGTAGATATAAGGAATTCATTTTCTCGAAAATCGGGGCTTGATAGTTTGAGGGGTACCCATTTCTTATAGAGAAACTAAGTAACCTTCGAGATGGTCTTACGGAAAGGAGGTGGTTTATATGCCTAAAAGAGGCTTGAATTATTTATCTGTAACAAAATGTGACGTGACTTATGCACATTGATAGCCCAAGATAGATTTTTATGTTACTCACATAGTTATGAGTATTCGGTGATGCATGCCCTATGTGATGTTCCCATTTAGGGGTGGATGACGGAGAAGTTCTCATTTATATAATAGACGCATATGGATGGACATGTATGGTCGACAAAGAGGTGGTGCGAATGTGATATAGTCTAACTGATCAGTTCATTATAAATAGATAATATTTTAAAGACAAATAATGTATGGGCACAATTGTATTAATTGATTAACACTGATTGTTTTAAAAATTATATACTTTTGTTTCTAACTATTCATTGCAGAATGACAAGTCTACTAACGTTTATGTAGGTCACACTTGCCAGTGTAAACCTTTACAACGTAAGTATAAGTAAAAATAAATATTTACTTTATACGATAAGAACTTATTAGAATAACATGCTCGCCTCCTTGAGGAACTACATGTGTTGAAATTGTATTTTTTTTGTGTATGTAGTTTGTGTAACTTATTTTATTTATTAGAGATGAAAATACTCATACATGCTACATCGCTGAGCCAAATAAGTTTATGCTTCTTGAGTACGTTCTTATTGGAACGTAACCATTTAGCATTTCTCAGGCTAAAGAGTTTCTAGCAGTGCTATTGGAGTTTTCTTTAGTGGGGCCAACATCGTCAAGAGTTTCCTGGTTGAAGTCTTTTTGGCTACTTCAACTTTTTATAAATATTCCAGTTGTTGTTGAAACATTTTTTTTTTGAATTTCACGCCCCTAAGTTGTGGGAAACGGATAATCTTGCATAGATATAAGGATTTCATTTGTATTGATCATGGATTTCATTGGAAATTTTTTTTTTAATGCATTTCAATGATACCAACTTTTCCAAAATACGACAACTAATTAGATAGCTATGATAATTTTCATTTTGAGAAAAATACAAACACAAGTTTCTCTATATGTCAAATGTACATTCCAGGCAACCATTTTAAGTTTTATGTTCATTTTCTTTTACCCTTTTACATGTTTCATCTTTACAAACTTGTTATTATGGAAAATGAATCTCAATATTCAACAACTTTCCCAACTTTCAATCATAGCCCTCTTTTATCTCCAATTCCTTATGAATTGTGAAATACCTAACTGATTTGTAAGATAAATAACTTTAGAAACACCAATTAGTAAAACTTTAGGTAACCTAACCACTCATCACAGAGCTTCACCAATGGCATGTTCCTTGGGGATCAAAATGCCCTTACTGCAGGTTGGTAATTGGGTGTCGAGATTATTTACTGCTTCTCTAGCCTGGATTCTGACTTAGAGGTATTCATTCATAATCCTACACTGGTAGCTTCGCGCCATTGGCTTTTCGACCAAGAGCGTTGCTAAATCACTACAAGAAAAAGTCCATTAATAGCGTTTCAAAAACGCTATGTCTGCCGGAGCTATAATAGACCCTGGGTCTATTATAGCGTTTTAAAAATGCTATAGTAAGTTAGCCTTTTATAGCGTTTTAAAAACGCTATGGTAGAGTATACATAGCAAAATTTTTTTTTTTTTTTTTTTACTATCAAATGACTTTTTATTACATCTTAAAAGTTTTATTTCTAGAAAATAAAAATTTTAATGTGCCAAACTTAAATATTTCCATGAATGGAGGCAAAGTAATGTAATTAATAAGATAATATATTACATTGAGTCACAAAATCTATCAAATAATAAAGATAATGTATTACACTTAAGCATTTCTTAACTCTCTTAATAAGATAATGTATTACACTTAAACTTAAACATTCTTACTAAAAAAATTATAATTTGCCACATGTAAGCCAGTAGTCGTTGCTTGATTAACTGTGGAAGGGGCCTCGTGTAGTGATCCATTTGAGCTCAATGCGCTGGATGAGTAGCCCATGAATCTTCTGAGGAGAATCGGAGATATTGAACTATCACTTAGTTTAGAACCCATCTCTGCAGCTTTCTGTAACAAAGTTGTTGCAGACATGTAAGGAGAAAGCCTGCTGGGGTGTGACCATTGTTCAATCCATTTAGATAAATTCTAATAATGATAAAGTATGTACTTTGTCAAGAGAGAGTCACTCGTATATCCACCGCTTGACTGCTGATCCTGGAATATTGCTATATCACAAGGTTGCAGGGAAAGATGGAGATAGAATGGACATGTCAAACAGAACATGTAATTCCTATACAAAATATTGCAGGCAGGCAACTGAAAGCTGAATCCCAAACCAAGAGCAAGGAAACCACTAACAGAACAGGTATACCTCTGGATAAGATTCTTGAGGCCTTTATGACTTCCTTTGATAGAATCCAAGTGCAATATACAAGGTAACCTAAGTGACTTGCCAATTTCCTCATCTGAAAATTCATTGATAGAGATAAAATGAAAAATCAGAAAATCACACACCATAGAAAGCAAACAACCAATATTCCATTAGAACTTGCCTCTGAAACCAACCACTTCCCCAGGATGGCAAATAACGAGCAAACTATGACTGTTATCAAATGGAAGTAACAACATCTGATACAAGGCCCTTACCATCTGGTTTCTCTAATAGAGATATGACCAGCAAAAAAATTCAGAAATTTCTTAGAAGTGTATAATTAGAAGAAGATGAAGAAGTATAACTGTATAATTAGAAGAAGCAATTAAAACAAAAAAACAAACAAGAAAAGATGACCAATACAGAACAGACTAAAGTGTTGGAGTTTAATTTGTTTATTGGGAGAAGGAGGAGGAACAGACTGAAGTGTTTTGGGAGGAGAAAAAGTTTACAAAAATAGAAACAGAACAGAGCTTATAGAACTTACAACACAGAAACAGAACAGAGCTTGGAGTTGGATCTTCGATGGTCGTCTTCTCATCTCAAACAAATTTAGTCGTCGCCTTCTTCGATGGGTCGATTACCTTCTTCAGTTCGAGCTTCTCTTCTCCTCCTCTTCTTCTCTTCTTCATCAGTTCATCATCTTCTCTGTCTGCAAATGAAATATGTGAAAATTCAGGGTAACCAAACCACACCGAAAGCTAATTCTCATTATCACAACCTAGCATCCAGTGTTATTAGACAGACCTCTATATTTAATTACATTTATTGCTATCATATTGAACACAACAAAATGATACAACTAAATGAGCAAATTGGGAGACTGAAAGAATATGAATCCAAATTTACCAATGATGAAACTCACACAGATGATGATTGCCAAAACATCAAACATAATTAGGTATCACTTTTGGATCTTTTGGATATAAAGGCATCAGTTGGGAGAGTGTTACTATGCAACAAACAACGATCTTTTGGATCAATATGGCTTAAGCCCCTTTGTAATACCTTTATATCTTCCTGTAGCATTACCTTTATCTTAAAAATAAAACAAAATCAAAATAAAATAACACGGTAGAGAATGCTTACTTGTCACATAGCTGAAAATTATTGCATTGATTGCAAACCCAACACATTCTAGATGCCATAAGATGACAACAATGAGTGCAAGCATACTGCAAGTGTACCATAATAAAATCTTCCTTCATCGGGGAGATAGTTTCACCAAGCTGTTGAATAATACAGTCATAAGAAAGCAATGAATATTATGTTTGTGTAAAAGAGGGAACAAAACTTTGAAAGGGAGTTTTAACAGCATAAGTGTTTTGTTGACGAGAGAGAGAGAAGCAAACAAGGAAAAGGAAAGATTCAGCTATAGAGATAGAAAGGATTGAATGACAAATATGAGGCAGTTTGCTATTTCCAAGAGTTTAACTATTATAAGTCACTGAGAGTGAGGTAAGAAATCTTAGCAACAAAATAATTACTGAGAGGTGGAAAATTAGGAAGTCCCTAAACATGCCTACATAGTTTTTGGGAATTATAAACAAATAATTGACTATGTTTAGCTGGCCTAAGTGTATGAGAAGAATTAACATTACTTTCCGCATCAGAAAAACATCCTTTGAGGCATTCCCAGAAATATGAGTATGCCAGCAGCTTTTAAAGCCCATTTTGTTATGGTATTTTTAGTTTTTCCTTTCTTTTGTTGTTTTCTTCCATCTTCTTGGCGCAGTTGATTTATCATGTCCTCGGTAGCACCAGGCCAATAGTCACCATCAAAATATGGCAAGCGAGCAGCAGTGACCTTAGCCTTGCATTCACCAGTGGTTACAAAGAAATTATCATATAAATTTGTGAGCTCAACCACAATATTTTCCTTTGCAGCTTTTCGTAACATTGCCAAATACCTGATAGAGAAAGCGATTCTAACTGACTTGCATTTTTAACACTGTTCCTGGTGTGGACATTGTTTGGAGCAGGTTTAAGCTGTGGAAACATACATAATAATAGTTTAGAAGGTTTCTATACATAATAAAGTACAGATAATTAACAAGGTTCCTGGTGACTATACCCTGTGGCCCCGACCCATTATGCCACCTATTTCTTAAAGACTGTTGATTAACATGCATGCTCTTCATGAGGTGTCAACAAAACCAATTGAAACACTTTTGTATCCATATGACATTTCATTCATGTTTGACAGACTCACAGTCTTTACTACACCTCTAGAGGTTTTGAAATACAAAAATCACATCCCAAGAAATCAAGTGTCATTTCATAAAATACCAATTTATATTAACGGTCCTTCATCATTATTTCAAAGACCACATTATGGGGTTTAACACGGCAAATATTCAATAGAGTGATTTTCCAGGGAGTCCCCTCCATCTAACACAGAAGATGTTTCAACTGGTTCTAATGCTACTTCCACTTTTTTTTTCTAGTTTGGACTCTAACCTATTAACATGTCTAAATGCAACAACAATTCACAAACTATCAATGTATAGACTATTTAGCTAATAAACATTCCAATTTAAAACGAATCCAATCAAAATTCGTACATAATTCGCATTATCATGCAGAAATGTGTATATAACTTAATATATATTTTCGATAAAGCATTCAGAAACAACATGGTGAATGTTTCCACTTTATCTATGTGTATCCTTGTCCTTGTAAGTTTCAAATGAATGTTTCGACCATTTTATCACAGTGCCGTAGATATGAAATAATTCCACACTATTAAATAATTCAAAGAGATGGAACATCTCTAAAACATAAATTCTCATCTACAAAATACAAATCTTTACTCACCTTACGAACAACTTTTGCTGTAGCAGCTACACCTTTATCAATGAAATATCCCAAGAAAGTTGGGTCTGCAACACGAACCTGTTTCGCTAATCAATAAATAGATTAAGATGAATAACAATTCCTGAAAATGCATGCTAATGGCACCAAGTAATGAAGGATAAGGTCTTACCAATGCATTATCTACTCCATAACAATCCACGTATCTCACACCTCTCACAGCCATATCTTCTAACAAGTTTGAAGTTTTTAGAGCTGAAACATTTACAATTTTGCACCAACGTTATAAATGAGAAAGGAGCAAACAATCCCAACTTGAAGTTGAAACACTGAAATCAGTACTTACCAGAATATACTCCACCATTTCCATCAGGAGCCTTTGCAACCTGTCATTACAGAATCAGGTAGAACACATTTCTACACCGTATATCATTTAAAAACATACCACTGAGTGATGACTTGATATGGATTTACTTATGGAATTTTTGATACAACTTATCTATGGGTTTACTTATGGAACTTTTGATACAACTTATGTATGGTTTTACTTATGGAACTAAACTGAATGATGACTTGATATGAATAATGCAGTCACAAAATCAGCGAACTTTGAAATTTTGATTGTCATCACGTTTTCTCTAGAATTTCATAGGGAAAATGACTGAATGAAACATGACTACTCAGTTTGGAGTGCCATGTCTGTGTCACACACCCCGAGACGATACGATAACCCCTCGATGTGTAGGGCACGACATCTTAGGTGTGATGACACCCTGACTCCAGAGGAGTGGAGGAGTAACATTCACACCTACTTAAGAAATGTCCAGCACAGATTAGCCTAGTAATGTTACCTTTACACGATCAGAATCAGACAACATCTTTGACATTACATCTTTGCCTAGAAGCTGAGCAACAAATTCAGTTACAGGGAGAGGCTCAATAAATGCTGCCGAAGAAATGTCTGTAAGAGATAAATAAAATTGAAATCAGAAGGAGAAACACCAATTATGAAACAATGAAAAGAAAAACTAATTCCTCATATCAGTTACATAGGCTGACTTGCTGTCACATACTAATATTTAGTGATAAGCCCATCTGTGTAGGTCTTATACTCTGGTAGAAACCACATCAGGACTCCAAACCCTCTGCAAGCCAATGAGGCTTTCGTATATCAGGTGAAAAAAATTATCTCCCAACAGAACAGTACCTTAAATATGCAAACCCTCCACCACATCTGTGTCACATACAAACAAGATTTAAAAGCCTTCATAGAACATTTACATTTTCATCCTTTCAAGTTTCGATAACATGTTAGTGAAATTCTAAAATTTGGTTCGTCGTCTAATTACTTCATGATGCGTAAATGATTGGAACAAGCAATTGCAAGATACGATACTTTCTCCAATAGCTAAATACATACCCCAAAGTAAAAAAGAAATAAAATACATGGCTGTGACATGATTAATGTTAAAAAAGGGTGTTTGTTGATTAAAAGTACTCACGTTAGGTCCTATAAAGTTTATGCCGTGCTCTCTGCACATTTCAACAAAAGCTGCAATCTCGGCAAGGAAACCATATCCAGGATGCAGCATGGTACATCCACGGCTGATAGCAGCAGATAAAACATTTGGAATCACCAAGTATCTGAAAGAACATTGAAAAATGAAGGTTATCAACTATCACAAGGATCCTGTAGATAAACATTCCATCTGACAAAATAATTCTAGCTCGAAATGTGAAAACAAATAAAGTAGAAAAGGGAGTAACAAAAATTGTGAACATGAAACTTCATTAGAGGTAAATATTCACTCCAACTTAGTTGATAATTAGTATAGTTTCATAATATAAGAGCATACAATATTCAGTAAACTAAACACTTTCACATTCATCCGAACAATCGAAAATGACAACAGAGGAAGAAGAGTAGAAGATAATAGGGATAGAAGAAATAACTTACGATTGATTACTTGGTGCTTCACCAATGCAAACTGCCTCATCTGCAAGCCTCACATGAAGGGCGTCCTTATCTATGGTTGAGTAGACAGCCACACATGGTATCCCCATCTCATGTGCGGTCCTTATGATATGGACAACAATTTCACTTCTATTTACGACAAGGATCTTCTCCTGTTTACATGTTACATCTAGTGCACCCACGCGTGCTTTAGATTTTTGGTTTACTCGAGTAGCTTTGATTTTCTGAGCAGGGAAAGTCACCCCAGTTCCCGATGTAAAAGTACATTGTGAGGTCCTTAACCCTTTAGCTTGCCCAGAAAATAAACCCTTGCAGAGAAACCACAAATCAGACAAACAATTGACAAGCTCTGCTATCCAAATTGAAGAACATAAAATGCATGTGCAAATCATAAACGTTGTAAATAACATCTTTTGCATATAAATATTCACAATGTTAATCAGATATTTAGTTTAGTTGAAACATCAAATGTTGAACATGAGCATCCAAACATGTTAAATGTTTTGAATAAAAAACAAGTAACCAAAGACAAATAAGAAACATATTAGCAAACCAACCATCGTGAAAGCTTTCAAGGGAAAACTTGGTTCTCAATCTTTCCAACCGGATATCAATTAAAAAAAAAAAAAAAAACTTTGAAGTATGGTACTTGGTCAGCTTCTTATGCCAGTCCACTCGCAAAACCAAGATGAAACAAATTCAACTAATACACTCAATCATTAAGATGAATACCAAATGCATATAATTGTTATTCTAGAACCTTGTCATGCAAGTCAAACATAACCTTATAATATCATCAAAAGTTAGCTAGATTGCCCATGAAAACCTATATGTAATCAGAATCATTTCTAAAAATCACTCATCATTCATGAGCATATCTTTCATTTCTTTGTCATGAGAATTCCGTTTCTTCTGGTTGAGGTGAGAATACTTTTCCCACCATGACTACAAAAATAAATGACAATCCCATCCAATATTAGAAAATTGACAATGGCTTCAATCGCAATCAAGCCCTTGACAATTTTCTAACACAACCAAGCAGTCTTAAAGTTTGTACTCAGAGAGAAATCTGAGCCATTAGACAGGCCACCTTATACGTTACCAAACTAGCAGACTAACCACATTCACACTTCATCATCCAATTAAGCACATTTCCACTAAAGCACCTCACAACCCAAAAACCACCAACAGATTGCAAGCATTACATGTCCAATTACTTCTCTTTCTCATGCACAAACACACACTACAACTAGATCCACAACTCAGCATCATCAACCTCTTTAATACTGTATGTGCAATACTATTTGATTGTACAAACTGATGCTTCAAAGTATCAAACAAACCACCAAAGTCTTTCAACTAATCAATATAGAAGAACACCAATGTTACCTCTGAACATTCAGTGTTACCATCTACAACTAACTACAACTCATTGTAGAAGAATTGAGCAATAATCAAATGCCGGAAGCATCAAATTTCCAATTTTTATCCTAACCCACAAGCATCTAAACAAATACACACTACATGCTTCAACAGTTCACCTTATTAGATCCATAAATTATCCACATTTAAAAATACAACCTTTCTTCTATCCAATCAAATCAAACAGAATCATTTAAACATAATATGTACTTACAGGTACATGAGCAAAGCAGACAGATTTATACACAGTCATGGAGTCCATACTTGAACTACAAACCTCAACCTGCCAAACCAATACAAACCCATCTCAATACCAGTAAATTAAACAACCCCAAGTGATCAAAACTTCAAATTTCACAGAGAAACAACACGATTGGATCTGAAACTAACCTTCAATGCAGAGCAGAGAAATTGGGGTTTTCAAGAATTGGAGAGAGAACCAGAAATCAAAACATCAAAATTTAGGAAAAAAGGGCACCATCAAAACATGTCCAACATTTTATCTAACAAGAAATCAGTATGCTAGTTTAACTCACAAATCAAGAACCAACCTTGTAAATCAAGCCCATTGCTTCTCATACTTCAATGATGGAAAGTTCATTCAAGTGCATAACAAATTTCATTCGTAGACAGGAAAAAATGACTAATAAGAAATTGAAACCCTCATAAAGATGAGTAATTAACATCAAACCTGGTTTATGTAAATCTCTTATCTCTGGCAACTCCTCCAAATTTAATCTGCCAACCCTTTTCCTATGACAGCAAAAACAGAACGCTTTTAAGTGCATATGAAATAGAAAATTAGTTTTTGGATACATTAGTTAGAAGCAACATAGGTATCACACTGAAACAAACAATACTACCTACTGCACTTATACTGTGAAACCTTTGAAGCATATGTTTCAATTTCAACTGGATCAGCAATCAGAAAAACAAAATATATATAGTACAAAATTGTCTAATGCATAATCCTTGATCAGAAAAAAAAATACATCACATGCATGGCAATTCCAATGAGCAATCACTAACAACAACACTATAATGGTACTGAGCTATTAGGTATCCTGTGAGCAAATTGAGTCTGATAGTTGCTTCCAATCCAAATTCCCAAGCAGGTACTTGGAGCAACTGATAGTAGCTGGCTGTGAAAATGAAAACTCAATATTTGTCTTTTAACTCTGCAGAAGAGTTTGGGGTCTGACAGAGGGGTCCTTTGTTTTCTAATTTTTGGCCCCAGGTAGGTGGCTTCTATTGTGGTCAGAGCAGTAGAATTTGAATCCTTTCCCTGATATAATTGTTCTTCTCTTCTCGCAAACAGACTGATCATGTGCCATGCAGCAGCAGAGCAGACTGATCAGCCCACATTTTTTCATCTACCATTCCTAATTTGAGAATTTGACTACCAACATTGATCAGGGATTCTTATCTGGCCATTCTACGAGTATCGATCAGACAGGAAGATACGTGGACCAAATAGAACCTCATTGAAATCAGGAACCAAAGGCAACGATGCATTATCTATACTCTTAACTAAGTGTAAGATATGCTTGTGCGAGCCTGACCCCACAACCATGTCATTCACATTCCTGGTTAACTATTCTACATGTAAATTGCATTGTTGAATCCACTTCACTTCCAAGTTTGGGATCAACACAAGAAGGCAAATCACCCATGACATTTTTTAACAGCTAACCATTAACCATTTTATGCAATTATAACATAAAATGGCATAATTATGTTCAAAGTGTGCCAAAGAATAAGCAAGAACTGAAGAAGCAACTCAAGCAAGAACTGAAGAAGAACGTCAAGAAGAAGAAGAACTGAAGTGCATAAAATGCCAAGAAGAAGCACTGAAGAAGCAAGAACTGAAGAACTATAAGAAGAAGTATACCGTATATCCAGTCCAAAGTGCAAATCGCAGATGAGAAACGGCTTCAATCGATTCAACCAAAAAAAATCAACTGAAACAATGCCGCACTGAACATTCAATTTGTGTTGAATGCAATAATCAGGTAAAAACGGCAAAAACTATGAATTCAGAAGAGCACGTCAACAATGCTGAATCAAGAATCATCCATAGTTTCTACATTGTTTCCTAACTTACAAATCTGAAACCCTAACAAGAAACTGAACACCTAAAACCATCAATTTGTCACAACTCTCTTTAGATTGTAAACGCCTAAAACCATCAATTTGTCACAACTCTCTTAAGACATCACTAATAATGACTTGATTGTCACAACTCTCTCCAAATTGTAACAACTAGGGAGGACAAATGTTTCAACATTTGTTCATTTAGATTGGCTCTGAATTTAAACAGGGGGGTTTTATAAAACAATCCCCATAGAAGACAATATTAAATAATTGAATGGGGTTTTGTAAACCAATCACCATAGAAGATAGTATTGAATAATTGAATGAATAAAAAATAAAAATAAAAGGCATAATAAATTACTTGCCAAGATCGATGTGCGCTTGGATACCGAAACCAAAGCATCCAGTCTTACTGAAGTTCCTCCTCAACAGGTCGTACTCCTTCACCTTCAATCCACTCTCAAGAAGTTGCATCCCCTTGTCACCTCGACGGTGACATAGCAATAAATCTTCTCATTACACCCAATTCTGAAAAAAAATTATTAACAAAAAAAAAAAAAAATCAAAGGGTCAAAACCCCCATCAACCAAATCAATGTAAAATCAAAATGAACAAAAAACATAAAAGAGAGAAACCCTTTTTGTTTGTTAGATACATACCTTTTGAGAAAACTGGGGTTTGTCCACTCAACAACTCCAACACCTACAAATAAAAATCAGTGAAAAATGATGGGGGTTTAGGAGGAAAAGATGTGCAATGGGGTTTAGGGGGTAAGAGAGAGATAGACTTAGTATACATACCTTGGAGGCCTTGGTGAGACGATCTCTGCTCTTGCCGACGGAGATGTTGAGGATGAGCTTCTGCACCTAGATATCTATTTCTTGATCTCTCGATTTCTCTCTCCCTCACTCTTTCCCTCTCCCTGGATCTCTCTCACTCTCGCTTGAGCGGCGTGCCTTTGGTTTGAAGATAAGCGGCGTGCCTTTGGTTTGAAGAAGAACGACGTCCCTCTCCCTAGATCTCTCTCACTCCGACTTCCACTCTCCCTGGATCTCTCTCATTCTCGCTCGATTTCTCTCTCCCTCACTCTTTCACTCTCGCTCTTGATTTCTCCCACTCTCCCTAGATTTCTCTCTCCCTCACTCTCGCTTGTAGAGCGGCGTACCTTTGGAGAAGAAAAATGCCTCTCCGATCTGCTGCGATTGACAGGGGAGGAGAGCGAGACTGAAAAGGAGAAAGACGTAGATGTTGAAGTGGAATCGAGCGAGGTCGCTTTTTTTTTATTTCCCGCCTACTCTGTCGTAGCGTTTCATCAACTATTAAAATTTGCGCTCTGTGAAGCAATTGTGGAGCGCACATTTCTTTTTCACTTCCCACGTGAGCTTTTGGTCAATAGCGGTTTCATTATTTGTAATTGTTCGTGAATTCAATCAATTATAGCGCTTTTCACAAAAACGCTATAAACATATGCTATCAATGATCACTTTTCTTGTAGTGAATTGTGTGAATCAATCACTGGTTTCATTAGAAAGATCTTTAAAAATGCATTTCAACAATGTCTAAGTTTTTCAAAATTCGACAATTAAGTAGATAGTTGTGACAATTTAGGTTTTAAGAAAAAAAAAACTTTCATTTTAAGTTATATGTTCATTTTCTTTTGCCCTTCTAAACACTTCATAATTTCCAAATATGCCAATTGTAGAAAATTATTCTTAACCATCAAGATCTTCCTCAACTCTCAGTCCTAACCTTTTTTTTTTATCTTCAAATCCTTATGAATACTAAAACCCCTAGTTGATATGTAAAACAGATAACTCTAAAAACATTCGTTAGTAAAATTTTAGGTAACTAACTACTCATCGCGAAGCTTCACTAATGGAAGGTGCCTCTGGGGATCAAAATGCCCCTACTACAGGTCGGCAACTAGGGAACGAGCATATGCGCTGCTTCTTTAGCTTGGATTCTGACTTAGAGGCATTTAGTCATAATCCTACATAGGTAGCTTCGAGCCATTGGCTTTTCAACCAAGTGTGATGACCAATTGTGTGAATCAGTGGTTCTTCTCGTATTAGGTTGAAGTACTATTGTAGTACTATCTAAAACTAATTTGTCTCGTGAAAGTCTAAACCCAGCTCACGTTCCATATTGGTGGGTTAACAATCCAACATTTGGTGAATTTTGTTTTACAATGATAGGAAGGGCCGACATCAAAAGATAAAAAAACAACATTGCTATGAGTGCTTGACTACTAGAAGCCAGATATCCCAGTGGTAACTTTTCTGACTCCTTTAGCTTCAAATTCCTAAGTCTAAAGGATCAATAGGCCATTTGCTTTTAACGGTTCACTAAAAATCAGAATCAAACGAGCTTTAACCTTTTGTTCCACTCATTAAAGGATGTATTGGTATTTAAAGGAAAATTCCATGAGAAAAATTAGGAATTTTTTTTTAGCACTTGAGGTTGTGAAAAGGAAATGTAAATGTGTGCTCCAACACCCCCCCCCCCCCCCCCCCCCCCCAAATCTTTCAAATTCTCTGCCAGTGCTTAAGAAATTTGTTGGGTCCGCATAACTTCCTTAATTGGTTACACTCCTCAGAATTGAAAGAACTTATACTACCCCCTCAATTTTCTCAAAGTTCAAAAGTAGTCCCAAGGAGAACGTAGTCGACCCACTTAATTCTTATAATTATATAAATTGTTGGTTTACTACTATTGACCAAGAATTGTGATTTCGTTTTTTGAGTTAATTTCGGTCTCCCAATTTAAAAAAAAAAAAATCGGTGTATTAAGAAAAAAACGTAAAAATTTTGAGGACACATGAAACATATATAATAAATTTCTAAGGTATATGAAATATGTGGAAAAAATAAGATGCAAGTAATAAACTTATTAAAAACATTAAATGAACAAGACGACATCAACCTTCTTCCCATAGTAAACCATATCCCGCATGGTGGCCCTCATATAAATTTGTCGGTGTCAACATAACATGATAAACCCTTTTAGTCAGACACATGGACCCAACCCAAATCACACGGATTTATCCAAACCAAAGATTCAAATAATCATCTGGCATCTCACGTGCCAAGATTTTCTTAAATTTGATCAAGTTTTCAATTGTAAATTTTCTAATATTAAGATCACACTTTGGTCATTAGATGTATTTGATCATAGTTGGATGAAATATTCAATCATGATTTTATTTTTATTTTTATTTTTATTTAAATACACATAATTTGGATTAGCATGTAGAATCCTCAACAATCAAGTTGGTTTTATAACCAAACAAGTAAGACTAAGGCCCAAGCCTAAGCCCATGGTCTTGTAGCCTGCATGGTCAAAAGACCCTCTCACCACATCCTTTATCTTCTTGGTTTTGTCGAACCCCAACACAACACTCCATCTTCTTCAATGTTCGAAAAACAACAATGGCTTCATCAACTTAACCACCAAGAGCAGTAGCTACAACTTCTTACAGGTAATGGAAGGTACCCATTACAGTCGAACTAGTATCTGGATCAAGGAGGAAGACGACACAGAACAGAGCAAAGGATGGAGGAGGAAGACGGCACAGAGCTGAGGTGAGGATGGAGGAGGAAAACGACTATTTGATCGCGAGAAAGACTGTGGAGATCGATGGAGATTTGATTCGATTTCAAACTCAAAGACGCTGTGGAAGAGGAAGAAAGACTCTGAGAGGCAGTATGGATTGATTGCGAGGAGGACGATCGAAATTTCATGAATTTATCAAAAAAATTCACAATTATTGACGAAAAACTGCATATAACAAATTCATAACATTTCTTTTCGTTAAGTTAAAAAAAAGGTTTTTCTGCGAGATTTCGCCAAATCACAATTCATGTTATTGACATACTATAAAAAACTTATATATTATAATTATAGATTATAGAAACATATATATATTTAGGATATTTTAATTTCATATTTAGGGAATCTAGAATATTTTTTGTAAGATTGTTTCTATATTCTGTAAGATTGTTTCTTTTAAGACAAGAAACCCTATTCTATATATACCCCTATTGTGGGATGAATCAAATACACAAAACAATTGAAGTATTTCTTTCTACATGGTATCAGAGCAGGTTCAATCCTTTGAAATTGTTTTGCAAATTTTTTTTTCTTTCAAATCCCGAAGGACACCAAATCCATCACACCGCCGAATCCATTCACACCACCCTGAATCCATCACATCATCAGTGCCCTGAATCCATTCACACCACCCTGAATCCATCATCGCCCTGAATCCATCACACCACCATCGATCAACCTTCTCAGCATCCACCGTACACAAAGCTAAACACAACCTGTCACCGACACCCTTCTTCACCTGTCACCATCCAACATCAGACGTCCCCACCATCACAACCTCGCGCACAAAACAAAGGAGAAATAGGGAGCAAACCTTGCCACCGTCGAGCATCATCACCACAGTCTCACCGTTTTTTTTTGTTCATCGCCATTCAAAAACCCCCTCATCGTAATCTCGCAGCCACAGATCGCCATCACTGTTGGTGCGGTGAGCTTGGACCATCCATCTCTGTTGGTGCCACAGATCACGCAACCAGAACTGTCCCTCATCGCAACCAGATCGCTTAAATAGATCTCGCAACCACAACGCAGAGATCGCGCACAGAGATCTCACAAGCAAACCGTCCCTCGTCTCTCTCTGTTTCTCATGTCGCTGGCAGCCTCCTCTTCCTCAACTTTATCAATGCTCTGTCTTCTTCCTATTAGCAATCCTTTTAAAGCAAAAAAGAAAAAAGAAAAAATTTCTTATGCTATTCACAACCCAGCCAATAGTCGATCACACCATGCAATCCTCTGTTTTGGCTGATCAGAGCAAGGCTCCTCCAGGCTTCTCCTGTCCTCCTTCTCGTCATCCTACAGGTAAATCAAATCCATATGCAAATAAGAAGTGTAATAATTGTGGAGAATTAGGCCATAGCAAGGAGAGATGTTATGAAGTGATTGGTTACCCTGATTGGTGGGACTTCACCAAGAAGCCACGAAAGAATATAAGCAAGGTTGCCATTGCTACTACTGGGAATGAACATCTAGACAGTGCTTCTGCTAATATAGCACAATCAGGTATGAATGATAAAGTTATTTCGAATAGTACATGGATAATTGATTCAGGTGCATCTGATCATATGACAAATGACCCTAACCTTGTGGTAAATCTTAGAGCTTCCTCTCAAAATGTTGTCACTACTGCGGATGGTACTCCAACTCTGGTTAGCGGCGAAGGTTCCATTGTGTTATCTGATACCCTAACTCTTGAATCCATCTTAATTGTTCCATCACTAGCTTATAACCTCTTGTCTGTCTATCAAATTATTCGAACACTTGCATGTATTGTGATGTTCTATCCATCTTTCTGTGTGTTTCAGGACATTCTGACTCGGCAGATTCTTGGTTATGGTGTTAGAAGGGGGAAACTGTACTACTTGGATATGACAGAGACGGGAGAGAAACGCAAGAATCTTTTAGGGCAAGCTAATCAGGTCATTAGGGTCGATAAGGCGAAGGAGGTAGTATGGTTATGGCATCGTCGTTTAGGACATCTATCTTTTCGTTATCTTAAGAAGTTGCAGCCTCATTTGTTTTCGGTTGTTAGTGATTCAGAATTTCATTGTGACATTTGTGAACTGGCCAAGAGCCACCATATTCCATATTCGCCAAGTATTCATAGATGTCATGTTCCCTTTATGAAAATTCACTCCGATGTTTGGGGTCCTGCAAAAATTCCTTCTCTTTCTGAAGCTCGATATTATGTATCTTTTATTGATGATTGCACTCGGATGACCTGGGTGTCATTACTGAAAAGAAAAAAGTGAGGTATTTGAAAGGTTTACTAATTTTTACAAAATGGTGGTGACACAGTACCAACAATCCATCAGAGTGTTTCAATCTGACAATGGTGGAGAGTTTGTCAATGGCCCTATGTCTGAGTTTTGCTGGTCAAATGGAATTCGTCATCAAACCTCCAATTCTGATACTCCTCAACAGAATGGTTTAGCATAACGAAAAAACAGGCAGTTGTTGGAAGTTGTCCGTGCTTCCCTGTTTGGCATGAATGTACCTCGATCCTATTGGGGTGAAGCAGTGAAATCTGCAGCACGTCTTATAAACCGTACTCTCTCACGAGTAATTGAGTTTAAGAATCCTCATCAGAAACTTCATACACTTTTGTCCATCCCATCTATGCCTAATTTGGAGCCTCGAGTGTTTGGGTGCACAGCCTATGCCACATACCAAAACCACACCGGAGCAAGCTTGATCCCCCTGCGAAGAAATGTATTTTTTTGGGTTATGCAGAGCTCCAAAAGGGGTACAGGTGTTATGACCCGCTCACTGACAGAATGCATATATCCTTTGATGTCTCATTCCATGAATCTGAGCCATATTACTCAGGGAGAGTCTCCCAGTCTTCCCTTAAGGGGGGAGCGATAGTGAAGGGAATCCTCGTTCTATTGATGTCTTTGAAGAATTGGAACACTTGGAGGAACAATTTGAAGTGAAGGGAACATCAGAAACTGTTCCCGCAGCAGCACCAAATGACTTGTCTCGAGAGATAGACACTTCCAATGGGCAGACAATTGACCACTTGGTTCCTAGCGATCAATTCCCTCATGAGACAGAGGAGAATGATCAAAATGTATCTGAAACACACACACACACGGCATTCCCCCTTCTACATCAACAACTGAAGATCTCGCCCAGAATGATCCACCTCAGGTACCTTTAACCTCTAATGAGTCTTCTGTGTTAGAAAGGGTTGAACCTAGGAAATCACAAAGGGTTACTAAGGGAGTTCCTAAAAAGCAATATGAACCAGACATCAAAGCCCAAGCTAAATACCCTATAGCTAACTTTATGTCTAACCAGAGGATTTCTGAGTCACATGCACTTGTTATTAATCAATTATCTACTGTATCTATTCCTAGTAACGTGCAGGACGCATTGAAGGATCCAAAATGGACAACAACAATGAATGAAGAATTGGAAGCTCTTCAGAAGAATGTCACTTGGGAGATAGTAGACAAGCCTATTGGAAAAAAGATTGTAAGATGTCGTTGGGTGTTTAATGTGAAGCTTAATGCATATGGAACTATTGATAGATACAAAGCAAGATTAGTTGCCAAGGGATATACACAGGGCCATGGAATTGATTATGGGGAGACTTTCGCACCTGTGGCGAAGATTAATACTATCCGAATTTTACTTTCACTTGCAGCAAATAAAGATTGGCCCTTGCACCAACTTGATGTGAAGAATGCATTTCTCAATGGAAATTTGGAGGAAGAAGTGTACATGGATATGCCTCCAGGCGTGAAGAATAACCCAAAAGATGCTGGTAAGGTGTGTGAGTTGAAGAAGTCTTTGTATGGCCTGAAACAGTCTCCAAGAGCTTGGTTCGAAAGATTTTCGAAGTCCATGAGAGCTTTTGGGTACAAACAAAGCAACTCTGACCATACCTTGTTTATCAAACACAAGAATGGTAAAATTACAGCTCTAATTGTGTATGTTGATGACATGATCATTACAGGAGATGATCCGAAAGAAAGAAATGATTTGCAAAAGTATCTGTCGAAGAAATTTGAAATGAAGGATCTAGGGCAACTGGAGTATTTTCTGGGTATTGAAGTTGCAAGGTCGAAGAAAGGGATTTCACTTTCACAAAGGAAGTATGTTCTTGATTTGCTCGTTGAAACAGGGATGTTGGACTGCAAACCAATAGAGACACCCATTGAGATGAATCATGGATTTGCTATTCTTCCTGATCAAGTCCCTACTGATAAAGGGAGGTATCAACGTCTTGTAGGAAGGTTAATTTATCTTTCTCATACTAGAACTGACATTGCTTATGCTGTGAGTGTTGTTAGCCAGTTTATGCATTGTCCTAGTGAATAGCATATGAATGCAGTCTTTCGTATCTTGAAATATCTGAAGATGGCGTCGGGTAAGGGATTATTGTTTAAAAAAAATGAATTGGAAGTTGTTGGATACACAGATGCGGATTGGGCTGGTGATAAAACTGATAGACGCTCTACATCAGGGTACTTCACTTTTGTTGGTGGGAACCTTGTAACTTGGCGTAGTAAAAAACAGAAAGTTGTTGCTAGATCAAGTGCAGAAGCTGAATTTCAAGGTATGACACATGGAGTTTGTGAAATGTTGTGGATCCGTAATGTCCTGAAGAAATTGGGTTTCAAGCTACAAAGGCCTATGGATTTACATTGTGATAATACCACTGCTATTCAGATTGCACATAATCCAGTTCAGCAACAAAGCATGTAAAGGTTGACCGCCATTTTATTAAAGAGAATCTTGACAGGAAAGTTATTCGCTTTCCATTTGTAACCTCAGATGAGCAATTAGCTGATGTTTTTACTAAAGGGGTATCTCAGAAAGTGTTTGACAGCTCAGTTGACAAGTTGGGCATGATAGACATCTATGCACCAACTTGAGGGGGGTATAAAAAGCTTATATATTCTAATTATAGATTATAGAAACATATATATGTTTAGGATATTCTAATTTCATATTTAGGGAACCTATAATATTTTCTGTAAGATTGTTTCTATATTCTGTAAGATTGTTTCTTGTAAGACAAGAAACCTTATTGTATATATACCCCTATTGTGGGATGAATCAAATACACAAAACAATTGAAGTATTTCTTTCTACACATACTTATTCCACCTCATTATCTTACCTTACTACCCCTAGAAATTAACAAATATGTTGTTTAGCCCATGGATGTTTAAACTGAAAATCACAAGGCATCCAAGTGTTTTTCACTTCAATACATATAAAGTTTACTGTGATTTGATTTCTAATTTCAATAACTTGATAGAAAATCGAGTTGAAAGTTCTAGCCATTTCATGTATTTCATTTAAAAGCCGAACAATGTTGTTTTGATCGTAAATCATACTATTCGAAGGCGATGTTTTCTCAATTCTTTCTCCAAGGAGTTGATTTTCAACTTCAAATCCATGCATTAAAAAAATTGAACACTTTTAATTAGATTTTACATTTAGGATGTATTTAAATTTGTATACAACAATGCTATTCAAATTATTTATAAATATTATAACATTAGCCACAATCTCTCTCACTGGAACCATAAGGAATTCAGAAATATCCAAGTTTGCATCTCTGGACTTCGCCTACTTTGAACTCTCTCCAAAATAAGCAACCTTCAAAAGAGAATGCTAATGCCACCTCCTCTCTTGAGGATTACCTTGCAGTGTTGCACTTCCGAGAAGAGATGTTCTGGAAAAACAAATCCGAAATCTTTTGGCTCGATGCGAGTGATCACAACACAAAATTCTTTCACTTGGCTTCCACTATTCGCAAGAAAAAAACTTATCCTGTGACTAAAAGACGAGGACAATAGGTGGCACTCGGATTCCGAGGGAATGAGCTCTGTCCTCAATAAGTATTTTAGTCGCATTTTTCAATCATCGGCTCCGGCAGACCCGGACCATGATCTCCTTTCTTTGTTCTCCCCTATCATCTCTCCTAAAACCAATGAGAGCCTTCTAGCCATTCCTAGTGATTCGGAAATTCAAAACACTTTATTCGAGATAGGGAAACACAAAGCTCTTGGACCAAATGGGTTACGAACATTTTTTTTTCAATATTACTAGGATATTGTTAAAAGAGATGTCATTAATATCATGCAACACTTTTTCGTTACTAAGGAGATGAATCCATCACTTAATGAGACTTTTATAGCCCTTATTCCTAAGGTGCGAAATCTCATTTCTCTTGATAAGTTCCGTCCTATTGGCCTTTGTAATGTCATATACAAAATCATTTAAAAAATTTTGGCCAATAAACTCAAATCTTTGCTCAATGACATCATTTCCCCAAACCAATGAGCCTTTTTGAAAGGTCGCAGTATCGCGGATAACGTTAGTTTGGTTCATGAAGCCTTCTTCCAAATGAACCACTTTAAAAAGAAAAAACAAAGGTGCATGGCTATAAAAATTGATATGGCCAAAGCTTATGACTGGGTAAAATGATCTTTTATGTTACATATCTTCCGCCAATTAGGCTTTTCAGAGGGTTGGATAACTATGATCGAACAATGCATCTCTTCTACCACCCTCAAAGTCCTTCTTAATGGATTGCCATCACCCCCTCTCAAACTCTCCAAGAGAATCCGACAAGAGCACCCTCTTTCCCCGTACCTGTTCATCTTAGTTGCCGAGGCTATTTCTCGTATCCTTGAGAGTGCTTAATCTCATGACCTTATTCGTGGGATCAAACTCAAACATTATTCGCCATCTATTAGTCACCTGCTATATGCAAATGATTTGATATTGTTCTGCAGAGCCTCGTTGACAGAAGAACATAATGTCAAAGCCATTCTGTCACAATACTGCTTGGTTTCTGGACAGACAGTAAATTTTGATAGATCATCAGTGTTTTTTCAGTTCCAATGTTTATCATAGACACTCCTGAATGATCAACATAATTCTAAGATCCAAATTTTACAATCCAAAAGACAAATACATGGGTTCTCATTTGCTCCTTTCAAAGAAAAAAACTTGTGACTTCCAATTTCTTATCGACAAAATCATTATAAAACTTGCTACTTGGAAATCCAAAATATTGTCACAAGCCGGGAGAAAAGTCATGATCAAAGCATTTTTAAATTCAATCCCTGTATATACAATGCAAACTTTCCTCTTGCCAACTACATTTTCCACACGTATTGACCATCTTGCTAGAAATTTTTGTTGGAATGGCTCGTTAGAAGGAAAATCAAAACATCTATGTATTTAAAGAATAGCTAGGCCTCGTCTCTTAGGAGGACTAAATTTTCTCTCCACCAGATGCAAAAACCTTGCCTTACTGGCAAAAAATATGGGGCAAACTTTTTCTTCCCCTCTGTCCCCTGCACTTGCCAACTTAAGGCCTTGTACTTTAAGAACAAAGACATATTTCAGTTAAACATATCCCCCTCTATTTTAGCCTATTTTGCTTGGATGGGGCACCTTACTGCTCTTACTCAAATGAAGCGATTTATTTTTCGGCAAATTCTCTCGGGGGACAATATTGACTTTTGGCATGATTAATGGGTCAAACCAGGTTTCTCATTGGCCGATTGCGTCCCAGACCACAGAGACCCTAATCTTTCGAGATCGATCAGAGATTTATGGATATCTCATGAAAACCACACGGTTTCTTGGAATATCGATCTTTTCAACTCCTTTATTCATTTACCTGTTGCTTGGAACATCCAGGATATTGTCATCAGACATACTACATCTCCTGATAAACTCATCTGGACACCAAATAAAAAAGGGATGTTTTATGTTTTTTTCACAGATCAGTTTACCACTTCCACCTCTCAATCTTTAAACCCTTTACAACAATCCCATCTCAAGTCCATTTGGAAAATCAAAGCACAGCCAGTGCCCTCTTGTTGGTTTGAAAAATTAGTCAAGATTTACTTCCTACCTTGGCTAACCTTGTCCGGGTTCACACCCCAATTAAAAACATCTGTGCTCTTTGCCACAGTCACCTTGAGGATGTTGTGCACCTTTTCTTTCGACGCCCAATCATCGGTTCCTTTTGGAGAAGCTCCAACCTTCCTCTCAACTGGCTAGGCCCTCTTTATCATCTTAATTCAGTGACTGATTTCTTTCAATTTGTTTGGAAGACAGCCAAAAAATTGTCTCTTGACACAGATGAGATCCTCTATCAATTTACGGCAATCCTCCTGACCATCTGGAGGGTACACAACCGGATTATCTTCAATGGGGACAAAATCATAGGCCATTTGTTTACATATATGCTTAGTCAGACTTGGTCATCTTGGTACAAACATTGGTTTTCCTCTCATTCCAATGAACCCCATTTGACTATTTCCTCTGTCCCAGACATTTTTCTTACAACTATCATAGATAGCCAATCTTTTGTCTATCGGGATCCAGCGTCTGGCCCTTTGGTGGAAAATGTTACATCGAGACTTGCCATTTTACAAGCTCAACTGTCCTTGGTAAGAAAACCGCTTCAATGTCACCCCTGATCACAACGATCCTCTGTCCTGACCTATCCCCTAGCATACTATTATTGTTAGTTTTGATGCATGTTTTTTTAATCCACTAAACAGGAACGGTGGTTGTAATCGCTATGGATCTTCATGAAGAGTTCTCGCTACTCTTGCTAACCCTATCACTGGATGAGTTTTTGACAGTACCATGACGGAAGGATATGCAGCGGAGGCGACCCTTATGATGATTCAATCACAACAGTGGCAGTCAAGTTTTTTGCTTTGGGACTCATCCAATCTGGTTTTTCTTACTCAGGATGAGGACTCTACTTTTGATTGGGCATGGAGACCTATTATTTGTAATATTAAATGCATGCTTACTTTACTTTCTGGTTGGGAATGTAAGTTTATTAATAGGGAACTCAATAAGGAGACCCACGATCTCGCCCAGTCTGCTGGGATATCTCTAGATAACGCTCCTTAAGTTTTATTAATACAGAGTTTCTATCAAAAAAAAAAAAAAACACCTCCCACTTATTAAACAAGTGCTTTAACCAACTAAGTTGCGAAAGCTTGTATGTGTAGCAAAAGCTAGGCAACAAAATGTTGAATACCATTGTCATTGTTTAGTAACAAATTTTGAACCCACCAAGGTCTATGATACGAAGGCCTACAATGCATAATACTATCTACTACAGTTAACTAAGCTGTCTAGCAATGGTAAAAATGTTGGGATGCGCATGTTCGTGGCGGTGTAACTAATGCCATCACATTTCAAGACTTAAACTTGTGATACCACTCACCATAAAACTTACCAAATGAGCTATATTATATTTGATTGGTTGTTAGAGGACAAGTTCTTGCAATGATACACTACCCTATTGAGGGCAAGATTCTTGACAACACTATGACTCATCGACCTACTCCAAACTATTGAGGTTCGTGGCGGTGTAACTATTGAGGTCTGTGCTTGGCGATTCAGCACGGCTCATCGACCTACTCCAAACTAATGACTCATTCACATTTTGCTATGGATTGAGTGTGGCGTCCAATCATAACAAGTATACGACGCATTTTTCTTTTTATTTCCCTGTTGGCATTGTAATTATGTGGGAAGAGACCTCAATATGGAGGCTCTCAACTTGGCTGTGGCTGTAGGACGTCGTATTTGTAATCGTAATTAATAACGTCTTATTTGTAATCGTAATTAATAATACGTTGTGGACGCGTTCTACATGCGCGAATATTCAATACTTGTTTATTTTATTACAACAATTTAATAATAAGTAAAAATTATTATAAATAATTATTTATAATTTTAAAAGCTTATGTATAATTTTATGAATAATTAGAGGGCTTCAATTAAATTATTATATTAGGAATTTAAGTATAATTAATCAATATTTGAGAGGAGTTGGTTATGATAGAAAAATATGAAATGTGAATGGCAAAATGGAAAACAAAAAGTTAGTTGTAAGGGTTTATTTATTTATTTATTTATTTATAATTTATAGATAATTGAAGGGATTTTAAATAAATTATATTAGATATTTAGTTATAATTTATCAATATTTAAAAAGGGCTGATTTGAATTTAAATATTATGAAATGTTGAGGGCAAATTGAAAAGCCTAAAAGTTAGATGTAAGGGTCAATTTTTAATTTACAGATACTTGGAAGATTTTAAATAAATTATAATAGAAATCTATGTATAATTAATAAATATTTAGAGGATCTAAGTTTAGAGGACTAAATTTGAATTGTAGAGGACAAAATTGTAAAATAAATATATTAGTTATTTTTGTTCAAAGACATAAACACCATTGGAAACTTTTACTCACCTTTTGATTTTTTTTATTATAAATATTATAAAATTGAAAAAATAAATTTAGAGTTGAAAACATGCATTAGCCTTGAATATTGTTATCAATGTAAGAATTACAAAATTGAAATATGTCAACGGTTTCTAACAGAAATAAATATATATATATATATGGCGTTATAATAATAAAAAGTATGCCTAATTATCCATGTTTAAGAGGGCATATCAAATTTCGAATTTGTGTTTAAAAATCGCTTTTAAGTTTCCATGCATGATGATCTTTTGAGGATCACTATTAATTATTTCCAGTTTCATTTTTGTGATAATTTGACTTTGACAGCCCATGTTCACTTCGTAGGCTTTTTCTTTCAACCCCATTGAAAAAGTGCTTCTTGGGAGGCTGGGTTTGCTCCAGAGTTTGTAATTTGAGTAGCATTTTTACACTTTTATACCTGTCTTTTTAATTACTATTTAAATATAACAACAACAAAGAATGGGTAAAAAGATAATTTCACCTCGCCCCAACCTACAAACCCAAAGTCCCTAAAATTATACCCATTGAATACTGAGTTAAACGTGGAGATATTAAGTGAAGGCTTTTATTGAAGCTCCAGCTTGACTAGCTTCTCAAACAACATTGAATACCAAGTTAAATATGGAAAAGTTGCAGGTAGTAGCAGTAGTAAAACTTTTCCTTACACGTTTCGAGCCTTGTGTGTTGTGTCTCAGTGACCACAAAAATCCATAAATCTCTTCATTATAAAAAGACCTTCCCTGAAAAGGCGTCAGCCTTTATTTATTATTTTGGCTTCTCATCTCACTCTCGAGTGATGCGTAGATACAAGAAGAAAGTCAGTCCTTTGGTTTGGTTTGGTTTGGTTTGGATTCTGAACCCATACAGTAGTAGGAGGGTGACGGAAGAGACAGACCTCTCTTGGGAAAAGGAGTGTGAAAGAAAGGTCATCTCAGTGAAATTTATTATTAATTTTTCTCTTTCATTCTGACAAAAAGCATTCTACAGGACCAGTGGATCACGAGATCTTCTACCTGCTCTCTCATACTGCATGCTCTGCGTTGCTAGCTATGCAATGAGTTGATCTGTTCAATTTTCTGAACATAAACAACCCAAAGTGAAAAGTAAAGTAACCAAAAAAGTTTTGACCTTTAGGTTCTTCCTCAATTTTGAAAAAGAAATCTCATGAGATGGATAAAAAAGTAAGTTGCTTTATAGCCTTCTTTCATATGGCATTGGCACCCCTATTCTCCAATCCAAACCCACAGTTGTTAATTCCGACCACCATGTTCAACAACTATCTATCTAAATGTGAGTAAACTGCTCATACATTTTGCTGGGATATATGCTATTTATCGTTTTGTCTTCATTTTTACAGATTGAAACTAGACCCCCAGCTCACAGGCCTCTTTCCATGGTCCATGGGTTATAGTGTTACACACGAAAATTCTAGGGAGAGAGGGGTAACCACCCATTCCTCGCTCCTTGGAGCCCTTCTAGGGAGCGAGGGTAAGAGGTGAGGAATGGGTATAACCACTCATCCCCTTCGAGATAAGCGATGTCATGCATCTCGAGACAGTTTCACTTATCTTGATGAGCTCGCTCCCTCGCTCCCTAGAATTTCTGTTTGGGTTTTGGTTCACTTTCTTTTAAAATTCAACAATTCTAATCGGCGAGGACCTTTGTTTCAAAAAAATAAAAAAAAGTGGGAAATTTGAATTTCGTTGCTGAAATTTAAGAGGGATGGAGGGACAAAAAAACAGAGAAAACTATAGAGAGAACATAGACAATGGAAGACCTCTCCCCAAACCCATCTCCACAGAGAAGAAATCAGAAGAGAAGATGAAGATTTTCCTCTCCTCAAACTCGACAGAGAAGAGAATAGAAGATCGAAGAAGGAGAAGATAAGCCATGGCTTTCATTTCTGACTCTAACCTATTGATCTTTCTAACTAATTCGACAACCCCATCAACGCCTGGTTCATTAGGAAGGTTTATTTGATCATTTTCAAGTGATTCGAAATCGATTGGGTTGTAAATGGGTTGATTGGTGAAGAACTGAGAGAGCAGAAGTGCTGTTTGAAGAAATGCTTGTGAGAGAGTGAAGAGAAGTAAACAGGTTTTGAAGAAATGAGAGATGGTTGTGTAGGAAAGAGTGTGCGAAGGAGGGGTGATGAGTGAAGAAGAAGATGAGTTGCTGTTGGAGTTATCTTCAGCTTTGATGCAAGGTTGATGAGTAGTGTCATGTATCAAAAACCTCAAAGGGCTCCTCATGTTTACCAAGAAGTTGTAATTCTAGTTGAGTTCATTTTATTTTTTTTTCACTCTTTTTTTTTTTTGAACTTTTAAAATATTTTCACAATTATATAATGCAAATTTTCTTGGGCAAAATTAACAAGACTACAAATTAAGCCAAGAAGACAGTTTGATCCCTGGCAATCATCGCTCCTGCTTCCTCTTCCGCTACATAAAGCTTTGCCTCCTTTAACAAAATTTGCGTAACTGTGATTTTAATTTAAGCTTTCAAAATGCTCCCATCACCTATTTTAGCATCACCTTGAAAACAAAAAAAGAATTACAGGATTTAGAAAGCAACAATGAGGACAATTGGCAAGTGGGAAATTATATTGATTCAAGTAAGTTCCAAGTTAGTAGGGACTACACACTAAAAGGGACCACAAATGGGATCCAATAAATAGATAATATTGGAGTTGATTGGTTATGCAAAGCTAGCCCTATCAAGCCCTCTATTGTCCTGCATACAAGTGCATGAAACAACAAAGTGTGATTGTTTCAATCCCTGCCTTCCTTTCAAGGATCAACCCCCCCTTCTTCACCGGCCTAGTAAGCTAGCTTGCTTTGCTACAAACATAAAAGTCTTATTCTTCTCTGCAAATCTCTAATTCAGGGGACCCAAACTTTCTCCTCATGAAATGAGTATGGGTGCACATTTGAAGGTATAGAGAAGGTTCAAGCTTTGGCACTACCTAGTTTGCATGCATGTCATGAATAAATCATGTTACTCTGTTTTGGATGTTTTCTACTTTTTCTTTTCTTTTACAAGTTTATGTAAAAATTTACATCTAGTTGGAAATGTCTCGGTGCTAAGCTCTCCCTCTCCCCAAACTCAACAGAGAAGAGAAGAGAAGACCGAAGAAGGAGAAGAGAAGCCATGGCTTCCATTTCTGACTCCAACCTATTGGTTTTTCTAACTAATTCGACAACCCCATCAATGCCTAGTTCATTAGGAAGGTTTGAATGATCATTTACAAGTGATTCGAAATCGATTGGGTTGTAAATGGGTTGATTGGTGAAGAACTGAGAGAGCAGAGGTGGTGTTTAAAGAAATGCTTGTGATAGAGTGAAGAGAAGTAAACGGGTTTTGAAGAAATGAGAGATGGTGGTGTAGGAAAGAGTGTGCGAAGGAGGGGTGATGAGTGAAGAAGAAGATGAGCTGCTGTTGGAGTTCTCCTCTTCAGCTTTGATGCAAGGTTGATGAGTAGTGCCATGTATCAAAATCCATGTATTAAGAAATACTGAAGTACTAAATATTGTGGACCACATAGTAAATTCTTACATGTAAGAATAGGTAAATAGTTTTAGGTGTACAAGCCAAGAATCCTACAACTTGATGCCCATGATGGATGTTGGCCCTTGCTACGTACATTTGCTCAAGCTATGATAGTTTCGTTCTACCTCAATCCGTAAATTGTTTGTTTTTAGACTTGTACAATTTAACTTGCATATTTACGCATATGTACATATTCTCTTCTCTGTAAAGATGGGTTTGGGGAGAGGTCTTCCCTTGTCTGTGTTCCCTCTCTGGTTTTCTCTATATTTTGGTCCCTCCCTCCCACTTAAATTTCACCAACGAAATTCAAATTTCCCCCTTTTTTTTTGAAACAAAGGTCGGGAGTTGCTGAAATTCAAATTTCCTCGACAATTAGAATTGTTGTTTAAAATTATTGTCCTTTTTTCGAGTTTTTCTAAATGTCGAGGAAGTTGGCGAGGAAGCCTCCCTCGCACGTGCACGAGAGTTGTTAAAAAAAAAAAAAAAAAAAAGAGGGAAATCGAATTTGGGGGAAAGTTAAAAGGGAGGGAACAATTTCCCTCTCCCCAAATCCTAATCGACAGAGAAGCTTGAAGCTCGAAGCTCTCCCTCTCCCCAAACGAAACTCGACAGAGAAGGTGATAACTAGACCGAAGCTCGACAGAGAAGAGAAAAGAAGACTGAAGCTCTCCATCGCCACCCAGAGAAGACCGAAGCTATCCAGAGAAGAGAAGATCGAAGGTAAGTCTCTCCTTCATTTCTGGGTGATTTCTTGTAGGGGGTTTCTAGATCTAGGGTTTCTACTTTCTCTAAGGTTGATTTTCAGGTGGCGGGTTTCTAGATCTAGGGTTTCAAGTTTGTGTTAATGGGGTTTTCTTGTTTTGCTGAAATGTTTGATGGGTTTTGAGGTTAACCCATATTCGGTGTGGGTTTCTTGTTTTGGATGGAGAAATTATTGATTGTGTTGAAATTCTTTTCTCTGATTTCTTTTTGCCACTTTCTGTACATAAGGGTTTTCCTTCTTTGTGTTCTCTTTTCATTATTTCTTGGCTTGTTATGAAGGAGTTTGTCAGCTCTTTGTGTTCATTGTGTCTGTCTGTCTGTGTGCTTAATCCCAAAGTGAAGTTCTTGATTTCATGGTTTTGAGCTATGCTAGGTATTTTAAATTGGTAGACAATTTGGTGAAATTTTTTTGTAATTGGATTTCTTGATTGATTATGTTCACAATCTGGGGTTGATTGCAATACCCATTAGTATTTTGTGTGTTGAAGATTTCATTCTAATAGATGGAGAAACAATGCTTACAGGATAACCCAATGCATGCACTAGGGGAATCAATTTTGTTGGTGGATATGTGTTTTGTGCTTGATTTAGTTTAGATGGTTCATGGAAGTATAATTAGGTCTAAATTCGACTGATCTGTCAACTAGTAAGGAGGAAGGTATGAACTACTTCGGTTGTTTGGTCATTGGGTTATTTGGATGGAGGTTATGCAAGTCAGTTATGAGACCAGTAGAAAAATTGGTGGTTTGGTCATTGTGAATGACTTAATGTTATGTAACATAAACAAGAAAAATTTGGAAAATAGTGGCTTAGACAAGTGTTTAATTTGACGCCAAAGTATTTCTAATGGAATTCTCTTAAACCTGAATTGGACCTGACTTCTATAGTTGATAATCAATTAAAGCTTTGTTTGTTGTGTCATCAAAAAAGTTTATTTTCCCAAGTGATTTTCTGTGAATGTTTCGATACCGGTAGCGTATAACCGTTTCATAATGCTGATATAGTACAAGAGGCTATAGGATTCATCACATCACAGATGTCTAAGATGGATAGTTCCTTTTGTTGAGTAGCTTATGTTTTGACATACTTTCAGATTTAAATTATCAGCACAGAAATGCCCAAATGGAAAGCCGAGCGTCAGTTGAGTTGCATACGCTGATATATTTCAGAAAACGGTATATATTCCTCATCCCACTATTTGCACACTAAATATTATGTGCCTTTTATCTTATACAAATTAATACTTCTGTATGGACTCTTGTGTGCGATTTTCCTAGGTATGGAATTGAGGGTCCTGTGTACTTGACCCCAAGAGGAGAGAAGGGAGGAAGCGGGGAATGGTTTGTTGATGAGGAGCACCAGAAGGTCAAGAAATGGATGGAAACATCAGTTACAGTGTTTTACAGACGGTGCAGATTCACATGGAGGTCGTGGAACCCCAACCCAATCGCCCTAAGCTACAACTAACTCTCATCTAGAAGATATTTATTTTCGAGCCCCTTATCCAAATCGTGTTTCAAATGATGTGTTAACTTATTTGTATCAATTTTTTCTCTACTGAAAAGGAAAGGCAAAAAAGAATATAGAAGCCTTTAAAGGTGAGATAGCTGTGGAAAAGGTTGGGTTTGAACACGTAGAGATGTGAAAAAGAAATGGGTTTGAACATGTAGAGTTGTATAATATTAGGTGATTTATCAATGTGAGTTTGCAAATAATCAAAGAATGAAAAGCATGAAGCTTTTTTTTACGAGTCTCAACTTGCAGCACCATCAGGTGACACAACTTAAGTTCATTATTGGTTTATATTGTGCTCCATTCATACTACTTTAACATTGTTGTTTGCCAAAGTTATTTTATGCAATATTCAGATATTTAAGAGTGTCTCGAGCATTTGCAATGGTAATCTCAAACTCAAATGGATCGCGATGAGGGTGAAATTTTGAATTTTTTGGAGGACCTCTTCCATTGGCAACAATATAAAAGCAAAACTCCAGAACAACTTATAGCCGATGGGATTTTAGTATCACCCATTTTTTTCTCACTTATTTTTTTCAGTGTGTAATTCCTTTAGAGTCAAATATAGGTTTCCTTTCTCCCGAACAAATTGTTTTCGTGTGTATTTTACAGAGCATTAAGCTCATTTCGCGGATCATAAAATTATGAGGAAGACAACATTGTGCAGAGAAAGCAAAGTTAAATCACTTGCTGAAAATTCTTCTTGACCTGTAACACAATTCCAGAACTGATATCATTGCTTAATGATACTGCCCCTCAAAACCTCAACCAATACTCCATGCTCTGTTTAACAGAGCTCAACCTAACCCAAACAATACAAAGCATCTTTAGCAACAAAAAATGGGAAACATGTATCTATGTATGGCATATTGAATGGCTGCTTCAGAGATATCTGTGGCATGGGTTGTCCAAGGAGCCGAGGCTCTTCAAGATAGTATATACATGTAAATTGTTGACCATACAGTAAGAGCAAGCGCTGCCACTAAGTATGTCCACAGGAAGAGAACAGAGCATTCTTCTTGAGCAACATCAAACAATTGGGTCATTGTTCCTGCATAGCGTTTTTTTGTCGTTGTTAACTATACTCGAAATAGATAAAGGTACACCATTGAGTCAGGATTACATACAATTATTCATGGCGGGTGGGAGGGTGAACTGCACCATGAGCACATATCGGAACAATGAATTTGCAGGGAGGAGATCCAAATCTCCAGCTAACTCCCATTCCAATCACAGGAAGAATCATGTATCTGACATAGATGACCCCAATTACAACAAGCAGCTTGATTCTGGCCGTTCGTAAACCTTGAGTGAGGTTATCCCTAGGATAAGAGTGATACATGGTATTGTGCCATCACTAAGCAGTAGCAGGCAAGTAAGAAATTAAACAAATCCCTCATGGTTAATGTAATAGAGCGAAAGAAATCACAGAGTTGATTAAAAACATTTGTTGATCATTTGACGTTAGTGGTACTACATACCCTAGTAATTTGATGGAGTCCTGGATCACTCGCAGGGAAGCGCCATAACCAATGATGAGATTCTTGAGGAATGGTGATGCCGGGCAGAATAGTGATTATTCGGCAGGCTAATAACAACATATAATTGATAGGAAAAAACACAAGAAGATTATCAAAAAACACAGAGAAAATAACTCTAATGTTTAATCAAATTACTCAAATTCAAGGTATATTTAAAATCAGCCCACAAGCCGGGCTTTATAGCTAAAACTCATCAATATTGGAATCTTACCAAAAATGGCAACACCCCAATAATCATGCTAAAACAAAATACGTAATAAAAGAAATATACTGCCAGAAATCTGGCCCAAATTGGGTTCAGAATCACTTCTTAAACAATAATTGAAATATAACTATAAAGGGAAATAAATTACTAAATTTGTGGATTCGAAAAGGGAACGGTGGATTTTGGCATCGAAAAGATGTGCAACGAGCGTAGCTAGTTGACCACGACATGCGCGTTGAAAAGAGCTTTCCGAATTTGGGTCGTTTGCGAGATTCTGATACTCGTAGTCAAAGTTATGGCTAAAATACTAAAACACACCCTAAATTGCCAAATTTGAAATAGAATTATGATTTCCTGCCATTCTTGCGCTGATCTGCTAATTCGAGATATCTTAGTGCTAATAACGTGCTATCTGACAGCTCAGCATCATTTGACTCGGATCCTCCTGCATCAGTCACCCCGAGTTGGAAAGAACTTGTCCTCGAGTTCACAATAGCATCATCGGGATCTCCAAAATAAGGACTCAGGTGCTTTACATTAAAGACACCATAAGTCCTCAAATGACTGGAGAGGCGCAGCCTGCAGGCATTATCTAACAGGGTCCAATCTTCCGCTCCTTAAGCTTATTATATTCTCCAACAGGAAAACGATCATGGGTTAATACCGCCCAAACAAAATCCCCAACATCAAAAAGTACCTGACGACGGTGACTGTCAGCTTAAACTTTGTACTTGGAATTACTCTCGTGAATAGACAACTTCACCTGCTCATGGATATCCCGAAGATGTTCTGCCAGTGCATCTGCCTTGGGGTTCAAACGACCCACACGTGGAATAGAGGCTAAGTCGAACATCCCGGATGGATTCTGGCCATAGACAACCTCAAATGGGCTCATTCCGGTGGTTCTGTTCTTCGACCTATTATAGGAAATTCTTCCTAAGGTAACGCCAAATCCCACTGTTTTGGTTTAGTTCCTGCAAAACTCCTCAAAAGGTTCCCCAAACTGCGGTTCACCACCTCGGTCTGTCCATCCGTCTGCGGGTGGTAGGCGTTGCTAAAATTCAAATTCGTCCTCAGTTTCTCCCATAAACTCGGTCATAAATGACTCATGAACTTGGTGTCACGATATGATGTAATGGATCGAGGAACACCATGTAAATGCACAATCTCCCTGAAATAAAGATGGGCGATCCGAGCAACATCCATTGTTTTTTTGCAAGCTACAAAATGAGCCATCTTGGAAAACCTATCAACCACAACCAAAATAGAATCCCAGGCTCGTTGGGTACGGGGTAAGCCCAACACAAAGTCCATACTGACATCAAACCAAAGGGCCTCAGGTACATGTAAAGGTGTGTACATGCCCGCGTTAGTGAGAACTCATTTGGACCGCTGACACACATAACAACGCTCCACATAATGAGCCACATCACTGGTCAATTTGGGCCAATAATAGGAATAAGAGATCAAGGCCAACGTCTTATCTTGCCCAAAGTGACCCTCATTATGAAGTTCACGAATAATCTGCTGTCTTAGTGAACAATCTGGAATGCACAACTGTAATTCACGAAACAGATAACCATTATGCAAAATAAATTCATGTCGTTGACCATCAGTTACCTCCTGAATTATCTTTCCGAATGAAGGATCTGCAGCATACATATCAGAGAAAGCCTCAAATCCTGCAACTCTAGTGCTCATGGTGGTGAAGAGTAACGTACGACGGCTCAGTGCACATGCGACACGGTTCATACTCCCTGCTTGGTGCCTCAGCGCAAACGTGAACTCCTGCAAGTACGCCACCCACTTGGCATGTCGTCGACTTAGCTTGTGTTGCCCATTGATGTACTTCAGGGCCTCATGATCAATGACAAGAATAAACTCCCTCTGTACTAGGTAGTGACGCCAATGCTTCAGGGACTGAACTATGGCATAAT
Source organism: Berberis vulgaris (assembly GCA_963556465.1). NCBI lineage: Eukaryota > Viridiplantae > Streptophyta > Magnoliopsida > Ranunculales > Berberidaceae > Berberis > Berberis vulgaris. Next base: position 68,567,749 of record OY747129.1, on the reverse strand, counting down.
ACTCCAGATCATAGGTGGAATAATTCTTCTTTGATCCTGATAGCTTTTCACTGAAAAAGCTATTGGATGCCCTTCCTGACTCAGAACACCACCAATGTCAACCTCAGATGCATCACAATTGACCTCAAACACCTTTTCAAAATCAGGAAGTGCCAAAATTGGTGCTTCTGTCATCTTCTGCTTGACCAATTGAAACTGGCTTCTGCCTCATCGGACCACTGGAAATCACGTCCCTTGAGGCACTCTGTGATAGGAGCAATCAAAGTGCTGAAGTTTCTGATGAACCGACGGTAGAAGGTTGCCAATCCATGGAAACTTCTGCCATCGTGTAAGGTCTTTGGTTTGGGCCACTCCAAGACCGCATCTATTTTCGACTGATCTGCATGTTCACCATCAGTAGACACAACAAAACCAAGAAAATTAACAGAAATAGTGAAAAAAGAACACTTCTTCTGATTGACGAACAGGTGCTTCGTCCTCAACTTATCAAACACAGCACGAAGGTGATCAAAATGTGACACCCATGTCGGACTATAAATGAGGATGTCGTCGAAGTAAACTACAACGAATTTCCCCATAAAAGGCCGTAAAACCCGATGCATAAATCTCATAAATGTACTGGGTGCATTGGACAGGCCAAAAGGCATGACCATCCACTCATACAACCACTGATGCGTCTTAAACGTTGTCTTCCACTCATCTCCAGGCTTATTCTGATCTGGTGGTATCCGCTTTTAAGGTCAATTTTTGAGAAAACCTTATATCCGAACAGCTGGTCTAACATATCATCCAGGCGGAGAATTGGAAACCAATATTTCACTATAATGCTGTTGATTGCCCTGCTATCAACACACATACGCCAAAAGCCATCTTTTTTTAGCACTAGCAGAGCAGGTACTGCACATGGGCTCATACTCTCACGGATGTAGCCCCTCTCCAACAACTCTACCACTTGTCGCTGTAACTCTTCAAATTCCTTAGGACTGAGGCGATAAGCCGGTCGATTAGGCAAGCTGGACCCCGGAACAAGGTCGATCTGATGCTGAATATCCTACATAGGCGGTAGCCCAGGAGGAAGATCCTCTGGCATCAGGTCAGAAAACTCTGCAAGAAGCTGCTGCACTTCTGTTGGCAAATCTGAATTCTCATTGACTGCACTATTCCCACAAGGTAACAAAGCATAAACCACATTTTCATGATCAATCTCAACTAAAAACCTGGATCTATAAAGCAGATTAATATTATTGGTTACCGGGGTAGGAGTGGTTCCTTCCCGACGACGTGCCAACACAATCTTCTTCCCTTTAATGCTAAGGGAATATGTATTTTTCGCCCATCATGAATAACACTGCGATCATACTGCCAAGGTCTGCCTAACAATACATGACAAACATCCATAGATACAACATCACACCAAGTATCATCAAAATATTTCCGGCCAATCGAAAAAAACACTAGACAACGCCTATCTACTGTTACCCTACTGCCTTTATTCAGCCATGATAATTTGTACGGCTTGGGATGACGATCTTTCTGACATTCTCGCAATTTCCACTGTCAATGATCATCTTGCAGACTTTATCTGCAACTGTGCATGTCGTGTGGAAAATATTGATTCTTAACCAATCGTCCCCTGAATCATCCTTGGGAGTCAGTAGACTCTTACGAACAACCAGAGTCTCATGACCATCTCCATACAACACATCTCCATCTTCATCATCGTCATACACAGGCTTTCCAAGTTCCTCAAATTTGTCTACCACGTCTTCCTCAATCAAGAGATTGTTGCCCTTCTGAATAGCAGCCTTCCTGCACTTAGTCGCTCTATGTCCCTGTTCACCACATCTAAAACATCTAATAGTAGAGTTACTCTGCGGTGGTGGTTGGGTAGAACGAGATTCTTGAGAGCGAACTGGCCGACTGTTTTGATCACTTCTAATTATAGGCTTCCTGTTCTGCTTTTTTTCCACAGCAAGTGCACGTTGGTAGGCTTCAGAAACGGTCCACAGTGAGTAAATGCTGAGGACATCCTGCAGTGGTTATCGTAATCCCCCAAATATCGCGCCACCATCTGCTCTTCCGTCTCAGATAAGTCATTACGGGCTACTAATTAATAGAACTCCTCCGTGTAATCATCAACTGATTTCATGCCTTGCCTTAATGAATGAAGTCGTTGAAACAAAGTTTGAGTGTAGCCGAAAGGAAGGAAGTGACCCTTCATCTTTTCCCAATCAGTGATTTTGGCCTGGCCTGTCGTGTGATCGCTTCAATTGCTCCCACCACGCAGATGCTCTGCCTTTGAGTTTGATGGCAACCAATTTCACTTTGACAGGATCTGAAACTTCCTTATACTCAAAGATACGATCTACTTCATTCAACTAATCCACGAATCCTTCGGCATGTAACGTCCCAGAAAACTCGGGTAAATCTTCTTTGAAACCGAGATTTCCATGACGATCCTCCCAACCACGGCGCTCCCAGAATCGAGCACGATTGTGATATGGGTTTTCAAAACTGGAATCAGAATCGTGATCTTCCATCTCACGATTACCGAATTCCTACGCCGCTAAACGCTAGGTTAGCTCTGCAACCTGCCTCTGTAAATCTTCAATCATCACTTCCTGGACGCTACAATCACGATGAGGGGCTTCTTCGTTCGGAACCTGCCCGCGACGACCACGACCACCAGCCATAGAAACTGATAAAATCTCACCCCAAGAAGATGTTGAAGCTCTGATACCAACTGACGTCGGGCAGAATAGTGATTATTCTGCAGGCTAATAACAACAGATAATTGACAGGGAAGAACACAAGAAGATTACCCAAAAACACAGAGAAAATAACTCTAATGTTTAATCAAATTACTCAAATCCAAGGTATCTCTAAAATCAGCCCACAAGCTGGGCATTATAGCTAAAACTCATCAATATTGGAATTTTACCAAAAATGGCAACACCCCAATAATCATGTTAAAATAAAATACGTAATAAAAGAAATATACTGCCAAAAATCTGACCCAAATTGGGTTCAGAATCACTTCCTAAACAATAATTGAAATATTACTATAAAGGGAAATAAATTACTAAATTTGTGGATTCGAAAGGGGAACGGTGGATTTTGGCATCGAAAAGATGCGCAACGAGCGTAGCTAGTTGACCACGACATGCGCGTTGAAAAGAGCTTTCCGAATTGGGTTCGTTTGCGCGATTCTGATATTTGTAGCCAAAATTATGGCCAAAATACTAAAACGCACCCTAAATTGCCAAATTTGAAATAGAATTATGATTTCCTGCCATTCTTGCGCTGATCTGTTAATTCGAGAATCTTAGTGCTAATAACGTGCTATCTGACAGCTCAGCATCATCTGACTCGGATCGTCCTGCATCAAATGGCGTTGCTCCAAAAAGAAACCCCACAATCTAATCAAGCAAGGAGAAATGTAAGTTCGTATTAACATCAGTCAATGTGATGAGTCCATAATATAGGCCTTGAACAACTTATAAGAAACGTTAATGTGACTTACTGCAGCCAGAGTTGGAGGTGCCGTCAACTCCTCCACAATTGTGTGAAGAATACCACTTAATTTAGTCAAGAATGTCGTTTTTTTTTTTCTGCTGGCACAATCTGCAATTTGTGAAGAATATCAGTATCACTCTACGGGCTTCATACCATGCGAGAAACTCATTTCCGACTACTTACAATTTGGCCTTCTGCATCTGTTTCAACAGGTCTTGTTGATGTAACAAGTGATGCATCCAACTGCTCAAGATAATCTGCTTTCAAAAGAAAGCTACCATGGAAAGATTGGAGAGAGTCTGCTCTCATAAGAAAGCTTTGGCTATGGGAATCCAAATCCTTATTAGGCAGATATGAGTAAGAACCTTCAGCAGCTGCTTGCATTGCAATGTACCTTATCGATGAGGAGCGCACAAGATAGTACGTTTAGGACCAAATGTAGAAACCGCCAATCTGCATATGCCACAACAATCAAGTCTTAATGAACACAAAGAGCTGACAAACTCCTTCATAACAAGCCAAGAAAGAATGAAAAGAGAACACAAAGAAGGAAAACCCTCATGTATAGAAAGTGGAAAAAAGAAATCAGAGAAAAAAATTTCAACACAATCAATAATTTCTCCATCCAAAACAAGAAACCCCCACCGAAAATGGGTTAACCTCAAAACCCATCAAACATTTCAGCAAAACAAGAAAACCCAATTAACAGAAACTTGAAACCCTAGATCTAGAAACCCGCCACCTGAAATCAACCCTAGAGAAAGTAGAAACCTAGATCTAGAAACCCCCTACAAGAAATCACCCAGAAATAAAGGAGAGACTTACCTTCGGTCTTCTCTGGGTGGCGATGGAGAGCTTCGGTCTTCTCTTCTCTGTCAAGCTTCGGTCTAGTTATCACCTTCTAGGGCTGAAAACCGAACCGACGGTTCGGTTTTTCACCTAAACCGACGGTTCGGTTTTTCACCTAAACCGTGAACCGAACCGACTTAGGTCGGTTTTAAAATTTTCAAACCGAAACCGAACTGACCATTAACAAAACCGATCCGAAACCGAACCGATTCTAATTTATGCAAACCGTAACCGAACCGAACCGACTAAAATCGAACCAAAACCGAAATAAAACCGAACCGAACCGAATATTTAAACATATTATATTATTTATATATAAAATATATTTTATTTTTATATATAAATAATATAATATATTTAAATATTCGGTTCGGTTCGGTTTGGTCGGTTAAAATCACATAGAAACCGAAAACCGAACCGACCACTTCGGTTTTGCATTTTTTAAAACCGAAACCGATCCGAACCGAATTTAAACCGAACCAATCGGTTCGGTTTTGATCGGTTCGATCGGTTTGATCGGTTTTTTGTTCAGCCCTATCACCTTCTCTGTCGAGTTTTGTTTGGGGAGAGGGAGAGCTTCGAGCTTCTCTTTCGAGATGGAATTGGGGAGAGGGAGATTGTTCCCTCCCTCTTAACATTCCCCCAAATTCGATTTCCCTCTTTTTTTTTTTTTTTTTTTTTTTTTACAACTCTCGTGCACGTGCGAGGGAGGCTCCCTCGCCAACTTCCTCGACATTTAGAAAAACTCCATTTTTTAACTTCAGTTCTAAAAACTAAAATTAAGGCTTTGGACCAAATAAAAAGATATCATCATTTTCTTTTTCCTTTTCCAAAAAAAAATAAGCTTAAAGCAGTGAAAGACACAAATACAAAAAACTAAAATTGCGATAGAACACTGATTACACTATATTAGGGGGTTGAAGCGCTCTACGTGCACTTATATTTAATATTTTTTATTTTAAAAAAATAATATTGTAAAAGGTCATGAATTTACTATTTATTTTTAACTAAAAATAAATATATAATTTATAATTTTAAATTATGGTTAGAGGGTTACCGACTGATAATTATTAAATGCTAAAGGGGTGGGATGTAAATTCTGGCATATGACCTATATTGAATAATAGAATATTTAAGGGGAATTTTGTAATAATAAGATGAGAAACAACATGGGTCCCAAATCCATTTGCTATTCACCATCACGTGGTAGTTAAAAATTTTTTAGGGTGCATACGTGTTATACCGGTGCGAATATTGAAATTCTAAATAAAATAATTATATACAATTTTAAGAGCCTATGTATAGTTTAAAAATAATTAAAGGCTTTGAATAAATTATGTTATGACTTAAGTATAATTAACAATATTTGAGAGAGCGTGTTTCGATTGTAAATATTCTGAATTTAAGAGGGTGAAATGATACATATGTGTAATAAATTTTCATTTAAAATTACAAAATTACCTCAGATCCCTATTCACCTACTTATTGGTTTATCTTTTATATATAATAGAATTGGGAGAGTATTTTGGATAATTCTAAAATCGAGACTAAGACACACATGTACTATTCCTAAGGAGAACTTGCGTTATGTAGTTTAGAATAAACTATTCTTTACACAAATACCCTTTTTGATGGTTATATTTAATTGAAATAATTATACCTATTCAAAATTGTAATTTTTGTTGAGGGGTTTTTTGAAAATTTGTTGATTGGAAAACGAGAAAATAATAATTTACAAGAATTTGTGGGTCCACAAGAGTTAAAAGTTATAAAAAAAAGGCTTATGAAGTTTAGGTATGTGGAAAATTTTAAAGTTAAGTGAATAATTTATAAAAGTACCCATCAATGTTGTTTTGTCTTATGTGAAATGAATGGAACACAAAAAGAAATTATAAGCTTTGTGAATGGCATTTTGGGTAAATCGAAAATCAGGTTGAAGACATGATTTCACTTCATTCACTGTTCATTGGAGGTTTTTTTTTTTTTTTAATATATATATATATAGTCCGAATGCGAGTTGCAAAATATGCACCAGTACATAAGAGCAGTCATAGAGCCCTCCAATGTCCGAAGACGTGTAATTTGCTAACCCAACCAATCTCAGTGAGCACATGGAAATAACTCGGACACACGAAACTACACTTTCTTTCTTATAAGCACTAGGGGGAATTGTCCGAGTTTCAGTTGATACCAAACTCGATCCTTTTTTTTTCTCACTCCTTTGCTAATATTATTTTAGATTCTTCAACCTTTTTTGTTTCTTTCTTATTACCTCACCCATTGATCCTCAAGTTTTCTTTTCGATTCCATCCTCTCCTTCAATCCAGATTTGGCGTCCCTTGTTTTTTCCTTAATAAGTTTCTATGTAGTTTGTTTTTCTGTGTTTTTTGCAGGTCTTCAGCGCTAGCGCGATCCATTCACGAACTACCCTTGTTCTCTCCTAAGTATTTGTTTCCGCACCCGCACACATGAGTAATCATTTGCCTTCACACTCTCTTCGTTATCTTGATATCGAACCCTGTCTATCTAATCTACGTAACATATCCTTTACAAATCTGCTCCATATCTCTACCTCTCCACCAAACAGAGTAATTACAACTTTTCTTTTTCGAGTCCATCCATGTTACCACGCTCTAACGATGGACTCATCTCACAACACGCAGCCCTCACAATCAATCACACTACCTGACATCAATCTCAACTTATCACCACCACGCTCACCAAATCTAAGTCTATCAACAACTCTCGTAGACCCAATTTCCAAAGATCCCTCAAATCCACCTACATCTCATTTCATCACATCACATTCAATCCCTTAAAAACTTTTCATAACTTACCCCCCTAAACCCATCAAACCCCCTACTTTCAATCTTTCTATTCCATCCATGCAACCTACTAGACATCCAAACACTTCAACTCTCTCTGCGACTCTAAACACTCTTCACCCTCACACCGACCCACTAGCCACCCCCACAACCATGCAAAATCTCATTCCACCTTCTCCTAACTCCTGGTCTGCCCCTGGATCTTCTTCCTCCATGCCCGAACAACAACTCATCCACCACTTAGAACAACAACTTTCTCTTCATATCTCCATCCCCTCCCTCGCCTTTGCTGCTTGTTATGAGCAAGATGGTGAAAACCGTGAGATGTGAGCAATCACGAAATACCACCACTTTCCTAGATTCCACCATGAGATGTTCGCCACTAAAATGTCCTCTATATGGAATCTTTCTCAAGATTTCCATGTTAAAAAACTTGATCAATATAGAGACACTCAAAACACTTATTACCTCTTCCAATTTCAAACCATAGAGGATAAATACAAAGTCCCTCACGATGGCCCTTGGTCCATGTTCGACAAACTCATTTCGATCAAAGACTAGCAAAGAAATTATCATGAAATCGATTTCAACAAGATTCCAGTCTGGGTTCGGTTCCATGAGTTTCTAAGTCGTACAATCTCTCTTACTGATGTCAAATTGTTGGTGGATAGCTTTGGGGAATTCATGGAAGTCGATATGCCATCAGTGGAGGATGTGACCATTCCATATATCCGGTTCAAATTATGGATAGATATTTCCAAACCCTTACCAAGTACCATGCACACTGAATTTGGAAATATGAATGGCAGACAGTTTGAGCTTCACTTCGTATACAAAAACATGTCGGGATTTTGTTTTTGTTGTGGCCTCATCGGCCACTATTCCGGCCAATCATGTCCAAAATATATGCAACTTTGGAATTCTCTTCCTCCATCGCCCTTCAAAGCAATGCAGCTTAACCGTGTTTTTCCCTTCAATATTAGCTCAAGGATCATGGTGAACTATGACTCCCAAGATAATATTCAGTGTAGTTGGAGACATGGCAACTCTCGGAGAGAACTCAACAAGCGACAACCGGAGTATAGCTCTCGCCAACCTGCCAGTAGAATGCAGGCCAGTCTCTTTGCAATAGACGGTCACTCAGCGAGTCCACTCGCCCCATTTACAGAGAGCTCACGCCAAGCTGAATTGACTCATGGTCTACCCAACCCTGAGTCATCTCCAGACCGGGGCACTGCTCAACCCGGCTCCGACTCAGCTGAGTTCACTCACATTAACCCAGTCCAGATTGAGCCCACTCACCATAACTCAATGACTCAAACCGAGCCTATCCTTGCTCACCCACCTAGTCAAAACAATGAAGGCACTCACCAACCCATTTCAATACTTGACTTTAATGCGCCCACCCATCAACAAACAACCTTAGACTTTAATTCTATCTACTAAAAGTCATCCCAATGCTACCACATTTTCACCTGTACAATTAAGCCGCTCACCTATCATTAACTCCCAAACCACCAACCTTGTTTTCTCATAACTGATTCACACTAAAACATTCCCCAACAAACTCTTGCCAATCACTACACCTCACTCTTGAAAATGACAGATTGTACACAATTAGGGGCTCTTATGATCACCTTTCAATCGGGTCAAACGCATGCCCTTTTACCCACCCAAGAACCCTGGCTCTCTCACCCAGATGAAAACCCAAACATATCGCAACCTAACAAACACCCCAAATGCATCCCAGCATCCACCCAGCTCCATGACTATCTCTCCGAACCGACAGATCATAGTACTGAACATTCAATGCATCCCACCGATCTTAATGTTCCCTAAACGAACGAGAGGCTACCATTTGCTGCTCCAATGATGACATCCCCTCTGATGCATCATCCAGACTTAAATCTAGACCCGTTACCAGAAAAGTCTCTAAATCAATATGGATCCCAACTAGCCGATCTTTCACCGACTTCATGTCCACTAGAGCAATGCCTTTCGCCCACTCTACCAGATTTATTAGATACTTTCACTAGCGAGGCGCCTTCTCTCCATCCAAGGACAACGGTGACTGACTTGAGCTCGGGTATCCTCCACTCGATTCCCTTCCATGCTTATTGAGGAATCATGACCTTGCAAGATCTTCAGTTTGGGCCACCAGTTTTACACAAAACTCCGGAACAACTAGAATTAATGAAGAACAAATGAAGCTTGTAAAAGAGAAAGAAAAGGCCAATTGGGCCATGCACACATGTGCGGAATTGACTTTGTCCCCTAAAAACAACACAAAGGCAAGGCTAAACGAAATGCAACAGCTCAGTTAAACAACCAAGCTGGTCAAGAAAAAAAGGGAAACGAAAATGGGTTGATATTCAGACAGTGAACTCCTTGCCAGAAAGCCAAGTGCCACAACTCGGAGGTGGTCCTTCGCACTCCAATACTGAATGAAAATTCAGAAGGTGACTCCTCTCCTATTCCTCCTCCAAGAATGCCCATTTTACGTGGTCATAATAGGACCTTAATATAGTCATTGGCCCTAGCTTGAACTACAGCCTCATCAGACTCATCGGCTCACTCATCCACCGCCCCTGGAGCACCACCTGCGGAAGCGGTGACCGCCGATAAAGGGTCATCGCCAGGATCATGATTCTTGCCTGGAACGCTAGGGGTATAGGGTCCCTAGCGCAATCCAGAACCTGAAGGCCCTATCCCGTCAATCCAAAGTCGAGATGCTTTTTTTATTTCTGAGACTAAAGCAGCTTCTGCTTGAATGGATCGTCATCGACTTGGATTCAAACATGGTATCACAGTACCAGCGCAAGGACTTTCATGAGGATTAACTTTATTCTAGAAAGAAGGTATTTCTCTTGTTATTAATTCTTCATGTAAAAACTTTATTTCTTGCACTATTGATAACTACTACTCTTCTACTGCTTGGTCTATTATTTTTGCATATGGTGAACCAAACCCGGCTCTACGTCCACCTTTTCTAGAACCTATTATCTCAAACACTTGAATCACACCACAATCCCACTATTATCATGCAAGATCTTAATGTAATCCTCAACCCTGAGGACAAAATGGGAGGTAACAAATCAACCCCAGCTCAGATGCAATTGTTACGGGACTTCATTCAATTGCATGAATTGCTCGACTTTCTGCTCAATGAGTCAAAATTCACTTGGAACAACAAAAGAAAATATCATAATGGCATCAAAGCTAAGCTCGATCGCATTCTGACCCCCACAGACTGGATTACCCTATTCCCTTCCGCCATTGCCCATTCTATCCACACATCGTCTTATGACTATCGAGCCATTTCCCTCTAGTTAGTTTCTAATCCCCACTTGGGATCGAAACCGTTTCGCTTTTTCCACATGTGGACCCGTCTCCTCGACCTGGTCTGACCGCCAACATCCTGAGCCTAGTACCGATTTTCACCAAAAAACCAAAAAACTGAGTCACTCCCTAACTAGATGGAATAAACGCGACTTTCAAAATATTCACAACAACATTAGGGACACTCTTTTCACTTTGGATAAAGATCAATTTGTTGCCCCTTTAGCTAAAAATGTTGAATCCATCAAATGGTTAAAAGACCATCTAGCTGACCTTTACCACAAAGAGGAGCTTTTTTGGCGTAACAAATCTGGGGAATCTTGGCTTCAAGACGATAATCACAACACCAAATTTTTTTCATTCGGCCTCTCTCCTTTGCCGTAAACGCAACTTGATTCTTCGTATCCGAGATAAATCCAACCGATGACACTTCTCGCCCTCGGAGATCGGTGATGTTCTTAACGATTATTTCAAATCAATTTTCAAGACCTCCTACCCAACCATCAACGAAGACATCAATGAGTTTTTCCCTCCCACTATCTCTCAGGTTGACAATGACATTCTTACCGCAATCCCTAGTGAAGATGAAATCCAAAATTCCTCGGGGTACCCTCTTTTCCCTAGTGAAGATGAAATTCGGGATACCCTCTTTTCCATGGGCAGCCATAAAGCCCCAGGACTGGATGATTTTCATGTTTTTTTTTCAACATTATTGGACCACGGTCAAACAGGATGTCATCGAGGTGGTAGTCAACTTCTTCACTAACCGCAAGATGGATTCGAAATTTAATGAAACATTTCTGGCTTTTATCCCAAAAGTCTCTACTCCCAATTCCCTGGACCAATTTCGACCTATAAGGCTTTGCAATGTTATATACAAAATTATATACAAGATCTTGGCCAATCGTCTTAAACCTCTCCTGGATAACATTATATCTCCCAACCAAGGGATTTTTCTTAAAGGTCGATCCATCACTGATAACATTGTTCTTGCCCACGAGACATTTTTTTAGATGAAACACTCTCGAAAGAAAAGCAAGGATGGATGGCTATTAAGATTGACATGGCTAAGGCATATGACAGAGTAGAATGGTCATTTCTCCTTCAAATTCTCAAACAACTGGGGTTTGCTGACGAGTGGACCCAACTTATTGAACAATGTGTGTCAACTTCTACTATTCGAGTTTTGCTCAATGACACCCCCTCTCTGAAATAAAACCCACCCGTGGACTTCGCCAAGGCGATCCTCTTTCCCCTACATCTTCATTATAGTTGCAGAAGCATTGTCCCGACTACTCTCGACAGCTGAAAGCAAAACCCTTATCAAAGGTATAAACATCAGATGTCGATCCCCCTCCATCAGCCATCTGCTTTATGCAGACGACCTCATGCTCTTTTGCTGCGCCTCTCTGACTGAAGCTCATAGCATGAAAGATATTCTCACGACTTATTGTGCGGCCTCTGAGTCAACTACCACAAATCCTCGGTCTATTATAGCTCAAATGTCCATCCCCGACATTCGAAGATGATTAATAGAATTCTTGGGTCTAAAAATTTCAATCCCAGATAAAAATATCTTGGATCACCTTTGCTGTTTTCCAAAAATAAAGGTACGGATTTCCAATTTCTGGTTGATAAAATTGATGCCAAACTCTCGGCTTGGAAATCCAAAGTCCTATCCCAAGCTGGTCGCACAGTTATGATTAAAGCAGTCATCAACTCAATCCCTATCTACACCATGCAAACCTTCCTGCTCCCGAGTTCTATCACCACTAAACTGGATCAGATTGCTAGGAACTTCTGGTGGAACGAAACGGAGAAGGGTAAACCTAGGCATTTCTGCTATTGGGACCGCATTACCCCTCCCAAACATCTAGGCGGTCTGAATCTGCCTCCAGCCAAGATAAAAAAAACTATGCGTTAATGACAAAGAACATTTGGAAAATTCTCTCCATGCCACGCAATCCTCGCACCATCCAGCTCAGCCATATTTACCTACACAACAGAAGTATCTTTCAGCTCAACAAAACCCCTTCCATTGCCTCATTTGCTTGGAGAGGAAACCTTATAACACTTGCTAAAATAAAACATCTTATTCAGTAGCAAATCCGCTCGGGAGATAATATCGATCTTTGGAAAGATTGTTGGGTCAAGTCGGGATTCATCTTAGTTGAATGTCCTTCATTCACCAACAACAATGGTTCATTGCCCTCCAAAATCACGGATTTCTGGGTTTCCCTTGATAACAATATTCGCTATTGGAATCCAAACCTCTTCCATGATTGGTTCCCTTCACCGATAGTCCACTACAAGAAAAGTGTTCATTGATAGCATAAGTTTATAGCGTTTTTGTGAAAACCGCTATAATTGACCGAATTCAAAGCCAATTAAAATTGGAACCGCTATAGACCAAAAGCCGCGCGGGAAGTGAAAAAAAAAAGCGCGAATTGCTTCTCAAAAGCCTCACGGGAAATGCGCGAATTGCTTCTCAAAAGCCTCGCGGGAAGTGAAAAAACTAGCTCGATTCCACTTCAACATCTACGTCTTTCTCCCTCAGTCTCGCTCTCCTCCCCCGTCAATCGCAGCAGATCGGAGAGGCATTTTTCTTCTCCAAAGGTATGTCGCTCTACAAGCGAGAGTGAGGGAGAGAGAAATCTAGGGAGAGTGAGAGAAATCAAGAGCGAGAGTGAAAGAGTGAGGGAGAGAGAAATTGAGCGAGAGAGAGAGATCCAGGGAGAGTGGGAGTGGGAGTGAGAGAGATCCAGGGAGAGGGATGCCGCTCTTCTTCAAACCAAAGGCACGCCGCTCAAGCGAGAGTGAGAGAGATCCAGGGAGAGGGAAAGAGTGAGGGAGAGAGAAATCGAGAGATCGAGAAATAGAGATCTAGGTGCAGAAGCTCGTCCTCAACATCTCCGTCGGCAAGAGCAGATATCGTCTCACCAAGGCCTCCAAGGTATGTATACTAAGTCTATCTCTCTCTTACCCCCTAAACCCCATTGCACATCTTTTCCTCCCAAACCCCCATCGTTTTTCACTGATTTTTATTTGTAGGTGTTGGAGTTGTTGAGTGGACAAACCCTAGTTTTCTCCTAAGGTATGTATCTAACAAACAAAAAGGGTTTCTCTCTTTTATGTTTTTTGTTCATTTTGATTTTACATTGATTTGGTTGATGGGGTTTTTGACCCTTTGATTTTTTTTTTTTTTTTTTTTGTGTTAACAATTTTTTTTTCAGAATTGGGTGTAATGAGAAGATTTCTTGCTATGTCACCGTCGAGGTGACAAGTGGATGCAACTTCTTGAGAGTGGATTGAAGGTGAAGGAGTACGACCTGTTGAGGAGGAACTTCAGTAAGACTGGATGCTTTGGTTGAAATTGGTTATCTTTTTGAATATTTCGTGGTAACTGATGGTTGTGTATAATATTTAGGTTTCTTTGGTGTCAATGGTATGCACATTTGGAAAGGGGCGGATGTCAGCCATGCTTAGGCTTTTGGGTAATGGAAATTACCCTGAACTAAGTACAGGTATTGTTAGCTACAACATTAGAATGCCGTAAAATTTAATGTTTTGATATGGATGTGATGTGAATCTAATATGCTATTGTCTGCTTAGATACTTTTAAATTTCAATCTTTCCTTTCCAATATTATTGGTCAGATTCATGACTAAAGGCCCTTTTTTTGTGTGTGTGCGTGTCTGAAAACTTTCGCAAAATGTAGATGATGTTGATTTTTAGACACATCCAATATTATACTCACAGTTAGAAGAGTTGAAAGACTCCATCTGTTTACACCTGCAGGATCAAGTAAGCCTCTCTAACTAAATTAATATGTAGTGAATGCATGTTTGCATGTATCCCTACCTTAGTGATCCTGATTGGGTTTAGCTCATTTGTTGAAGCTAACATGTATCCCTACCTTAGTGATCCTGATTGGGTTTAGCTCATTTGTTGAAGCTAACAGGCAAAGGGAAATAATGTTTTCAAATCAAAACATGGTGCATGATCCTATGACTATAGCTCTATTTGCAAAAACTAATCTATATGTTCAACCACCTTATTGTGAAAGCTACATCAAAAGAAGATGTTCATGAACCAATCAATCAAGTTCCATGTAAACTTTTGAAATTGAGGTTCCGTTTTGACTTGTCCACTTGGCAGCTTTGTCTAGGATTTTTTTTTTCGGGGAATGCTTTATTTCCAACAGAAATTTTGTAGTAGTGGTCATAACGAAGGGCACTCATTCTCGTTATGGGACTATCTTTTATGTGATTCATGACAACATTATTATTTATATATATTTTTTTTAAATAACGTTGTAGTTGTTCTATATTGCCAGGTTAAGTTGCTGTTCGGGGATTGTTGAAATTAAAGAAATCTGGTATGACATTTGAAGAGCTTCAGAAAGCACGCTCTAATGGTTTTCAGTCTGTGCATCGAATGACCAATGGAGAGAAGAAGGCCGGGCGAGCAAACAAGAACATGTAAGTTTCTTCCTTGTAATTCTATTACTCTCCTCAAGTCCTCATCTTTCTACCAATACTTGATCATGCAAATCTATGGTGAAGGCCAATGGAGATCAGCAGCAAGAAGCCTGTTGGCAGGTATAGGGAAGTCATCCAAGCACCTAAAAAGGTAAGCATGTTTTGGTGTGCAAGCTTCTTGTTGAATATTCCAGGACTAACTTGGATTTGCGGTCTTCTAAAACAATGATTGATTGGATTCCTCGTGATTTGTGAAACATATAATTGCAAAAACATTTATTGAAAGATCATACACGAATGACTCCCTGTTGAGGTTTATAAATGGTCTCCTTGTTCATGACTTACTATATTTATTAACTTAGCATCCTACTCTGGATGGGTTTGTTTGTCATCTCCTTTTAGCTCATGTATGCTACTATGCTAGCCCAAAAACCCGGACTTGATGCCAACTACTATAGTAAAAGAAATCCATTGAAACTACTTAAGTAAGAGTGAGATAACAATTTGATTCTGGGTTGCATTTGCAGATCAATCTTGTTTTTCAGCACCTCTACATTCTGAAAATCCTTAACAAATTATTTATTTTGATGATATAGATATATTTATTTTGTATTTCTGTAACAAAAAAAACATGGGATCACTTAAATCAAATGCCTTCAATGAATCTAATAGATGAAACAAAATTCTTTATGAGAAGAGTGCCTGTAAATGGCTCTTCAGGTGGTATAAAGTCAATCCAGGAATCCCCATCACTCTCATTATATTCTTTGCTGTTGCTTCTGCCAGAATTAAAAATTAAAATCAATTCATAGATTATACATAGAGTAATGATAGGTATAATATAATAGCTCGACAAAATAACTAATCAAGTAACTTACTGTCTGCACCTCCAAGCTGAGCGACGGCTTCGATAAATCTTTGATGAAGCACTGGAGTCCATTTTAGCTTGGGCTTTGCATCTGTAGACAAAACCAAATCCATATCTGGGTTTTTCATTCTCTGCAGAACCATTTCAATTTAGTGCATAAATAAAAATTACAAAGTGCTCATAAGACATGAAAAACGATTTCAATGTTTACTCTTACTTATATATATAATTGTGTGACAGCTTTAATTGTATATATATTTGGGGTGGTTGTCTTGTCCACAAGCTACCACTCAAATTTGAAACCAGATTTGGGATGTGTTGAAGAATATATACAACAATGAGCTGTGGGTTTTTTTTGTTTTCAATCCATCTCTCTTTCACTCACTCCATGTTATTTTTTTTCTTCTTTTTTGACTTGAAAGAAAGAGGAGAATCTCTGAAACAGCTAAAACAAAGAATGTAACACAGTTTCATTTGGGGTCTCTCAAAAGGAGAGAAATGAGAGAAAGTGCATGGATTGTTTTTTCTCATGCTGCTCCCCCACTTCTTTCTACTCACTTTGTTTGATCCTTTGCTTCATTAGGGGGAGTCCCACCATGACGAATAATGGGATCAACTTTTTCTTCCTCCATAGCGAGAAAGCTTTCATAGAAATAATGCTTTATTTGAATTTTATTTTTTTATTTTTCTTTTAGTGAATGAAATGAATTCATTTTCTTTTTTTTTTTTCTTTTTTTTTTTCAGGAGTGTGTGGAGTGGTTGGCAGATTCTTTTAAATCAAAGAATCTCAGTCTTTAGATCTTAAAACAACAAGCTCTTATCCTACTCCATATTACTTAATAGTGCCTTGATTAATAATGCATAAAGTCAGTCTATTTCATGAGCACGATGGACAAAATTCTATAACTAGAATCACTCAACAAAGTTTTGAAATTCTGGGATGGGAATCTTACTATTTGGTTTTTGGGTTCCCAGGGACAGTGAATATGCTGCGTGGACTCTAGTTAATGGCTATGCATTGAACCATGTCAGCATCTCTACCCATCGGCTAAAATCTCATTTGAAAAACATCAAAAGCCTCGATCAATTCATTGAAGAAAATGGACTCAAATTGAATTCAGAAGGAGGACTTCTAAAAGGTTCACACAACTCTTATCCAATTATTGAATTGTTATTCATGTTTACACTAATTTGTTTCTTTGCATGCAACCGACTCAATAGTTCCTTTTACTTCTCAGAAAAGTGCATTTGCTCCCTTCATGGCACGTTTCACGAACCTATTGATTCTTAATTTGTATAGATGTTGTTCCTTGTTCACTGCAGAGATACTGTTCCGAGTTTCAGCATATTTTTGCATTCACTTTCAGTGAGTTTGCTGATCGCCCGACCGTTAACTCTGTTTCTACTGCAGGCTGGTTTATTGAAGCCTGATTTAGTGGAAGGTGATGCAGAAATACCTGAGTTCAATGTTTCCTATAAGCCGCAAAAAATCAGTCCAAAGTTCCAATCGACTGTCAGGCACCTATTGCATAAAAAAATTCGTGATTCCTACATGCATCCTCAATTCAATTCAGATGTCATGAATATTTGTTGGTGGTGGAGTTGAATTTATTGAATATTTGTTTGTAGGTGTTCGGAGAAGCTTTCGATCCATGGGGATGCGGCTGCCAAAGCTGCTTTGTATAGAGATAGATTCCAGTTGCTGCTTCAGAGGATTGCTCGACATCCCGATTTCGCTAAACCTGCTTTTGACCTTGATATGTCCTACTCTGGAGGCAGAAGTAATGAGGTATTATTATTATTTAACATTTTCAAGTTTTATTCCAAATAAGAAATTGAACATAAGTACTGCTACCCAACATCTAGAAGGTGTCTATTTTTAAGTGAGAATGAAGGATAATTTGAAGAAAACAAATAGTATAGCTTGTGGTTATTGTATTGATTTTTATAGAGAGATCTGGCAAGAAGTCCGCGAGTAGGTTGGAGAAAAGTAGAACATTTTCAAGTGCTTTGGTGCAACATTTTGCATTGTTCATAGAGATCAGTTTATATGTTATTTGTATTTCAGATATCTCCAATTCAATCTCTTATTGGATACACCGGGAGGAGATGGATCATGGGTGTCATATCACAGTTAGAAGATGGTCGTTTCTACTTGGAAGATCTAACTGCCGCTGTACCAGTCGACTTGTCCAATGCAATATCCTTTCATATACTACTATTATTTATTTATTTTGAGAAATTGAAAAGAAGAGAAGTCCATTATTAACTTGTCTGATTCTTGTCTTAAAGACAAGAAACAAACTTTCTTTCAGATCAGAGAAATATTGTTTTCTTTGACAGATAACACAAAATCACTTCAGGTTTTTTTGTGGAAAACACCATAATTGTAGCAGAAGGCGAGTTACTTGCAAGTGGCACTTTTCAGGTTTCTTACTTGCCATTTTACTCTCAGTGCTAGCTTTTATTTGTAAGAAACTTGTGCAGAAGTATAGAACTCAGGATGGTTTATAGTCCACTCTTTTGACTTTTAAATAGGATTCTTATTTTTTGTTAAGTAGCTGAAGAACTGCTATCTGCATTGTATATGTTAAAAGTCAACATGACATCAGGAAACATTTCTGACGCACTTGTTTAAAAGATAGACATTATGATATTTTCAAGCAAGTATATTTCGGAATTTTACCTGTAAGACTTGAGTTCCCTTTCTGCCAAGATCTTGAAAACACATTGGATTTTTTTGTAGATATAATACCCTTTTCTGATTTTTATGCAAACTGTCACATATTTTCTATGAGAGGGTTATATCATATTGTCAAGAAAAATATCTGGTCTTCCTTACTAAGGCTGTGCGGTTATCCTCGCCCCACGATTTACCCTGCTATAAACACTATCCTCACTTAACTTCATCCCCCATGGAGGTGTGGGGTTATCTCAAATAGACCTCAGAGCTACATCAAGCGAGAACCCACTTTATGAATGGTCACTCTGGATAGGATCTTAACGGATTTTGAACCAAATTTGACTGATTTTTACAATGTCCTCACTTAGGTGTTACAAGATACGTTTCCAGTTTTGAAATCTGTCACTTCAAGGCAGTGACACAGGTATGGGATGTCAATGGTTCAGATTTGGGTCGGTTTGCCAACCCATGCCCAACCTAGGTTTCAGTTTGTTACCTGAAAACCGTCCTCTTTACCAGGGTATTGTTGACTTGGCTTACCTGAACCCCATTTGGGTACATACAAGTTTATCAAAACACGATCTGATCGACCTTATTATCTCAAATTATTTGCATTTAAATGGATTCAACCTCTTAGCCTCTAGACCAAACAACACTTTATATTTTATTACATACTTCAAAGTATTATGTAAAATATAATCATTGCTTATCAGGTCTGGTTTGGGTTGGGAGTTCTATACCCATTCCCGACCAAACCTGACTTTAGTCTACACTTCAAGTCCCAGACCTGCCCCATTAACCCTTTAGCTTTCCCCCATCCAGGAATATTAGGGTCAGGTCGGGTATCCTTTTGTCGGTCAAATTGCCATCCCTAACATTGTGGTTGCAAATAATAAGACAATATGGGTGCAATGCACTTTTCGTACTCTGCAGCATGCTCTTGTAATGTGTTGGGATATTCATTGGTGAACAAATGTATTTATAACTGTTTTCACTTTGTTATTTCACCGACAATGGTAATATTATCTTCGTCCTGTAGATCACTACATGTGGGTTTCCACCTGTGGAGGACAGAGATGAATCACAATCAGTGCTCGTGGGATTTGACTTCTTTGGCGGGGGTTTTCTATCTCCGGAAGAAATGGTATTCTCTACCAGGCTTTCTTTGTATAGTTTGTATCAATGGTCGTCAAAGTAGCTAAAACATTGATATGATTGTACTTTGAAATGCAATAGCTCAGACTTCAAGAACTGGAACAGAACTCGGTTAATGAGATGTTTATCGTCCTCTCTGATATCTGGCTTGATAGTGAAGAGGTAATTCACTAATTAATATTCAGTATTTGTAGTTGCTCTTGCAATTCTTATCATCACTAACGTTGTCTTCTTTTGCATAGAGAAGACTATGGAAAAATTAGCCACTGTACTGGATGGTTATGAGAATATGGAGGTGGTTCCTTCTTTATTTGTCTTGATGGGGAATTTCTGCTCTCACCCGTTTAACCTTGCCTTTAATTCTTTTGGAAATCTCAGGTGCCCTTTGATTACTTCTATAAATTTCATTATATTTCGTATTTTGAATGCTCAGTTATCAGCTAAAGAAAAATCACCGCTAATGTGGCGATGCAGATCGCAGTTTGGAAAGCTTGGAGAAATGATTGTAGCACATCCAAAAATAAAGGAACACAGTCGATTTCTCTTTATTCCAGGTCCTGATGATGCAAGTATATTCACCTTTGCACAAAACGACCACCTTTTAACTTCTTTACTTTATATACAGCTGCATCGCTTTGCTTCTGTTTCTGAAATTTTGTTTTTGCAATGTAGGTCCTTCAACAGTTCTGCCTAGGTGTGCATTACCAAAATATTTGACCGAGGAGCTTCAGAAGCATATTCCAGATGCTATATTCTCAAGTAATCCATGCAGGTCAGATCCTCAATTAAACTAATTAAATTCAGGCCATTTTCCAGAAGCGTGCAGTTTTGACTATTATTTACCCCAACTATGAATTTGATGCACTTCATGACATTTTTTGGGGTATTTTATTTGCATAACTTATGAGGGGTCTAGCACTTTTAAGTGGCGATCCACTAAAACTGTGTTGGTTTACTAGCACTTACAAGCTTGTAATAGGCTAATGACTATGAGTTGCTTGATTTCTATAAGCACTGGGGGTATTGCTTATGGTCATTTTTAAAATCCAATTCACTTTTTAAGTGGCAAGTCATTTAAAAGTGATGCAAACAACCACCATCTTATTCTGAGAGTGGTCAAAATCAAATCACCAGAAGCCATATTATCTAGTTTATGTACCTTGCATTAAGGGGCCAATTCCATGGAGAAAGAACTTCTATGCCCATAGAAGTAAAATATGTATCCTAAGTTTTATTTGGACCCTTGGCATAACACTACCTAAACGGGCTCTGACTGACCTCTGAGTGATAAAGATACATTTTACCATGTGTCAGACGAACACATATACATGTCACTGTCACAACAGAGATGAATTCCTGGACATGTTGAAGCTCAAAATTTTGACATGCAAATCCTAATACATAATGTCCAAGTCTCTGACACTGAGGAGCTATAGTGGTCAGCTACAGCGTGTACATCTGGTCAGGGTATGCGTAGGTCAATCCCCTTGCCCTTAGCAGTGCTAGTAGTATGAGAAATACTAAATACAAAAGATTTGGCACTACAGCAAAGAAAACTGTAATAGGAGTAATCGTCAATCTCATCATGCATGGTGAAAAAAAAAAGCACCTTGTAAAACAAGCTTCATGCATTTGCATGAGGAAAGCATACTTATGTTCATAAACATGTGATTCATGTAGGTGATAATTTAGTGATGAAAGCCCTAGCATCTTATTATCTAGAAATACCAGGTACAACCATGCATAGTTAATACTGTTTGTATTAGAAGTTTGGTGTAGTAGTGTCATATCATACTCTAAACTAATATAAATATAGGCAAGTGTTTTCCTTGACTAGCTAACCACTTTGAAGAAAGGAAAAGTAAGGGATAACCATGAGTAGAGGTGGGAGCTATGGTGGTGGACGGAGTTCGTTAGGCTACTTGTTCGGTTCTGATCAGCCTGCAGAAAGCAGCCAGTCTGAAGAAAGCAGCCAGCCTCCGGTGACGCCTGTGGCTAGCAAGCTCAAACCTCCCTGGGGTGATAATAACACTGTAGATGAACGACCAAAGATCTTTTCTCCTTCAACAAAACCAAATGTCTCAAATAACTATCAAAGATCTGAGGGACAAAATTTAAATAACTTCATCACTGTCAGTAGTTTAATACATTGTTTGAATCTTTCTAAGTAGTGAACATGTATAGTTGTATCCTTCAAGTCATTGCAGCTTTTTCGGTCTGTTTTAATCTTGATTTTCTTGTTGCAGGACCGTCCATCCACAAAGGTTCAATCTGTTCCCGGTGGAGATTCTTCCCTTGGCTACTTGTTTGGAGATAAGTGAAGTGGTTTACTTAATCATTATCTTAAATAAGGGCTTTTGTTCCCATTAATTGGTGGTTTGTCAGGAGTATTTATTGTCTGTGTGGTTGTTGATTTCATGCACTAGCTAGGTTTAAGAGACTGGACTCATGAAGCAAGTATAATATTGGGGTTTCAATACGTTGTAGTTTCTAATCTGTTCAAGAAAACAATTCCTATATATCTACTGAATGGTTTCTTTACTTAGTAAGGATTTCTTCTTTTAAGTTCTAATTCTAGCAAGGCACTAGTTCAATAATTTTTGTCATTTCACCTAGCCAACAGTCCATTTCTACCGTTCTTTCCTTTTAGAAACAGATCGATGCACAACAAACTTAAAGGAAATGGAGTGTCGTTGTTATGCAGCCTTTGCCATGCATTATATAACAGTTTTACATCCTTTTGCTTGAACTCAGGGTAAAATTTTGCACTCAAGAAATTGTGTTTTTCTGTCAAGATCTCCTTTACAGAATGCGACGTTCCTGTTTAATCCCTCCTTCAACAGAAGAAACCAACGATCCTTTTGAACATGTAAGTTGAGACTTTTTTTTTTCAATCTTCATCTCTTTGAACAGGGAGAAGTTACCATTTTTGTTCCGAATATGTTGGTTCTAATGCAAACGAGTTTGATTTTAATGCAGCTGATTGCCACTATTACTTGTCAAAGTCATCTGTGCCCTCTCCCTCTCACTGTACAACCCATCATCTGGAATTATGATCATTGCTTACGCCTGTAAAGACTCCAAGAAGTAGCTGATCGAGAAGGCTAAAATAGAACTCTCGTCCACATCTCAGACTGACATCAACCTGCCATTCATTATTGCTGATGCATTAGAAGCATCTAACTGAAATCCAGGAGTAGGCAAGGTTGTGTTGTATATTCTGCAGTAGTTAGTTGCTCCCCTTCCTGTTTTCGAGAGAATTATTGTGCACCATGAATGGTTTTGTATTGGTACATTTTCAAGCTATTATTCAAATTTGTTGTCAATAAAATGTATTCCATAATCTTGTGTCTTGATCTACTTTCCTTTTCAAGTTTCCAGATTACGGTGAATTGGCTCTACTACAAGAAAAATGTTGATTAATAGCATTTCAAAACGCTATAAAATAATATACAATAAACGCTATAATATTAGTCTACAATATCATTTTTAAAGGATATAAACATACCATAGCGTTTTATAGCAGTTTTACAACAGCGTTTTATAGCAGTTTTATAGCAGTTTTACAACAGAGTTTTATAGCAGTTTTAAAACGCTATGGTAGGCTATTTATAGCGGTTTTAAA
Organism: Berberis vulgaris; assembly: GCA_963556465.1. NCBI lineage: Eukaryota > Viridiplantae > Streptophyta > Magnoliopsida > Ranunculales > Berberidaceae > Berberis > Berberis vulgaris. The sequence continues at coordinate 68,544,408 of OY747129.1, read as the reverse complement.
ACGCTATAGTAGACTATTCCATAGCGGTTTTATAGTCTACCATAGCGTTTTTAAACTGCTATGGTATAGTCTACCATAGCGTTTTAAAACTGCTATAAATAGTCTACCTACCATAGCGGTTTAAAAACGCTATGATAGCCCGTGTTTCTTTTATAGCTTTGGCTGTCATAGCGGTTACTAAACCGCTATAGTAGGATACCATAGCGGTTTTGAAACGCTATTGATGAGACTTTTTCTTGTAGTGGTCCATGACATCCTTGAATTAACTATTCGCTCGTCCACGGATCCAGATAGACTCATCTGGATTTATGACAAACGCAGAGCCTTCTATGTTAAAAGTGCCACTAAAGCATTCCTCGCGGAACTTCGGGCATCTTCCACCTCTCGGGACTTGAATCCAACCCTCCTGGCCAAACTTCTTCGTGAACTGTGGTAGATCAAGGCCCCAACTAGCGCCTCTTCCTTTTTTGGAAAATCTCGCAAGACATACTGCCTACATTGACAAATCTTAATAGGGTTCATGTCCTCATTGACAATCAGTGTCTTCTGCCACAATCACCAGGAAGATATTCCTCACATTTTTTTCCCGTGCTTGGTTGTCTCCAGACTCTGGCATCTCACCCCACTTTCCATTACTTGGGCCAATTTCATGACTCCAACCATTTCTATAGCCTTATCCTTTTGTGGAATACAACGTCCTCTCACACTCTTGCCAAATAGGAAATATTATCCCAATTCACAACCATTCTCCACAATTTATGGCTATTCTGCAATGACAACATTTTCAATAAACTCAAATTTATCATTTCGCACTTCAAGACTTCTTTATTGAAAACTTGGGAAACTTGGCGAAAACAATGGTTCCACACACCTACAAACAATTCCACTTCCCCAAATCCAATAAACATTTCCTAGGTCCTGAAAAAGGTCGTCATCGACTATCCCACAATTCTACAATCTACAAGTGATATAGCTGAGCCCCATACAAACCATGGACATACATCCAACCCACTCCCCTCCATCCCCCTCACAGACCAAAACCTGAATCCCCATAGCTCCCCTCGACTGGCCCTTTTCCAGGCTCAATTACAAGCGGTTAGACACCATCACCTCAACAACTTGGGCACAAGTGCTAGACCTATTCCCCCCAACCTTACCCCGGATATGATGATGATCACTTATGATACTTGTTTCTTTGCTTCTGCACAGAAAGGTGCAGTTGGATTCTTAGCGGCAGATGCTACTAGTAGAGTCATCGCAAGGATTTCATCTCCCATCTCTGGCAAAGTTGCAGATAGCACTATGGCTGAGTGTTTTGATGCAGAGGCGACCCTTTTGTTAATCCAAAGTAGACGTTGGGACACAAGTTTTTTGCTCGGTGATTCAGGCTCTCTGATATCTCTTTTGCACTCTCAAGATCAGACAAGCCTTACCACGAGATGTTGGATGTGGCAATCACTTATTAACAACATTAAGCATTTACTTTCACTTCATAGCCAATGGTTCTGTAACTATATTCCACATGAGCTTAACGGTAAAGCTCATGAACTTGCTAATTGCCGGTAAACTTATTTGTAATTTTGCTTTAGTTTAATATATGCATAATGCTTCAACAAAAAAAAAAAAAAAAAACCAATCTCAATGAGCCCTTTTAATCGTTGTTTTTTATTGGATTGTCATATTTGACAACCCAAGCCTAGGCACTATCTAAGATGGCGCCACCGCCACGCCATCCCAATGACTCGTCAAAGTCTAACCCCAAATATGAGAGGTGAAGGATTATTCATGGCTAACAAAATCTTATGATTCCCTTGCCATATGAGGTGGAGCGGTAAGGCTATTGTGGGTAAAATAAATTCATACCTAAATAGGTGTACATTTTTTTAAATGCGATTTTACCTTGCTTACTGTGGATGCTCTAATGGACGCTTTGTTGGCATTTGGAAGAGGTTGAAAGAACAAAATCAGTGTTCTAAAAAACGGCCTAGGCAAGGACTAGACGCTAGGTGGTCGTTGCCTGGGCGGGTTTTTAAACTTTTTGTTTATTTATTTATTTATTTTCAATTCTAAAAAAATTAAGGCTCTATTTTTTTATTAATTTATTTTTTCTCATTTTGCATATGTATCTTGGCATTGAATTGTAAGTAATTTATATGCTATTATGCTTAACTTTTATAAAATAATACAAAAAAAATCGGCATCGGCCCCCGCCTACCCTCTGGGCGCTAGTCCCCTACTCGCTGTCTACTTACCACCTAACGATTTTTTACAACATTGACAAAAATAGTGTTTTGTACTGTACTTTTACAAAAAAAAAAAAAAAAAAAAAGTTTGCAGTGGTCCTTCATCCCTTCAAGAATTTGGAGTGGTACAAGTTGAAATTAACACAGTGCCACATAAACGAGTGGGTGAAATGACGACATTGTGTTTTTTTTTTTTTTTGAAAGGCAAGCGTGTCGCCGATGGGTATAAAACCCAAGACGTGGGGGTTAAACCACCATAGCCTTAACCATCCAACCAGGCTACCATTGGCAATGACAACATTGTGTTGTGAGATAGTTAAACTAGTTTCACACAGTTGTGCTAAAAAAAAACCTAGTTCCACATAAATTAGTCTTCCAATATCATCCACCCAAAAAAGGATGCATTATTTTGGTTTGGCTCGCACTCCACCACTTTTGTTGATAGACACAACCACCTACTGAAGGACACCATAAATTTAAATAAAAAAACACACTACCACCTCTCTTTTTCTCTCTCGCTCTTCTACATCAAGCACCACCACCACCCCGCCCTCCACCGCCTACCGCACCGCCTACCCCACCGCCGGCCGTACCTTTTTCCTCCTCCCCTCTCTTCTTCTTCTTCTTCTCTTATTCAAATATATTTTTCTTCTTCTTCTCTCTTCTCAAGAACAACAGGGACGAAACAACAACAACCACCCCACCGGACGTCCCTCCCGGCCCCCGCCTCCTCTATTTTTTTCCCCTTTTTTGCCCTCGTAAATGTCTCCACGAAGATGGGTCGCAGAGGCCTTTGTGAGGGCAAACATTTTTTTGCCCCCATGCCCATGCAGGCTCCTGCACATGGGGTGAGGGGTTTCTCCACTCATAGTAATCTACTCAAAGGGGAAGGAGAAAGAAAACAGAGAAAAATGGGATGAAATGAAGAAGAAAACGAAGTGAGAAAGAGCAGGAGGCAAGGATAAGGTGGTGCCGCCGGTGGTAGAGAAGAAGAAGAAGAACAACAACAAAAAAGAAGAGGAAGAGAGGATATGGTGTGGCTCGTGGGGTGGTGCTGCTACGTCTGTTGCTGTTAAGAGAGAAGAAGATGAACAATGCGCAAGAGAGTGGTTTATATTAATGGTGTGCTTCAGCACATTCAAAAAAATAAGGGGGTGGTGGCTTGCTTTAGCAAAAGTGGCGGTGTTAAAAAATGGGAGCCTTTTGGTTTAGCTTCCCTCACAGGATTCAATATGTGTGAAGTTCACATAAGTTGTTCTCAAAAGTTCTACTCTTTTGTCATGGGGCCCTTATGTACTGGAACTTTTTTGGACTAACGACTGACTTCATCGCTGGCAAAGAAGAATTGAAAACACAGACTGTTCTAAGTCAAACGCATAAAATTGTTTCCGAGAAAAAAAAAATATGACATACAAAATAGACAGGTGTTCTTGCTCGTATTATATATTCATAATACAGCCTCCTAAAGAGCAAGGAACAAGTGCTCATAACTGATATACAGCAATCTGCCTCGATGTTACAATCCTATATGAGAGAATATAGAAGGTACAAGATCTACAACTGACCATGCGAGGCCAGCATATTGGAGGAACCTTATTCCAGTATCAACATCAAATGACTCCTTGGAGGAGGCAAAGAGCTTCTGTAAGTAGCTCGATTGCTTGCTATTATACGATTTTTTATATTTAATGGATCCATTTAGCGATGCGATATATCCAGACGACTTGATCGGGATGCTCAAGGTGTTGGACACCACTGGAAGTATCCATTTAGCAAGAACCTTGCTACAAAACTTCACTAGTAGTATTGTCGGAATACCGACGAGAATTCTTCCCACAAACACTTGGGCTGTGAGTTGCTGCTGGCTCAAGATACGGGGAACACCCTCATGGTGAAATTGATGATAAGTTTGCTGCACTCCACTAACCTGGATAGTGGATAACATTCAATATCAGTTCTGATCCATGGGGTTTAACCAAAGCTTAAATGATGATAGAAGGAAATAACATACTTTCTTATTCGAGAAGCAAAATAAGTTGAACAAAGCTGGGCAGATGAAATTTATACCATACAATATGCAAAAACCATGCAAGTATTATGTGAGACAGTCGGAGAAAAGTGTACTTACACATTTAACAGATTATAGTACACAATCCTGAGACACATGCAGGCCCAAGCCTCCCTCTTCTTTTGGTTTACATGCATCAGCCCACTTCACGAGACTAATATTTTCAGAGTTGTTATCTGTAACCCAAATGAAGTTTCTGCATAATATCTTCTCTGTCATTGGCTCTTGACACGGGCATGATGGCAGTGCACATCATAAAGACTGGAATGCTTGCCAACGTGCTCTTCATTACAGCAACTCTTCATGCCTTACAGGATGTACTTCCTTTAACTCCTTGAAGTTGAATATCAATTGCTCCTTCCCACATCTGTCAGCTTTTGTATTCGTCTCCAAGAGACATTCCCAAGTAATTAGTCAAGGAGTTTCCCTTCATTGCAACTCAAGACTCGAACCAATGAACTCCAAATTGTGGATCCCTCACTCAGGGTAGATGTGGCTTTAGAAAAATTAATACCAAGGCCAGAAACAATCTCAGAGAAGGATGGAGTGGAGGAATACAATAGTATCATAAAAAAGGGATTGGACTTGGGAGTACCTAATTCCTTGGTTTTGAAGCCTTGAATGAGATTAAGATGTTGAGCTTTAAGGATCATTCGCGTGAGGGGCTATGCTACCAAGGAGAAGATGAAAGGTGAAAGAAGACCCCCTTTTGCCTAATTCCCCTGACAGGGTTCTCATTAACTTTATGGGAAAAGGTAGCAGGGTGGAGAAGGGTAGAACTTTTCTACATTTTGAACCAAAATGCATCCTTGTCAGGACATAATCAATAAATTGCTAGATCAGTGTCAAAGGCTTTAGGGAAGTCTAGCTTGCAAACAATGACAAGCTTCTTAAACTTGATGTCTAGTGAGTGCTATCAATCAACCAGTTAGCAATAAGAGGACTATCAATCAACTTTCAGCCTTCCACTGCTGCTGTTTGAAAAGGGAATACCAAGATGTTCATGAATTGCTTAATTCCAGAGCTAAGACTTCTTAAATAATAGGCTAATGGGTCTAAATTCCCTAATGGGCATAGTACCCTGCACTTTGGGGATGAGAGCAATGAGACTAGAAGTCAATCTCCAATCCAAGAAAAAATTAGTGCTAAAGTCAGAGATTATTGCCATAAAGGCAATCAATTACTTCATTACTAATTGACATTCATTTTCTATCACCAAATTGCAGCCATTATCACCTACACTCATATTCAGTGAATAACCTAGTAAGGACGACAAGATTCGTAAGGATCCGCTACAATAATATAATGTGACTATTTTCACTCTTCAATAATATTTTTTTTTTTTAACTATAAATTCTTATCTAGTCGAAAACTAAAAAGAATCTAGTGGACATATTTCATCAGAACATGTTTTGAACAAAACTAAGAGTAAAGGATAAAAAATTTATCCCAACTATGCTCAATGGGATTCTTGTTTAGGAGTAGGGACTCGTATACATGTCCAGCCTGGAGGAATTAACAACGGCTCTCAATTGTGGCCCTCCGGAGAAGAGAGCAGTTGGAGGCTGTAAGCTTCGAGGACCCTTTGGGTCTGAGGATGCAGCTAGTTGGTGTTGTCCTCCCAATCAGAAGATAATCTTTGACGTATAGGAGCATACATGGAGAAAATAAATTCTTGCAGCTTCTATTGCACAGTGGATGCAAGTAATCTTGCCAAACCACATTATATTTCTCTTGTAGTATGTGCTATTGCTTTAATTTCCTTTTGCATTCTAAGCTATGGTATTAAATCGGTGATTAATCGCCGATTAATCTCTTCTCGCTAATAGCGGTTGTGGTTTTCGAATTAATCGTTTCAACAATATCTAGCCCGAGAAATCGGCGATTTCTTGTCGATTAATCGCTTTCGAAATTCACGGATTAATCGGTCTACGTTAAATTTATAAATAAACGAGAGAAGATTAATGTTAATTATTCTAAATTTTCCTTAACCTCATTAATACTATAACCCATAGAGCAATAAAACGTGTGTGTGTTGCCAAAGGGGCTGTGGTCGATTGGTTAAGGCGTTGTGGACTTGATCCACAGATCCTTGCTTCGAGACCCACTGGAGGCATCTTTATTTCGGGGTGGTGTTCGACCCGTAGGTCGCATCTCGGGACTAGGTTACGGATCCTAGGCTAAAAAACCGGCTTGCCTTTCAAAAAAAAAAATAAAAAAAATAAAAATAAAAAAAAAAAAAAACGTGTGTGTGTATATATATAAGAAGAGACAAAAACGACCAAGGAATATGGAAAACACCTTTATCTAACATTGAATTTTTTATTTTGTTATGGAAAAAATCTAACTGGCGAGGGAAGCAGCGAGGGACCCCACAGGGGGGAGGGGGAGCCGTTCATTCCTCTCGGGATGTGCGTTTGAATTTTTAACGCACACATCCCAAGGAGAATGAATGTCTCCCCCTTCCCCCTGTGGGGTCCCTCGCTGTTTTCCACGCTGCGTCCCTCGACAATTAGACGGGTTCTTTGTTATGATTTGCCTTAAATTGTGGTATGTGATGTCCACTACTTCAATATACATTAATGTTAAAAAAAATTGTAGCAAACATATTATAGAAGAATAGAGAAAATGTGTATAAAATGTAGGCAGATTAATTTCAATTAATTCTGATTAATCACGATAAATCTCATATCGCTCCTTAACTGATTAGGGTCCGATTAACGATTTAACTACATAGATTCTAAGTGCGGTTTTTGCAAGTTTCTTCCCCAACCTATGGGTTCAGTGTGGTTAAGCTTTCATGAGGACCTTGGATCTTTTAAAGGCATGTAAGCAAATCCTCTTGGGATTTTTAGTTTACTTTGTGTGATAATGGTTGGTGAATGGAAGTTACAAAGAACATAGCAAAAAAAAAACCCAAGTTAGAGTTTAGAAGGTGGTCACCACTATAGTCAGTAAGTTTGAGAAGTTCAATTTGAAGAATAATTTATGCATGTGGCAATGCAAAGTTATGACAATTTGGAGGCTGCTTGAGATGATAAGTCGGAGAAAAAAAATGAGGATTTGAACAAGTTGAAAATCAACATGCATTGAGGTCTGTAAACTTTATTATTTCATGAATGAGAAGAAAAAAAAATCACAAAGGAAGCCATTGTCATGGAAAAATTTTGAGCATTAGTAAGATACATGCAAAACAAGTTTTTCCTTGTGAAACAACCAACTTTTCCAAATGATTATCAGACAACATTACTTTGTTTAATAACATATATTAATTCATTAGGCTTATTGTCAACCTATTGAATTGTTAAGGGAAGTTCTAAGAATCTAAATATCTAATGGTAAAAGACAATCCAAATCGAGAAATGGGTCAAAGGCTCTGGCAAAAGTTCTGTGCCATTATCACCGAAAGGCCATTGGATGAAAGATTGTCTCAAAATCAAAGCCAAATAAATATACATATATACAAAAAAAGAAAAGAAAAAAAGCACACAACATATATACTATAATGTTGCCAAAGTGACGTTGAATTAAAGACTAACGAGTGTTTTGTTATCAATATCATCATTATGGTGTTCTACTGAAGAATGGACTGATTTTTTATTTATTTATTTTATATTTATATATATATTTTATGGGTGATGATTGTGGTTGCAAGGCAAAAGGGATAGGTAGATTTGTCATGGTATGGTTTGAGATTTAAAGATGTCAAGTATGTTCCATTTTAAAAAGAACCTACTCTAGAAAAGTATAAAATAATTATGTCAAATTGTGTTCTCAAGGCTGTGGTGCAATGGTGGTGACAAAAGCAGTTAAAAGAGGTAATTTTGTATGTCTTAACCACAAGGTGGTGCCGCAGTTTATGAGACTGCAAATGATTCTAGTGATATTACTTGGTTGAGGCACATGCACTTAGGGCATGTGGGTGAAAGACTTCGTAAAATCTTGTAGAATGAAAGAAAAGAGAAACGATACCTAACTTAACTCGCCTTCATTTGTAAAACCTTATACCTAACTAACAAAGTTTACATACTTATTTTATAACTTTGTTGAATATAACATATTTGTTTAACTACTAAAGTCTTGATTCAGCATTCCACCCCCCTTGAATGAAATCCCGGCTCTGTCAGTGGCCATGGCACTATGACTCAATCAAAGCACACGGTGATTGAGATGCTAACTGGGCTGAAAGGAAGATGAATTCTGGAATTAATGCTGATGGGACTGTACACAAAATCAATTATTGCAAATCTACCATTCAGGAGTTGGATGCTAAAGAAGCAGAAGGTAACATCTTGATGCTAGATGAGGTGAAAGACAAACCTTCGACAGAGGCTGCGGGGCTTCAAAAACAAGACTTACTCAACAAAACAGGAAATTAGGCTTAAAATGGGGCAAGGTTGGTGACGTTGGATGCAAGTGCTTTCATGGTTTTGCATATTATAGAAGGGGTTGTTAATTGGAATGTCTTCAATTTGATGGCGCTCGACAATTGATGACCAGAGTTCCATCAAATCGCACATCATTTCTTTCTTCGGTGATCTCTTTGCCGAGATGCAAGCTCAACCCCAAATATTCTCAGGCAACATCTCTGAGCAATAAAAAGCTTGAAGAAAAAAAAACTGCGCCACAGATTGATGATATGCCCATTGAGTTCTTTGAAAATGGTCATTCTTTCGTTAACAACAACATCATGAAGATTAACCATACTTCAACAAAACTGGGTTCTTAGATTGGTGGTTCAATACAACAGCCATTGTCCTTGTCCCTAAAAAGGATGGTGCCAATGATAACTCAGATTGCAGACCCCAGCCTATTAAACACTAGTACAAGATCATAGCCAAAGTCCTATCTTCTAGAATAAACAAACTCTCCAGCATTTCATCTCTCCATTTCAAGAGCTGACATCTTCAATTGACAAAACCATTGACTGCTCCTCCCTTGTGAATGAGCTGCTTGACACAAGAAACTCCAACAGGCAACCTAAATTATGTGCAAAAACTTGAAATTTCCAAATCATTTGATAGTGTAAGCAGAGATTCGTTGATTATATGCTCGGGAGAATGGGTTTCAAAAGTGGAGAGTTTGGATCAAGTGTTGTTTGTCTACAGCTAGCTTCTCTATTAAAAGTTTGAAACCAATGATGCTCTTGAAGGGTTTCCAAGATCTCAAAGGGAATTAGACAGGGAGACCACTCTTTCTCCGATATTTCTGGTGGTAGCTGAAGCCCTCTTCTCTATGATCTTAAAAGCCAATCACGAAGTTATAATATCTTGGTTTGAGTCAAAGGTCAGACTGCTCTTCCAGTTCTCCAATATATGGATGATGTGCATATCATGTTGAACACTAAGACTGATTCGACTGAACAGACTGAAAATCTTAAGCTGATCCTCTCATGGTTTCAACCTGTCACTGGTATTTGCATTAGTCTTCGTAAAGTATCCTATCTTGTTGCGGTGGGGCTTCAAACATCCAAACCCTCACTGATTTTCTTAGCTGCTAGGTAGGCACCTTCCAGACTACATAAATTGACCAGCCTTTCAGGATTATTTCAAATCCAAGCAAGTTTGGACATTGTTGTGGAGAGGAATGCTCGAGCACGTGGCAATGCAAGCTCGTCAGCAAACGGGAACGGGGCCATTTAACTCTTATTAAATCTATTCTGGAAAGTCCACTGATCTTCATTGTACCACTTCAATAAAATCAGCTAAATTGGCAACACAAATGAGAGACTTCCTATGAAAGACTAAGCCTTCTGCTTGGAAATCCCACCTGATTCCTTGGGACAGAGTGTACTTAAGGGGCTTTGGGATCAAGTGCATCTAGCTCAAGAGTAGAGCTTTGTTGGTAAATGGGTTTTGAGGTATGTTCACAAGCCTCAATCTCTTTGAAGGTCGATAATAGCAGAAAATATGGCGGTATAACAAAGCAATCACCACACCAAACAGATAATGCATTTGGAAGACCATCTCCTCCACACAACCAGATTTCAACAGACACTATTCTTGAAGTTAATAAGGGCGATCACAGCTCTTTCCACGCGGATTTATTCGAACAAAATCAAATCAAATGGAAAGAAGATTCCAAAGGCTTCACAGTTAATTCCTTCTGTAAGACGCTAAACCCTAAGACCTTATTCAACCAGAGTTGAGCAATCGCCCAGCAACATCAATTCTGCGCCCTTGCTAAAAAAATTTGGATTTCTAATCTCCTCCCAGGTTCTTTGTATGGACTGCCCGCCATGGCAAGGCACTAATGATTGTGTAAAGAGGTAACTCTGGTCATCATCTGTTGCCTTTGTTCTTCGCATGATGAAAAGTAAACCATACTATTGTCGACTGTATTTTTCTAAGCTCATCTGGTCCTTCCTAAATGAAATTGAAGTTTGGAGAGCAACCCAAGGTCCTCAAGTTGAGTAGGTAGAAGGTTGGTCATCCAAAGTCCCATGTCTCCAATGGGAAACTGGCTACGGATATGCACACCTCATGCCATCATGTGGCTCATTTGGAAAGAAAGAAATAATTGCATGTTCAATGACCATAGTAGCTCTACTGAGCAAGCGATTCATAATATTAAAGCTTCTTTATAGCACTTCGGTCAAGGTTAAGGGGCTCTGAAAGATATAATGTTTGATTTCATGTTTGGGTGGGGAGAGCTTATTAGCAATTAAATTGTGCGTCTCTCAGCCAGGTTGATTAGGAAAACCTTTCTCATTTCCACCCCTAAAATTTAATAAAAATCGTCTTATATATATAAAATCAGCTAGGCTTTTCACTGTGACTAAGGGATTAGGCTTTTCACTGTTAGTAAGGGATTAGAGATAGGATTGAAAGTTAGGAAAATGTCGAGGGTTGAGATTTTTTCTATAATAACATATTTGTAAATATAAAACATTTAGAAGTGAAAAAAATTGGTGGAATGTACATGTGAAGGAAAGAGAAAATTTGTAGATCTTTCCAATGAAACCAACGATCAATATAAGCGCTAAAAATTTAAAAATACATATTTTGTTATTAAAAACGTATAATGCATTTCATGTCGTTAGCATTTTTCAAAGAAATCAAACGGGCTATCATACAAGAAAAAAAAAATGAGACAAACATCTTAATGCACATTTAAACAAAAATCCTGAACTTCGTGTTTTGACAAATTCAAAATTTGGAGAACTCACTCAGTGTTTGAAATTTTTTCCCCTCAACTTATTCAAATTTTGACTTAATCTAATCCTAAAGTTTATAGTATATATTTTTTTACTTTATAATAAGCTTGCACTTCAAAACTGATTGAGAGCGAAAGAAGGGATGATGGAAGGTTTAATACATGATATTTAGCGACAAAAAAATGTATCTAGAGTGCCAACGGCACAGAAAATACCCTAGGCTTTGTTATATATACATTTTTACTATTCATAAGGAATTGGAGATTAAAAACAAAAAAGGCTAGGATAAAGAGTTGAGGGTTGAGATCCATTTTTTATAAATGTGTATTTGTAAATATAAAGCATGTAGAAGGACAAAAAATAAAAAACATAAAATTTAAAATAAAGGGGTGGAATGTATATGTGGTGGAAAGAAATTTTTGTGTTTTTTTTTCTTAAAATTAAAATTGTCATAACTATATACTTAGTTGTCGAATTTTAGTAAACTTGGTATCGTTGGAATGCATTTTGAAGATTTTTCCAATGAAACCAATGATCAATACAAACAATTAAAATTTTAAAATATGTATTTCAAAAGAAATATAATGCCTTTCATGCCACGAGTATTTTCATTCTTTTTCAAATGAATGCGAAAGGCTTATCAAATTTCAAGGCATACTCAAACAAAAATGGCAAACTTCGCTTCCACTAATTGAAACTTTTTTTTTCATCTGAAACTTTTACCAATTTTGACCCTAATGTCATGACACATTTTTTATCGTACCAACGGAACGGGTACACTAGTATATCTTACTAATCAGAATGGTGTTTGGAGTCGGAGGTAAAAAAAAAAAAAAAAGTTACAATTGAAAGTTGCGGAAGGTGTTAATGGTGGAGACTTATTATCAACAGTGACATGTTTGGCTAATGTAGCCTGGTTGGATGGTTAAGGCTGTGGTGGTTTAACCCCTACGTCTTGGGTTCTATACCCACCGGCAGCACGCTCGCATTTTAAAAGAAAAAATGACATTGTTTGTAAATAAGTTGCAAGTAGAAGGGCAAAGGAAATGAACAAAAAAGTTAAAAAGTTTGTGTAATGTCTATGTGGTGGAGAGAGAAAATTTGTGTGTTTTAAATAAAAATCGTCATAATTATCTACTTAGTTGTCAAATTTTAGTAAATCTGGTATGGTTGAAATGCATTTTTGAATATCTTTCCAATGAAAATAATCACTAAAACAAACGTTTAAAGTTTTAAAACCAATCATTAATGCAAACACTTAAGTTTAAATATGCATTTCATGCTATATGTATTTTACAAAAAAAAAAAAAAAAAAACTGTAATCTAATGCACTTCATGTCGTAAGTATTTTCAGTATAACAAAACGAGCCACCTTCGATATAACAAAACTGAGTTTAAAATTTTCACCTATTGCCATGACCCACCTATTCACTGAGTTTAAAATTTTCACCGAGTTTGACCTAGTATATTAACAAAACAGCATGGATTGGTAGCACCAAAAGACATAAGTTTGTCTTCAATGTAGATTTCATCGAGTGTCCAACTATCACAGATTGAGGGCTCACACTGAAACTAAATTTTTTTTACTCGATGCTTTCTCCTAGGTGTCTCAAAAAAGAGAGAAGACCAACTGTTTCGGTTTTAGCTCCCCTGCCATGGCTCAATTTAAATCGAAAACCATAATCACCCACAACCCACTATTCGTTGGCTTCTCGAAGACCCATCTATAACACCCTAGAAATTCACCCTCGCCTCACACATTGCTCATCAAATCGAAGAGTGTATAATTGGTTGCTCGAAAACACAATATAGTGGTAGTGATGAAATGGCGGTATCTCTTCAGAGGTCATTTTCAAAGATTGATGTGTTTTGTGTTCACTTCAACACCGTCTATTCCCGTCATCTTATTTGGTACCGTCCCCTTCTCCTTTCTCCTTTCTCCTTCCCTACCCATCGTATATAGGTGTTTTGAGGGGAAGGATTTGTCATGAGAGGATGAGAGAAATATAAGAACGGATTGGTTTGGATTTGGGGAGATATGTGGTTTTGACAGGAAGAGTGGTTTTGATTTGTTTGGTAGTGGTATTTGGTAAAGTTATGGGTTTGGTTTTTGGGGGGTTGGGTGGAGAAGTGGTGCTGATAATTAATAAAAAATTTAAATAAACTATACGTCCAAGCTTGTTGTAAAACCCAAATAAGTTCTGATAATTTAAAATAAGATTTTTTCCTTCTTTTTCTTGTTGTAAAACCCAAATAAGTTCTAATAATTTAAAATAAAAATTTTTCCTTCTTTTTCTTCTTCTTGTCAGTTCAAAACCATAAAACGACCAAACACAGTATCATTAAATTTTTATTAGAATGTTTTCCTGATTCAAGGCAATTTTGATTAGAAGGTTTACCTAATTTAAAAATTAAATTTTTTTTTGTGTTCAACAAAAAAACAACTTTTTTTACCTATCTTTTTTTTTTCCTCACTAACTATACATAGTCGTGCCATTGCCTTGCGAGGGTATATAAAAAAATTTATTTTATCTTCAGAAATTAATTATTTTAGAACTGACAAAATGTAGTGACACAAGTTACAATGAAAAATGGAGGTCGAGCGTTCATGCCAACTAGGGGTGGGCAGGGACAGGATGAACCCCATTTCAATCCCATCCTGTTGTTTTATCTTCGGGACGGGATGGACCTCATCCCCCGACCTCGTCCCATCCCAAACGGGTTTGGGGCGGAACGTGATGAACATGATTATAGTCCTCATTTAGAATTAAGTGGAAATTATGGTACCACTGAGCAAAGTGAGGTGAAAAATTGCTCTTCTAGTTAAAATCTAGATGGAGATGGATTGTTCAGGGCATTTTATAACCCTAAATTTGAAAATATTTTAGACATTGTTCGCACATTTGACGGATGACGAATATGTTTGACAAAAAAGTGCACAAAAATGTGGTATTATGGACCGATCTGAATTTCCTGAATCTCCTAAAGTATCTGAAATTAAAATAGTAGTTTGTGATGCTATATTGTAACCTAAAAAATAAGAATAGATTCAATAAAAAGAGTCGAGCATGTCATTAGGGACCATGGACGATCCAAATATTTTATCTTCACATACTCTTTTATGAGTTTCAGATCTTGAGACTGAAAATTTTTACACTCGTATTTAGACACAACTAATTATTTCATTTACTAAAAATTTACGATGATTTAAACTGAAAAATGTCATAGTTGTTATTCATGAGAGTGTATTAGATCCATAATTACACAAAACCATTGTATAAAATTGTCACTTTACCATCTTAATGTGCCATCAAATGGTTGAAATGAGTCATCTAGCTACAAGACCATTTGTACATTTAGATTAACTTTGTAAATCAAATTTGAGTGTTTGAATCCAATAAATCATATTATGTTATAGCATCAGCAAGGCCCAGCCCAATCCACATGTTGTGATGTACCTTTAATACAAATGAATCCTTCCAAACCATTCTCCTTAATTAAACATTTACATTTATTCATGTCACTTAATCATTATAATTGGCCTTCATGGATCCCACAACTATTGGTATATTTTAGTCTATATTAAAATTAATAATAATTATTATTAAATAAAGAAGTCTGAGACGGGACGGGATGTGTGGGATGAAAATCTCCATCCCGATCCCATCCCACTCTAGATCAGGAGGGACGGGATCAGGATGGGTTTGATCAATTCCAAAAGGACCCAAAAAAATAAGGACAGGATCGAGATCGCATGATGGGATGCCCACCCCTAATGCCAAAGGCACGAGAATATATAAAATAACAAAGCCTTGGGGAGGAAGGAACATAAACTTTCAATAAATGTACCGATACAAAAAAAAAATTGAGTGTACTTTGTTCTCAGCTGATTGATGCGTTATATATATGTTGT
Source organism: Berberis vulgaris (assembly GCA_963556465.1). Classification (NCBI taxonomy): domain Eukaryota; kingdom Viridiplantae; phylum Streptophyta; class Magnoliopsida; order Ranunculales; family Berberidaceae; genus Berberis; species Berberis vulgaris. Next base: position 68,529,028 of record OY747129.1, on the reverse strand, counting down.
TGACAAGAAATTAAAGTTTGATAAATAGTCTATCTTTAGCATGTAATTAATCAAACAATAAAATAAATCAATACACAAAATTTTATAGCACGGTGCTTTCATGATCCTAGGTGGTCGTCGCGGCCAAAGCTCTCTGAGGCCCCAATAAGCGCCTTCAACCTCAAATAACATAGAATCAAACCCTATCTATCCACCACAATGAAAGACCCCACATCAATCAATACAATCCACACACATCTCTCATGTTTATACGAAGGGTTGGAAAACTACCACAAGTCACATGCAACCAAGGTATAGGAATTACTGAGCTCCCAAATGCACATTGATCCGCAACCATACTGAATGCAACTTGAGTGCCCACACACCATACCATTGTAAGGCCATCTCCATTGGAGGAATGTCGTGTTCACCCCATGGAACCATTTTTCTAAGCCATTCCAACTGTCTAATGTACAGACACCAAGAAAGTATGGACTCTTCGAAAACTTGTTGTATCCGTGTCTGACACGTATCCGACAACGACACTTGCTTGACACGCCTCCAACACGCGTTGAACACTTGGTCCACTTGTTGACAGATGTTAGACACATGCTCAATGTGGTCAACGTGTAGGACACGCCTTCAATATACTTGAAACTTGGTTAGGACACAGTCAAGACGTGAAAACCAAGCCTTGTTTTATTTTTTACTTTTAGATGTTTGCAAATAACCACCTAATTTAATGGTTGTTGATCCATCTGATGTGAATGACTCTTTCAATTGTGATTTCAAACAAATAGGGCAAAAAGCCATTAAAACATAGAGATAGTTTATGTTTCTTAATCTTTCCTTCTTCTTCTTCTCTAATTTGCTTCTTATCTACTATACTTTTTTCTCTACTTTATTTTTTTCTTGCAATAGAGTGTCTTCTTCAAAAGACTCTAGGAAGACACTTTATTAGATTCATATTTATGTTTATATGACTTATTAAAAAATAGTATGATGTGTCAATGTGTCTCTGAGTTCTAGTTTTTTAGAAATTGTCGAGTCGACGTGTCGTGTCTGACACAACGCGCGTATTTGTGTCCGACACAATGCGCGTCTGTGTCCATTCATCCTTGACAAACACCCATACCTCCAAATGCATCCAGCCCCAATGCGTACATGTTTTTTTTTCCAATCATGACCGGGTTCAATTAATCAAGGGTTGACAATCTAGTGCTGAGCCTGTAAGAACAAATTGTGCCTTGTACAACATCTTGTCTTGTGCCTAATGTTAACCACAACAACCTACGTATAATCGTACCAGTAAGAAAGGTACCATATTCCAGGCATGGAATGAGTTTTTGCAAAATCTCACCGAAATTTTCATTTTGTTAATTACGAAAAAAAACGAAATATAAATTTACATTTTTTCGAGGTTTTTTCGAAATTTTTAGTAAAATTTCGGTTTTTTGCCAAAAACACAAAAGTTAGTGACCAAAATTTCATTTTTTCAAAGGTTTTTTTCAACAAATTTTGGAGTTTTATCTTAAATTTCGAGTTTTTCTAATTATCATTTCTTCTAATTATTTATTGATTTTTTAATCGACCCCCCAATTTTCTAACTATATATTAATTTCATGTTTGTTTTATTTCTTGGTATTTAGGCTTCATTAATTTGTTTAATAAATTTGGTTGCATTTTTTTTCACATATTTCATATACCCTTGAATGCATTATATATATTTCATGTATACTCAAAATTTTTACGTTTTTTCTTTACACATCAAAATATTTGTTGAAATATTTCTTAAAATCAAGAAACTGAAATTAACTTGAAAAACGAAATCACAATCCTTGATTCCAGGTTTGATTATTCTCAATGAAAAGCAAACTTTCATTAATAATTTTGCAGCACCGAGGGATCTCGTAAGGATAGAAACAAATAAATAAATTCCTTGTAGGTTTCATTCGTGTGGTATAGTTACTCTTCATTTAAAATCTCTTCATTTCTTCCATTCTGCAGATGGTTATTCAACTTCTCTTAAAGCCAATAAAATAAATAAATAAATAACCTTCAACGTTGCCCTTCTTCTAGGAGCTCTTTCAAACTCAAATTTCACTACTACATTTTTTCTAATAAAGAATAGATACAACTCTATTGATTAAAGGAGAAGTTGCAAGAAAACACCCCTCAAGGATTGCAACACCCTTAATCCATCAAGGGTCTATACATGACGTTTCCAAGGTCTAATAGCATGTTTACAAAGAAAATTCCCTTGATAGAATGATAAATTGATCCCAATCCATTAGAGACCTAGAACCTCCAAAATGACCCGACTCGCATTGTTTGATTCATTCTTGAAAATACTTTTGTTGTTCTCCAACGAAATTGCCCAACAAATGACATAGAATAAGAGACCAAATCAACTTTGGTAAACCCCTTTAAAAGGCCCTGAACCTCCATGCTCTTACCATTTCAATCACATAGATTGGAAGCACCACACTAAGCCCAACACTCCTCCAAAGTGAATCCATATATCATAGGAGAAAGGAAACAAAAGGTAACGGTGATTCCGATCTTCCATGCCACTATTAATAATAAACATTGTTGATCCACATTCGGGCACCGCCTAGCAAGAACGTCCCTAGTGGCAAGCCAAGTCCATACAGACCCCACATGAAGAAAAATATTTTTAGTGGGGTTATCTCTTTTCTCCAAAACGAACCAATCGGAAGGAAATACACTCCATTGAGAATTGAAGTTTTCGCAAAGTGATCATAGAAAGATGATACCAAGCATGTCCCTTCCTTGTTTCATTTCCAATGCCATTCAGCATCACTCTTACGAAGTGCGATTTGTAGATTATAAGGAATTTAATTTACTTGTCTCATTTTTAAGCCATGGACGTCCATTTGACTGTTGCCAAAGGAAACAAACTTAGTATACATTAAGCCTTCTCCAGCCATCCTCTCGATTTTGACAAGTTTGTTATCTCTATTTCTGATAGAACCCATGAAAACTACCTTTCTCTACACCGTCACCACCTTATTATCCATATCGATACAATAAATTTAGTAATCTTTTTACCACACCACAACAGCACATCACGTCAGCCAAGTAAAAACTATGACAACAATGAGAGCCGAATTTTGGGGTCAGTGATCAAGCTATGTTTCCCTTCATATTTACTAGCCCAAAAAAAAAGGCTAGGGTTCAATGGAAGTTTTATTGTGATTGCAGGCAAAGGGATTGGTTGCACAGCAACATTAACTACATTGCTTCTCCTACTTGGGTCTTCAACGATGGGAAGCATGATAATCTTAACTTTAGTGCATCTAAATTATCTTGAGCTTTCGGAAGCTATGCCACTGAAAAATCTATATAATGCAAGTCAATTTAAACATTCAGAACTTGTTATGTAATGGTGCCCACTTCTTTGATGTTTTTGATAATTTATGTTCTCATAATCTTTGTGAAATATATATGCCAAAATAATTCATAGTAATATGCACAACCGAGAAAACAATGCTCATAATTTTTTTCCATGCAGAGAGTAGGAAAGATGAGTGTTTGTGCTTACTATTCCCAATGCAACACCACAGAATGCTGTGTGGAACTCAAAGCTTGGAGTTGGAAGCTCTGGTCTTGGATATGCAAAGAGTAGTAAGATACTAAGGGCAACCCAGAAGGACACAACTGCCAAGAGAGTAAGCACATGTTATACTATTGAGAGAACTACACCACACCATGTAATATTAAGAAGCTTCAAAGTTACACATACCATTTTGTTCAGAGACTACAAAACTGTCCACATATTCATGAATCGTAAGCCAAAATGTGAGTATCACCAACCCAAGAACAAAGCCACCGATGACATCAATCATGCTGTGCATGCCAAGGTAAATCCTTCCTAACATAAGTAACATTTCGTTTCAGCATTAAAACAGGATGAAAACATAATCTTTCGAACAACTGTTATAAAATTGCAAATTTACCCAAAGCAATGAGGCCCACCAGCAAACAGCCCACAGCAAAACCAGCAAGTACTGATGCGACATCTTTATGCTGAGTATAATTCAAAACATAGTAAAACAAGTACCTGCAAGACTCTCATAAATAAAGTTCTACTACAATTCGAGTTGTCGGCCCCATTCGTTAGAAGGGGAAAAAATGAGCATAAACAAAGGAAGCAGGAAATACCCAGAGAGACAAACTGTGTTAAGGGTGTGAGAAGAAGGCAATCCGTATTCTAATGCATTCTCTTTCTCATCCTCAGTAGATGTCACTCTCCTAACAGGTGGTGAACTGGGTCTAGGAGCTGATACCAAATCCTGTAATCCATACAAACCCAAATATCAAAACATCCCATTCCATTATTTCTTGAATTGAGCTAAAATTGATCTAGTTTACTCCACACAAACAGTCATAAAGTTCATACCTTTATGCAATTCCCTAAATAATCACAAAATGCCATCAATAGTGTCATCTGCCTTGCCAATCTACTATGCCCACTCTACAACATCACAAACAAAGTAAGACCAATTGTTGAAGAACATTTTCCCAAGGAACAAAACCCAGCTTGCAAAAAGGGGGAAAGAACATATACCCAGAATAGCAGAGGAAGGAATGCAGTATAAAAAGGGACAGAAACAACACAAGAGAGAGCAGAGAAAATTTTGTCCAAGAAACCATGTTGCAAGCCCTGCATAACCAACAAAACAAAATCCCTTTAAAAATCAACAAAAAGAAAATTGATGAAAGGAGAAATCTAAGGTTTTGGTCACCTGGATCTGAAGAATAAATTGGGTATCTCTGATCACATGGCGAGTGACCCATGGTTGAATGACAGATCTGAGTTTCTGCGTAAAGTTGAAGAATGAAGAAACCACAATCCATAAGGCAAGGCCGGCCAGAGACAGCACTTGCCACATACATAATATACTCTCCATATTTCTCCTTCTCTGAATTGATTTGAACCTCCTCTTCTGGGTTACAACAGTACAACAAGTTGAATCGAACCCCTCAATGACAGGGAAAGGAGAATCCTCTCTTCTCTTCTCTTCTCTTCTCGTCCACAGATGGGAGAGAGAGGAGTCACAGTTGGCGGGGATTTAGAAGAAGTTGTTCTGTTGTTATTATAAAACTAAAAACACATAAAAATTTGACCATTTTTGGTAATTCTTTTCCCAGAGTATTTCGAAGAAAGAGAGGGAAGTGGCCGACTGGTGGACTATACCATCGACACAAATCAAAATCAAAATCAACATCAACATCAACACTTCTCCTCCAGCGAAGCTGCTCCACCTCTCGCTTTAAACACCCCAATCCCTCCTGCCCCACCATGTACAAAGAAAATGGAAGACTCAACTTTCATGTAGGTTGAGTTTGTTTTTTAATTTGCACTTTGCCACCGTAGGTAAATTAATAAGTAGATTCATCATTAATCAATGTTATAATTATCCTTTAATTAGCGGTCAACGTTCATTGATCGTCAATTTTCAAAGAAAATTACCAAAATGCCCTTAAAAAAATCAAAAGTTGAGATTGAATCTTTCGTATCTCGAACATATAATCTTGAGGAAAATCCTAAGGCCCAATTGAAATCATAATCGTATTTCGAGAAAAATCTAACAATTGATTTAAAAAAAAACTTTCGTCTTAAACAACTCATCTCGAGAAAATTTTAACAGTCCAAATTTAATAGTACACACATTTCTAGGTAAATCTAATGGTCAAATTTAATTATGCACGCATTTCGAGCAAAATATGTCGGTCCAACATGCCTCTAGAGGAAATCTACGATTCAGCACGCATCTCGAAAAACATCTTACAGTCCAGTTTGAATTTCGAGAAAATCTGACATTTCATATTTATCTGTGCATGCATCTTGAAAAAAAAACTACGATCCAACACACATCTCAAGAAAAATCTGACGGTTCAACACGCATCTCGAGAAAATCTGACGATTCATATTTATTTGTAAACACATTCGAGGAAAACCTGACGTTTGAATAAATTTGAATTTATTTTTGCCCCCTGAAATAGAACAGGCCTGAGAGATGAGGGGGGAAGGAGGAAAAATAGGAGGAAGAAGGAGGAAGGAAGGAGGGTAGAGGAGGAATAAAAAATGAAGCCCTAACTTTATTATAGGGGTTGTAAAACAGAGGAGGAAATATGAGGAAGGAAGAAGTGGATGAAGGAGGAAGAAGGAAGATAAGGGAGGAAGTGGAGGAATGAGGAAGAAGATGAAGGGGGTGGTGGTGGCGAGGCTGCGAGATAGAGGAGGAAAAAGGGGGGAAGAGGAGGGAGGAGGAAGATAATCAAAATTTTCTTGATTATCTCTCAGGTATGTTCTGTTTCAGGGGGCAAAACTAAATTCAAATTTATTTTATGAGGTTAAGTTATTGCCAGTAACTTATTTTATGGGGTTAAGGGCAAAATTATATTAAAATTTATTCAACGTCAGATTTTCTCGAGATGCGAACTGGATCATTAGATTTTTATCAATGTGTGTTGGATCGCCAGATTTTCTCGAGACGCGTGCACGAATAAATCTGAGCCATCAAATTTTCTTTGAGAGGCATGCATGAATAATTCTGAGCAGTCTGTTTTTCCTCGTATGTGTGCACGAATAAAGCTGAGTCGTCATATTTTTCTCGAGATGCGTGCATAATTAAATTTGGACCGTTAAATTTACCTAGAGATGTGTGTATTATTAAATTTGGACTGTTAGATTTTCCTCGAGATGAGTTGTTTAAGATGAAAGATTTTTTTAAAAATCAACTATTGGATTTTCCTCGAGATACGATTACGATTTCAGTTGGACCTTAGGATTTTCCTTGATATGAGATATTCGATATACGAAAGATTCAATCTCGGCCTTTGATTTCTGTGGGGCATTTTGGTAATCTGCTTTGAAAATTGACGGTCAAAGGACGTTAATTGCTAGTCAAGGGGGGTAATTGTAATATTGATTAATGATGGGTCTACTTATTAATTAGCTATGTATAATAGGGGGCAAAGTGAAAATTACCTTTTTTTTAAGTGGTTAGAAGTTAACTTTAAGAGCAAGGGATCCTCTAAAATAGCTGAGTTTATGTGAGAAAATCGATGCTCTAAAGAACTCTAAAATTTTTCATATTTTAACTTTACTTCTACTTTCCCCTATATTTGGGGAAATCCATACTGATGATACACCAAAACAATCCTGAGGAATTACGAACCCCAACGTCTGCCCAACATTGATCCGACCCAAGATATTTTAAGCCCAGTCAATGCAGTCCGCCAAATGGACCCGAACTCTTACAGCTTGCTACGCCCATGCGTTTCACAGTTATCCTCAATATCCGTAAGCCCTAATAAAGCAAGTATCTCGAGGATCACCTTCGGACATATAATTACAACAACTCTTCGCTTCCGACTATGAAGTAAATACTAGAGTACATATCACACAGGGAAAACATCCTCTTATGGATTACCCTCAGATAGGGAACTATCTCCTGCGTATCTAGGAGCACAGGGCTAACATGGAACTTCCCTTCTATTGCACGACTCCTAATTATATGAAGATATCCACGAAGATCTCTTTCCTAAACTACGCCATTGATGGCCTGGTCGAACCAAGACTCCTGTACTATAAATCAGACATGAGGTCGGTAAGCTAAGGTACGCTACAAATTCCCTGTTTACAACATTACACCTTTCTCAGATCACTGTCTGACTTTAGCATCAGTGCCATCAGCCACCACAACGGTGGTCCGTGGCTCACGTGCGTTCATTGTGTAGGTCAGCAGGACTAGGTTAAAGCAGGGAGCGAAAAATGACTGCATCAGTTTTGCACCGTCCGTGGGGACGACAAAGTTCCTAACCTTTCACTAGCTTCATTTCCCTTTGAAATACGGAGAGATGGTGACCACTAGATCACGCAACAATGGAGAACAAGGGGATACGTCAAACGCTCCGATTGGTACTATACTCCCGCTTTCCATGGTGTCGGTTATGCATGGGCAACAGACTTACGCCCCCACGCTAGCAACAACGACGGACCCTAGGATTGACATGTTGTCATCTCAAATACAAGAGATCGCCAAAACGGTGGAGGCTATCACTCAGCAAAACCCTCCACCCATTAATGGAGATCAGGAGCAACACAAACCCCTGTCTCCTTAGGACGACAGAGAGCAGGCACAAAAGAGTAGACCCCTGCTAGTTCACACTGGACCAAAGGAGGTGACGCAGTTAACGCAGAATCGACTGCCAGGGCAAATAGGCTCGACCCTCAGAACCCCCTCCGCATAGGGGCACACGACCCAGATGTGCTATATCGTCTCTCAGTCCCACCTTTCATGGACCATATTATGAACGAAGCCCTTCCGAAGAAGTTTACGCCTCCGAAACTTGATTTCTACGATGGGACCACCGACCCATTCGACCACCTGTGCCATTACCAGCACGTGATGGCCCTCAAAGAAGGATCTGAATTGGTGATGTGCAAAACTCTTTCCACTAGCCTGAAGAAGACAACACTAACGTGGTTCCACAGCCTCCCGCCTAGGTCGATCGACTCCTTCAAGATGCTGGCGATGGAGAACCTGACGCGTTTTGTCAGAAGTCAACCTTTTTGAAAAAGCCCACACTACATACTCTCTTTGAAACAAAGATCCAATGAGACGCTCAGAGAGTATGTCACGCGCTTCAACAACGAGCTGACACTCATTGACGGTTGCAGCGACGACAAAGCCGTGACAACCTTCACTGCGGGCCTAAAAGAATGAAAACTCTACGAAGACCTCACCTTCGAACCCCTTTTAGACATGACAACTCCTCAAAAACACCCAGAAAGCACGTTACCTTAAAGGAGTTGAGAACCGTTAAAAGGGAAACCGGAAGTGAGAATAAGCCATGGGCTCCTAAGGACAAAAATGAAGGAAAAAGACGCCAAAAATAGAGGAGACTCCGGGCATAATCTACGTCCTTCATTGAGTCGGACCGAATGAAGACCAGTCGCACAGGTCCTGCAAGCGGACTCTATTAGAGACGTGGATACAACCCGAGGACGAGGACAAACGCATTTGCTACTCGAGGGATAAGAGCCCCATTCCCACCTTGACCTTTACAAACAAAAACCTTGAAGGGGTCCGAGCGCCGCACAATGACGCCCTGGTGGACATAGGGAGCTCACTCACCATTCTTTCTACAACACATTCCGTAGTATGAACCTCAAATATGAGAACCTGACGTCTTAAGACTACCGACTGATTGGATTCAGTGGAGAGAAATGCTTTTCGATCGGGAAGATAAGGTGCAGTAGTGGCAGGGGAGCCGCAACTGAGAAAGGTCTTGTTTATGGACTTCATGGTGGTAGACGCACCGTCTACCTACAACCTTAACTTGGGAAGGCCATGGCTCCACCAGATGGAAGCAGTAGTTTCCATCCTTCACCAGTGCGTTAAGTATACCGCTAACCACTTTGAAAAAACAATACGTGGAGACTAACCTGTGACACGAGGCTGCCATTATGCTGCACTAAAACAAATAGAATGTTCCTGGATCCAATTGGATTATGAGGAGCAATCTGAACCAAAGCCATGCCTAGTGACTGTAGACGCATCATTCCACTCACACGGGACCCAGTAGCGGTGGCTCGCTACGAAGAAATGGAACAGTCAAGCGATATAGGAGCAATCTGCTCTTCAGCCCAGCGGAATGGAGAGACCAAGGCAAGCGAGAGTACAACCCCCTGACATTCTGTCGGTGCAAAAATTAACTCCCTCACGAGGTTTACTCTTCAGTAGCCTCTGTGATGTCAACGAAGCTCAACAATCCAACTGCTTAAGAGACAAACGTACCCAAAGCAAGCGATGCAAACTCTCCAAAGCACGCTACCTGCAAACAACGACACAGCTCCAGCAAACGCAACTTTCAAATATGGTATGCGATGGTACAAAATCGGCAATCGGGGGCCCCACAACAAGCCACAACCAGATACAGCCAACTCACACACTCGATCTGGTGGACCGGGTGAACTTGGGACAAGTATCAGGTTTGCACTGAGAGTGCACTTTCTGCTGCAGGAATGAGAAGGGTGTCCAGAAGTCAATGGCCCAATCTAATGGATCATGTCCAACTGCTTTCCGTCTAGAGATCCTGAATTCTAGCGCAAATCGAGACAACGGGGTTAATTGAGAAGTGGTGAAGGAAACCACACCGGAGTGGGGAGCTGGTATTATCTATGAGATTAAACGCTATAGAGCAGCGGCAAGGCACAAGTGCATAAAAGATATTCTTCCCTCGGAAGAGAATTCGTACTTCTTCTTTGCAATATGAGAAGAAATTATGAGATATCAACATATCAACTACGTGCCCACCCAGAACAAGTGACCACGCATAACGGCAGTTATCATTTTGCCTCATCGGCGCAAATGTCAGAACATTCGAAGACTCCAATGACAGAGACATCCCTTCAGCCTTTGGAAAACCCAAAGCATTTCCTTCAAGCAAGAACATTACAGGAGATATGCTATGCAGAAGATAGTGCTTATAACGATTGAAGAACACCATTATATAGACATGATGGTTCACCAAACAGACACTTCAACATTAACTATCAGCATTGAATACTGTATGGGAAACGATGAGACGACGGTTCCCAAGAAAACTGTGCAGACCACGTTCGTCCAATTAATGGTGTTGCACGCCACCCCATCAATTGAAGGGGAGTAACCAATACTCAAACGTCTCGCAGCCAACGCCATACACATAACGCAATTTGTGCAAGAAACCATAGCTCTTCCTCTGTGGGCCCATGGGCTTGACCTACTATACCAACAATATTCTACCACATGCCTGGCACAAGCACTAGAAATCCTAATCAATTTTGACACACGGATCATACCTGCGGGTCATTAGTTGATTTAAGGGAATTTTGTCCATACAGTGCACGATGATTGTGGACATAGGTTCGCACGCCCTCAAGCAGGTGGAACCTCTCTCAAACCAGGTAAGCTTAATCAGGCTGATGATGATGGCTTCTGGTTCATCCCAACACCTAGTCCATCTAGCGCGGATCCCGATAGTTTAGGAAATGGGAGTCTAATCAGCGTTATCATGCCTGGTGATGACAACTCGCCAGGGATCGTTGCCCCCTTCGTGGTCAATGGTCTCCGAACCCGATCAGGTAAGCCTAGCTAGTGACGACTATCAATGAAAGCTTATGATAAAAGCCCAAACTTGTAGCCCCCATTGCGCGGGCGTAGATGGTTTGGAAGGCAGGAGCCTAGTTAGTCCCAAACTGATTCCGACGGCTCGCCGCGAGACCACTGCTTTTCAGCTTGGCCATCGAATTACAAATACACAACGCATTCAAGATAAAGCTGTTTTCATTAACAAATGGAGCAAAATGTGTACAAGTATACAAAATTTACTCCTTATCGGGAGAAGGTACATAAACAAAAGAGCTAAGCTTAACGAAGGAAGGAGTAGGGATCGCGTCCATACGTGCCACGACTTGAGCATCAGGGTCTGAACTGTCATCTTCATCCGACGACGCAAAGGCAACGAACAAGTCTACATACGACATCTTCTTATATCGGCCAAGATCCCATTCCGGACGCTCCTCTTCATCAACGCTAGCAACTCCAGCCTGCCGTGTATAACCTAGCGGAACTCGCACTTGCCTTATTCCCGCAAAAGCTCTTCCTCTAACGCCTTCGTGACAACAAGTTCACGCTCCAACAAATCCAACTTGCTAGTTAGCGCATCAACCTGAGACTCCTTTGTAGCCGAAGTGCTCTTCACAACACTGAGCCCATGCTTCTTTAATTCGAGTTGGTCCTCAACCTTCCTTGCCTCCCGAGCATTGAACTCCACATTGGACTCCAATTGTCGTTTATGAGCAGCCCAGTCAGCCTCCTTCAAGGCATTCTCTTCAGCGAGAAAACACAATGCAGAACACGCCTCAGTCATAGCCTCCTATGCGACCTCCATGTCTCGGCGAGTCTGGTCCAACTCCAGTTTGAATCGTTCCCTTGTGGAGACTACTTCTGCCAGGTCACGCCCAAGGGCCTCCAGACGAGCCCTCTGAGTCTCGGCAACCACAGTTGATCGCTCCAGCCTCTTCTCTTCAGGTTGTTTCTTCAGCAGCTCAATTTCATAAAACGTGTCAGAATACAATGCTTGCATATGCAAAAAGACGAGCTCCATGGTGTACACCCTCTAACGATCCGCCTTGACTTTTGTTCCAGCAATGGCTACCTGGCTCAAGTGAGACATACCCAACATAAGGTACTTTAAATCCTTATCCATACGCCCTTCTAGCGTATCTTCCTCGAGTTTTGGAGCGTAATCCATCAGCCAGCTATGACGCCTGCTTATATGCTTCCTCGAAGCATACTCCATGTAAACCTCCCGATGCCAGACTTGAGTGCTCATTTTTACTAAGTTCGGTGCAAACAGGCTTATCCGTGTATCCGGATGAAGCTCTCCCGAATTAGGAATCACACCAGCACCACCCTTCGCCATTGCCAATGTTCCCAGGCTTTCCTCTTCAACTTTCCCTTTGTCACGAATAGCCGACCCTTTAGTGCGAGGCGGCTTAACAAGTCCGGGGGAAGGGGAGGAAACGAGTTATCCAAAGGACCCTCCAACACCTCAAGTTGTGGCCTGGAATGAGACAGTGAACAATGCAGATTATAAGAAACCTAGCATGTGCCACCACAGCCACTACCAGACAGCACACCAATGGGAGGATCAAATTCCAGAACTTCAGGCGGATCTTCACAGGAACCTTCTATCAAAGCAGTCCCGCGTGAATCGGCACCGACATAAGCCTTCATTGCAATCTGCCCTGTCGAGACGATCAGACTCGCGCTCTTAACTCACTGAAGCGGATCGTGTTGAAGACAACCCAGTTATGATGTGGGACGTCTTTGAACTCACGAAGGAGGCAAACGTCTCAGACGGCTCCTTCGCGTCAGACAAAACAAGAGCTTTGGCCCTAGCGGCCTTCCCTTCCTAGAAGGGGCCCCATCTTCAGGCTTAACTCGTGATGTTCGATAAAGAGTGGGGACCACGTGCCAGTTGTCCCACAGCCCACTGCGAATGAAGTTGGAAACACTTATGACATCCACCATGTTCCTCATTGACAAGCCACGTAGCGTCTCCATTGTGTTTTGTTCTTCTAGGTTAAGAGGAGTAGTGGAAAATTGTCCTGTGAAGAAACGCGAACAACAATTAACATGCAATCAAGCACAACAAAACCAGAAGAAAAAGTTGTAATTACGGAGTGGTCTAAACTCCCGCTCGAGCGGACCACCCCTGAATTGGAAGTACTTTGAATATGCGGGGGCTAAGAAGCAATACTTCTACCAAAACTTGAAGTGATCTGGCAGATTTGCGAAGCAAGCCGACGACGTCATCTTAGAAACGGCGTTACTCTTCAATCGAAGAGAAGTTAGCAACTAGACTACTCGTGGAGTCACGTGGACGCCAGCTTCCTTCGCCCTAATCAGAATGAGAAGGATGATCATGTATCCATTAGGCCCCAGCTGGGCCGGAGGAATCCCAAGGAAGTCTAAGAATTTCCAAATCACATCCAGAACTGGAAAGCGTACTTCGGTTTGAAACATCCCCGGTGAAAGCAAATGAACTTGGCTGGTGGCGACATTGGCGTCTGGTCGCCCTTTAGAACAGACAATGGCAGGTCCTCGGGAACCCCAAACTTCGTACGAATTTCAGCTAGACCGGATTCAGAAAACAACATGTCTTACAAAAACTCAAGGCCCCTGGCCAAAGTTGCGTCATCAAGAAGGTTTTGTTGAGCAATGAAGAAGACGAACAAATTTTCAATCAAAAGATGAACAAAGCAATATCTTCAAAAAACAAAGAAAATAGAAAAGTCAGATTTCGTACAACGGATGACCTAAATAAGGATTAGGTTTTCGCTCTTTTTCACTTAACCGACACACGTTCAATAAATGCAGCGCACTGCTCAAGCAACGATTCAGACTCAATCATCATTAATGGCTTATCTTTTCAAGAGATGACTTAGCGAACCGACGTGATGGCCCACTAACTCGGAGGGAGTAGCTGATGATACACCAAAACGATCACATCCCTGAGCCATACACGTGTCATGATGATCTCAAGGAATTACGGGCCCTAGCGTCAGCCCAACACTGATTCGGCCCAAGCGGTTCTAAGCCCGCCCAATGCAATCTGCCAAACGGACCCGAACTCTTACAGCTTGATAAGCCCACACGTCTCACAACTATCCTCAATACCTGTAAGCCCTATTAAGGAAAATATCTTGAGGATCAGCTTTGAACAGGCAATTATAGCAACTCTCCACTTCTGACTAGGAAGCAAATACTAAAGTACATATCACACAGGGAAACATCCTCTTACGGATTACCATCAGATAGGGAATTATTTCCTGCGTATCTAGGAGCACAGGGCTAACAGGGAACTTCCCTTCTACAGCACAACTCCTAGTTAGAGAAGGATCTCCACGAAGATATCTTCTTAAACTATGCCATAGATGGCCTGGTCGAACCAAGACTCTTGTACTATAAATAAGACATGAGGTTGGTAAGCTAAGGTACACTACAAATTTCTTGTTTACAACATTACACCTTCCTCAGATCCCAATCTAACTTTAGCATCAGAGTGCCATCAACCACCACAATGGTGGTCCGTGGCTCAGGTGCATTCCTTGTGTAGGTCAGTAGGACTAGGTCAAAGCATGGAGCCGAAAATGACTGCATCATATACCATTCCTAAATTCTAAAAAATATTAAAATATTCCAACTCTTTTAATTTTTCAAACAATGATGAAAAATTGGAATATATATATTTAAATAATGATGAAATAGTTAAAATAGATAATGTAGTTAGAGTGATGAAAAGTAAAAAGTAAGTGATCCCTAAATTTAGTTTTTTTGTTACAATGGGGGATGATTGATCATCATTTAAACTTTTAACTTTGGAGATGCGCTAAGTGAATGGGTTTCTAAATGAACTGTTTGTTTTGTTTCTGAATGGGTTGATGATTAGAAGCGGTAAAATAAAATGTATTGTTTTGTTTTTGGTGTTGATTTGAACTTTTTTGATATTTCTTCCCACCACCACAATTCTCACCATCCACCACAAGCCACCAACATTAACTCCCTTCTTTACTTGTTTCTCTCTTTCAAATACCATTGAGATCCCTTTCTACCACTACCAGAAACCACCATATATCTATCTTCATTCCTCATACCATCTTCAATATGGAGAAAGAGAAAGTGAAAGAGCAATAAGAATAAAATGAGAGGGAGGCTAGGGAGAGGTGGTGGTGGTACTGCTTGCATGATAAAGATGATTTATAAAAAAAGGGATGGTTGGTAGAGGAGAGGGGTAGCAACAATCGTTACGAATTTATTGGGAGTTATTATTAAAATAAATTTTCATTAAACACTCAGTGTTAAGTGTTCAACACCTCCTATAGTGCTCACTCCAATCAAAACTTCATATTCTAATCAGAACTAAAAAAAAAACATTATTTCTCAAGTGTCTCACTTCTTATTAAGACTTCTGAGTCTATTCATAATAATAAAAAAAAACAAATACCCTTTTAGTGTCTCAATTGATGCAACTGGGGAGTTGTCACTCGAAATAAGTTCGATCACATGCTCTCACATGATCCTTTGGTGTAATAAATAACAACTCGAAGAGTGATCAAAGAACAAGAAATACTCAAATTAGGAATTTGTATGTGGCCCAAACCGATGGGTACCTGCACTGGTTCACGTCCATTCAACTCTAAAGTTTGGGAAGGTGCCCTTGCTTGGTAATTGCACTTTCTTGATCCTAATAGTTTAGGTATAGAACCGATAAACAATTTTGGTTTGGGTTGATGGAGGAAGCATCTCGGTTTCGATTTGGGTTTCAATGTTCAAACCAAATCTAAATCGAATATATAAAATTTATATAAAGTTTGATAAAATATAAAAATACTTAAATTATAATTATTAATAAATAAATTTATAATAAAAATAAATATTTCATTATTGCATATACAAATAATTAATTAACGATTCGAGCATATACTATCTCTCTGGTATAAAAGGATTTTAACTTGAGAAAAAGATCAGGTTATTTATCTTTTGATTGAAATTTTTTTTTAACTATTCTTGTTCTGTGAATTTTTTGTTTTTATTTTTTTCTATTCAGAGATGGTATAAAAGACCGAAAACCCAACTTGGTGCCATAATTGCATAAAATTTTGTTGATGTGCTAAGATTTTTTTTTCTCAAAAATAAAGAAGAAAATCTAAAAGATTGTTAGCTTGATTTTTTTTTCTTTACAAATGTTATTGTTGTTTGATTGTGTTGTGGAATACCATTCAACAATATTTATGATTGAGATTATTGTGGATGTGTGTGATAATACATCTAGTTGGGTGTAGTGTGATAGACTATGGTGGATGCATATTGATGCTTCCAAAATCCGTTCTTCAGTAAGTATGACCTGCAAAACAAATGTTAGATTGCCAAAGACTACCTTTTTGGTAGCCGAAGGCACTCTGTTGCTTAAGTTAGTAACTCAGTTGGAGATAGAGATAAATCTAGACAAAAATTAGTTAAAGTTGCATCCCTTTGTCAAATGTCCCCTTTACCTTATATAATGGTCGTTGTTAATTCCATGTGTGACTTAAGCATGTGAGGTGCAACAAGAGGAGACGTTCCTCGTAACGGTCTCTTTCTTTATGAAGATACATTCTCGAAGGCGTAACTCCCTCAACGACTCTTTTTCTCTGTAATGTTCCTCCTTTTCAAAGGAAAACTTTATCGGGTCAGGATTTGATCCTTTAACTATGGTGTATTTTGACGGGCCCTGTTTGGGCTTTTATCAGGATTCACCCTTTTTGGGCTTTATGAATTAGCCTGATTTTGGGATACTTGATCCTCATAATGGATGGTTTCTGCCATGTGTACGGCTGCGATATCAGTCTTATTTGATGTATCATCAGTTACTCCCCCCTTTAGTTAGTGGGTATGCTGACGTGGCCACTAACTCGACAACGCTTGGACTTTCGATTTCACCATTGCCTCGCATTTAGTGTTGTTAGAAACTTTTGGTGGGTTGGTATCCCGATCTCTTGTTCGTCCATTCATTTCTGTGCGTATTTAGGGATTTCTTGCAGTCATCATATCTCGCACGTCATCCTATGAGCGGTCTATTTGTTGTTCGACTCTATAAAAGGGGGCGTGATTATTTTTTTTTCTCTCTTTATGCTATCTTTGAAATTAGGGCTTATTCTTCTTTATTTTCTTCATTTTCCTTGTTCCTCCATTCTTTTACGATGTCTGCCGGCGATATACTAGACGATGAGGCACTTGCTACTTGTGAAGCTTACTTCTCGCCCAAAAAGGTTTTTCAAGAGACGTTGGACAATGTTCGTTCCGATTATGATCTGCCATCCAACTTTGAAACATTTTGCCTAGGCAGAATGGTAGTCCTTGTCGTCCAAGGCCTGAGTATATTGCACTCTATCAGTGCATTTTTTTGTCCGACTTTCGATTCCCAATTCCAGAGTTATTTTGGGAACATCTAGATTTTTTGGGCATTCCACCTGCTCAAATGGGTCCTAAATGTTGGAAGGTTATGGTTTCTACTTATGCGAGAGCCATTCTCTCTGGCATTCCCTTGATTGTTAGGGTTTTGCATTCGGTGGTTGGTTTGCTATTGACCAAAGATATTTGCTTCCTACTTTCTCCTCTCTGTTTTAGAAAACTCAATGATGACATTAGAGACTGGTCGAGGTTCTGGTTTTATGCTTCTGTCAGCTCTGGCTACTGATCGAGATTCTAGTTTTATGCTTCTGTCAGCTCTGGCTACTTCAAAATACAAATTCATCAGATTGTGCAATCGTTCCGAGTCCCTAACAAAAGGATGGATCTGTAGTTAACAGTAGAAGAACGAATGATCATTGACCGTTTCTTGAAGCTTCATGTGGTTCTCGTGGATGCATTTCTCTCTGGGGACATCGTGGAGCTTAGTGGCTTGTACACTATGAACGAGGCAGAACGGGCTTTGCTTATTGAATCCCGAGCTGAAGAGATTGTTGTTTGCGTGGCTCATGTTGGTGTTAGTGATGCTAGCATTGATGGGGAAATGAGCTCAAATAGGGATGTTAGGATCTCTATGCTCTTGTTAGCATTGGTGTTACTGGCCCGACTTCCAGGAAGAGAAAGCTTTCAACACCTGCTAGCCCGTTGAAGCAATTGTTGATAAATCATGGTCGTGTCAAAAAAGAAACAACTTTCTGGTTATACTCGTGGTACTACTTGGATTGCTCCTCGTCCGAGTTCTTCTGATAAAAAGGTTGTGAAAAAGGGTCGTTTATCCATCGAGGAGGTCGAGGAAATGAACTTGGCACTGGAGAGAAGCAATAAGGAAATTGCTCAATCATTGGACGATAATGAAAAAATGCTCATTTCCGTCTATGGTGTGCCCGACGTTGTTGAATGGTCTACTGATGACCCTCAAGTTATCGATGGCAAGATGCTCTAGCTAGCGATGGAGCAATCTTCTGACCGTGGTCAGAGTTTTGGGATCCTTCCTCATTGATCTCCTTCCATTCCTGTCGATGACATGGCAGGGTTCTTAGTTTCTTTTCTCGCTCGTCTGGATTCTTCTGCTCCTGCTGCTATTACTACTTGTTCTACTCCTATTATGACACTCCGCAATGAGAAGGCAATAATGTTTTTTCTGTTATCACCATTGTTCCATCCGCTCTTCCGACTGTTGGAGGTGGTTCCTCTGTGCTTCCGGATCCTCGCGTTCTTCATCCATGGATTAGTTAGAAGAATCCCAACTTGAAAGACACACGTATCAAGTTGAATGAGAAGTTTTGTTGGTTTACCCAGCTTGACGCCCAGGATGGTGCGCGTAGGTTGATCAATGAATGGCATAGGTGGGCGGTGGAACGACCTTCGATGCCTGTGCTGGATCCTAGCACTCATCTCGACTATAGTCTTAAGTAGATAATGGACGAGATGAATTACCTCACTTATGCTGGAGTGATGTACAAAGCTGGTCGTGGCCAGGTGGCTGCTTTTGAGAGGAAGTTGGTGGCACTGTTATTGGTGTTTCCTCACGTCCTTCGTCAGTTTGACGTGGTAAAAGCGCAGTGAGTAGCGCAGGAGAGGGCATCTGGGGCTGCTCTGGCCTCTCTGAGGGAAGTGGAAGCTGCACAAAATTAGTTTGCTGCGGAGCTTGAGTCTTCGATGGCCGCTTTGGACGGGATTCGTGCTCAAATGAATGAGTTGGAAAGGGAGTTGTCTATCGAGAAAGTTGGCCATGATGAGGCCCTGCATTCTGTCATTGAACAATTTGTTAGCCGTAGGACTGCTGAAGGGCGGGTGGAACAATTAGTACTTGTGCTCAATGAGGTTAAGTCGGATATCTCCGCCATGCTGACCACCACCGAAGGGAAGGTTATTTCAACTAAGAATGAGCTTACTGCAACAAAATACAGGTTGAAGCATGCAGAGGTGGAAGATTGGAAGAGACTTGTTCATGGACGGGTCGAGCTTCTCGATTATATCGAGGGGCTTGGCGTTGATTTGTCGAGTATCATTATTTGGTCAATCAAGTTTTCGAGGATGAAGATGGTGAGGAAGGTATTTCAGATCCCCAAGCGATCCTGTAAACGAAAAACCATCATTCCTTCACCCTTCCGATCTGGCTCCATCACCTACTTTTACTTTTGAAGGGAAAGCCTCGTCTCTTCCTACCACTGGTGTTGTTTCCTCTCTTCAATCAAATGTTCTTGTTGTTTCTACTGTTCTTTTTCCAAATGTTCTATCTTCTTCTCCGGATGTTCTATCTTCTCTGGATGTAACTGAATGATTTTATGAATGAAAAACCTTTCCTTTTGACAATGTTGTATTGCCTTTTTTATATTATTTTCCACTTCGTATGTTTTCTCTTTGAAGTCATGGGTCGTCTTGGATCATTTGTGTTGACTCATTGTATATGATAAGTGTACTCGCCTCATTATCCATACTATGGCAATTTAGGCTTATCCGTATTTCTGTTTTTGCGTTTGTTTGTTGGTCATCCGAAGTTTTTCTTTATTTGGCCTTGTGAATTGAGGGATTTTTCTCATTCAGATATTCACGTATCCGTTTCGTGGTCGGGTGTGTTGGTTGCTCTAGTAAGTCTTGGTTTGTATGCCAATGTGTTTCGTGTTTCGAAGTATTGGCTGAATTGGACAGTTTTGTGAGTGAATTGGCACGTACCTTTTCACTTTAGGTTCGTCATGGATGTCGAAGTAAGTTTTCTTTCGAATCTCCAGTTTTTGCTTCTTGGTCCGATACTTTGATCGGCCAAAAGGCCTATGCAACTACATCTTGATTTATATATCCGTACTTTTTGATCCGATATATAGGGTTGAATAAGTTGACTTGCCATTTCCAACTTTGTTGGTTAGAAGTATTAATGGACCCGAAGTTTATTCTTGTAAGTTGACTCATTCGTCTCAATTTTTACTTCGTTCATCTGACGCGTTGGTCAACTCGAAGTTTATTTTAGTAAGTTGACTTGTTCGTCCCAACTTTTACTTCATTGGTCTGACGTATTAGTCGACCCGAAGTTTATTTTAGTAAGTTGACTTGTTCGTCCCAACTTACTGCATTGGTCGACCCAAAGTTTATTTGAGTAAGTTGACTTGTTCATCCCAACTTTTACTTTGTTGGTCTGACAAGTTGGTCGACGAAGTTTATTTTAGTAAGTTGACTTTTTGTTCCAACTAATAATTCTTTGGTCTGACGTATTAGTTGACCCGAAGTTTATTTTTGTAAGTTGACTTGTTTGTCTCAACTTTGACTTCGTTGGACTTACGCGTTGGTCAACCTGAAGTTTATTTGGGTAAGTTGCCTTGTTTTTCCCAACTTTGACTTCGTTGGTCTGACGTATTAGTCGACCTGAAGTTTATTTTGTAAGTTGACTTATTCGTCCCAACTTTGACTTCGTTGGTCTGACGTATTAATAGACCCGAAGTTTATTTGAGTAAGTTGACTTGTTCGTCCCAACTTTTACTTCGTTGGTCTGACGCGTTGGTTGACCCAAAGATTATTTGAGTAAGTTGACTCGTTCGTCCCAACTTTTACTTCATTGGTATTAATTAAGGATGAACCTATATATGGAGGGATGTTCCATGATTCCTATATAAGTTAGTCCCTAAGAATGAAATGAAACTCAGATTGCAAATTCAGAATATATTGTTAGTGAAGAGTGCTTTTCCTAATCCCATACTCTTATCTCTTTGGTGGATTCCATAGAGTGGCGAGATATCTATCATCTTCTTACTTTTATCTCTTGGTGGATTCCTTGAGTGACAAATATTCCCTATCATTTCGCATCAGCAAAATTACATCATACAATCCTTTCATTTGTCCGGTGTCAGGGAAGGTGGGTTTCAAGCCATTGCAAACCCTAAATTTTATAGTTGAATAATGATATATATTTTCATTGAGTTCTAATGTTCTATAGTTTGTTATCTTAGATTTTAATTACATAGTTTTTATGGTTTTATTTTATAACTTTTTTTTTCATACTACTTGTGAATGAACAAGTCTTAACTAAACTACACTTTTTTTTGTTTTTTTCCCTTTTCATGTATTCATATATTTGCAAAAAAATTTCTTTATGGAAAATAAAATTCAGGGATGGTAACAATTAGAGAGACTGAAAAAATTCTCAATATATGTTAAAAAATTAAAATTATTACGCTGCAAGGGGATCAAACTTGGGTCATTAGTAATAGGATTTGAAAGACCAACCAGTATACCAAAGAGATAATATGTCTTTTATTTTATAATATTGTATTTTTACATTTATATTAAAAAATTCTAAGTATATATATATTTTTTAATTTGGTGGGGGGGGGGGGGGGGGGGGGGGGGGGGGAGGGGCTGGTCCTTCTGTAGGTTCGTTCCTGAGGGCGGGGCTTGGTTTATAGAGTTGTTAGGTTGTGTTTATTGTCTTTGTACAACATGGTTGTTCAAGGTTCAAGCTCAACCATATTCAAATAAGTTAGTTATCAATTATCCCTTTGTGGTTTACAGACGAATTGGATGGATTTTGGTGAGTTTTATCCTCCCATCCAACGAGTACAAACACAACTAAGTCAAGGGATAAGAAAACATAATCTAGCTGAATTTATTGATTTTTCAGAAAATCATGCTTAAAAAAATTGATCGTTTCATGGTTGTACATGTGAGAACAAAAAACAAAATCATTTGGGTTTTTTTAAAGCATCAAAACTTCTCATAAACTTTTTTGTACATTTTACGGTATCCTGTATAAGGGTTATTTTACAACTAAGCATGAAAATAGTTGTAAAGGAGATAAAATAATGGTTTTTATTTTATATTTTTTTTATTATAAATTAAACCTCCTGTGGGGAGGGGCAACTATGGGATGCCAAACCTTTATTACTTGATAATAATCTTGTACACCTTTCGGGGGTACATGACGACTTTACTCGAGAAAAAAGAAAACCAGTGGACATTCATCATAGCTAAACAAAAATAAATTCTAGGTCCATGAAAGAAACAGTCCTAATTCACTATGTGATCTTGATCAAGAAAAACCTTATGAATAAGGTCCTTGATCAAAAAGCCTTGTTCACCAAGGATTAGGCCTTACAAAATAAGGCCTACCACCAAGTAAACCATTACATAACAAAAAGGAAAATTGAAAACTCAGACCTATTTCACAAAGGATAAGGCCTAAATAAGGCCTTGAAACTAGGAAAAAGGAAAACCATACCTAGCACAATCTCTTCCCAAGAACCATTTGCACAACTTGCTAAATCCATATGCGCCAATTGCAACTTGCACGCATGACAAACAGTTTGCAACTAGCAACTTATAAGCATAACAAACTTGCAAGAGCAATTTGCAACTTGCAAACATAACAACTTGCATGCACAATTGCAACTTGCAATCACCGCTCAATACCAGTCCCCAGCCACTTTCCAGCATGCACAAATCACCGTCAAACTCTACTTCTGAGCAACAACAGACAGAGCAGCCCTTCGTCCAGCACACAACACATCTATCAGCAGGACCAATCCAGCAACCCACCTCCGCGAACCATATTCGCATGAGCCTGCTTTCCAGCTACTCATCCAAGCTGTATCAGCTACCAACACACAATATTTCTTGTCCAGACTAGCTGCCACACCTCCATTAAAAAACCTGCATTAAATAATATACTAAAAATGTTAGAGACGATGCTTGTATTTTTCTTCTTTTTAGAAGCAGAGGATGCAGGATCTTGTTTCCAATGGAGTAAGAATGGTCGATAAGAAGGAGAAGAACTTTTTGGGAATGATTATCTTGATTTAGGAAGATAGACCTTTCATACTTAACGCCAATATAGAGTCGAGTCAATAGAAATAAGGAAAAAATAAATAAAGGGGAAAGATGGAATTGAATTCATGTCATATGGTTTGACTTTGAATTGTAATCCACCTCATCCATTTATCGTGTTCAACACCATCCCCAGAGCTAATAATGCTTCAAAGGCACGTTGCGTAGAATTGATATGTCTATTATTCCTTTGGTCTCCATTAGTTTGTATATAATTCCTAAGTGACACCCATCTTTGTTAATAAATAAATAAATGAACAATTCAAATGCTAGTTTCCTAGCTATTAGATCAAATATGATCATCAAACAACATGATTTATGTGATTTTAGTAAAACATGTGCAAAACACATGCAGTAGAGTAAGTTGGTCTTTTCGTAAATTGGATGGAGTTTGTTAGTCAACGTAGTTGAACACACAGTCATTGTGTGTTAAACTGGAATACACAAGCTAATGGGGTCAAATTAGGAACAACCATAAACTAATCGGGGCCAAATGAGAAATAATCATTTTTTTAATTAATCTTCCGGAAAGGAGGGGTAGCTATGGGATGCCGGACATTTATTAAATATCAAAAGCAATTTATAGTCTATTCAGGAGTACGTTACTACTTTACCTGATTCATTGAATGTACTAACACAAAGAAATTAAATTTCCTCTAAGCCTACAAAACTCTTCCCAAACCAATCTCCATGACAAAGCAAAAGTTCATGGCTGGGGGGCGAGGAGCAAGTAGGCGGTTGTGAGCTTCGAATAGGTGTTTTCTTTTATGGTACAATGTCATTGAAACAGGTTGACATTCGCAATGATCAACCCATCGAATGGATCGGAGTTGCTGCGAAGAAATGGTGCTACTATTTCCAGGCAAATCAGGGGAGTAATTACTTTACTGGTTCTCATGGTGAAATCGAATTTATTGATAACGGGAAATGCTAAAGCCTGGAATTAACCTTACAAAGGTCATGTTGTAAGAAGCAGTTTCAGGGTATGGTTTGGGTCCTGTTTGCAGCAGATTGGAAGAGTTGGTATGGTATTGTAATTGAGGTGATTATGCAGGATATGTCATGGTATTGGGATGCTGAACTTGCGGCTTTGATTGCAGGTGGTGGCGGTGGCAAGATTATATGGTCTTGCAGGAGTCTGAGTTTGGCATGGTTATGGACAGAGTGCTCTGTCTGTGGCTGGACATAGTGTTATGTTGTAGTGTGCTGGATAGAGTACTCTGCCTCCTTTGACAGAATACTTGCTGTTGATGCTGTGGCTGCGTATGGCGAGCCAAATGTGTTACTGTTTTGGTAATCAGTGGATATACTCGGGCGGATCTTTGTGTACACATTGGCTTGCTAATGGATGTCTTGCAAGGATGCACATTGATCCAGCGTGATGCTGGACAGAATACCCTGTCTCGCTGGACAAAGTATTCGCTGATGCTGATTTGCCAGTGTATGTATATGCAGATTGTGTTGGATTTTTCATATTGCAAGCTTTTGCAAGTTTGCAAATGGTTAAGTGTGGAATTTGAAGGCTGGACCAATGACTAGTGGGTTTGATGGTGTGTTTTGAAGCATCTTGTCAGAGCTATATTGGAAATCTGGAGCCTGTATTGTGGACAGATAATTTAGTCTTGATTTTTGTTTGGTTTTTAATACGAGTAAAGTCGTAATGTACCTCCGTAGAGACCGTAAATCAATTTTTTGATTAGTAATAAAGGTCTGGCATCCCATAGTTGCCCCTCCCCACTGGAGGTTAAATTAAAAAAAAGAAGATTAACACCTTGCAAGAGGAAAAAAAAAAGCAGCCATCCGGAGCGGAAGCCAAAAATCCCTTCAACGCCCCTCTTCTTCCTTCAATCTCAGCGGTTTCCATGTCACGAGATATGAACATAGGGCGTGTGGGACTTATCTAAATTGATTAGTCCCAAAATTTTCTTTGGAAGTTGTTATATCTCCATCTCCCTAGTTAACCCTTCCTGCTGCGCCCTTCCAACCAGCACGTTGGCCACTGCATTTGCCTCCCTATACACAAGATAGCAAACAACTTCTCTTCCTTCATGCAGACGATGTATTTCATCCCATAATTTTCGGAAAACCATGGAATCTTAAAATTTGCATAAAACCAGCCTTTAATCAAAGCCGAATCCGTTTGAACCATGATCTTTGTAAACCCCATTCTACAACATAACCTGAGTCCTTCTAAAAGTGCAAGAGTTTCTGCCTTATTATTCGTTCCTTCGCCAAAGAAAGCTGGTGTGTTGCCAAACAATCTCCCATATGGTCTCGAATGATCATCCCACCTGTTGCTAAGTTATTCTTGGACACCCATTAACATTCAAAGCTACAAACCAATCCGGGGGGACTACCCAATAAACATTCCTATTCACTCTCGGTGTCACTGGTTGCACATGCAATCCAAGAGCTATTACCACAACCCTATTTGAGCTAACTTTCTTCGGAACAAAGACTGAATTAATAAGTTTCAACCATCTCTGTAAAGGCATTCAGTACAAACACTTACAATGATGTTTCCAAACCTACCATATCACCAATAATGATGTCATAAGAAATAAAACACATGCCTGTGAGACTCGAGAAATAACCCTTAATGTTATTGTCTACATTCCCTAGATTTGCTTGTTCATATTTTCTCTTTTTCTTTCCTTAGATGTCAAGTAAAAATGAATGTGATTTGTTTAAGTCCTGTTTTCATTTAAAAAAAATGCACCCCAAAAGATTTTAACCTTACTTACAAAAAAAAAAAATCTTGTTCAAATGTTAACAATTCACTGACATAATTTAATATGCACAATTTTGATGGGAGAACAACTACATATATGAACGATATTTGTTAAAATGCTTTGCATTGGGGCGATTTGGAGTTGCTAGGGGCAATACAGTCTCTTCTCTATATTTGATTATAACCATTAGATCAACTTCAGTTTGCAATCTGGAACGTTAATATTAAGGTTCGTCTTCTTCATCACGGCGGCTCCTCAAGCCGCCAAGGGAAGAGAACCATCGGGTGGGATTGGAGGCGCCCGGGTCGAGGACAAGACTTCTTGAAGCTTTCTCCAAGCCTTGGGAGTAGTAAAGAAGGTAGTTATTGAAGAGGAACCTATGAAAGGTAATCCTTTCCGCAAGGAGGGCAACCCAGCATTATCTATGAATATTTCAAAAGCAAAAAGATGTGAAAGGTATGTTGAAACTTATGTTATTGTGCTCAAGTTTTTTAGTTATCTCCCTTCCTTGAGGCTATTCGTGAGACCATCCACAAATCTTGGGGAGTTATGGGGGAGTTCACCATGGGTTTGTTAGATCAAAGACATGTTCTTGTTAGATTCCAGGCAGAAGAAGAAGTAAACAAGGCTTTGTTCTTAGGGCAGATCAAAGCATTTCGTTGGCATCAAGGCTTTGGTCTTAGGGAAGATCCGGTGCTAGCCCCTTTGTTGGTGGATTTCCCTAATTTGCCTTTACAATTTTTTCATCCATTGTATTTGATTGGGTCTTTTCTAAGGATTGACAATAGCACCCTCGGCCTTACACATCCTGGGGCAGCGAGGATGTGTGTTGAGATGGATCTATCAACGGAACTCCCTAGTAGAATCTGGTTGGAATTCTCCGGTATCACAAGTTTTTGGCAAAACATTGTTTATCCAGGATTCAAGTATTGTGATAGTTGTGCTATGATTGGGCATACCAATGAAGCCTGTAGGATGCAGTTGGGGAACTGCAAGGATAGCTGAAAAGAGGGAGAAAACGTCGGCACAAACAAGATTGTAGAGGAGAGCAAAAAAACATCGATCTTAGGGTTTAAAGATAAAGGGTTTCAGTCAAAAGGTGGGGAAGCTGAGAAAGTTTATAGACCTGACACGAAGGAGGCTAAGAGAAATGCGGATGGGAACGGTACTAATGCGGGCCACGTTAGTCCTAGTGAGGCGAAGGATGATGAGGGAGTTGAGGTTGTTAGCCAAGATGGGAAGGTTTGTCTAAGGTAATTGAAAACGGTGCTACACTAACAAAAAGTCCTTTTGAAGTTTTAGCAAGTTTGGATCATATTTCGCAAGAGGAACATGTTTTGGACAATGGCAATTTTGTTTCAAAATCGGTGGCGAATATAGAAACGAAATCAGTGTTTCAATGAAACAAAAACAGGGAAATGGATGTTATTTCGGAGGGCGAGGGACATTCTATTAATACTTTGAAGGTAAAAAGGAATTCCAATTTTAAGTCGGACTGCAAGGATGCAGGGTATACATCCAGTGAGATTGACAGAGCTCGATAAATAACATTGGTGGAAGGTACTCAAAGGTCGGACATACTACCGATTACAGCGAAAGTGGTTGCGGTCGAGTATAAAACAATTTGTGATCCTAATAATAACGCTGGACTGGACAAGGAAGTAACGACTACTGCTGCTTGCGAGGAGGCTGGGAATTCGGTGGTGGCTGCTGTGAGTCAGGAGGCAGGGGACGATAATGCCGTCCAGGAACCAAGCAAGATATTGGAGACTTTGCATGGATCAAATGAGGAAGATTTTACGCCGACTATGCATGGGTCCAAGGTCGTAGCTTCGCTGCAGGTCCCAGTGGTAGATGAGATCACGCAGGTTGGTTTTAATCTTGTTAATAAGTCATTGCCTAAGGATGAGGGAAAGTTAGAAGAAGAAGTTGCTAAGAATAGTCCCAATTTTGAGACACATAAATTGGGAGATACATTGAATAAGGCTATATCTTTGTTTAAAGAAACTAGACGGCTTCGGAGAAAGAAATTAAACATTAACATGCTAGAAAGCGCCAATGATGATAGTGATGAAATTGGCTCAGATTCCGAGGTTGGTCCGCAGGTAGCTTTTAGCAGAGATTTGGACTTAGGGGCTGTGTCGGAGGGAGCGATGAGTAAGAAGAAGAGTAAGAAAGTCAAGATGGCATTTCCACCAGGTATGCGTCGAATGGCGAGGTCGAATGAACCTATAGCACAAACTAAAAATGATTGATAACATTATGTTCTGGAATGCTCGTGGAGTGGGCAATAGAGCCACGAGAAATAGACTCAAAAACATGGTAAAGGAATTCAAAGTACGCATCATTATGATAGCAGAACCCATGATAGAAGCTAGTAGATACATGGAGATTAGTAACAAAATCAGATTGTCAGGTTTTACGTCTAATGAAGCATAGGGTGGAAAATCTGGATTTTCTGGGATCCGAAGTTAGCAGTCTCGGTGTTGGAAGTGTCAGAATAGTGTATTCATTGCCAGATAACTTATTCAAATGTTCATTCCTTTTTTATCTCTTTCATATATGCTAAATGCACAGTGGATGAAAGAAGGGAGTTATGGGTAAAGTTGGAGTTTTTGGCGTCACAGTATGATGGCCCTTGGATGGTTGGTGGAGATTTCAATGCAATTGTCAGTGAGCAAGATAAATTAGGAGGAAACCCCCTATCATTGGCTAGTATGTCTAATTTTTCTGATTGCATTGAACACTGTGGACTTTTTTACTGTGGCTTTAGTGGTCCTAAGTACACTTGGTGCAACAATAGACGTGGCGGTGACCGTATTTGGGCTAGGTTGGACAGATTTTTTGTTAATTCTTCATGGTTGTCTCAGCTACCCAACACGAGGGCAGAACATTTTCAGCGCACTTTCTCAGATCATGCGCCAATTTTGGTTTCCATGCCCATGCATACTAGGGCGGGTTACTCTCCTTTCAAATTTTTGGATATGTGGACTACACACTCGTCTTTTAAGACCTTCGTGGAATCAGTTTGGGGCCAGGAGAGGTATAATATAAGGGCGCTGGACGATGTGGATTTTAAGCTCAAAGCACTTCGTAGAGCACTTATTAAATGGAATAGGGAAGTTTTTGGGAATGTTTTCAGTTGACTTAGGGCTCTAGAAGACGAAATGATTCAATGGGAAAATTTTCTGATCTCTGGTTGGGAAATGAATGTCAGTAATGGGCTCAATGTGGATGCAAATTGGGATGTTAATGCGTGTTGTAATTTGAGAAGATATCAAGGTGAATACAGATTGGCCCTTAAACTGGTGGAACTGTTTTGGATGCAAAAAATAGGAGAAAAAGATTTTAAGGAAGGGGACGCTTGCACCAAATATTTTTTGCTTCTGTCAAATCAAAACAAAAAAAGGTCTATTTTTTTTTTTTTTTTTTTGAGCTGGGGTTTTTAGGATCCCCGAACCTTATATTAATAAAAAAGATGATGATGATAAAGTTTACAATCGCTTATACGTTCACTCGTTTCATCATCTACAAACCAATAAACTTGCTTCAAAGCTTCAACAAAGAACCTAAGTAGTAACCTTGCAAAGTGTTCTGCTACTAAAGTGGTTGCATGATAGACCTGCCATAACTTTTCTTCATCGTAATTACCAAGCAATCCTTTAATCACTCTCATGACCTGATTTATATCTAATGTGGGCCCCAGGATGTATGAGAATTCGTCGGAAAGAATCGAAACACAATGGATCAAGATATGAAAACCATTGAATTCTAGCACTAATCTAGCATCCCAACAAGTTTCTAATAAGCATTTGCATTCTACCTGTATTATCATCATCAATTACCTGAATTTAGGATTTGTCTTCTTGCTTCGAGAAGACCTTCGAGGAACATACTCCGTGGGGGGTTGTATTGTGGTAACCTGATGATCTTCTACAATAGTGTTTTGGCCCACCTTTGCTGCTTTCGCTTCAAGTAAGCTTTTAATTTTGGTGACCAATGCATCCCTGCCTATTATTGCAATTTCTGAATTCAAAACATTGATGTCTTGGGGTGTTAGCCAATCCATGGCCGTTGTTGGATCATCCCCCTGTCTTCCATCAGTTATCTCTCGTCCTACTTCAGGAAGTGTAGAAGCTGATTTTGAGGTTGAATCAACCTCTTCACTGCATCTTTCCTGACGTGGTGTTGTTAACTCTTTTCCTATATGGTTATCCTTTGGGTTAGTTTCCTGTAGCACTATTTGTTGGCTATTCTCATCATTCAGCTGCTGCTCTACTTCTTGTAGGTTACTTCCTTTGGCATTCTCCTTATTGGCTAACTGTTGTTTGGTAACGCTTGCTGCATTACCAGGATCAGTCTGCGTTACATCCCCAGTAATCCTATGAAGAGTCTTTCTCAAAGACTTCATAGTGTCGGCTGGACTAGTTGTCTCATTCTCTTGCGCTAGACATTCAAAAGCATTAGAAGTGACTAGATGGCCACTTGTGGTTCTGGTACTGGTACTGGTACTGGTGCTGGGTCACTCGACTGTTGAGACTCCTCCACAATTGCGAGTTGCATATTTGCATTAATTGAGCCATTCGACTGCATAGTTTCCTCCACATTAGTACATTGCTTATGGCCTAGATCATTGGTGCTAGGTACCTCACTAGTATCTATCTGTGGTTCACGAGTTGCACCCTATATAATCAGTGCATATTGAGTCTGCTTGGGTTCTCTAATTGCTCTCTTACCATGAACTACAGTCCAGCCTTCCTCATTGTCTTACTTAGGTTGTTGGTTCCTATCAACTGGTTTCCAGGCCTTGCGCTCGGTGTTTCTGATCGGGGTTTGTTTCATGCATTGCTGTTTGGAGTGGCCATAGACAACACAGGTGTTGCATTTGGTTGGAACCCATGCATACTCAACGTCCACTATCCTCGTGCTCGAGTCATTTATCACCACTGGAACTTCTCTTGTCAACTGAGTTTGGACATTGATTTCAACACAGACCCTGGCGTAAGCCTTCCTGGTTCCTTCTTTGGTTGCCTTATCGAGCATGATGGGCACTCCAGTTACACACGCAATCCGTTGAATTCCCGCAGGATTCCATAGGAATAATGGTATTCGCTTGAGCGTAACCCAGATAGGTATCGAGGTGAGAGCTTCTGCTTCCTCATCCATTGTAGGAGACCACGTTCGAATAATGAACAGTCTGCTTGCTATATGCAGGGAACCCATCTCTAAGACTTTGTTCCTATCTCCTTCATCCTTGAACTTGAATACAAAGTTCTTGTCTCCATGGATACTCATCTCAAAGTTCCTGGTTCCCCAGGTTCTGATTAGTGTGTCCTTAACAAAACTGTATCCTAGCTTCTTCCCCACAAATCGTCCGACTATGAGCTGTTCACATTCATTGATTCTGATGTGTGAACCTTTACAATCTTCTTGCCATTTACGACCGTAGGTGGCTCATATTGAAGCTTGGTCGATCCAGCATATCTACCTTGTCTCAGTTTTGAAGCCCAGGATGCTACATTGCTTCCTGGATTGATCCCTGGATTGCTATCTGGATTGGTTACTGGGATGCTTCCTGGATTGCTTCCTAGAAAACTCCCTGGATTGCTCCCTAGGTTGTTATTCATAGGCGCACCATTGCCATTGAATGTATCTTTTTGTAAGGGTTGCATGCTCTCTTCTATGGTCTGAACTAGACCTAGTCTAGGGTCCCTAAGCAGCCGCAATATAATCTCTTCTTACTCTTTGCTCAGAGAACTTAAACATCTTTGTAACATAGACTTTGCGCCACTTTCTTCTTCTCTTCTGTCAATAGTGGCTGATGCAGATCCCCTTTCAAGAGTCACAAGGGGGGATGGAGGATACCCGATTGTCCTGGTCCTTGGTCAATGTCATGGATCAAACAGCATCAGCAAGGAGCATCGTGGTGATGAACAAACCCTAGAATCACAATCACCTTGCAGTGTGGCAGGGAGATAACTGATTCGGGGGAACTTATACGAGAAGCTAATGGATTTTTTCACCATCTGCTCCCTTCTCAGACCATTCAAGGATATGATAGTGATTTGTTGGAATGTATCCCTTCGGTTGTTTTATTTTATTTTATAATTAAACCTCCAGTGGGGAGGGGCAACTATGGGATGCCAGACCTTTATTACTTGAAAAAAAAACCTTATACACCTCTCGGGGGTACATGACGACTTTACCCGAGTAAAAGGAAAACTATTGGACATACATCAAAGATAAACAAAAAATCTAGGTCCCTTTTAAGTCTATTTCTCGTAGCTCTATTCCCAACTCCTTGAGCATTCCAAAACATAATATTATCAATCATTGTTAGTTTGGGCAATAGAGTCACACGGCCTTGTCTAACGACGCATGCCCGGGGGGGACTTCCATCCTTACTTTTGTATTTCTCCTCTTATTCTTCTCTCCTTCTGACGTTGCCCCAAAATCCAAATCACTGCTCACTGCCTGTGGATCAACCTCAGATTTTGAGTCAACTTAATCACTATCATCACTAGCACTCTCGAGTGTATTGATATTCAATTTCTTCTTTCGAAGCCGCTTAGTTTCTTGGAACAAGGATATAGCCTTGTCTAATGTGTCTCCTAGTTTTTTATAATTCGGAGAATTTTTGATAGCTTTTTTTTCTAAATTGCTCTTGGCCCTGACCAAAGTCTGAATATCATCATCAAGAAGTCCCTGCGCTTTTTGTCCCTGCATGGCGTCCCCTAGTTTTGTGCTAGGAGCAATGTGCCGTCCCTTCGGTTATTTCAGGCTTGGACTGTGATCAAATACCTAAAAGGCCATCCTTGGAATAAGTGAAACAGGTGACTTTTGATATTCCAAGAAACAACGTGCCTGGACCAGACGGGTTTACTGCTGGATTCTTTCAGTCTTGCTGGGAGATTGTAGGTATTGATATCTGGAAAGCGGCAATTCAATTCTTTGAAGGCTAGGCTCTACCATCGGCTTTCTCGACAAACTTTATTGCATTGATTCCTAAGGTGGACTCGCCATGTTCTTTATCTGATTTTCGTCTAATTAGTCTTTGCAATGTTATTTATAAAATATTCAGTAAACTACTTTTTTTTTAATTAAACCTCCAATGGGGAGGGGCAACTGTGGGATGCCAGACCTTTATTATTTATCAAAAAAATTGAATTACAAACTCTGCGGGGGTACATTACGACTTTACCCGTTTTATAACCAAGCAAAAACAAGGCCAAATTACCTGTCCAAGGGACAGTCTCCAGAGTAAACCATAGTCTTATCAACACGCTTCAAACAAACACCAAACCTAGCTACTAAACCTTACGACAAAACTACCTTTAGTAGGTTCTCAGAAGCCATCAGAATCCCTCACAACATGCTCACCTTGCACATCCATCACCTTCAGAGCCGCAAGCGACAACATTCACATCAGCTCATTTCACCTCCTGCATGCGCCAAATGCAATAGCACCTTCAACTGCCACACATATCAGCCTGCAGCTTTGTATAAACTTGCATTTTGCCACAAAACTCATGTGAGCACCAAAATCCGCCCAAGCATAACTGACTAGCATCACATGCAACATCAACACATACAATTAACAATTGCAGATTGCAGCTTCCAATATGACAACTTGCAACTTGCAAGAATATTCTTGATAGTTCAAGTTGCAAGTGGTAACCACATCTAACAAACTCCAAGTCTATATTCAAGATCCAGCTCATTTTCCATCCCCATTCCCAGCCATTGTAGCACTTGAACCGCCCATAAATCAGCATACATTGCGATCCACCAAAAAAACTGTCTCCACCCATATGAACTGAAAACAGAGACAAAAGCAGTCTCTGTCCAGCCTGTTTCCCGGATAGACCTCTATCCATCTCCTTTGCGCATTCAGTCCTGTGGTCTTCATTTTGCTGCTCCGCAATCTCAGCGCTCCAAATCAGTGCTTGGACCATGCCAAACAACATTAAAACTTCATCCGCCTTTCCATGCCTATGCCTCATTCTAGTTGCTCTATAAAACAGAGTATGTACTCCTCTATTTTTCCAGTACATATCTACGCCAGTCTTGCGCCATTTTTTCACAGCAACTTCAATACACCCACCGGATTTGTCACTGCGATCCTCTGATTGCTGCCATAATATTATTCCATAAAATTCAACATCTGGATGACACACATAGCCACCTATTTGTTCCTCGATACCCAATCTTGTTGCTGGCACCAAATAAATGTATATCAAACACATACTCATTTAGCATCCGGAATCCTGAGGTACGCCGTCTTATTCTTATCGAGAATAATTAGGGACTTTATTCTTGTAGGAAGCGAACCCCAAGAATAAGTTCGAGACGTATGCTCCACTTGTGCCAGTCTAGCCAAAGCGTCCGCCACTGAATTAGTCTCTCTGAACACATGGATGCAATGCCACCCCGTATCTTTAATCATATCTCATATCTCCCTCCACCAATTGCTAAGGAACCAAGGTATCTTTGTTTTTTGGGAAAGCCATTGTTTAACCACCATGGAATCCGTTTGAATGACGCATTTTCGGACACCCTGATCAACACAAAATCTCAAGCCTTCAAGCAAGGCCCTTGTTTCTGCTAAATTATTTGTTCCTTCCCCAAAAAAACATTGTATAGCCGCCACAAAGTTACCCTATTCATTTCTAATAACAAAACCTCCAGAAATATTCTTCTCCCTACAAGATCCATCTACATTTAGCACATACCATCCTATAGGGGGGGAATTCCAATACACCGCCCGGGGAGGAATCATTTCTACTTTTTTTTCCTGTATAATCAATCTATTGAGCAACGCCCCATTGGTTTCCTTTGATTTAGAATTAAAAAATTTTGCAACACATTTAATCTAGTAATACACTTTAATGATCACATAGCAATAGACTTGGTTTAGTTTTACCAAGAATGATAGCCCAAGAACAGGGGGCCTTTGTCAGGGGCAGGTCTATTGTAAAAAATATTGGACTAGCTCAGGAAATGGTGTGGGATATTAATAAAAAGGTCACAGGTGGCAATGTTGTTCTTAAAATTGATATGGATAAGTCGTATGACAGATTGGAATGGCTCTTCCTTTTTTTGGTTCTCAAAAGATATGGGTTTTTTACACGTTTGTCACCTTGTCTCTAATTGTATAACTAATTGTGGTTTTTCGGTGTTGTTGCAAAGAGTCTCCAATGGGTATTTTAAATCTTCTAGAGGGCCGAGGCAAGGGGACCCGTTATCCCCAATGTTATTTGTTATAGCCTCGAAGGTTCTTAACCGAGGATTGTTGGCCGCCTTTGCTAGAGGAGATATGTGTTACTATTACACGCCTAGACATTGTCCGTCTATTACACATCTTCTGTATGCAGATGATACTCTAGTTTTTCTCAATGGGAGAAAGTCTTCAGTTGAAGGCTGCATGAAGTTTTTGGAGAAAGATACGCTTGGTTCTCAGGACAAAAAATTAATGTAGATAAAAGCTCCTTTATGGTTGAGGAAAAAGCCGTAGTGGAACGAGTGGTGGACATTAAGACTTATACATGTTTCCAGTTTGCAGGTTCTCCGATGAAGTGTTTGGGAGTTCCTATTTTTCAGGGAAGATGCAAGGTAATCTACTTTGATGCGCGGGTTAATAAAATTCAAAAGCGAATTAGTGGATGGAAAACAAAACTTCTATCGCCTGGGGGGAGATTGGTTTTGATTAGGCATGTTTTGAACTCTATTCCAGTTTATACATTAAGCACCATGTGTATCCCCTCTACAAGTTATTTCCCGGATTCATAAAATATTAGCGGACTTCTTTTGGGGAGATTGTGAAGGCAAGATGAAAAAGAAATGGATTTCTTGGGATAATATTTGCTTCCCTATGGCAAAAAGAGGTCTGGGAATTAAGAACCTTTTTCCAGTCTCTAGAGCCTTTCGTCTAAAAGCCCTATAGAATTTGATAAATGATGACTCGCTGTGGGCAAACTTCATGAGGTGTAAATACTGGAAGGATAAGGTCCCATTGATCTATGAGGTTGAGAGAAATAGTTCCTCGCCGTTTATGAAAGAGATAATGAAGTTTAAAGCAGTCTTTATTAGAAATAGTGTCTGGCTAATTGAAAATGGAAACTCGAGTTTTTTTTGTGTCTAACTGGAACTTAACGACAGTTTTCTTGCGTTCAAGGGAGTTGGAGATACAAGGGAATTGGCCTATGATTTCGGAGGTTCGAAGTGGGGATTTCCAATTGGTTAATCCTGAGTTTAAAGACCTGGCAAAATAACTATTTGAGGACAAAATTAAGAGAAAAGAGCAGGGAAAGGATTTTTGCATTTGGATCCCGGACCCGGATGGCATATTTAGCTCTCATTCGGCTTATGAGTTACTTTGTGACAAGAAGGGCAAAACCACATTGTCTGACAAGATTTGGTTGTCTAATTTGCCGTCTAAAATCTCAATTTTTGTTTGGAAGTTTCTTTTAAAAGGCGTCCCAGTTGATGGGGAGCTTCATAGGCGTGGAATCAATTTAGCCTCGAGATGTTCTTGTTGTGACTCACCGAGTGTGGAAACATTAAATCACCTTTTTCTTGAGGGTAGACATGCTAAAAGGGTTTGGAGACATTTTGAAGCTATTTTTGAAGTCCATGTTAGAAAGCCGGTGGAAATCGCTACCGTTTTGTCAGTATGGTTTAGGATAGCTAATAAGAACTCACAAGTGAGATTACTCTACTTCTTAACACTGATGTTCATCGTTTGGGAAATCTGGAAACAACGGTGTAGGGAAATCTGGAAACAACGGTGTAAGCCAAGTATGATGACAGTTATATTGTTTGTTAGGAAGAGTCTTCGCCTGGCTAATTCCTTTTTTTCTCCGAAGCGGGGTAGTGAGAATAAGAATCCAATCTTGTCCCTTGGTCTTTCTATCCCAAAGATAATTAAGAAGGGCAATAGAATAGTTTATTGGAATTTCCTTCTTGAGGGTACTGTGGCTCTTAATGTAGATGTTTTTTCAAGGAATAAAAAGGTGACAGCTGACATCATTATCAGAAACAATTTGGACAATTGTCTAGTGGCAAAGCAAGTCTTTCTTGGAGAAGGATCAAATAATTATGCGGAGGTTCGTGCAGTCTTTGAGGGTCTTCTTTTGTGCAATAGGATGGGAATGTTAAAGGTACTCCTTCAATCGGATAAAAAAATTGTGTGTGGCTGGTTTTATGAGGACTTTAAAATTCCTTGGTACATGGA
The DNA here is from genome assembly GCA_963556465.1 of Berberis vulgaris. Taxonomy (NCBI): domain Eukaryota; kingdom Viridiplantae; phylum Streptophyta; class Magnoliopsida; order Ranunculales; family Berberidaceae; genus Berberis; species Berberis vulgaris. Next base: position 68,491,676 of record OY747129.1, on the reverse strand, counting down.
AAATGATTGGTGGGAAATTAAGTGATTGGTATCTCATATGGAGGTTAGTTGTGTTCATATTTTCGGGGAAGCTAATGCGGTGGCGGATGCATTGGTGGATAGAGCTCAGAAAGAGGGAGTCAGTCGTGAATTCAGGACATCAGATCTTCCTAACAGGAATGCTGGCCTGGTTTAGTTAGACAAGATTCATATGCCGTATACTCGTCTTCCTAAATGACTTTCTCGTTAGTTACTTGTGTCTTACGATTTTTTGCAAAAGGATGTTGGGGCTGAAGTGATCATTTCGTGCAGTGCAATGGGACGAGAGTTTGGGAAGAGGTGTTGGCGGGTGCAGGCGAAGGGCTGGTGCGTCAGGTGCTATCGAGATGGAGTGGCTCGGGATGTGGACGATGTTGAGTGCTGGACAACCCTTCAATTGGACGGTGCTTCTTGGACGGTGATTCTTGATTCTTGGAAGGTGCTGACGGTGCAATTGGATGGTGTCTTGGATGGTGCATGTCGGTGCTTGTAAAAGGCTTTGTTGTTGGGTTTGATTTCGTGCATCAGAGACAACCTTGGAATTGACTGGTATGTGAAGTGCTGAGGCAAGAGGTTGCAAGAATGTTTGATGTGTTTCTGTTGCTATGGTGGGCATTGGGCAGTTGATTTAGTTTGGTGTTTAGGTGATTGGATGCTTGGCAACATGCAAGTGTCTTACCTTTGAGTTAAGCCTTTCATCATTTCTTGAGTGATGCAGGAGGGTTTCTGGGGTTCCTAATTTGAGTTTCTAGGGTTCCTAATTTGGGTTTCTAGGGTTCCTAATTTTTCTCTCAAAGTTATTTGCTAAATAACTTATTCGTAATCTTTCAATTTAATTAGGAGTCTTTCTAGTTTCCTTTTAGGATTAGGCTTTACTTTTTCTTTTAGGAATAGACTGCTTGTTATTTTAGTATTTGATTCTACTTTTTCTTTTAGGAATAGATTTCTTTTAGGAATAGACTGCTTGTTATTTTAGTATTTGATTCTAATTTTTCTTTTAGGAATAGGCTGCTTATTATTCAAGTTATTTGAGCACTATAAATAGAGCTCTTCCTTTATATTGTAGTGGATCTTTGATTTTGATAATTTTAATTGAACATTAGAGTATTTCTTTGTGTTTTGGGCAATTCTCGTGTGTTCTTCCTTGTGGATTATCTGTTAGAACTAGCATGCCGGATAATCGCTATTCTGCCCGGTGTTAGTTAGTATCAGAGCTTCGACATCTTTTCGGGGTAAAATTTCATCAGTTTCTATGGCTGGTGGTCGTGGTTGTCCCGGGCAGGTTCCGAATGAGGAAGCCCCTTACCGTGATCGTAGCGTTCAGGATGTGATGGTTGAAGATTTACAGAGGCAAGTTGCAGAGCTAACCCAACGTCTAACAGCGCAAAAGTTTGGTAATCGTGAGATGGAAGATCACGATTCTGATTCCAGTTTCGAAAACCCGTATCACAATCATGCTCGATTCGGGGAGTGTCGTTGTCGGGAGGATCGTCATGGAAATCTCGATTTCAAAGTGGACCTACCCGAGTTTTCTGGTACGTTACAGGCCGAAGGATTCGTTGATTGGTTGAATGAAGTAGAGTATTTTTTAGTATAAGGAAGTTCCAGATCATGTCAGAGTGAAATTGGTCGCCATCAAATTCAAAGGAAGAGCATCTGCGTGGTGGGAGCTAGGGGTGGGCAAACGGGTCGAGGATCCGCCGATTCAAACCGAACCGGATCGTTTTTCTCTAAACGGTCCGAATTTTAATTTTGTGTTTTTAGATACTGTCCGGATCGGTCTGGATCCGTTATAAAACGGTCTGGACCCGGTTCCTATTATTTAAAAAGAAACGGTCCGGGTTGGACCCGTTTCAAGTCACAATCTATCTTACAATTCTAAGTTCCAAACCTCTCAAATGGCGGAAGAGAGAGTTGTTCACATATCCATAAACTGATCTCTCTCCTCTCTGTATGAACCAAAGAAGATGAAAACAATGTTGAGAAGACGACTCTCTACGCTACTCCTCACTTACCTCCGACCCTCTTCTTATTCTCCATCATCGATTCAATCCACCAGTAAAATTCCAATCTTTATCCCAACAGAAGCCCCTTTTCACTCTCTACTCAATCCCCAAAACTCTAAACATGCGTTATTCGGATTCAGGTCTTACAGTCTGCTAGCTCTGAATGATTTGAGGGACAACCCAAGGGCGAGGAAGAAGAAGACGCGAAAGGGTCGTGGTATTGGGTCTGGGAAGGGGAAGACTGCTGGGAGAGGTCACAAGGGGCAGAAAGCTAGAGGAACTATGAAGTTCGGGTTCGAAGGAGGACAAACTCCACTTCGTAGAGCGTTGCCAAGCGTGGATTTAAGAACCCTTTTAGTCTCACGTTTCAGGTATGAAGTTTGATGTGTAAAGTTTTGATTTTTATTGGTTTTTTTAGTAGTTTAGTTGGACTCAGTAGATGGTTGGAATCTTAAATTTGTGAGCTTTGTAATGAGTTAATATCTTATGGGCATTTTTTTCCTCCTTTCAGCTGACTTTTATGTTTGGTAAGAGTAGTTGTTTGATAATATTGGTCAGTGGATAATTTGACACCAATTAGAGGAATTGGTTGGATGAAGGACCTTAAGGAATAAAAGAGAAAGGGTAGGTTAGAAGAACTGGGTGTATCAGGGTTTAAGTAAGGTATAATCAAATGATCAACAGTTTGAAGCAAATGCAGGATAAGAAGCTCTAGAAAAATTTGATTCTGAAATAGGAGGGGAGAAAGTACACCATTTCATAAACCTTGTGTGTGTAAGCAACATTTCTGAAAGTGAGCAATGGGAAATTGAAAGAGTTCCATTTGTAGAAAGAATTTTTTTTTCCCTTTTGAAGAAAAAATATGTTGTTTCAGATGAAGAAAGCATCTGAAGAAAGATTCTAGTATTTGAGCAAAGCCTTACCCCCAACTCTGCCTTCACTATACAAATTTGTGCAAGAGTTTTTTATGATATTTAATTATACAATGCATTAATTGTAGTAGATAATCAGGATGGTATAATTTCATTTGGTCGGAGTGATGTTACTTGTAGTTGGTCTCCATTGAAAGAGTGCCATTGGTAGAAAGGAGTTTTTCCTTTTAAAGAAAACCAATGTTGTTTTTTTATGAAGAAAGCATCTGAAGAAAGATTCAAAACCCAATCCCTGTCTTCACTAATTTCTGTAAGAGTTTCTAGGATATTTATTATGAGTCTCTATTCATTCATTCATTTTGAAATTTTATTCAGTCTTCTAAATGGTTTGTTTGGAAGACTAAGAAGAGTAGATAATTGAAACCTGAGTGGTGAACTTTGGGATGTGAATATGTGATGAACTCATGCTTTGATGACAATTTCTATCTTTTTATCCAACTCTAATTGAGTAAAGTAATTGGTTAAATAGAAATTGTAAAATAAGTTGGATAAACTATCTTAAGGAAATTAAAAAAAGAAAGAAGAAGTGAGCTTCAGAGGTTAGAAGATCACTGCTATCAAGGTTTAAGTAGGGTATAATATTATAAAATGGTCTACCAGTGGCTGGTACCAAATGGATTTGCAGTTGTTGCTTGTTGTTGCTTGCAGGTACATAAAGCTGTGTGGAGCTTGTCCTTGTTGCTTACACCTGAATCTGTGCTGTGTGGAGCTTGCTGCCTGCTGCAGTTGTTGCTTTGAAGAATGCAAGTGCTATAGTGTCTTTGAAGAATGCAAGTGCTATATTCTGCAAGTTGGTTATGCAATGGGACATTAGCAATAAGAATACCAAATCTAGGTGGTTAGGAGGTTCAGGGAGTTAGCAAGCCAAGTGTTGTATTGTTGCTATACCAAGTTGCTGTATTGTTGCTATACCAAGTTGCTGTATTGTTGCTATATTCAGAATTGTAGAGGCTATTAGGAACTCTTATAAATAGTAGATCAGTAACAGAAATTGTATTGATTTTTCTTTTGTAAAACTGTTTGTACAAGTGAGCATATTGCTCTCTGGGGAGATTGGCAATCTCGAATCTGCCTATTACATTCCAGTCCATTCAGTCCATTGTAACCTTTTACATTCTAATCAACACCATTCTTTTCTTTCTGCGATTCTCTTGTTGAAGCTTGATTGCTGAAACTGCAGTATTAGATTCCATTCTATCTGTGATTTGATTATCAGGTTTAGCTTGAATTGTTCAAACTCTGCAGAACATCACAAGAACAAGTCATATCTTATCAGAAACACTTGATTTGGAAAGATTTAGAAAGGAAATTTAAGAAGGAAATCAAATCAGTGTAAAACATAATCAACTTAGATTTGGAACTGTTTGGAACCGTAGGAACCTGACCGTTCCAAACGGTTCGAGTTAGGTTCGGTTCCAATGTTCAAAATGAGGGGATCCAGACCGGACCGGATCCGTTAATTTTAAACGGTTTGAGTTAGGTTCCTCCAAATTTGGAACCGATCCGGACCGTGCCCACCCCTAGTGGGAGCAGTTGAAGCGATCACGCGACAGGTAGGGCCATGCCAAGATCACTGATTGGGAAAAGATGAAAAAGAAGATGAATGGTCACTTCCTTCCTTTCGGCTACACTCAAACTTTGTTTCAATGACTTCATTCGTTGAGGTAGGGTCGAGATCAGTTGATGATTACACGGAGGAGTTCTATCAATTGGTAGCCCGTAATAACTTATCTGAGACGGAAGAGCAGATGGTGGCATGATATTTGGGGGGATTACGATAACCCCTGCAGGATGTCCTCAACCTTCACTCACTGTGGACCGTTTCTGAAGCCTACCGGCGTGCACTTGCTGTGGAAAAATAACAGAACAGGAGGCCCATGATCAGAAGTGATCAAAGCAATTGGCCAGTTCGCCCTCAAGAATCCCGTCCTACCCAGCAGCCACCACAGAGTAATTCTACTATTAGATGTTTCAGATGTGGTGAACAGGGACATAGAGCGACTGAGTGCAGGAAGCCTGCTATTCAGAAGGGCAACAATCTCCTGATTGAGGAAGACGTGGTAGACAAAACTGAGGAGCTTGAAGAGCCTGTGTATGACGATAAGGAGCTTGGAGAGCCTGTGTATGACGATGAAGAAGATGGAGATGTGTTGTATGGAGATGGCCATGCGACTCTGGTCGTTCGTAAGAGTCTACTGACTCCCAAGGGTGATTCAGGGGACGATTGGTTGAGAACCAATATTTTTCACATGACCTGCACAGTTGCAGATAAAGTCTGCAAGATGATCATTGACTGTGCAGTTGGAGAACCACTTGCTTTTGCTACATTGTAGTGGAAGGTAATCATGTTCGGTTGAGTAGCCAGGATGTTGAAAGAGGTACTTTTAGTCACAGACATTCGGTAGTCCATGACCAAGAAACGGGTGAGAAATATTGTCCACTGGACCATGTTCTCATGAACCAAAATGAAGAGATGTTTACCGTCAGCAACAATTCACTTTTCGGAGTTTGGTGTCCTCGAATTTGAATTGGGCTATTCAATGGAAAATCCAAATTCATTGGTTATATGGGAGGCCCAATTTGGTGATTTTGCTAATGGTGCTCAGGTGATATTTGATCAATTTTTGAGTAGTGGGGAGTCTAAATGGCTCCGCCAGACAGAACTTGTGGTGCTTCTTCCCCATGGTTATGATGGTCAAGGCCCTGAACATTCAAGTGCAAGATTGGAACGTTTCATTCAGATGAGCGATGATAATCCATATGTTATTCCTGAGATGGACACCACACTTAGGAAGCAGGTCTAGAAGTGCAATTGGCAGGTTGTCAACGTCACGACTCCTGCAAATTATTTCCATGTTTTGCGTCGCCAGATACATAGAGATTTTCCTAAGCCACTCATTGTGATGTTTCCCAAGAACCTGCTTCATCACAAAGACTGCAAATCGAATCTCTCCGAGGTTGATGAAGTCAAAGAATTGATTATTATAGTAAAGAAGTATGTGCTAGGTTTGCAGATGGAGCTCAAGCGAAGGGAAATGAAAGACAATCCAGTACGCCTGCAAGAGCTAGCAAAGTTTTCTGACCTGATACCAGAGGATCTTCCTTCTGGGCTGTCGCCAGAGGATTCCGATGAAGCTATTGTGAACTCGAGGATGAGTTCTTTCCAACCCGGGGCGACTGATGCAGGAGGGTTTCTGGGGTTCCTAATTTGAGTTTCTAGGGTTCATAATTTGGATTTCTAGGGTTCCTAATTTTTCTCTCAAAGTTATTTACTAAATAACTTATTCGTAATCTTTCAATTTAATTATGAGTCTTTCTAGTTTCCTTTTAGGATTAGGCTTTACCTTTTTTTTAGGAATAGACTGCTTGTTATTTTAGTATTTTATTATACTTTTTCTTTTAGGAATAGACTGCTTGTTATTTTAGTATTTTATTCTAATTTTTCTTTTAGGAATAGACTGCTTATTATTCGAGTTATTTGAGCGCTATAAATAGAGTTCTTCCATAATATTGTAGTGGACCTTTGATTTTGATAATTTTAATTGAACATTAGAACATTTCTCTGTGTTTTGGGCAATTCTCTTGTGTTCTTCCCTGTGGATTTTCTGTTAGAACTAGCCTGTAGAATAATCGCTATTCTGCCCGACGTCATTGAGTGAGGCCTTATCTCTTGAGTAAGGCTTTATCTCTTGAGTAAGGCCTTGTGGTTCTAGGATCTTTTCTTTTCTTTTGTGAAAGACCTTTTCTCTTGAGTAAGGCCTTACTCTTGAGAAGACTTTATCTATTAAGGCCTTTTCTCTCTTGAGAAAACCTTTGTTAAAGGCCTTATCTCTTGAGTTGAATTTTGGTTTTGAGCCTATGGTTTGGTTTTGTTTCTGCAGTTTTATTTCGGGTAAAGTCATAATGTACCCCGACTCGCTGTAAAAGTTTTTATTATAATAAAGGTCTGACATCCCATAGCTGTTCCTCCCCTCCGGAGGTTGTTGTTTTTTTTTTTTTTTTAAACTACATATATGAACAATGGACCCTACCCTCTACGTGTAGACATGTATTTATGAAGAAACAGACCTTAAAATATGCATGGGCAAATGAATGGTTGGATGAAAAATGCACACGTTTTACGGTGGCAACTACTAACAAAATCTAAGTGGAACCACCATTGTACATGCATAGGTTTCAAGTTTCAACTACCTTTTGGGGACAGATGCAAGAATGATCTGATCTTCTACCATATGGATTGTCTGAATGTTATCAAGGTGTTCAAGGAAACATAGATCATCTAAGTTGGCTACAGTCCACTTTTGTTTAACAATTTGAGACTTATATTAGAACTACTAGTTTGTTTACTAAGTCCCTAGACTCTTCAACTATCAGGCCCATGATTTGGCCAAGGCTGGAAAATAGTAATACTTTTCGCATGCTTTTGTGTAGTTAATGCAAGTTTGGCTTTTAAAAAGAAAAAAACTTACGGGGACTAGCCTGGCTTTTGAGCATGAAACAAATAAGTTATACACCAATCTGTTTTAGATAACAAATAAACAAACAAAATGGGTCACTGATCTATTACAAAAAACAAGAAGAAGAAGATATGTGGTTAGTTTAAGCATCGAATGGAGACAGGGGCGAATCTATGTGTCAAGTAAGGGGGTCAATTGCCCCTTTTACCTTTTTAAAATATCCCATTAGTTACTCTTACTTTTTTACATTGCTCCCCTTTAATATTTTATGTTGCCCCCCTTTGTATGCAATCTTGACTCTCGACTCCACTAAAAATCAAAACAACTATTTTTATTCTTTTTTTTAACTCCACCCTCACCAATCCCAATTCCACTCCATCTTTTTTTTTTTCTTTTTTGTATTCTTTTTTTTAGTTAACAGATTAGATTAATTGGGGGGTTGGGATCTGATTTGCTTTGTTTTCTCTTTAATCTCTTAAAATCAAAAGCAATCATTTGGGTTTAGGGCGGTTGGAAAAACACGGTGGTCGTAGGTTGATTCAACTAAGCTATTGTTTGTCTGCTTCACCTGAGCTAGCCCAAAATAAGACAGACAATAGATAAGAAGATAAAAGAGAGTGAGTTGGTTGTGTAAGTGTTGTCCTCGGAGGCTCTGACTCACAAGTGAGTTTGAGAGAAGAAGATACAGACAGACGGATAAAGCAGGAGGAGAAGAGGTAGGAGGATTCCAAAAATAAAATTGTCGTCCGACAAATTCACTTGAATCCATCTAGTCCAGAGAAGAGACAATACCTAGGCTACTGCTGCAACTACTAATTGAACTTGGACTATACCATCCCGGTGCCTCAAAATCAAAATGCCAGAAAGAAAGTCAGAGGTCTGCTCATTGCCAACTCTCATCTTATACCACCATGCCTGCTTTTCTTTTCTCCAAGTCAAATAAGCTCTTATTAGCTAGCTACGATTGAATTAATCATGACATGTATACTGTTTGTATAGTTTTATAGTTAAATAGCTATGTATTGTTTGCCCCCCTTTGTCTACAATCCTGACTTCGCCCCTGAATGGAGATGCAGTTAAAGGAGCAAACTCCAACACAAGACCTAAAAGGCTAAAACCATCTACAAGCCTTCTTCCCAAAAGTAAAGCGAAAAATGCAATCGTTTCTTTGATTTAAATGACAGACAAAGAATTTTGCATGCAACTCATTGTTACACCAGTCAAAGAATACGAAAGAAAATGTGGGGAACTCGTATTATTGGAACTGAACTACACACCTGAAGACAATACTTGACATTGAAGAACTCGTACACAAAAACAATTATATATGTATGGTGTCTATGTATCCTACACCTTATTACAAATGCATAATTTTTGTCTAATACTATAGTAAGTAAACTTTTAAAAAGCTATAACTTTTATGCCACTAATACAACAAAGAACATAAACCAATCCTGTGCACACTTGATCACACATGTTGTGTGCACTCAATATATAAAACTTATAATCACTGTCTGTATATAAATCAATCTATAGTCGATCACATTCCTCTACCCTTTAGGACGTTTTTAAGTAAACCAGGGATGTGGACATTTCGTATGTAATCCCTCCAATCGATGCTCCCTACATCAAATCCAAAGCTTCCACTCTCCTCTTTGGACAGTTGTACCATCAACTTCCGCGTGTTGGTGTTATCAAACCTGCAACCATTTATTTAAAAATCTTCATAGCCATTCAAGCAGGCCTTGTAAAGTATTAATTGAACTATAAATATTGCGTACCTTCCTCCATAGAAAGTATAGGGCTGATACATGCTGGCCAAGTGCATGACCATGTCCATTAACTTTTGTACTCTACGCGATAACTTCCCTGATCCTACTTGTGAAGACAAAGGAGAAGTAGAATTAAAAGAAGAAGAAGGGCCGCAATGGGCATGGTCCTGATAACTACTTTGTTGAAGAGCTTCTGTCAAAATGTGGTTGTGAAAGTCATCCAGAGAATGGTAAAGCTTCATGCTATCAACATGGATTGGTTGCCTTTTGGAGTCTAGGTAAGGACATGAGTTGAAATATTCAAAACAATACTTGAATAAGTCTTCAAACATTATTGGGTTTGCAATTGATGAAGCTATATGGTAGATATCCATGCTTGCAGATCTATCTATGCTTCCATGCTTTGCTATAGCAGCCAACATTGCATTTACCACCATGTCAGCTGGGACCTACATATATATATTCTCATCCATGTCAACAAATAATTTAGCACACACACACACTTACTTTGGCCGACCCCAAAAGTATCGGGAATGGGCTTTGATGATGATATGATATATATAACAACTTTCACAAACAAAAAAAAATGGTTGGAATCGGGCGCCTTAAATTTGTTACTTACGATGTCAATGACTCCTTTAGGGTTGGCTGGAAATGCAGTCAGCTCGCCTTTCCCATAGAATAAGAATAATGGATCCAACACCCTAATAAGTAATGCAAATATTTGAGGCAAAATAAAGATATTAACCATATGAAATCAAATTAACACAAGGTTAAAAAAAAAAAATCCTACCTGATTCCTTCTATCCATCCTGGGATAGGATCTCTGTACGTACTCTCTATGACACTTGGACGTATGATGACTACTGGTATATGTCCTCTTGTTCTTTCAATCATCATCTCACCCATAGCTTTTGTGAACACATATGCATCTTGCCACCCATACATTCTTGCTCTGTCAAAATCATATTTTAGATAAGTTTCTTTAGACCATCCGACAAGTTTTACTAGCTCAACTAACTAAGAATTAGCAAAAGATGAGAATACTTTAGATCAACGATTAAACACTCTTTTGTGGATACTTTACCATTGAATTAAATATTGTCAAAACCTTTAAATTTCTTTTATCAATTATTAACATGATTCCCTCTAGCATTCGCAAAGTTAATTCAGTTGGAAAAGTCTGTCTTAGTGCAGTAACAATTGAAGGTACCATCACAATTTTTGAAACCCCTCAATTTCGGTTTTAAATTTAAAAAACAAAAAAAGAATCCACTCTTTTAATGCAAATGAAATACAATGGAATATATAAATAACTAAGTTTTTTTTAAGCTCTGATATTTAAAGTCAGTAATTTTAATGCTGTAAACAATAAATTATCCCGGAGGAAGAAAGCGAACGAGCAGATGTACAGCGCAAGTGATCATCCTAAAACTGTAAGAACTGAGTAAGGTATTTCAGTTCCAAAATTATACGCAAGTCTAAAGACCGCATCCATCCAGTTCTTATGGAAGGAAAATCACATGCCAAGCTGTAAATTTTTCAATGATATTCGGATTTAATTTTGCCCAGCCAGAATCAGATGCATGGCCAACTACTAAACTGCTTTACCCTATAATGAAAATTATACGAGTAGTGGACCCCTATCTCTTTAGTTATAAATCAGAAACCTTAAAAGAGAGGCTACCTGTCCTCACTGGTAGAAAATTAAAAAGAAGATGAAGGGTTAAGGGAAGATTAATTGATCAGTAGTCACGCAGTTAGCACAGAGCGAACTATTCTTTAACCGGAGAGAGAAAAATCGCTCTGCTATGAGGCGATTTACGTTTCCAAGGGCAGCACGGTAATTTAGAGCAAATTAGATTAGAACCATTGGATCTCACACGATTTTTAATCAGGACCGTCGGCCTTAGGGCTTTCTCATCTTCTTCATGGCGGCTCCTCAAACCGCCAAGGGAGGAGAGCTTCCATTGGGGAGTGGAGGCGCCCCAACCAAGGTCACGCAACACCGTAATTTTCTCCAAGCATTGGGAGTTGTGAAGAAGGTAGTCATTGAAGATGAACCTATGAAAGGGAATCATTTTCGCAAGGATGGTAGCCCAGCCCTTTCTATGAATATTTCGGAAGCAAAAAGATGTGAAAGGTATGTTGTAAAGTTTGTTATTGTTCTTAAGTTCTCTAGTTATCGCCCTTCCCTTGAGGCTATCCGTGAAACCATCAATAGATCTTGGGGAGTTATGGGTGATTCCACCATGGGTTTGTAAGATCAAAAGCATGTGATTGTTAGATTTCAGTCAGAAGAAGAAGTAAATAAGGCCTTGTCACGAGATTCTTTTATGATTCGCGGTGTTAGATTCAAAGCATTTCGTTGGCATCAAGATTTTAGTCTTAAGGAAGATCCGGTGCTAGCTCCATTGTAGGTGGATCTCCCTAACTTGCCACTATAATTTTTTCATCCATTGTATCTGAAATAAGTAGGTGATTCGATTGGATCCTTCCTTAGGATTGATGATAGTACCCTTGGTCTTACGCGTCCTGAGGCGGCAAAGATGTGTGTTGAGATGGATCTTTCGGAGGAACTCTCTAGTAGAATATGGTTGGAATTCTCCGGTATCACAGGTTTTTGGCAAAAAATAGTCTACCTGGGATTCAAGTATTGTGATAGGTGTGAGATGATTGGGCACACTAATGAGGCTTGTAGGAAGTGTTCAGGTAATTGTAAAGATAACCGAAATGAGGGGGACAATGTTGGAGCGAATAAAAATCTTTGATTGTCAGAGCTAAATACAAAGAACCCCAAATGAAAGGTGGAGAAGCAAAGCAAGTATACCGACCTGTCATGAAAGAGACTGAGAGGAAAGTGGTTGAATTTGGCCTTAGTGAGGGGCAAGTTGGTCCTAGTGAGGCGAAGGATAATGAGGGATTTAAAGTTGCTTCCCAAGTCGTGAAGGCCTTGCCTAAGGAAGGGGGACTAATGCTACAATAAGTAAAAATCCTTTCAAGATTTTATCAAGCTTGGATCCTAATTTGCAAGAGGAAAACGATTTGGACAATACTAAGTTGGAATCAAAACAAAGTAATAAGTTGGAATTAGCACAAGGTGCTAAGTTAGAAATAAAATCAGAGTTTCAAAGTGACAATGACACGGTTTTGGAAGCTATTTCGGTTGGCAATGGACATGCTATTATGAGTTCGATGGAAAGGAAAGTTTCCAAGTTTAAATCTGATTGTAAAGATGCTGGGTATACCTCTTCTGAGATTGAAAAAGCATTACAAGCTGAGTCTGAGGAGGATTCGACTAGGATTGGGACACCTTCTAATGTAGGATTGCTGCCAGTGGATTTGAAAGAGGTCAAAACATTGTCTGGAAGTGATGCTGCTGGGCGCGTGAATGCAAGGGATGCACGTCCTAGTGATAAGGGATCAGTGGGCGTAATTCCTGATCATGATAGAACAGGGGACATTACGGCTCCTAGAACAGCAGTGTATGCGGATCCTAAAACATCAGTGGATGTGGCTCCTAGACCAGGGGACGTATTGGCTCCTAGCACAGTAGTGGATGCGGCTCATAGAACAGCAGTGGATGTGGTTGCTCCTTGCACAGCAGTGGACGTGGCTACTTGATAATCACATAATTATAACATTATTACCTCTTATTATAATTTTGTTAATCCTTGTTTTATCTTATTTTAGATTAATTATTAAATTTTTGTGTTTTTGTAGAATTTGGAGCAATAATGAAGAAATCGAAGAAAAATGAAATGAACAAATCACAGATGGTGACTTCAGAGAAAATGGAGGTGAAAATAACCTGAGCCCTTGGCTTAAACCCAAAACCAAATCCATCAACCCAAACCCATTGCCAAGGCCAATCAAACCCAAAGCATATTCTCTTAATTATCCAATATTCTTGTTTGATTTAGGCCTTAAATCACTCATTGAATCCTCCCCTTTAAGTTGTCCATATTCATTTTCTAGTTATCTATAAATATAAGGGAAATAAATGAGAAAAAGGGGAGGAAGAGAAGGGAAAAGAAAACATTACAGAAAATTCAAACCTCTTCCTTCACAAGTGGTTTTCATCACACCCATCTCATCACCACCTCCTCCTCTTCCTCCACCATCAGTCTTCACCTCGCCACCGTCTAGCAGCCAACCACTGAGCACTCCCTGTTTTCTCGTCATGTTCCTTTCCCTCTCCCTGTTCCATCACGCCACACAGCCACCACCACCACTGGAGCACGACCCCCCTGTCCTCTATTCTCCACCGCGCCTTCCTTCCTCATCCATCTCTCCCTTCTCTCTCTCTCGTTCCCGTCACAAACAGGAAACCAACAGGGAGGACTCCTAGTCCCTGTTTCTCTCTCCCTCACGAACCCAGCCCCTCATTCACCTCTCTCTCTTACAGGAACAAAAGAAGACGAAGGAGAAGCAACAACGCGAGCCGCGATCACCGCCACCCGAGCCACTTCCCGCCGCCAGAGCCACTTCCCACAGCCATCACCGCCACAAAATAGAGCAACGCGAGCCGCCATCACCGCCACCAGAGCCACTTCCCACCGCCATCACCCACCACGAAATAGAGCTCGCAACAGTACCGGAGCCGTTTGGAGGGAGAAAGTGCTCGCGAGGAGCGCGGCTCGCTGGAGACGAAGGTGCAGATGAGCTACGATTTTTCTAGGCGGGAACCAACTGTTTTTCAAAATAGTTGGCTACTGGCACCCAGTGAATCATAAGAGCACCCTGAGCTTGCTGTGTACCGCCTGGATTCATTGATGTGTACCACCGCACCGAGGCGGCGACAAATCAAAAGGGTTGTATAATTAATTTTACTGGCTTAAATGCTTAATTGTTAATTACAATTTTATTTCAGAAATTTGATAAATTGCTTTCACCTTTCATGTTCGATTAAAACTTGATATGTTTTGTAGTTAGATTCACATTTTATAAATATTCAAAGCATGTGCTAAAAATTATTGAGTTTGAACTTTGATTAAGTGTGCCCTAAAAAGACACTTAATGCTTGGTAAGAGTTTATTTGCTTAAGATAAATTGTTCATGTTTGACAGAAACTTGATATGATTGGAATTGGATTTTAATGATCACATCTTCGGTGTAAGCAAGGGATCCTCATCCCTAAAGCTTCTCGTTTATACTTTCAGTAATTTAGATTTAAATATATTTGCTAACTCATCGGTGAGTCCAAACCCCACAAAATCCATCTCATCCATCTTTTCCTTTTATTTTATTTTTCTTATTTTTAGTTTATTTTTAGTTTAGTTTTAAAAACACTGTAACCCCATTTTTTTCTAAATTAGTTTAGATAAATTCTAAGATTCAATTGCATCCACTTTCCTCGTGGGATAGACCCATACTTGCCGTTGTCTACCAGTTAGACACCGTGCACTTGCGGTTATTACAAGTGGGTCAAATTAGCTTGTTTATTTAGGCCGGTTAAACCCGCAACAAGTTTTTGGGGCCGTTGCCGGGGAAAGTAGCGGTGTAATTGAATTTAAGATTTATTTTCACTAATTTAAAAAAAATTATTTTTATTTTGTTAAGTTCTTTTTACACTCATTTCGTATTATTTGTTTGATTTTGCAGAATACACGCTTCTCGAGGAAATTAGACGATCCTGCAAACATCAAGTAAATTTTAATTTAAAATTTTTTTATTTTATTTTGTGAGGAGAGTTTTAATTTTATTTTCACATCGTTTTACGAGTGTGTGGTGTAATAATTTTTGTAAACTCTATTTTTTTCCATTTTTAATCACCTAAAAAATAAAAAATAAACCCAAAATTTTCCAAGTCAAAAGAAATTATAGGGAAACAATTTTAATTGTTACCCAATAATTTTTTTTATGATTTAGAAATCCGACTTCTAAGACCAAAACCAGTAATTTGATTGCATATGCTTGTATGCTGATTGAAACTGATAAAAAAAAGTCGGACATTTTTTTGAATTGTGCTAACTCTTTGTGCAGAGATGAATGTGAAGACTGTAAGTACTTTTAACTCACGCAACGTATTAGCGACCTAGTGTTTTATGTAATTGTTTAAAATTGTGTGTTGGTTGTTTAAATTATGTAATTGTGGATGCTAAACTTTAGTAATTCATAATAAGCAGACCCAGATTCTAAATAGAAACTGGTGGGACTTGATATCCCCACCTCATCACTCCAGCTGTGTGCAACCAATAGCCAAACATAATTAAAATCAGTTAGCAAGTTAGATAGAACCATATTTTAGGTACGGTGTTCATAGGACAACCAAAACCAAGGTGAATCCAATAATTTTTGTGTTGACCAAAGCTAAAAGTGACGATGGGTTTAATCATTCAATGAACTCCGAGAGGCCACTACCACAAGGGTAATTTACCCGGTACGCCGAGTCATAAGTAAGCTACGATCCACAAGAAGAATTGGTGTAACTAACAGTTTTGGGTTAGGAACACAAGCCTCAAGTGTACATTTAACATCACATCGTTCTCACATCTATTGGCTTACAGAGCGGTAGTACAAGGAAAATACTTAATTGGACCATTGTGACCTCCTTCCCTTGTGTGATGATCCGGTTTCTTTGAAACAAAACTCTAGCCTACTGATTTTGAACTTTGCGGTGTAAAGTGTACACTCTTAGGATCAACTTGTAGCACCCATTGCTCTGTCATAAAGATTACATAAGAAATAATTGTCCCCCAAAGATAAAAAGATAATTGATCTCAAAAACGTTGATTGCTTAGGGAGGCATGTTTCTTGTGCATTTATTAGTTGTTGATTGCGTGTGAGTCTGTGTATATTTTTAGAGTTAGTGATTAAAAAAAATAAAAAAAATAAAAAAAATAAAAAAAATAAAAAAATAAAAAAATAAAAAAATAAAAAAATAAAAAAATAAAAATAAAAATGAACACAAGGGATTATCCAGCGTATTTTTCCGAGCAAGTCAATTCAATTTATGACATGCGACGACCTGATTATGATCCATATTTAGATTATTACAACCCAGGTTTAGCCTATCATCCTGACTTCTCATGGGCTCATGGTCAGTACCATGAAGGCCCTCTAGACACTCCTCAGACTCCTCAAGCTTTCATTCCTGATAATGAGTCTCAATTTCATCAAGTCGTTCCTCCATCCAACACATCAAGGTTAGAGGATATTTTGAACCTTTTTATAGAGCGAACAGGAGAAATGCTTAAGCAAAATTTTCAGGATATTACAAAATTGACAGTTATTTCTCAACAAAACTCCCAAGCTATCCAAAAAATTTGGTTAGGGTCAAGAGCAACTTAGAAGAACACGTTATTAAAAATTCCCCGAAATATGAATAAAAGAACTAGGAGACATTTTGGACAAGGCTATATCCTTGTTCAAAGAAACTAGGCGGCTTCGGAGGAAAAAAATTGAATATCAATACACTCGAGAGTGCTAGTGATGAAGTCAACTGAGAGTTCAAGGTTGGTCCACAGGCAATGAGCAGTGATTTTGATTTAGGAGCTGTGTCAGAAGGAGAAATGCATAAAAAAAAAGAGTGCAAAAGTCAGGCTGGCGTTCCCCCCGGGTACGCGTCAAATGGCGAGGCTGAGTGACTCTATTTCCCAAACTAAAAATGATTGATAATATTATGTTTTGGAATGCTCAAGGAGTTGGGAATAGAGCTACGAGAAATAGACTTAAAAAGTTGGTCAAAGAGTACAAAGTGCGAATTATTATGATTGCAGAACCCATGATTGAAGCCAGCCGTTTCTCGGAGGTTGGTAACAAAATTAAGTTGACAGGTTTTACGTCTAATGAAACAGAGGGTGGGAAGATCTGGATCTTTTGGGATCCTGAGCTAGTAGACTCGGTACTAGAAATCTCAGAATAGTGTATTCATTGTCAGGTAACTTACCAAAATGTTCATTCATTTTTATCACTTTCATATATGCTAAATGCACAACGGAGGAGAGAAGGGAGTTATGGGCGAAGATGGATTTTCTGGTGTCTCAGTATGTTGGTCCATGGATGGTGGGTGGTGATTTCAATGCTATTCTTAGTGAAAAAGATAAATTCGGAGGACGTTCTCCATCTTTGGCTAGTATGTCTGACTTTTCAAATTTTATTGAACATTGTGGATTGGTTGACTGTGGTTTTGCTGGTCCAAAGTATACTTGGTACAAAAATAGGCGTGGTGGTGAGCATATCTGGGCAAGGATTGATAGAGTATTTGTGAACTCTTTATGGTTAGATCAGTTGCCTAATACAAGGCTGGAACATCTTCACCGCACTTTCTCTGATCATGCGCCACTTTTGGTCTCCAAGCCCATGCAGTCTAGATCAGGATTCTCTCCGTTCAGGTTCCTGAATATGTGGAGTACTCATCCGACGTTTGAGTCTTTAGTGAAGGAGTATTGGGGTTCAGAGATAGGAGATATGAGGTCGCATGATATGGTGGACTTCAAACTAAAATCACTCCATCGAGCGTTTATTAAATGGAATAGAGAAGTGTTTGGAAATGTTTTTTGCAGACTTAGGGCTTTGGAAGATGAAATGAGCCAATGGGAGAATGCACTTATCTCAGGATTATAATCAACAGTTACTAATGGTCTTAATATGGTTGTGAATTGGGATGTCAACGCGTGTTGTAATTTGAGCAGATGTCAGGCTGAATATAGTTTGGCCCTTAAGCAGGAGGAACAGTTATGGATGCAAAATTCAGGGGAGAAAGAGCTCAAGAAAGGGGACGCATGCACCAAATATTTTTTTGCTTCGGTCAAAGCTAAGCAAAAAAGAAGATCTATTTCTTCCATTACCTTGCAGTGTGGTAGGGAGATATCTGACCCCGGGGAGATGATACGAGAAGCATATGGTTATTTTCAGCAACTCCTCTATTCACAGGCAATTCATGCATATGATAGTGACTTAATGGACTATATTTCGTCGGTTATTTCGGGTATGGTATGTGATCAAATTATTAAGGGTCCGTCTTTGGAAGAAGTAAAACAGACGACCTTTGACATTTTGACAAATAGTGCTCCGGGTCCAGATGGGTTTACTACTGGATTCTATCAATTTTGTTGGGAGATTGTTGGTATTGATATTTGGAAAGCGACCATTCAATTTTTTGAAGGCGAGGCTCTCCCTTCAGCCTTCACGGCAAACTTTATTGCATTGATCCCTAAGGTGGATTCGCCAGGTTCTTTCTCTGACTTCCGTCCTATTAGTCTTTGCAATGTCATTTATAAAATATTTAGTAAATTACTTTGCAATAGACTGACTTTACTATTACCACATATGATTGCCCAAGAACAGGGGGCCTTTGTCAGGGGCAGGTCTATTGTGGAAAATATTGGGTTAGCCCAGGAAATGGTGCGGGATATTAATAAGAAGGTAACAGGTGGCAATGTGGTTCTTAAAATCGATATGGAAAAAGCGTATGATAGATTGGAGTGGTCATTCCTTTTTTCCGTTCTCAAAAGATTCGGATTCTCGACTAGAGTATGTCACCTTGTCTCCAATTGTATTGCTAGTTGTGGCTTTTCGGTTCTGATGCAAGGAGTCTATAATGCTTACTTTAAATCTTCTAGGGGGCTAAGGCAAGGTGATCCACTTTCCCCACTGTTATTTGTCATAGTCTCGGAGGTTATTAACAGAGGATTGTTGGTCGCCTTTGATAGAGGTGATATCTGCTATTATTACTCGCCTAGACATTGTCGGCCTATTACACATCTTTTGTACGCAGATGACACTCTTGTTTTTCTCAATGGGAGAAAGGCCTCAATTACGGGTTGCATGAAGTTTTTGGAAAGATATGAGAAATCCTTAATGCAGATAAAAGTTCTTTTATGGTTGAGGAAAAAGCCGAGGTGGAACTAGTGGTGGCGGTTAAAACTTATATAGGTTTCCAGTTCACAGGTTCGCTGTTGAAATATTTGGGAGTCCCAGTTTATCAGGTGAGATGTAAGAATATCTATTTTGATGTGTTTGTCAGTAAAATCCAAAAGAAAATTAGTGGTTGGAAAGCGAAACTTTTATCTCCAGGTGGGAGATTGATTTTGATCAGGCATGTTTTGAGCTCTATTCCAGTTTATACACTTAGCTCTATGTGTGTCCATCAGCAAGTTATTTCTAGAATTCATAAATTATTGGTTGATTTCTTTTGGGGAGATTGTGAAGGCAGATTGAAAAAAAAATGGATTTCTTGGAATAGTATTTATTTTCCAAAAGCAAAAGGTGGCCTCGGGGCTAGGAACCTTGTTACAGTTTCTAGGGCTTTTCGCATTAAAGCCCTTTGGAACATGATTAATGATGATTCACTGTGGGCGAGGTTAATGAGAGGTAAATATTGGAAGGAGGATATCCCTTTGATTTATCAAGAGGAGAAAAATACTATCTCGCTTTTTATGAAGGAGATCATGAAGTTTAAAGAAGTCTTTGTGGGTAATAGTATCTAGCGGATTGGTAGTGGTTACTCGAGCTTTTTTGCGGCAAACTGAAATTTAACAACTGTTTTCTTGAGAAGGGGAGTTCTGGAGGTACAAGATATGTGGCCTACAATTGCGGAGGTTCGTAATGGGGATTTCGAATTGGTCTCACCAGAGCTTAGAGACTTGGTGAGAACATTGTTTGATGACTGAATTAAGAGTAGTGAATAGGGAAAGGATCACTGTATTTGGACCCCGGATACGGATGGCCTTTTTAGTTCTCGTTCGGCATATGAGCTTCTCCGTGATAAGAAGTGTAAATCCATGTTGTTTGACAAGATTTGGTGATCTATTTTGCCGTCCAAAATCTCGATTTTTGTTTGGAAGCTTTTATTGAGAGGTGTCCCAGTTGATGGGGAACTCTATAGGTACTGGATTAGTTTTGCATCGAGGTGATATTGTTGTGAATCACCGAGTGTGGAAACTTTAAATCATCTTTTTCTTGAGGGTCGACTGACTAAAGGGGTATGGAGACATTTTGAGGCGATTTTTGATATCCATGTTAGAAGGCCGGGGGAAATTTCTACCGTTTTGATTGTATGGTTTAGGAAAGCCAATAAGAATTCACAAGTGGGAGTACTCTATTTTTTAACGCCAATGTTCATCATCTGGGAGATTTGGAAACAGCGATGTCGGGGGGTTTTTGATAATGAAAAGTCGAGTATGTTGACAGTCATTTTGTTATTAAGGAAGAATCTTCGCCTGGCTAACTCCTTTTTCGTTCCCAAGCGGGTGAGTGGGAACAAGAATCCCTTGATCTCCCTTGGTCTTCCTATCTCCCCGCTTATTAAGAAGCGCAATAGAATCAACAGGAGGAATTCGTGGCACTAAATGTAGATGGTTCTTCAAGGAAGAATAAGGCAACAACTGGTATCATTATTAGAAACAGTTTGAGTATTTGTCTAGTGGCTAAGCAAGTTGTTTTGGGTGAAGGATCAAATAATTTTGCGGAGGTTCGGGCAGTCATTGAGGGCCTTCAGTTGTGTATCAGGTTATAGTTTGCAAAAGTTTCTCTTCAAACAGATTCTAAAATTGTGCGGGGCTGGTTCTATGAGGATTTCAAAATTCCATGGTTCATAGAAAACGCTTGGAGTGAGATAAAGGTTTTGATATCGAATATGGATATTAGTTGTTTGCATATTTTCAGGGAAGCTAATGTGGTAACGGATGCACTTGCGGATAGAGCTCAGAGGGAGGGAGTTAGTCGAGAATACGGAGACAAGGATCTTCCATCAAGGATTGCTGGTTTGGTTCATTTAGACAGAATGCGTACTCCTTATGTTCGGCTTGCAAATTGAGTTGGTCATGGCAGGGTTTGTATTCTTATTGATGGTTGAAGATTCACTGCAGGTTTTTAATGGAGGTGTGGCAGCTAGTTTGGACAAGAAATATTGTGTGTTGGCGGCTGATACAGCTTGGATGAGTGGCTGGAAAGCAGGCTCATGCGACTATGGTTCGTGGAGGCAGGTTGCTGGATTTGTCCTGCTGATGGATGTGTTGTGCGGTGGACGAAGGGCTACTCTGTCCGTTGTTGCTCGGAAGTAAAGTTTGACGGTGATTTGTGATTGCTAGAAAGTGGCTGGGGACTTGTATTCAGCGGTGATTGCAAGTCGCAATTGTACTTGCAAGTTGTTATGTTTGCAAGTTGCAAATTGCGCTTGCAAGTTTGTTATGCTTATAAGTTGCAAGCTATTTGTCATGCATGCAAGTTGCAATTGGCGCATATGGATTTTGGAAGTTGTGAAAGTTGCAAGTTGTGCAAATGGTTCTTGGGAAGAGATTGCTACTGGTTTTTCGGTTGATGCTAGGTATGGTTTTCCTTTTTCCTAGTTTCAAGGCCTTATTGGTTAAGGCCTTTGCTTGCTTATTTATTTGTTTGTTTATGAGGCCTAGTCTTTTGGTGAATTTGGCCTAGACCTTGAATAAAGTCTTTGATGCCTAACTTCCTTAGTTTAGGCATTATCCTTGGTGAAATAGGCATTTGCTTGCTTACTTATTTGTTTGTTTATGAGGCCTAGTCTTTTGGTGAATTTGGCCTAGACTTTGAATAAGGTCTTTAAGGCCTAACTTTCCTTAGTTTAAGCCTTATTTAGGCCTTATCCTTTGTGAAACAGGACTTTGCTTGCTTACTTATTTGTTTGTTTATGAGGCCTAGTCTTTTGGTGAATTTGGCTTAGACCATGAATAAGGTCTTTAAGGCCTAACTTTCCTTAGTTTAGGCCTTATCCTTGGTGAAATAGGTCTGGTTTTCAATTTTCCTTTTTGTTATGTAATGGTTTATTTGGTAGTAAGCCTTATTTTGTAATGTAATGGTTTATTTGATCATGGACCTTATTTTAATTTTTGTTATGTAATGGTTTATTTGATCAAGGACCTTATTCATAAGGTTTTTCTTGATCAAGATCACATAGTGAATTAGGACAGTTTTTTTCATGGACATAGAATTTATTTTTGTTTAGTTATGATGAATGTCCACTAGTTTTCTTTTTTCTCGGGTAAAGTCGTCATATACCCCCGAAAGGTATATAACATTTTTATCAAGTAATAAATGTCTGACATCCCATAGTTACCCCTCCCCACTGAAGGTTTAATTTAATATAAAAAAAAACTATTCTTTAACATTACTAAAGAATACCTGTGTGCTCACCGCACAAAGTGACCTACACTAATATTTAGAGGGTTTCCTCCTTCGAAGACACACTATACCAAAAAAAAAAAAAAAAAAAAAAAAGAGAGCGAGAAGGTAACTACCTCTCTAGACCCATTTCTTTCATCTTTTGAGCAACAATGATATCCTGAGAAGCATCCCTTGCATCCATGGCCATCTTGATTTCAGATTCGACATCAAGGAGTGGGAAGGATCTCTTTGGGTATTCACTGGCAGCCCTCTCTCTTTCAATGCTATCTCCAACGCAAAATGGCTTCTCCATGATTATACCTTGTCTTTCACCATTTGCATATGCTGCACCACAAGATGTCCAATAAGAAGAAAGATTTATCTCTAAGAAATTAATATTATAAAAAAAAAGAGAAGGGATTCACAAATCAGTTTTCTATAAATTCAATACATAAAAAACAAATAAATATATAAGGCAACTGCAAATTAAACATTCTTTTCTATTATAAACACTGATTCTGATTTTATTTTTGATGTACCGAAGATTTTTGCCTATTTCTTCATTAAACTGATTTAAGTCTTAATCCTATTTTAGATATAGTCACAACCCTGTTTTGTAGTTTTAGTCTGTAAAAATAAAAGAATGGCTAGAAATTAACTATCATATTATAAAACAACCAATAAGAAGCAGGTCAACAAAATTGGAATCATTACCTGTTGATACATGTAGGACGACCTTGAGATTCCAGCACCTCTTTGCAAATTGCATAAGGCCGTGTGGTCCTTTTGTGTTTGTATCAAGAGCAACATCATACCTGAAATTTTGTAATCTAATTGTTGGAAATGATTTCTCAACTTACAATTGTTTAACTGGTTAATATACAACAAAACCATATAATATCTAAACATTTGTACCTTTCATCGAAGGTTGTATTGCCTGCGGAATGAACAATAACATCGATTTGATTTATAATTTGATCTGCTACGCCCACTTCTATTCCCAGATTAGCCTTACTAACATTTCCTACCACAGGTTCCAGCTTGCTGAACAAGAATGTCTGAAAGGATTTTCCATGCATTTGTTGCAAACACTTGAAGAGTTTTGTATTTATAATCTGATTAAGCATGCATAATAAAAGTTAATTAATATTAATTAGCAAAAATTCAAACGGGTGATGTTGACATCACATGTGAACACACAGATATGGTACTTCTATAGATATGGTACTTCTATGATAAATTGCAACTCTTAGTTGTCAAAAGTTTAACACAAATAAGGGTACATTACGACTTTACCCAAAATCTAAACAAGAACCTAAAGGCTAGGCTTAAAAACAACAAGAGAAGCTTGTGAAGTAAACTAGGCCCTTATGCCAAAGGCCTAGGAAATTCAAAGAGCCTAATCCTCTAGAAGAAATTACTTCACAGGCTTTAATATTCCAACATTCTATGATTAAGACCAAAGTAGAAGTTGTCTAGTATTGATTAAACAATTAATTCATTAATAAAAGCACCTACTTCACTCTTCACTCTCTCCATTGCTGCTTCTTTGTTTTTGGCCTTTATCAATAAATATATCTTGCTCACATCAGGTACAGTTCTTAAGATCTTCTCAATGAAAACTGTAAATTCACAAACAAAACAAAATAATCAGTCTAGTAATAAATTTGTTCACAACCTGTGGAATTTTTAAAATATGTTATTGCAAATACTGGTCGCAGTCTGCCTAACTCCCTTCCCAGGGGGCGGTCTAGTGAACAACTTACCTTTGGCTAAGAAGCCCGTCGATCCAGTTACTAGCAAGACCTTCCCTCTAAGAAATTTTACAATGCCAATTTCTTCTTCATAACACAAGTCCTTGGCAGCAGCAGCAACCTCCTCTTCCTTCTCCACTAGTGTCTTCCCACAAAGCGATGGTACATCCATCACAGTAGAAGAACCATGTCGATCCATCTTCGCTTTTGTTGGCACTAGCGGAGAGCGCTGCTCATCATGATCGCTAAAAGTAGTTAAGTGGCCATTGTTCTGGCCGCACATCATGATCACCATCTTCCTCTTTTTGTTCCACATGAAGTTGTTCATGCAGCATGGATCATGCGTACCAGGTGAGATTGAAAACCTTTGTTTGGGAGAAACTAGGATTTGTTTCAAGAACACAGAAGTCATGTTTGCTACAACTAGTTACTAGAGAACTGAAAAGAGCCAAGAAAACATATATAGAAACAGGTTAGGTAATGTTGGAGCTAGGGGCTTTTAATTTATGGGTGTGGAGTTTACCAAAATTAACTAACTCGATCTACTAGTTTGCATTGCACCTTAACAATATAGTGCTGGCAAAGAACATGCAATAATCTTTTCTCTAATCAAATACTAAGAGGGAATGTAGGTACACTTTTCTAGGACTTAACTCATTATTGGCGATGTAAATAGCATGCATCAGCCCACATAAACAGAATTATCATAAATAAGGACTATTCTATCATGTGCTGGTCTCATTACCTTGGTAAAATGTACGACTCTTACTTTGGAAAGCATTCACAGTTGTAAGTCATAAATATCAACCATAATATTGGTTAGAAATTAAAGTGACTGATCATTGATAGTACCTGTAAGTCAATAAATGGAAGAGAAGGCAATGGAGTAAATACACTGCAGCTGCTCCTTTTTATTTATTATTATTTTATTTTTTTTTAAATTAAACCTCCGGTGGGGAAGGGCAACTATGAGATGCCAGACCGTTATTACTTATCAAAAAAAAATTACAAACTAAACGGGGGTATGTTACAATTTTACCGGTATTAAAAACCAAGCAAACAACACTAGACAAATTACCTATCCAAATAACAAGCTCCAAAGTCCAAACAGTGTCCCACTAAAATTGCTTCATCCCGCAACCAATTGCTACTATCAAAACTTGAAACCAGAAACACCAAACAACCCACTAGTATGCACTTTGAAAAACCAAAGGTAACCAATGACAACCAATCCAAAGGCCAAAGGCCAAAGGCCAATATATGTAGACTAGGCCAGTGTCCAATGGCAACCTTATGAATCACTAAGGCCATTAGCAACCAATCCAAATGCTAGCAAGACTTAGGTAGACTAAGAAAAGTCCGAGGCCACCTCTGCCCAGTGAAACAGAGCATGCAGCACCCCAACACTTCGCTCCTGCAACCCCAACCAGCACGCGCAAAACTGTGCCATCTTGTCCACCAAAATGCACCTAGCACACCTGCCACAACAACCGCAGGATAGCGCACCGCACCTAGCACACCGCACCTTGCAGCACATCTAATCAGTTCACAGGCAGCACGCGCAGACCAACAGTAAGTTGTCCTGTGACCGCACAAAAGCCTCAGCACAGCAAACAACGAAATTGGATGTTGCTCCAGTCACCTACAACAACGTCGCCCAACTGCATCTTCCAAAGCCAGCCTCTCCACTGAAGCCAGCAACTCCTGAATCATTCACAAATCCACTGATGCCAGACACCACTATGGCTTGTTGCTTGAATCTGAATGCTATATGAAAACAGAGTTGACAACTCTGTTTTGTACACAACACCCACAAAAGTCCTCGCCCACCACTTGTTGCCAGCTGCAAATCCCAGTGCTGCAAGGCACCACCGCAAAACCACCATCTGCACAAGACCATAAACCCGCAACCTAAGATGGTCCATCGCACACCTTATTTAGGAACACGAATATATGCGGTATGAACCTTGTCCAAATGGACCAGACCAGCAATCCTGCAAGGGAGATTCGTGGCACAGAAAACACGACTAACACCCTCCTCCTGAGCTCTATTCGCCAAAGCGTCTGCTACCGCATTAGCATCCATGAAAATGTGAACACAGCTAACTTCCATACAATAAGCCAATATCTTGATCTCCCGCCAATCATTTTTCATGTGCCATAAGATTTTAAATTCCTCATAGAAACAACTGCTCACAATTTTAGAATCCGTTTGAATGCAAACCTTTGAAAATCCCAAACTGTTGCACAACTGGGCCCCACCATAACCGCTCGGACCTCCGCAAAATTATTTGACTTGTTTAGCCACCAGACAATTGCCCAAACTATTCCTGATAATAATGTCAGCTGTCGCCTTTGTTTTCCTTGACGACCCATCAACATTAAGTGACACTATTGCTCTTCCTAATAATAGTAGAAATAGGTCGACCAAGGGCTAAAAGAGGGTTCTTGTTCTCACTCACCCGCTTAGGAATAAAAAAGGAATTCTCCAGACGAATGCTCCTCCTAACAAGCAAAATTACTATTACCACGTTTGGCTTTCCATTATCAAAAACACCCTGACACCGCTGTTTCCATACTTCCCAAATGATGAACATGGGTGTTAAGAAATAGAGCAAACCGACTTGAGATTTCTTATTCAATCTCCCAAACCAAACTCTCAAGATCGTGGTGATTTCCGCCGGCCTCCTAATATGTATATAAAAAATGGCTTCAAAATGACTCCACACCCTTCTGGCCAGGTCACCTTCAAGGAAAAGATGATTTAAAGTTTCCACACTAGGAGAAACATAACAACAGCACCTCGACGCAAGGTTGACCTCACATCTGTGAAGTTCCCCATCAACTGGAACACCTCTAAAGAAGCTTCCAAACAAAAACTGAGATTCTAGAAGGCAAAAAGGACAACAGAAATTTATCAAACATCATATTTCTACCTTTCTTGTCACGGAGAAGCTCATATGCCGAATGCGAACTAAAGAGGCCATCCAGATCCGGGGTCCAAATACAAGAATCTGTATCCCGCTGGCTCCTCTGAATTCTTCCATCAAAAAGAGATTTCGCCAACACTCTCACCTCAGGACTAACGAGCTCAAAATCCCCACTCCGAACCTCTGCTATCGTTGGCCAAATCCCTAGAGCCTCCAAACCACTTGTCCTCAAGAACACTGTCGAAGAGTTCCAATTAAAAGCAAAGAAACTTGAATTCCCACAACCAATGCGCCAGAGACTGTTGCCAACAAAAACTCCTTTATACTTCATGATCTCTTTCATAAAAGGCGAAACATTATTCTTTTCTAACTGATAGAAGACTGGGACCCTATCGTTCCAGTATTTATATCTCATGTAATTTTCCCACAAGGAATTAGAATTTCGTACACTCCAAAGGGCTTTCAGGTGAAAGGCCTTAGTGAGTAACAAGATTCCTAACACCTAAGCCTCCTTCACCCTTGGGGAAACAATTTTTTTTCCAAGAGATCCACTTCTTTTTTTATTTGCCTTCATAGTCACCCCAAAAGAAATCCGCTAATAATTTATGAATTCTAGCGATAACTTGATTAGGAACACAAATGGTGCTTAACATATATACTGGAATAGAGCTCAAGACATGCTTAATCAAAATCAATCTCCCACCTGGGGATAAAAGCTTTGTCTTCCACCCACTGATCTGCTTTTGGATTTTGTTAACCAACTCATCAAAATAAATAATCTTGAATCTTCCCTAAAAAATAGGCACTCCCAAATATTTCAAAGGAGATCCTGTATATTGGAAGCTTGTATAGGTCTTAATATCCACCACACGTTCCACTGCTGCATTATCCTCTATCATGAAAGAACTTTTCGCTGCATTAATTTTTTGTCCTGAAATACGCGCATATTTTTCCAAAAACCTGATACACCCTGTAATGGAAGACTTTCTCCCATTTAGAAAAATAAGGGTGTCGTATGCGTACAAAAGATGTGTTAAAGGCCGGTAATGTCTAGGCGTATAATAGTAACAAATATTACCTCTTGCAAATTCCTCGACTGAGAACCTCCGAGGCTATAACAAATAACAATGGAGAAATAGGGTCCCCCTGTCTCAATCCTCTGGAGGACTTAAAATAACCATTATAGACTCCTTGCAATAACACCGAGAATCCACAATGAGCAATACAGTTGGAGACAAGATGACAGACTCTATTCGAAAACCCAAATCTCTTAAGCATAGATAAGAGGAAAGGCCACTCCAATCTGTCATATGTTTTCTCCATATCAATTTTAAGAACAACATTACCACCTGTTACCTTTTTATGAATGTCACGCACCATTTCCTGAGCCAAGCCAATATTTTCCCCAATGAACCTACCCCTGACAAATGCCGCCTGTTCTTGGCCTAAATACTTGGAAGCAATAAGGCTAGTCTATTGCAAGGAATTTTACTGAAAATTTGTAAATAACGTTGCAAATACTAATAGGATGGAAATCAGACAAAGAACCTAGCATAGCTATAAAATTAGTCGAGAAAGCCGAAGGCAAAGCTTCACCTAGAAAGAATTGAATAGTCGCATTCCAAATATCAACACCAACAATCTCCCAGCATGACTGAAAGAAACCCGCTGTAAGCCAATCCAGACCTGGCGCGCTATTCCTTGGAATATCAAAGGTAGCATTCTTAACTTCCTCCAAAGATAGACTCGCAACTATACGGTAACAATCCAAACCTGAGACAGACGAAGGAATACAATCCAACAAGTCACTATCAACCCCTTGAGCATCTTGGGCAGAGAGTAGTTGGCGGAAAAAACCATTGGCTTCTCTGAGAATTTCACCGGAATTAGATATCGCCCTGCCACACTACAAAGTGATTGAGGAGATCGACCTTTTTTCTGTCTAGATTTGACCGAGGAAAAAAAATATTTAGTACAGGCATCTCCATCCTTAAATTCTTTCTCCCCCGCCTTTTGCATCCAAAACAATTCCTCCTGTTTAAGGGCCAATCTGTCACTACAACACAATTGTCTATTAAAAGCACTTTATCATAGCGTTTTTAACACAAGTGCTATGAAAAATAAAAAGTCTAAATTTTAATAGCAATAAAATATGAAAACGCTGTGAAAGAGAGGGGGAAATTAAAAACATGAATTCGCTCCTCTACCGCTCTTCTAAATTTTAGAAAACATCCTTCTATCTCTCTCCCTCTTTTTTTCCCTCCATGCCTCGTTCTCTTTGCCTTTCTCCCCGCTTTCGCCTCTCTACAGGGCCTTTCCCCACTGCAGCTTCAAACCTAAAGCACACCACTCTACAAGCAAGAGTGAGAGAGATCCATGGGGAGAGATCGAGGGAGAGTGAGGGAGAGAGAGATTGAGAGATCGAGGAACATAGATCCAGATCCAGGGAGATCGAGAGATATAGATAGAGACATAGATCTGATCTGATGTGATTTTTGTAGGCCGCTGAGAAGAAGTTATCAAACCCAATGAGGGAAATCATGATCCATGAACTCATCCTCAACATATCTGTCGGCGAGAGTGAAGAGGACAGGACTTGGTGAATGTGTGTGCCTCTACTCTCTTATTATTGACATCCACATCATTTTCTCCTAGTTATGTTCTTAAATCTGTATATGTAGGTGCTTTTGATGTGAAATTTATATATGTATTTTCCTAAAGGGTGCTTTTCATATGAAATGCATATCTTTGTTTTCTTAATGGTTTCTTTTAATCTGAAATTTGTGTCTGTATTTTCTTAAAAGGGTGCAATCACAAAATGGATGTCTGCAATTGAAGAAATGGCAGGAATGGATGTTCTCTGCAGTGACAAAACCAGAACCCTTACTCTAAACCACCTTACTGTTGACCGAAACCTGATAGAGGTACAAGACTTATTTATTGTTTGCCTAGTTAATGTGAATGATTATTACATTGTGTTGGGCATGCATGTACCACATAGTTTAAAATTCACCATTTTGCTAACGACTCGAGCTCTTATTGCAATTATTTATTTCACATGGCATCAAAGGGAAGGTCTTGGATTCATATCTCTACAAATATTCTCTCATGGGTATGTGTGTGCAAAGCTGTAATAGGGCTGTGTATGCCATATTGTGCGCATCAAGTTATGATCTATGAATCCCCTTGGGTTTGCTATGTTTTTCTTTTGGGGATCAAGCACACCAATATAGTCATTAGAAATTAGTGTACAAATTGAGTGAGGGATCACAGAGGCACCTAGAAATATTAATACATGAAAGAAGACAAGCTACAAAATCAAGTTTGAATCCCAATGAAACATGAAGGAAGTTGAAAGGAATATCCTTTATGGACCTTCCTCAAGTGCCCTCGACTCCATATCTTCTTGATAAGCATGAATAACCCATTAATAGTGAGCTTGATGTTAGGAATGCTTGGCCACACTCATAGAACATCTTGTACACTGCTGTGCAGTAGCTATTTCTAGGAAAATCATTTTAAAAGTTCACGACCATGACAATTTGGTTGTGATATACACCCCACTTATGTTAATTGGTTACTTGGTTTCTCTTATCTAGAGAGCTATATATATATTTCCAATTTTTATAGTGTGTTGACAATGTTGAGCTCTAGACAGGTAGTGCACTACATTCTTTCATAACTCTGTTCGCACATTGAAATGATATCCACTGTAGGTTTTCAACAGAGACATGGACAAAGATACTATTGTCTTTCTTTCAGCTAGAGCCTCAAGACTTGAGAACCAAGATGCTATTGACATAGCCATTGTCAACATGCTTGCTAATCCAAAAGAGGTAACAAATGAAATAGAAAATAGTATGCAGTTGCAGTACTACATAATTATGGTAGGTATTATTTCTTGGAACAAGAAATTCTTAACCATCTTTTTGAGTGCAGGCACCTACAAATATCACAGAAGTGCATTTTCTGCCCTTCAATCCAGTGAACAAGCGGATTGCTCTTACATACATACATTCAGACGATAATTGGTATAGGGCAAGCAAAGGAGCCCCCGAACAGGTAAACAGATATAATTGTAACAAACATGATCAAGATTTTGTCTTATTTAAGTCCTCAAGCATCCCTTTCTTTTTTTCAGTATTTATAGCTCATTATGATCATCCTCACTAGTCTTATCTCAAATATCTGTGGTCAGCTTACAAATCCTAGTTGCCAACTCAAATCCATAGGATAGTTTTTCTTTGCTTAAGGGCTTCCATAATTGTTGTTGTTACTTCACTAGTGTTATTTATAGCCCTTTCTCTTCTGAATGTTGATCTTGGTACTCATCCTTATATATTTTACTCACCAAATTTATTTTCTTCCCAATTACTTTTAAGAGCTAAAGAAGTATTAAGATGTCTATATTTCTTGAGATGATGCATGTATTGCATTAGTTCTGACTTCCAGCCTTTTACAAGCATTTCATTTAGTTACAATTTGTGTTGATCAGAGCAAATGTAGTAAGTGGTACGTCATCTCTTTTATAACAATTGAACTTCAATTCCAGGTGTCTGGAAAGCTAACGTAGGTGAAAACTACTATAGATGCTGGATTGATGCACCGTGACAATCTTTTGAAGACTATTGGCTACGAAATTGAGCAGTGGAACATGTTGGTTAGTCAGGACACTCTCTTGACCGAAAAGCTGTAGCATGAATTTTTTTAGTTTTTCTTACCTTGGTCTCATGGGCATTGTAAGATAGGATTTTATGTCAAGAAGAAGTACCTGTAATGGGTGAAAAGGGCGTTGCCAGCCATGGCATCTCATGGAGCAGTGAGGGAGATGAAGATATGGAGGGAGCAGTGAGGGAGATGGAGATATGGATAGAGCAGGGAGGGAGATGGCGAGATGAGGAACCAGTGAGGGAGATGACGAGATTGAGGAGAGGGTGAAGGAGTTTCATTGAGCTCTACGTCGAGTGCCAAGTTAAACGAGAGAGGAAAGAAGCGAGCGCCAAAAAGCCCGCCCAAGTTTTTTTTTACAGCGTTTTCATTTTTGAAGACATGTGTTGTAGTGTAGCCACGATTTTAGGATCTAGCCACGGTTTTGAGCCGTGGCAAATAAACTAATGGTTTTGAGCCGTGGCCATCTCCGTGTAGCTAATCAAGCCTTTTGGTGTAGTGACGGTTTTAGGCTCTAGCCACGGTTTTGAGCCGTGGCAAATAAACTAACGGTTTCGAGCTGTGGCCATCTCCGTGTAGCTAATCAGGCCTTTTGGTGTAGTGTGAGGTAACAGTGGATAGGCGATGCCTAGTGTCTTTTTCGATTGGCAGGAAATATTTTGATAATACTTGGTGTGATGTTGTGTCTATGGATGCTTGTCATGTATTGTTAGGCAGACCTTGGCAGTATGATCGCAGTGTTATTTATGATGGCCGGAAAAATACATATGTCCTTAGCATCAAAGGGAAGAAGATTGTGTTGGCACCTCGTCGGGAAGGACCCAATCTTACCCCGGTAGCCAATAATACTAACATGCTTTCTTGGTCCAGGTTTTTAGTTGAGATTGAGTGTGGAGACGTGGTCTATGCTCTGACGCCTTTTTGGAATAGTACAATAGACATGAATCCAGATTTGCCAGCAGAGGTGCAACAGCTGCTAGCAGAGTTTTTTGACCTGATACCAGAGGATCTTCTTCCTGGGCTCCCGCCAGAGGATTTCGATGAAGCTGTTGTGAACTCGATGACGAGTTATTTCCAACCTGGGGCGACTAATGCAGGAGGGTTTCTAGGGTTCCTAATTTGCTCTTAAAGTTATTTACTAAATAACTTATTCGTAATCTTTCAATTTAATTAGGAGTCTTTTTAGTTTCTTTTTAGGATTAAGCTTTACTTTTTTCTTTTAGGAATAGACTGCTTGTTATTTTAGTATTTGATTCTTCTTTTTATTTTAGGAATGTGCTACTTATTATTCAAGTTATTTGAACACTATAAATAGAGTTCTTCCTCAATATTGTAGGATACTTTTGATTTGAATAATTTTAATTGAACATTAGAGTTGTTTCTCTGTGTTTTTTTGTGCAAATCTCTTGTGTTATTTTCCCTGTGAATTATTTGATGAACTAGCCTGCAGACCGGCGTCAGAAAGGCACAATCCATAACGGGGCAGCGCTAGTAGTTTCTGAAACTTAATTTGAAGCATTATTTTCATTGGTATCTAGCGCTCTTTTTTGTTTCACTTTCGGTATATCCGGCCTCGCTTAGTGATTCCTGGGTAGTTTCCACATGTTGGTGTTCTTCTTCCCCTACTAACTTCCTTTCCAGTGGTTTTTCTTTTGAGGATGAGATGTCATCTTCCACATTTACCGAATCCTCCTAACCCCCCATATTCTAATCTTCCAT
The DNA here is from genome assembly GCA_963556465.1 of Berberis vulgaris. NCBI lineage: Eukaryota > Viridiplantae > Streptophyta > Magnoliopsida > Ranunculales > Berberidaceae > Berberis > Berberis vulgaris. Next base: position 68,458,340 of record OY747129.1, on the reverse strand, counting down.
TGACGTATCAACTAAGGTCGCAAACTAGTTTGTCAAATTTAGTTGTTTGTGTTCCCTATCGGAAGGTTTTTTCTTACCTTCACCTTCTTGCGAACTTATGATTTCTACTCCTTGACTACCCTTCTCCCCACTCATCCCAATATTCTCATTTGCATCCTTCAATTTTTTAGTAATAGGGACGTAAATTTGCTTCACAACGTGTTGCCCTTGTTTCTCTTCGTTAATCACTTGCTTTGCCTTTTCTGATTTATTTTCTTTCTTAGTTTTATCTCCATCCAACCTATGTTTTTCTTTCTTCCCACCCGTGAGTTTTCTACAGTAATCCTTTTCATGGCCAATTAATGTGCAGTGTTCACAGTATTTAAATTCTGGGTACTCTAGTTTCGGCCAATAACCACCATACTTAGGTCTCTCGAGCCAAATCCTGAATGCTAAAGGTTTAGTAACCTCCATTTCCACGCACATGCGTGCAACCTTTGGTCGAGCAAAATATCTTGTACCAACGTCAATCCTTAAAAAATTTCCAAACGAATTCCCTATTGCCTTCATGATTGCCGGAAGAAATAATGCTAAAGGGAGATTCAGGAGTTCAACCTAGACCGAGGCCAACTCTGGATCTTCTCGTAGGCTGAAACCCAGACGCCAGCCCCCGGAGAGTGAAAGAGTCCTTAGAAAGAACTTTCTTAACTTCATCCTCCGATTGTAAATAAACAGCCACATGCCTTTGATCTATTAGTCCCATGATGAACTCACCCAAGATACCCCATAATCTGTGAATGGAGTCCCTAATCGATTCTAAAGATGGCTGAAAACTTGAGAACTTCAAAACCACCACGTGGTTAGAGACATGGGATTAACCCCTTAATACGTCTGAGTCGAATAACAAAAAAGCAGGGTTGCCATCCTTTCGATAACTCGTTGAATCCGTCGGTTTATCCTCCAAGTCGTCCTTCATACCTTTGCCTAAAACCTGACAAAACTTTGTTTGTTCAGGCCGTCGTCCTCCTTTGCAGCCACGAAGCCCCCTTGGCAAGCAGAGCAGTAGTCACAGAACCCTAGCTGCCTCCCTAATCAACGTTTGAGGTGAAATCCTATAAGCTAGAAACGATTAGGATTAAAAATTAAGTCACGAAATATTAACACCCAGATTGCCCCAAAAAATTGCCTCAGAGCTAAAAAATTTTAACTATTTCTGCATTGATTGAATACAAAATCATTGTTCATTTATGGGAAGGATCGTTATAATAGTTCAGATAGTGTGTTGATGCTCTACGTTTGCGTAATTTTTGGGTTTTTAATTTTAGAATTCAATAATTCGATAAGTGCAAATTAAAAGAAAAAATTGAAATTGATAAGTGCAAATTAAAAATTAGAGAATTTGGATAGTGATTTTTATTGAAATTAAAAATGATTTATAAGTTAAAAAAAATTGTACAACATAATAATGTTTTATAAAATTATTAAGTCGCTCGCACACACCTGCAATGCAATTTGTAAATTTGAAAAAATAAAAATTTATGAAACAATATTTAAAAATGAAAATATATGAAACAATATTAAAAAATGATATATAAAAGTTTTTATTTTCTATAATGGTTTGCTAAAATTAGAGCCTAGGCCCAATAGTTATCTTTAGGGGTATATTTGGATTTTAACTAATTTGAGGGCATATTCATAAATGATTAAATTAAAACCCATCCTATTTGGTCATTTTCTAGGCTTTATTGTAAAATATAAACTTAGGTAGGGGCATAATACACTGTTGATGACACAAATGCACTGTTCATCGAAGGGAAGTGTCATTATGCTTTACAGATTTGCAATCTGCGTATCTAACATTTATAACAAAAAATTGGCTTCAGGAACAGTGACGTGCGTCCATCATACTTTATTTTGTCAGAAAATGCTCTTTCTTAGTGACAAAATCCCAAACCATCTCTGAATCAAGCAAATATCTAGCTGGCCTGGGTCGAGCGCCTGGGTGGCCGCCTGGGAGGCTCCTTGGCGCGTGTCAAGGAGGGTGCCTCGCACGTGCCCGACCGAAATTTCAAAAAAAAAAAAAAAAAGCGGGAAATGGAATTTGAATTTCCTTGCTGAAATTTAAGAGGGAGGGAGGGATCAAAACACAGAGAAAATCAGAGAAAGAAGGAAGACCTCTCCCCAAACCCATCTCCACAGAGAAGATGAAGCTCTCCCTCTCCCCAAACTCGACAGAGAATAAAAGAGAAGACCGAAGAAGGAGAAGAGAAGCAATGTCGAATTTCACTGGGATACGCTTCAGGTATATCACTGGGATACGCAATTCCATTGGTGTTCTATTATGTCATTTCGATTATATCACTGGGATACGCTTCAGGTATGTCATTTCTTCATAAATGTGCACTATTTTTAAATACAGAAGCAAGTAGCCGAAAACTAAGATTGTCTTAAACCATTTCAGAAGCAAGGGACTGGTCTTTCTGCTCATGTGGATAAACCATTTCAGAGGCGGTTTCATCACTTTCAAGTGATTCGAAATCGATTGGGTTGTAAATGGGTTGATTGGTGAAGAACTGAGAGAGCAGAGGTGGTGTTTGAAGAAATGCCTGTGAGAGAGTGAAGAGAAGTGAATGGGTTTTGAAGAAATGAGAGATTTGTTAAGTTTATTAAAGTGTTTTGGTTTAAGGCTGTGCTTGGAGACGAGATACATTTTGGCGACTGCTTCTAAACCCCAATCTGGGGTGGATCCATCTAGCTCAAATGAAGCAGAGAAACCCAAGATAGAACCTTTGAGACTCCCCACAATGGAAGAAATCCAAGGGCAAGACATCCGGAACAACTGCGATGTTCATAGTGCTTTTAGTGGAGTAATGGGTGAGTAAAAAACCATCTTTTCATTTATTTGGTTATTTGTTAGTGTATTTGAAGGATTTTGAGTTATGGGTTTTTAATAGTTTGGATTTTAGAACAATGGAGTTTGTTGATGTTTGAAATTTTGGTTCTTGTTTGTGTGATTTGTAGGAGGACGGCTTGGGTTGTTCATGGGTTTGCTTCTAGGGGCATTGGATAATCCTCTTCATCAAGAGGAGATGACTGCAAGGCAACAGTTTGTTCATGCGGCGAAGCAGATGGGAAGAAGGAGTATTAGTTCTGCCTAGACCTATGCAGTGATGGGTTTCATTTTTTCAGCTGCTGAATGTGTTGTAGAGAAGGTAATGAGAGAATTCAGATATGGGTGCTAATCCTTTTCTTCATTACCATGAGGCAAATTTATTTTAACTGATAGAGAATTATGTTTGTTTCAGGCACGAGCGAAACATGATGTAACGAATAAAGTGGTGGCTGGGTGTGCAACTGGAGGAACACTATCAGCAAGAGGTAATGATTATTTTGCATATATCCACTTATTGGATGCGAATGCATAGATTTGGAGGACTGCTATTGATATTTGATGAAAGCACCTAGCTTCTGCTGTCCAATTAAGATAATTTGAGCAGCCATCAGCATCAACAGCAACAACTTCATCATCAGCATGTAGTTGCTGATTTCTGTTGTACTATTAGTTCTTATAGCATGTTATTGATATCATTATATTGGAGGATATACCAATGGTTATTGATATCATTATTGCCGCTGCATAAGGAGGGTAATACATTATTTTTGGTGTTCATTTCTTTCAATTTTAGGGTAGGAGGTTTGATAACTTGTCAAATGCATGTGCTACGTGAGCCACATTACAAATTAGCTGATAACTTGTATAGGCTCATTGAGTTTGTTGTTCACCATATAATAGTATAATGCCACTTTACTGTCCAAATGCTAAAGATTTGATTTCGTTTGTAACTGCTTTCCAGGGCTTTGAGAAACTTCAGGATTTGGTTGACAAGTGGGATGGTATCATAGAGGCACCATCAAGGTTCAACTTGAAGCTTTTCACCGATAAAGAAATATTTGAAGCTGTGGATGAGATCGCAAAGTTGCAAAATAAAAGTGCCCATCAGTTAGCCATGGAAGTGATCCACAATTATGTTGCTGCCCAAAAATATCATAAGAATGGAAGAATTGTTTGATTAAAATGTAAGGTTACAATAGTCTGGATAGATTGGAATGTAATGGCAAAATTCGAGATTGCCAATCTCCTTAGAGAGCAATGCGCTCACTTGTACAAATGTTTACAAAGAAGAATGAATGAATGCCCCCCTTTCTGTTACAGACTTTCCTGTTTATAAGAGTTCCTAATAGCCTTTATAATTCTCTATAAAGCAACAATACAACACTGCATTTGGTATAGCAACAATACCACAACTGGCTTACTAACCGCCTAACCACCCAGACTTGCAGACTTGCTAACCATCCAGACTTGCAAAATATAGCAAAGAATTTCTATCAGCAAATAACAGAATGCCACAAACGAATTTCTAGCAATTCTATCAAACAGACTGCCACAAAGAAAGAACTGCTTCTATCAGCAAAGAAAGACTGCCACAAAGAAACAACAACAGCAATAGCAATTTTATAGCAATAGCAATTCTTAGAAATACAAAGAAAAAAAGAAATGCAATCATTTTCAACTAACAGAAATGCTCATTACAACCATTTACAGATATTGCAACCATTACAAAATGCCCATTACAACCATTTACAGATATTGCTTCTTACAACCATTACAACTGATAACTCTTCATATGCCCATTACAACCACTTTCAGACTTGCACTTTCAGACTTGCACTTGCAGACTTACTTGCACTTTCAGCGACTATAGCACTTTCATACTTGCCATACCATATTGATTTAGCTTTCAAAGCACATAATCCAGTTTGAGACGGGTTTTCATTTCAAGTCCATGATTAGGAATGCAAAGTCTGTGTAATGAACTCGTTACCTCCAGTTCAAAACATTGGGGCCAAGTTAAAGAAGGTAAGGGGAGGTAAATGATCAACCAAAGCATGAAGGTAAAAATGGTAACTACAAGGGTTGTAATACATACACTGCCGATAGGCAGAATCGATAATGTTATCAAGAGGGTTATTAAGGAAAAACACGACTATGACTTGAGAATGGAAGGTATACTTCTGCTATTGAATCAAATTAAATCAAATAGGCCCAGAAATGGTGGTACATCATGGCTTAGATGCGATCAATCATGCCTGTCCAAAAACTTCTCGATCAAGACCAAAAATGTGGCAAAGCCTGCACAGCCCATGCATGCTGCCTTTGGACCACCTAGAAAAACATGCGAGTAGAGTTAGAATGTGGACATTCAAAATTGGGAAGAAAAAAAAAACTGATACACAAGCGAGATGTAATGACAAAGAGCAGCAAAAAAGAAATCCTCAGAGGATTCCTGAACTTTGAGAAAATGAGGCCCCAATACCAAACCTTTTTTTTTAAGTGCTTAGTCTGCAGTGGAGAATCTCGGTCTATTAGTTACAATTGTGAAGACTACTAATATAGCCAAAACCCCAAATGCTAGAGTTGGCATAAAAAATATTTTGGATTATATGCATATGTATGTATATTGTCTTCCTAATCTGTAAATTTTCTCAAACCATTCAATTCAAATTATAAGAGTGAAATGAAAACCAAAGACACACTCTGTTATGGATAGATAAAAAATTGTAACCTAGCTGCTCAAATTATCTTAATTGGCCAGCAGAAGCTAGGTGCTTTCATCAAATATCAATACCAGTCCTCCAAATCTATGCATTCGCATCCAATAAGTGGATATATGCAAAATAATCATTACCTCTTGCTGATAGTGTTCCTCCAGTTGCACACCCGGCCACCACTTTATTCGTTACATCATGTTTCGCTCGTGCCTGAAACAAACATAATTCTCTATCAGTTAAAATAAATTTGCCTCATGGTAATGAAGAAAAGGATTAGCACCCATATCTGAATTCTCTCATTACCTTCTCTACAACACATTCAGCAGCTGAAAAAATGAAACCCATCACTGCATAGGTCTTGGCAGAACTAATACTCCTTCTTCCCATCTGCTTCGCCGCATGAACAAACTGTTGCCTTGCAGTCATCTCCTCTTGATGAAGAGGATTATCCAATGCCCCTAGAAGCAAACCCATGAACAACCCAAGCCATCCTCCTACAAATCACACAAACAAGAACCAAAATTTCAAACATCAACAAACTCCATTGTTCTAAAATCCAAACTATTAAAAACCCATAACTCAAAATCCTTCAAATACACTAACAAATAACCAAATAAATGAAAAGATGGTTTTTTACTCACCCATTACTCCACTAAAAGCACTATGAACATCGCAGTTGTTTCGGATGTCTTGCCCTTGGATTTCTTCCATTGTGGGGAGTCTCAAAGGTTCTATCTTGGGTTTCTCTGCTTCATTTGAGCTAGATGGATCCACCCCAGATTGGGGTTTAGAAGCAGTCGCCAAAATGTATCTCGTCTCCAAGCACAACCTTAAACCAAAACACTTTAATAAACTTAACAAATCTCTCATTTCTTCAAAACCCATTCACTTCTCTTCACTCTCTCACAGGCATTTCTTCAAACACCACCTCTGCTCTCTCAGTTCTTCACCAATCAACCCATTTATAACCCAATCGATTTCGAATCACTTGAAAGTGATGAAACCGCATCTGAAATGGTTTATCCACATGAGCAGAAAGACCAGTCCCTTGCTTCTGAAATGGTTTAAGACAATCTTAGTTTTCGGCTACTTGCTTCTGTATTTAAAAATAGTGCACATTTATGAAGAAATGACATACCTGAAGCGTATCCCAGTGATATAATCGAAATGACATAATAGAACACCAATCGAATTGCGTATCCCAGTGATATACCTGAAGCGTATCCCAGTGAAATTCGACATTGCTGCTCTTCTCCTTCTTCGGTCTTCTCTTTTATTATCTGTCGAATTTGGGGAGAGGGAGAGCTTCATCTTCTCTGTGGAGATGGGTTTGGGGAGAGGTCTTCCTTCTTTCTCTGATTTTCTCTGTGTTTTGACCCCTCCTTCCCTCTTAAATTTCAGTAAGGAAATTCAAATTCCATTTCCCGCTTTTTTTTTTTTTTTTTTTGAAATTTCGGTCGGGCACGTGCAAGGCACCCTCCTTGACACGCGCCAAGGAGCCTCCCAGGCGGCCACCCAGGCGCTCGACCCAGGCCAGCTAGAATACAGTTCATCGTCTTCTCTGATCTTTATTGCGAACAATCCCCTTGGTCGCTTCCTTCGTCATTAGCCAAAAACAACTTCATTCATCATCAGCGAAACTTAAACAACAATTTCTATGAGATTAATACGTGAATAACATAAGACATGCGATGAAGCCCTAGATCTTTCGTGGAGTTGGAGTTTAGGGATGTTGGTGACGAAGAACCCAGAAGATGATGAACAAATTCACAAACCCTCCACTGGACGCATCTCCCACCACCGACCTCCCCTCCCCATTCTCTCCCTATGTTTGAACTCAACAAGCACCACCAGCCACCCACACCACCTTCATGTCACTGTTCGCCATGCCCTTTCTTCTTCTTGCTCACTCTCCACTCTACAATCCAACACTCCCATATCTCGCAGCGAAAGGTACGCAATGTGTGTCTCGATTTCGTCTTCTCCCTTTTTTTGCTTCTATTGTCAAGGGGTTCTTGTGTTTTGTGCATGTTAGGGCTTTGATTCGAGCCAGTTCACCAACCACAATCAATCCCTTTTCTCCATTTTCATGCCTCCATCTGCATCAACAAAACCCTCTTTCTCTTATTCTCAATTTCCCATCTGCTCATAAAGGGTGAAAACATTCATCATAGGGGTTTTATGTTCTTATTCTCTCTGTTCCACTTCCCCATCATCAATTACCTCAATAGTTTGTGGGAGATTTCGTCTTTGTAAGAAAAGAATGGGAAGAGGTAACCGGAGAGGGCGATCAAGTGGTAGTGGTGTTGGTGGTGAATCTTAAAGCATTTTCAGGAATACTACACATTGTATTCAACTTCTTGATTTGTGTTCTTATTCTCTCTGTTCCAAATTACAAAATTCTGAAATAACCCTTTGCAAAATTTGTAAACTTCGTCTTCTCCATTCTTCACCATCGTTCTTCATCGCAATCCACATCGTCGCTCACAAGTGCCTTTGATAGATTACAACATTGGGGCTACGCAATTGAGACACTACGACGCTAGGGCTACGCCTTATTCGTCGCACACAGTGTTATTTTGGCCTACCAATTCCTTATATATTCTCATCTGTGAATTGGTTGTCAAATTGACCATCAATTCAGATTAACCTTCCTCTTGCTCTTAAATGCATATAGCTCCAAACAAGAATTAGTTATTATCCAATGATGATTTTGGCATATTCACCCCTAAATTCGCTTCTAGCTAATGAGATTGACACATGGACCTCTCAATTTTGTCTTTGTTGATCGTCACAGGTTTGTTTAACAACATCATTTGCATATACATGTGCTCATTTGTGAATTGGTTGTCAAATTGACGTTCCTCTTGCTCTTGAATGTCTACAACCGATCTTCTTCTTGCTCATGAATGCTTACAACTCCAAATCTCATCTGATGATGAATTTGGCGTATTCACCCCTAAAATCACTCCTAGCTAATAACATTGACACATTGACCTCTCAATTTCATTATTAATTAGGTACTAATGGTTTTCTTATACATTTCATTTCCTATCTAATTTGCCTAGATAGTTATAAGTACATCACATTTTTACTAATAAAAATTGACTTGAACATACAACTTTTGCCTTCATCTTCCGTCATGCACATACTCGTGATTAATGAATATGTCATCTGCAACTCTCATATTGCCCTTAGCTAATAAGTTGGCCACATTGAATTTCCACCAGAAGATCTCTTCTGGCTAATGACTTTGACCTTTCATATTAGTCTTCCGATGAGGTTAGTCATGGTTCATTATGGGTCTTATATATATATATATATATATATATATATATATATATTCATTATGGTTCATTGAGGATATATTTTGCTTGAATTTTAGAATTCATGAAGTTGTCACATGAGCTTACAGGCTTTCTTCCTTTCCTCATCTCGTACATATTGCCTTGTTGTAGAACTATATCCTCAACGGGCTGCTACATCTAACTCACAAATTATAAGCCCTGAGGTAATCCTTTAAATCTATTTTATTTTGTCATCGCTACGTACCATTTTAAAATGCAATATTTGTATGCAACATATACCTCATTCCTAGTAATATTTACTTTATTATTATTAATTATATATTATTATCTTCTTTTTTAATACATATATACACTTTTCAACCATAATTCATTTTTTTAGTCTAAGTATTATATATTTTTCATATACTTACAACGTCACCAAATGAAAATAAATGGAACCCCAAATAACACTTGAAAGAGAAACAAAATCGTGATTCACATAAACAAAAAAGAGTTAACAGGTCCCAAGAACAGTGTGATTACTATAAAGCTATTATGAGATAATAGTGTCTTGAACGATTATGTCACATAACTGAAAAGGAAAGATCTTTGCAACGGGAGTGAACTCAAAATTATCAAAGGAAGCCATGGCAAAACATGACTGAACAACGATCTTTACAAAGGGAGCGTGATCGTATACGTCAAGGACTACGTATGGCAAACATGATTGAAGGGCAAATGAACAAAACATGCATCGTATACATCAAATGCAACATATGAAAACGATAACCCTTAAGGCATGAACCAAATCAACGAACAAAATTTGCAATATAAATTTATCAAAGTTCAAATACATTGGCAAAATATAAATTTAAGTAGCTTTTTAAAAAAATGAGGTTACAGATGGTGCCGTACGTGAATGTTTCTTAAAGTATTTGCAATACGCATGTCTTCTGCCTTGAGAAAGTCATTTGGCACAATATTGATGTATTGTAATCCTTCCCGGGTTTGTGAGTTAGGGGATGAGTTTTACAAATTCATAATTTATGATTATGAATCCACAAGTTCCTCAAATCAAGCAACGATAAAATGTCTACTCATAGATATCAACTATTTATTGGTTGAGTATAACATAAGCATATCTCAATATACCTCATGAAGACATACCATCAACATAAAATTAAACAACGAACAAAAGTATTCTTTTGATAAAAAAAAATTGACTATGCAAGTAGAGTTCAATCTACTTCATTGATGGTCTTGAAGGCACGGGAAAAACCTTCATTTTTCATGCAATCTTAGCCTACTTAAGAAGTAATAGTAATATTGTAATTGCTATTGCTACATCAGGGATTGTCGCTACAGTGATAGCTGATGGTTGTACTTCACATTCAAGGTTTAAAATTCTAGTAACCCTTCTTGCAATTTCAACATGTAAGATAAGTAAACAATCTGATATGTCCGAATTAATTTGTCAAATGAATGTCATTATTTTGGATGAGGCTATAATGACACATCATTATGTTTTTGAGTCATTGGATTGAGTACTCAGAGATATAATTGGTTCGACATATTATTCAATGGGAAAATAGTTGTATTGGGTGGTGATTTCCATCATGTGTTCCTGGTTGTTTCACATGGTTCAAAAGCAGATACAACTAATGCTTGCATCACAAACTCTTATATTTGGAAAAATGTGAACATAATTCGACTTAAAGAAAACATGCGAGCAAGAGAAGACCCGCAATTTTCATATTTATTGCTAATTATGGGGGACGAAATTGAACTAAACATAGTTGATGATATAATTAAAATTCCAATCGAAATTTTTACCCAAGGGAAAATGATCAAATACGTGAAGTGTTCTCATCATTACGTGACAATGCAAAAAAAAAATTATTTGATTGAGATGACACTAATAGCCCTAACAAATGAACTAAACGAAGAACTTTATTTGCATGTGTCCAGGTGAAGAATTAACATATTACTCATTTGACTCCGTTGACAATGATACCAGGAATTTATATTCACAAAAGTTTCTTAACTCTATTTGCTCAAGTGGTTTGGCTCCACATAAATTAACACTGAAATTATTGGCTCAAATTATGCTTTTGAGAAACATTGATCCTAAAAATGGATTATGTAACGGACAGAGTTGTTATGTTGTGAATTTCAAATATATATAAATGACGCTGAAATCATGACTGGGCCTTTCTCTTGTACAAGAGTATTTCTGCCTAGAATACTAATGAAACTTTCAGAAGACCTTAAGTTACCATTTACACTAACAAGAAATTAATTTACAATATGTTTGAGTTTTGCTTTGATAATAAAATAAATCTCAAGGCCAAACAATACCTTATGTACGAGTTTACCTGCCAGTGCATGTTTTTAGTCATGGTCAATTATATGTTGCTTTATCAAGGGAAACTCTAGGCATATAACTAAAGTTTTAGTAAAAGGGGGACATCTCAATACCTTTCAAGGAATATATACAAGGAATGTTGTCCATTGTGAAATACTTCATTCATGCAACTCAAGTATGGACTTTAATTTTAAAATGGTACAATACATAAATGGTTTTTTTTAATACTAAAAATGTAGCACTCATCAATGTTTGGCGCTATCTTTTCTTTTTTATATAAAAATAATAAACAAACTTTTTTGAAAATTTATGCAAACTTATTTTCTTCACTTAACTAATACAATTAACTTATGATAATGATACATAATTTTTTTTGGTTTACAACATTGATTTATAAGAATCACATGACTGTATTTTTGCTTAGTCAGTATCATGAGATTACATTCCCTATATTGAATATGTTATCGCCAACCCAAGTGTGGAATTTGAAACCACACTGCTGATATTATACTGATAGGGGTATAATTAGGCTATTTTTAGTACCATATTTATATATATATTTTTAGCTATTACTTGTTAATTATGGTACTAATTGTTATTTTTGTGTTTGTGTAGGTTTCCAATTACAAGATTTTAAAATAGAAGCAAATTGGCAATTTAGAAATACTAATTGCACAAGGAATCCTCACAAACAAGGAAACCACACAAAGAAGAAAACAAGTATAAAAAGGGGGCGATACCTTGCTTTGAGAATCCATCCATCCAGCAATAGCCTTCATCCATCCACAACTTCCATCGCCTACGCTAGCCAACAGCCCTCGCATTCACGACCTCCACAGCTGCCGTCGTCCTGAACCCGTCATCAATCATCCTCACAGATCCCTCCTCCTAGCAACAGCCGATCGCCACCACCATCATCACATCCAGCCCCTCTCCTCTCGATCTCTCAAAGTTTCAAATCCACAACATCATCGCAGCACGATCCAGCCACAACCTTCATCACCACCGCAGGCCTCTGTTCATTTCTTCCTCCTTACGACCACAGTCCCTTCTTCCATCCTCTTTCCTCATCCCGTCGTCCTCCTTCACAACACCCACCTGATCTCCCTATCTTTCGCCTTCACCGTTCGCCAACTTTGACCGCCTTCGTTCATATCTCTCTGTCCATCTGATTTCTCTCTTACGAAGTGAAGTAGAAAGCGAAGTGGAAGGAGCAGGTCACGAAACGAATAGCAGGAGGAGAAGTTTATTTCTCTTCCTTCATTCTATTTGCAACCAAACAGTCTACTAGTACCACCACAAATCAGACGACAGTGTTTTGTTTCATTTCTTAACTTTTTCTTTTATTTTTAGCTTGATATTTAATTATGTATTGCTATTTGAACATGATTAATATGTCTAGCTAAACTTCTCTTAGTTAGGGGTGGATTCGAAGCCCCGAACATGTGTTTTATAAATTAATTGAGTTTAATCTTCCTTGCTATTAGTGATTGTGTTTTGCTTAACTGTTTTATAGATAACTTTTCTTTGTATGTTTGTTAAGGTGGCCAACTTAGTAAGCATGCTAGGATCTGGGGCTAGAGTATATGAGAGTTTCACCAAATTGTTATAATCATGTATTCACAAGTAATAAATACCAAGGAACGTTGGTAAGGTTAAGTAAAAACCTAGGTAAGAACAAAATGTTGATCATACTTGTAATTGCCTAGTCAGTGTTCATATTTTCCACAAAACTTAATGATCTTAGATTGTTATCTAACTTGCGATTCCTGTTTAGATAGCATGATAAGAATAGTTTGAAAGCAACGCTTAGTTTAATTCAACGAACATGGAAAAATAATAAGATTAATGCAGTGCTTATCACGGTTAATCTTGAGCATTGTCTCTCATGAGTTAGCAAGTGATTATGGAAGATTGATTTATGAGCATATGTTTGGTGTGTGGAGATAAACCCTTAGCTAATTTCTCATATTTGTCATCCATTTAGTTTTAATTAATTAGATTATTAGTTGTCTTTTAGACATTCTTAGTGTTAATTGGCAACCTTTTCTAATCCCATGTTTGGTGTGTGGAGATAAACTCTTAGCTAATTTCTCATATTTGCCATCCATTTAGTTTTAATTAATTAGATTATTAATTGTCTTTTAGACATTCTTAGTGTTAATTGGCAACCTTTCTAATCACTGGTCCAGAACGATCCCTACTTATTCTATACTACAATAAAAAAGCATGGTATTAAGTGTGTGCTACTAAAATAGAACATCATATACTCATTAAAGGTATGGCTTTTTTTTAAACCCTTAACCCTCCCCACCCCATGCCGTTGGCCGGGTTCGAACCCGTGATTTGTGATTACATCCATCACACTTCTACCAACTCAGCTAGTACACCTTTGGCATTAAAAGTATGGTATGTTCATTACAAAATACACTGAAATCAATCACATTCTCAATGTTTCATTCTGAACTAACTAAAGTCACACAGTGGATAAATTATGGACATTTGCAGGTGATTACATGTTTTGGATGTAGCATTCATAAACAAATGAAACTCTGTTCAAATTTTTGTAGGTACATGATTGTGTTTTGATATACCAAATGCGTTTATTTTATACTATTCGTGACAAAATTGTGATGATTAAAAATTGGGTTTTTTCTATTAAAAAATGCTTTACTAAAATTTAAATTTGAAATAAAACTACATAATGGACTAAAATGCTTCTATTTATTGACAATGATTACAAGTTTAGAACAAATCACTTGTAAATAAAGGAGACTCCGCCAAAAAAAATCCTTGTAAATGTTGTCGCTTGATATTCCAAAATTTTGTAGTTAATACTTATCATGGTGAAGATTACTTATGACGTTTGCTACTCATGAGAATTGTATGTTTAGGACATACAACCTAAAAAACATATGAAATTCTGCCAAAATTTCTAATTGTAATTGTACGAAAAGTTACATATAGGTAACCAATGTATGTTGAGAAATTCTTCCTGGCTTGGGTCAACCAGCGAGGTTGCCGGGGGGAGGGGGGTGAATTTACACTTTTGCCCCCCTCATTTTTAATGAAAATGTTATTTAAAAAGGAGGGGGCAAAAGTGTAAATTCACCCCAGACAGCAACCTCGCTGGTTATCCCAGGCCAGCTAGAATTTTCACGAAATCTCACGAAAAAAATTCACTTTTTCAGTTAAACGAAAAGAAAATATTTGAATTTCATATCTGCAGTTTTCATAAAATCTCGCAATAAATTCGTGAAATATTTGACAAATACCTCGATAAATTTCACAATCTTTCTTCCTCAGAGACAATCTTCTTCTTCCTCCTTCTTCAGATCATTAACCTCAACTTTCTCATCCTTCTTCTTCAGATCATCAACCTTAACCTGCTCCTCCTCATTCTTCATATCGAACCCTAGCCTAGTCCCCATCCTTCTTCAGATCGAATCTCCATACATCTTCAGATCGAGGCTTCTTCCACAAACTGCTCCTCCTCCATAAATTGATTTAGCCTTCGAAATTGATCTCCATCATTGGAGAATTTGAGAATCCGCTCTGAATTTCAAATGGTTCACTTTTTTAATGGTTCACTTTGTAGTGTATGTGTGTTTTGAGGAGAGTAACTGGGTCAGAAAGACAATTTTGTGTGTTTGTTGTTTCTTGTTTTAGTTGTTTTAATGGATGGATCAAATTGTACGTTCTCTTTCATTCTCAATATTATTAACTTTTAACTCTGCAATATTCCATTGAGCCGCTGCTACTTTTCTTATAGTTGAAAACTCATACTTCCATAATCTTGAAAATATACTTGCCATATTCTTGTCCTACCAAGGACCATCTACTTATGTTGAAGTGTATATTTTTGAGTTTTGAAATGGGATTTATATCACTAGGGATTGAAATTTATCATATCCTTTTTTACATATTCCATATATTTTTTAAATTTATTATATATGTTTCATGTATTCTCCAATTTTTTACATTTTTCTTTACACCAACGAAATATTTCTTAAATTCAAGAACCCAAATGAACTCGAAAAACGAAATCACAATCCTTGCTTACAGGTGACAACAAATTTTGGATAAGCATGCACCACAATTAAAGAAAATAAATCCTACAAATTTTCTTTGTATATTTTTCTCATGAAACCATCCAAACACAACCTAAGATGTTGAAGGAGGGAACTATTTTAAGTTTTTTTTTTTTTTTTCATGGCATGTAATCCGTCAGTGTTGTAAGATGACCATTTGGCATTATCTTCTGCATGTTTTTCTGGCGTGCATATTTGGTTTTCAATACTTCTCAAAGGTAGTTTCTATTCTAATGATGGCTACTTAATATGCGGCCCTTTGAGCTCTATATATGCTTGGTGCATGATGCCATGGTTACTGTTTGCATTTGTTGCAGTGCATTTGTACTTCAAATCTAACTCTTTGCTCATCCGCCACATAAAATCAACTTGATTTGATTTTGTTTTTCATCAAATCATTCTAGGTTCTTCTACTGGTGGGTGTTGGTTAAGAAGTCCTCATTGAAAGCTTGAAAGGTCATGTTACATGTATAATTCATTTGATTATGAATTCCAAGGTGAATTTGTTCTTAGGATGGCCTTTGCTTTCACTTAGCATCACACCCGTTCCTAATTAACTCTGTGTCCTTGATCATTTCAATATCTTCGCATCCAATACTGTTTAGGATTATGTCACCTTGAACCATTGCACCCTACTTACTGTTTAGGATTATGTATCGCAACGATCACTAACATTATTGTTATTACAGAATACTACGAGAAATATGCCAAATCTGAAGGTATTGGTACAATTACCGAGGAGAATCCAGTGACGAGGAATTGAGTGATGTTGATGATGACTATGAGCCGATGACGCAGTTGCTAGTCTTGCAGATCCTTGGTTGATTGCATATGTTAATTGTTTTTATTTCTGTTCTCTGTACATTATAATATAGCTTCAGAAAAATTAAACCCAACACTGCAGAAGACTAGTTAAGGGACAAAGGCCACCACCCTTTTGTTGTTTATTTAGTTTTGTTTGCTCCCCATTGTAAATAAATTTGCTTTGCTTTCATGATATAGAACGTCCTCCAGTTGGGACTGCAATATGACAATTTTTTATTGTCATCTTCATTTAGTTTGCTTTAAATGTGGTTTGATATTTCAACATCCTCCCTTAGCTTTCATGTCGTTCAATATTTAAATTCAAGGCCCTCAAGGACGACACCTCGGTATAACCCAAATAATGCAAAACTAGAATGTTCATGGCAATGCAAGTTTTTGCTCTCTTGCACATTTTAACATGTGAATATTTTTATAATTATATTGATGTTATACGATCGACATGATCATTATTATTTTTATTCGTCATTGAGAAACATTCGTTGTTGTTGATGACATGGATGGACATAGCAGACGATCACAGTCGTGGGCCCATGTAGACGCACTACACCGAATTAGCATTTTTGTAACAACTCAAAAAACAATCACTTTTGAGTTGTAATAGTCCACCAAATTATTTCAAGTCAAAACTAAATTTAGTAAAATAAATTGAAAAACAGTTTCACAAAAAAATGTGATACAATCAATTGGATCACCATGAATAGTATCACTTGTAGCATCATACTCTTCATGGTGATACAATTATGATATCACTTTGTTTTTGAAAATGTCTAAAATTGTTTGCTTGACTCTTATAGCTCAAAAATGATATTGTTTTGAGGGTTGTTATAAAAATGTCAATTTGGTGTAGTGACGTATAGAGATATTCTCACTCATACGTCCTTGGTATGTCCATTTTTTTTTCAAATTCGCATTACACAAGCTCATTTATATTGCCTGAAATAAATAAAAACAAATAATGAATTATGTACACGCACGAATGTAGGCACAAGTAGCGTGTATCGACATACTAGTACCATATAAAGGTTCTTTGGCTGAGGTAGAATGATTTGGTCCGTGTATGTTTGTCATGGACCAAAGAGACCTCGGCCAATGGCTCAAATTTCACTTGAAGTCTTAGTAAAGTTGCGTTAATCAAAAGACATCTTAGCAGTGTATTAGTATACCCAATTTAGTCTAATAGCTTGCCACGTTGGTACAAGGCTGTAGTGCACTCACTTTTTGGTTTTCATTCACCTCAAAACATGGCCCAGTGGATCCCACAACAAACATTCATGATCTCCTAATTACATTTAGGGTCTTCTTGGTTGGCTATTTTCCGTGAAAAATGAAATCCAATTCTCATGTCAAGTGATTTTCCACATGTAGGTTGTGTATTTAACGATTGGAAAATAATTTTGCAAGTTCCTAGTTTTCTCCTCTCTCATGGGAATTCAAATGTTTAATCCCCACCCTCGAAATGGATTCGCGAAAATGGTTTCAATTCCTATGTCTATTTTTCATCCTACCAAACAAACTCTTATGTTTTTCACCCTTTTGAATAATGACATAAGCTCACTCTTTTCATTTTCATAAATTAATTTTTACACTTAACTAAAATATAAAATTAACAATCAAACCATATAATGTAAATTTAGTATATGAAAATATCACACATGCAGAGTGCATGGAAGGGTGCCAGTAAAAATCTAAACTACATAATGCAAGTTTCCATTAGGAACAGTGAATGTGTGTGTCTTTGTCCTGATTTTTGGAATACCCAACATGTCATCCCTGCTCTATTAATTTACAAGAAAAACCAATAGGTAGGTGATCAGTAACTAGGGATAATTTTGTAATTTTAGATGAAAAACTATTACACATATGTACCATTTTACCCTCCCAAATTCATATTATTTACGATCAAAGCTCTCCCCTCTCAAGTATTATTAATTATACTTGAGCCCCTAACTAATTTATTCAAAGCCCTTAATTATTTGTTTATTATACATAGGCCCTTAAAATTATAGATAATTATTTTATTTAAATTTTCAATAATAAATTTTACTCATTATGGAAAGGTTGTAATAAAATAAAGGGTTATTTGCATTTCCTCCTATAATGCATGCCTTATTCAGCTGTGCCCCCAATTATTATTCGTATTGCACTTTTCCCCTATGACTAGCAGTTAACATGCCTTGACCGTCTGTTATCAAAGCAGATTACCAAAATACTCCTGAGAAATCAAAGCCTGAGATTGAATCTTTTGTATCTCAAATATCTCAGTTCGAGGAAAATCTTAAGGCCCAACTGAAATCATAATCGTATCTCGAGAAAAATCCAATAGTTGAGGAAAATCTAACGGTCCAAATTTAATCGTGCACACATCTCTAGGTAAATATAACGGTATAAATTTAATTGTGTACACATCTCGAGAAAAATCAAACAATGTACGTAGTACACATCTTGAGGAAAACCCGATGACCCAATACACATCTCGAGGAAATTTATGTTTTAAATAAATATGAATTTAATTTTTCCCATTGAAACATAATAGACCTGAGAGATGAAGGGGGGAGAGGAAGAGGGAGGAGGAGGAAAAAAGGAGGAAGTGGAGGAATGAGGAATGAGGCCCTAAGTTTATTATAGGGGTTGTAGGGGAGGAAGGAGGAGTAAGGAGAATGAAGGAGGAAGTGGAGGAATGAAAAAGAGGAGTGAGGATGAAGGAGGAGGTCGTGGCGAGGCTGCAAGATAGAGGAGGAAGAATGGGAAGAAGTGGAGGGAGGAGGAGGAAGATAATCAAAATTTTCTTGATTAAATATTCGGAATGGAAAAGCTTGCCAAGTTTTGAAGTTAAGCTTGAGTTGCAGGTCATCTTCATCATCTCTGGGGTTTGTTCTGTTTCAGGGGGCAAAATTAAATTCAAATTTATCTTATGGGGTTAAGTTATTGCCAGTAATTTATTATATGGGGGCAATGTATTCAAACATCAAATTTGCTTCGAGATGTGTGCACAAATAAATCCAAACCGTCAGATTTCCTCGAGATGCATGTTGGAATGTCAGATTTTCCTCAAAATGTGTGTTGGATCATTAGATTTTCTCGAGATGTGCACACAATTAAATATTGAGCGTTAGATTTACCTAGAGATGTGTGTATGATTAAATTTGGACCTTTAGATTTTCCTTGAGATGAGTTGTTTACGATGCAAGATTTTTAAAAAATCAATTGTTAGATTTTCCTCGAGATATGATTACGATTTCAATTGGGCCTTGGATTTTCCTCGAGATATGATTACGATTTAAGTTGGGCCTGGGATTTTCCTCGAGGTATGATTAAATTTGGACCGCATGATGTCTTGTATAGTGTTTTGTTGATTGTTTCTGCTACCATAGGAACCCCTTTAAAGTGGATTTCAAACTCACATTGCTTTTAGAGTACATGAGTATATCCTTATGAATTGAAGGTTGTCTTACAACCATTGTTGCCTCATTAAAAACCTGCCAGTAAAACCCAATGGGATAAAATCTGGACAAAAAAAAAAAGTATAACATTCTTCAAGAATAAGGGGGGTGCACATAATTTTGCCTTGTTAAAACTTTTACAGGAAAGACTCAGTGGGAGAAAACCACGTCGAAGGAAAAAGAGTATAACTACCAATTTTGCATACTTCAGAATGCTTAATGTGCATAATGTTGCCTCATTAAAACCTTGTCAAAAGAAAAATAGTACATCGCACATAGATCAAATGTAACATACTTTTATATGATCTCGAAGCATATTTCTTAATGCACACTGAGGGGTATACTTCTAGATACTCCCCCTAATAATGATTTCCCTCATGAAGTAGAACTTGAATTACTTTGTGATTAAGTTGGCGCATGTCAATCATGTGAACCAATTTGATAAAAAGATATGCAACGTTGTCACCATACTAAATTTGTTCGACTTCAATCACATAGTTTTTCTAAAGCTCATGTGGGTAGATGAATTATATTGGAATGTGTTCGTTCAATCTTCTTTGATGAAGTCTTCTTGCATTTGAACAATACATGAAACACTGTCATAATTTATTGTAGTCAACTGATCAATAAGTTTGTTTAATAAACCCTCGAAAACTAGTCACACTGTAACTCGAACCTGCCCGTGAATTGCCCTTGCATAGTTAAATAAGTAGGAATAGTTAGATAAATCACAAGAATAAACTCATATTAATGAACCCAAGAAGACGTGTATATTTTCATGTCAATATGTATAAGTTTGTGCAAAACTAGAACTTGCTAGTAAATGCACAGAAAAAGACTATATCATATTATGCACTTGGTGCCAAATATAACAATGCACTAATGATACTCGCATACTGTACTTCAGAACCGAGTGTCCTTTAATTGGTTGATACAAGTCTTTATTGAGATCTAAAGATCGGGAGATCATGGTCGTACTAAGTAGATGAAAGTTGTTTATGTTAAAAATCTTGTCAATAAACATTGATTAATGGACCAAGATTCTAGTAGTACTTTACTCAATCTGCATAACCTTATCTAAAACAATTATACCACGTTCTTCTGGAACTATTCAAATTATATAAAACATATTTTACTTTTATTGAGTAATTATTTAATAGATTTGCTTCGGGCAAAGAAAAACATTCAGAGATTTTATAATAACTTTTTCTAAATTTCTGTATAAATAAATAATTACGATATTCATAATTCAATACCAAGTTATCAGAAACGACAATACTTAATGGAAATGTAGTTATAACCATAATCAGGAATATATTTTATCAAATGTTGGGTTTCTGCAGGAACCTTTGTGACACGAATCTTGTCAAATATCTGAAAGTTTCATTCTCTCATTTTTTTTATTACAAATACTCATTTAAAACCAACAAGGTTTACACACTTAAGTATTTACACTATAGGTCCAAAGACACACATTTATCAAGGGAACCCAATTCCACTTGGACAATATCTTTCCATTTAGCCAATCAATTCATTTGTCGATATTTATAAATGTTTCATGGTTGAATATCATTATAGAATGAAAGGTCATGCTTTGGCCGTCAGGAGTGGTAACTAGTATTCCCTGTATTTGTATCACATTTTGTTCTACGATATTTGAGAATCACCGTCCATAAATATCTCTATGTAGATCCGAGATAATCCTTTGTTTCATAGCTCTGGGGCTATTTACAACTAGCCAATTAAGAATTATTTTATCACCGCTCTTTAATATTTTGGTAGCTACCATATATGTGAATATGTCATCAATGATCATTTCATTTGATTCCACATTTCTTCTTGTTATATTGAGATCTCATTATTATCAGGTACCTGAGCTTCTTCAGGGGCTTTTTAAATCACTTCAAGGATATGAATAACCACTTTTGGAGTAATGGAGAAACATAATTTTTCAAACATGACCTCTTCTGGAGTATCATTTAATACTACTTCTGGAGCTTCATGACCTCTTTTAGAGCATCATGATCTCTTCTGAAGCGTCATGTAATGTTGCTTCTGGAGCTGCATGTACAACTTCTTCTTAAGGTTGTACAACTTCTTTAGGAGTTTCAATAATTGCTCCTTCGAGAGCATTAGGGCAATGACTTTTTACTAATTCTCCTTTTTCAGGAGTTAAATTTTCGGAACCTATAGGTCTGCTACGCTTATGG
Source organism: Berberis vulgaris (assembly GCA_963556465.1). Taxonomy (NCBI): domain Eukaryota; kingdom Viridiplantae; phylum Streptophyta; class Magnoliopsida; order Ranunculales; family Berberidaceae; genus Berberis; species Berberis vulgaris. Next base: position 68,436,533 of record OY747129.1, on the reverse strand, counting down.
CATGCAATAGATTTGCTGGCTTCCATACTCGAACTTTGTCCTTAAGGCATACAAATTCGAATAGTGTATTCATAGTTGGTACATGTGACTTTGTCACTTTGGGTACATCATTAAATACATCAAGTAAGTAATTCATAATTGTTAGATGAGACAAAGTTGAAATATTCGACATAACTCACACCGTTCCATACCACTTTGCTATTTTGTAAGAACTTTCTTATCTCCCTCTAACGGTGAGATTATAGTCTCATAAAACTGACATCTACAAACTAGCAGTAAAATGTTACCAGTTAAAATTGAAGGTCTGCGTAATGGGCTAAGGTTAAGCAGTTTCACAGTATTCAATACTGCACTTATCCAAACACTATGGGTAGTCTACATTGCATAAGTAAATGCCTGCCAACAAGGTGAAAACGTGTAATTTAAATGTGTGTCAAACCATATTTTGTTCATGTAGGACGGGACTATGCAACAACAGTCTTATTGATGAGCAAAAACAACTAAAAGTTATAGTAAACTTAGCCGCATTGTCAAATTAGATAGACTAGATGCAGAGGGATGAAACTTATTCGCTAAACAAAATAATGTGACACGTAAACACATATGAGACCATATAATAAGAAGTTTACTAGGTGAACAATGAGTATATATGTATTTGTAAGTGGAGTGCGTGTTAAGGGTGACTTATTTAAGCTTTTGGCATAAAACAACATGCGATACAACAACTTGGATAATTGTATAATCACAGTTAATTAATGAAAAATTATCTCTAACGTAAGCTTCAGGCTTAATGCATACCTCTCTAATGTAATGCATATGTCGTGAATGTAAGCTTCAGGCTTAATGCATATATCTCTAATGTAAGTTGTTGGGTTCCAACATTAGATATGATGTATATATTTTGAAATAAAGCAAGTTTCTTTAGGAACTGTAGAAATGTAACTCATGTTGGATAAATAAACTTACATAAATTAATGATAGAAGATTAGACTCTTCCAATGCCTTCAATGATTGGGATAGCCTCTGTTGGGGCCTCCAAGAAATTACATTGGTCTAGCTATGATAAACACTTTTGTGTCTTAAATGTCGGTGAAGAGAAAATGTTATGACTTGTCAATATATTATGGATAGTGACACTAATAATTAAACAAATATGATTGTCCATCATTTGCCGTTTATAAACCATATTTTCAAAGAAAATGTGTGTAATAAATAAATCAAACAAATCAAAACATAATATACTGCATATATTTCACAAGTAGCAGTAAATATTTTAATGTAACATCATATATGATATTTATGTTTCACAAGTAGTAGGTGTTCTAGACCACTTCAGGTGGTTTATAAGTATTATACATGTAGTAACATTGTGGTAATCACTGCAACTATGGTTATTATTTCGATTAATGGCTACCTGTGCTGGAGTTCCCTCATACTTGGCAGTATTTATGTTTTGCATGTTCTCGTTCTGTATCTTTCTTTCTTTTTTTACAGCTAAAATTTACACTTGTTTCAAAAATATCAGAGACCATGATTTTTCATTAGATCTTTTGCATTGTTTGATGTTATAAGTATATAAGTAAAAAACTCAAAACCATGAATAAAGTAAGCCTTTTGATTCTGCTAAGTAAATTCATGTATCGCTGAATTGGTCGGAGCTTCATGCGCTCAGTCAATCGGAGCTTCGTGCTGATAACATATTGTAACTTAACCAAGTCAAGAATAATCCAAGTATAATCATGTTGTTCGGAAGTATCACTCACTTACTCATTGTTTCTCTTTTTCTCTGTATCACTCACTCACTCATTGTTTCTCTTTTTTTTTCTCATTCAAATTTATTAAAGGCAGCGATTACCCCACACCACCATATGTACTGTCTCAAATCACCATTCAGTTTTTTTTCTTACTAACCCACACCACCCAAATATTTTTGAAAAACAAAACGCCCAAAAACCCTAAAACGCAAACCCTCGTCCTCGTCCAACTCTGCATCTTGTCCAAAGCTAGGCCAACAAACTCATATTCATTGCAGCTTCCCGTCGAAGGTAGGCGTCCTTTCCTCGCAGTGTCCCCTATATCTCCCTACTCGGTTGCATTCTCCCATCTGTCCCTCCTTGCAGCATCCCATCCAAAGTTGCATCATGAACGACTTCCACTTCTCTGTCTCTGATGAATTTTGTTTATCCTAGTCCTCAAGTTAGTTTGGAGGAAGTTAGATTGATTTTATTATATGGAAACGAATGAGCTTAGTAAAGTTGATGATGTTAGAATTGAAGGTTTTAATGGTGAACATGAGGTTGAAGAAGATGATCAATTTAAAGAGCAAGAACAATCCATTCCAATTGAGGTAACACTGTCAATTTGCATCGTATTTTAATTTTTTTATTGTATTTTACAAGATATTTTTTTATTATTGTTTGATGAATTGGTGCGTAGGAATTTCTCATGGATGTAATAAATATGCCCATGCCTATAAATGATGTTGAGAACCCAGAGACGAACCACGTAGAGGTAACCGCCATTTCGTTATTAAGTAAATTAACAATGTAATTTAATTTATGAAACTAATTATATAATGAATCATTATGCAAAAAGATTATGATAATGTTGATGGAAAGTTTCTCGATCATGGAGTGGTGACATTAACATTGAAGAAAGATCAATGGAAGTGGTACTCGATGATGGTGACTTATTTGTTACGAAAAAAGTAAGATAGTTTGTGTATTTTTGTTTTCACCAGTTTCCATGCGATATTGTTATAAATATGTTGTTATTAAAAAATTATATATATATATATATATATATATTTAGGTATTCTCATCAAGGTTTGCGTTGATAGCTTGGATCGAAGGCATCAGTAGGGATAATAACATAGTTGTTATTATCACTAAATCGAAACCTACTAATTACAGACGGAAGGGAATGATCCATTTTGGTTGTGAAGGGGGAGGAAATCCCGAGGGTTGCCTAAAAATGGTATATAAGGCGTACCCGATAAAACTTACAAGTAAACCAGATATAAAGATGACGACTAGGGTTGCTATTTTCCATTATTATAAAATTTCAAGACCACAATGGATCTATGATAAGATCGGTTATTTACAACGGTATTTAAAGAAGTATCTTATAATTATGATCTTATGTATGGACAATTCCTTAATATCTTGTTCACTAGCAACAAAAAATTTTCTTTGTGCGTCGATAAAAAAACATATTTTTTGGAGAGAGATGTTATTTCAACGATCGAGTCACGGGTATGTAACATATTCATACCTGACGATTTTCCAATTCTATCCGCTCAATTCGTTCATAGAGCTTTTTATGCAATCACGGACATTTCTGAAACACCTCTAACAGAGGGACAAATAGTCAATTTAGAAAGAACTTATTGTCAACCTCTTTCAGATATGAATTTTTCTAATTCAGAAGGGAAGAACTTGCATCAGTATCTCAAAATAAATTTCAATTCAAACATGGGTTTGAATCACATTCCATTATCTGATAAATATTTACGAGCCAAAAAGAGGAAAAAACAAAGTCTTTGTCTAAAGAAATGCGTTGAGAAACGACAGATGGATAGAATCTTTCTACGAGCAAATCTCTAAAAAACATGGAAGTTGTTCCAAACATATCTGCCATGGTTCTTTACTTCGACATGGTACAAATATCTAATTTCGATAGGGTACCAATATCTATATCTAAATTTCATCTTTTTAGATACTTGTTTAGACCTATTGCCAATACCGATATAAAGTAGCAGTCAAAAAGTTGTATCCATTTTTCACTATATTATGGATATATCACGGCGAATTCCTCAGAAAATATGGTGGGCGATTCTTCCACAACGGAATCGGATAAGTAAGATTTTGAGGAAGTGTTTACATAGTCTTCTTCTATCCGATGAAATGATTCATCAAAATAATGAGTCAACCCTTTCACTCTGGGTACATCTGGGATCACTGAATGCTCAGGAGTTCTTCTATTCAATCCTTTTCCTTCTTCTTGTTGTTGGATATCTCGTTCGTACACATCTTATCTTTGTTTCCCAAGCCTCTAGTGAGTTACAGACAGAGTTTGAAAAAATCAAATCTTTGATGATTCCATCATACATGATTGAGTTACGAAAACTTCTAGATGGGTATCCTCCATCTGAACTAAATTCTTTCTGGTTAATAATCTTTTTCTAGTTGCTCTGAAACAATTATGGTTACAATTCTACCAAATATGTCTTTTTCATTCCGTCGAAAATCAATTTTACGGTATAGACGCTTATGACCTCCCCCTATATGCCTTGCGGTCATGATTCCTCTAGCATTACGACCTTTACCACAACGACGTTGTCCATAGATCAAATTATTTCGTGGATTGGATTTCCCTTGACTGTCGATGGTTCTGCTCGAAGTAGAAGTTTTGTATAAATGTATCGCCGTGTTATTAAGAATTTTGATTTAAGTTATTTTCTTTCTAAGAGGTGGAATAGAATAATCCGGTTGAATTGTAATAATCATGTGTCTATAATGCATTGTATGTCCCATAATGGGTCCCTTTCTTCTACCCTTTCCCGGGAGTCGATGACTATTCATAGCTATTACCTTGACACCAAAAAAGAGTTTGACCCAATGCTTTATTTCTGTCCTAGTTGATCCTAATTCGACATTAGAAGTATATTGATTGTTCCCCAATAACCAAATACTTTTGTCTGTAAATATTGCATATTTGATTCCATCCATAAATCTATTTTCTTCCCTATGAGTTCCGGTATCGATAAGAATTCTACTTCTTAATGTTCATATGTTATGATATGAATATACCATAGTAATTATATTAATTCGCTGTGTATGGATGATGAGATTCCATTGATACTAAGCCAATTCCAATAGACGTATTGAACGTTCGTGTTGTATTGCATCCAGCAGGAATTGAACCAACGAATTTTCCAATTATGAGTTGGGCAGTTTAACCATTTAGCCATGGATGCGTAATGGGGATTATCATATATTACGGTGAACCCGCATGGCCCATTGATCTTTTATATATTTTTCCAATAGTAATTTTGGTACTATTGCATGTAACGTAGGTCTAGTGGTTCTAGAACCATCAATGATAGGAGAACCCGCGGATCCATTTGTAGCCCCTTTGGAAATATTGCCTGAATGGTACTTATTTCCTGTATTTCAAATACTCCGTACAATGCCCAATAAATTATTGGGAGTTCTTTTAATGGTTTCAGTACCAGCCGAATTATTAACGATACCCTTTTTGGAGAATTTAATCAATTTCAAAACCCATTCCGTTGTCCAATAGCTACAACCGTCTTTTTAATTGGTACCGCGGTAGCTCTTTGGCTGGGTATTGGAGCAACATTACCTATTGATAAATCTCTAACTTTAGGTATTTTTCAAATTGATTCCACCATGAAACAAATACCACAACCTGTGTATCTAAATAGGATTCACTTAGAAGTGACTATTCTCTAGATACATAGGCATAGGTCTATTCAATATAATTCTTTTTTGCATCATAGATTTCACCATGAAAATTTATTCTTCGGTAAATCAATTATATAATATTCCATTTTTGAAGAATGACCACTTTTTTAATTACATCTTCTATTTTAGCAATTTTCATAAGTTCTTTTGTACTTTTATTAAAAATATCATACAATGTCAGTATTTTCGCCCTTTGGAGGGACTCAAGGGTCGTGGGATCTAAATGCAACCGCTCTACAAAAATCATTTGTAATTTCATTGCAGTAATTCTTAGTTCAGCCGCCTCCTAAGGAGAGTAGGGTTTTGTGAGAGACGAAAGCATGTTTTTAGTCCGCGTTAGAGAGATGTTTTGATTCTCGTTATTGAAAAAGATAGAAGTTAAATTAACCAAATGGCAGCAGGCTTCCCAAAGTGCTTATTTGGGTGTATAACTTTCATTCGTCCATATTTTGATAGTAAGTATCTCTAGTGTTTCCCCAAAGGACTTAATAGAATAATTAATCTTTCTAATTGGCAAGTATAATGGAATTATAGGAAAACCTTTTCTTGGCAGTTGATCTTCTCTCCTTAGACACGATCCCCTAATCCTCTCGACTTTTAATTCAAGACACAACTTGATTGGGAGCGCCAGTGTAGTAGCATATTCTCTTCATAAATAAAACAATACCACTCGACGAGTCTTCCAGACAATGGCAGCCTTGTCATGAGGAGCAAATAGAGGCTTGATAGCCGGAGTGCGCAGAAGCGCATTGGATTTTTCTACACTGGATCCGCCTTGAGATCAGTTGTATTGGGGACGCTAGGAGGTCATGTCTGAGCTTCTGAACAACACAACAAATATGAGTTCCAAGCATGTTTTTTCGATTGGAGAGTAGTTGCGTTCGGCTCCCCTTGTTAGTAATCTTGTAACTTGCTATCCTCTTGCCTAGTAGGAAAAGACTTACCTCCGTGGAAAGGAAAGACCGATCCATTCAGATCGACATGAGGGTCCAACTACATTGCATTGCCAGAATCCATGTTGTATATTTGAAACAGGTTGACCTCCTTGCTTCTTTCACGGTACAATCCTCTTCCCTCTGAGCCCCCCTTTCTCCCCGGTCAGCAGAGAAAAATGTAGGACTGGTGCCAACAGTTCATCACGGAAGAAAGGACTCACCAAGCCGGGATCACTAACTAATATAATAGAAAATAACTGTCTTTTCTGTATATTTTCCCCGGTTTCGTTGCTACCGCGGTCCTGGGCCTTATGAAATCGATTGGATCATATAGATATCCCTTCAACACAACATAGGTCATCGAAAGGATCTCGGACGACCCACCAAAGCACGAAATCCAAGATCTTTCAGAAAATGGATTCCTATTTGAAGAGTGCATAACTGCATGGATAAGCTCATGCTAACTCATCAATTTGGGATTTTCCTTGGGAGGTATTAGGAAGGAATTGGAATGCAATAATATCGATTCATATTCATACAGAAGAATCTCTATAGATTCAAACGATGTGCCTATGGAAGGGAATAAAAAAAAAGGGAAAGAAAATAGATAAAATAGAAATAAGTAGAAAAAGAACCCAGATTCCAAATAAACGAATTCAAACTCGAAAGGGATTTTTCTGATTCTCGAAACCGTTTTAACATAAAAAACAACAAAAACTAGAGCAAACATATAATAACGGATTTGGAGTTGTAACCAAGCATTGCCCATTGGTTATATACCCGACTCGTAACTAGAAAGTTTCTCCAGTCATTCACTAATTGGGGCAAAAACTCCGGAAATTAGAAATGCTAAAATAGGGATAACACTTGATATTATTAGAAATGCCAAGAAAATATCATATTCGTGAAGCAGAAACATAGACGCACTCCTATGAATGTGGAAAATATACCGAATTAGTTGATTCGAATTGTAATCATGAATTCCTCCATAAATTTTGTCGAAATAACAATGAATTTTTATCGAATTGCCTAGTTTTTTTGTTGTGGTCATGTCGCGTTTCAGGATTCATTGAATAGAAAATCCTATTTACGCTTACTTACATTAGAATACTAGATTCTATTTTCAATTATATTTCGATATGATATAGACATATCCTGTTCTTATACAAACTTGTACAAAAAAGACTCTCTTGCTTTCACTACGCTTCGGATTATCTCTAAAGACATTCATATACAAAGGGGACACCAAAGGCCTATTCCCTTCCATCCCTTGGATAGATAGAGAGGGAGGGAAGAGCTTTTAGTTTTTTCATGATGCCAAAGAGTTGAACAATGAAAATAGATGGTGAGTGCCTGATCGAATTGATCGGGTCATGTAGGAACAAGGTTCAAGTCTGGCGGTCTGTTAGGATGCCTCAACTGCATACATCACTGCACTTCCACTTGACACCTATCATAATAATAAATGGCTTGTCTCGCCATGACCTTTTCTTGGATTCTCAAAACTTCTGTCACTCCATCCCCGCAGGGGCAGAGAACTCGTCGCTTCCCGGCTGTGCTACCAGAGGCTCTAGGGAAGTCGAAATAGGAGAGCACTCATCTTGGGGTGGGCTTACTACTTAGATGTTTTCAACCGTTATCTGCTCCGCACTTGGCTACCCAGCGTTTAGCATGGGCACGATAACTGGTACACTAGAGGTGCGTCCTTCCCGGTCCTCTCATACTAGGGAAAGGTCCTCTCAATGCTCTAATGCCCACACCGGATATGGACCGAACTATCTGACGACGTTCTGAACTCAGATCACGTACCACTTTAATAGGCGAACAACCCAACCCTTGGAACATACTACAGCCTCAGGTGGCGAAGAGCCGACATCGAGGTGCTAAACCTTCCCATCGATGTGAACTCTTGGGGAAGATCAACCTATTATAATTAGAGTAACTTTTATCCGTTGAGCGACGATCCTTCCACTCAGTACCGTCGGATCACTAAGGTCGACTTTCGTCTCTGCTTGACGGGTGGGTCTTGCAGTCAAGCTCCCTTCTACCTTTGCACTTGAGAGTCAATCTCTGTCCGGCCCGAGGAAACCTTTGCACGCCTCCGTTACCTTTTGGGAGGCCTACGTGCCACAGAAACTGTCTACCTGAGAATGTCCCTTGGCCCGTAGGTCCTAACACAAGGTTAGAATTCTAAATCTTCCAGAGTGGTATCTCATTGATGTCTCGCCCCCCCCCCCCCCCCCCCAGAAGGGGGCCTTCTTCGCCTTCCACCTAAGCTGTGCAGGAAAGGCCCAAAGCCAATCCCAGGGAACAGTAAAGCTTCATAGGGTCTTTCTGTCTAGGTGCAGGTAGTCTGCATCTTCACATACATGTCTATTTCACTGAGCCTCTCTCGAAGACAGTGCCTAGATCGTTATGCCTTTAGTGTGGGTCAGAACTTACCCGACATGGAATTTCGCTACCTTAGGACTGTTATAGTTATGGCTGCCGTTTACAGAGGCTTCGGTCGCCGACTCTCCTATCATTAGGCCACCAACTTCCTTGACCTTTCGGCACTAGGCAGACGTCAGCCCCCATACATGGTCTTACGACTTTGCGAACACCTGTGTTTTTGGTAAATAGTCGCCCGAGCCTAATCACTGCGACCCCCTTTGTGAGGAGGCACCCCTTCTCCCGAAGTTACGGGGCTATTTTGTCGAGTTCCTTAGAAATAGTTGTCTCGCGCCCTTAGGTATTTTCTACCTACCCACCTGTGCCGATTTTGGGTACAGGTACCCTTTTATTGAAGGTCGTTCGAGCTTTTCCTGTGAGTATGGCATGGGTTACTTCAGCGACGTAGGGCCTGGTACTCGGACATTGGCTCGAGGCATTTTCTCTACCCCTTCTTATCCTGAAAAAGCAGGGTCACATTGCGTCCTTGAATTGATAGCCATCTTTCGGCTAACCTAGCCGCCTTCGTCCCTCGAGACCAACAAGGGGTAGTACAGGAATATTCACCTGTTGTCGACTACGCCTTTCGGCCTGATTTTAGGCCCTGACTCACCCTCCGTGGATTAACCTTACGGAGGAACCCTTAGGTTTTCAGGGCATTGGATTCTCACCAATGTTTGCGTTACTCAAGCTGACATTTGCGCTTTCGCTTCATCCACACCCGCTCGCGCGAGTGCTTCCTTTTCAGGCGGAACGCTCCCCTACCGATCCATTTTTACATCTCACAGCTTCGACAGATCGCTTAGCCTCGTTCATCTTTGACTCAAGAGTGCTCGATCAGTGAGCTATTACGCGCTCTTTCAAGGGTGGTTGCTTCTAGGCAAACCTCCTAGCTATCTCTGCACCCTTACCTCCTTTATCACTGAGCGGTCATTTAGGGGCCTTAGCTGGTGATCCAGATTGTTTCCCTCTCGACGATGAAGCTTATCCCGCATCGTCTCACTGGTCGACCTTGATTTGGTATCGCCCCCACGGCCCGCACCGAAACAGTGCTTTAACCCTAAATGTACAGTCAACTGTTGCACCTCAACGCATTTCGGGAGAACCAGCTAGCTCTGGGTTCGAGTGGCATTTAACCCTAACCACAACTCATTCGCTGATTCTTCAACATCAGTCGGTTCGGACCTCCACTTAATTTCACCCAAGCTTCATCCTGGTCATGGATAGATCACCCAGGTTTGGGTCCATAAGCAGTGACAATTGCCCTATGAAGACTCACTTTCGCTACGGCTCTGGTGGGTTCCCTTAACCAAGCCACTGCCTATGAGTCATCGGCTCATTCTTCAACAAGCATGTCGTCAGAGCCCAGGCTCCTCCCACTGCTTGGGAGCCTACGGTTTCATGTTTTATTTTACTCCCCGATAGGGGTTCTTTTCACCTTTCCCTATCGGTCACCCAAGAGTATTTAGCCTTGCAAGGTGGTCCTTGCTGATTCACACGGGATTCCACGTGCCCCATGCTACTCAGATAAGAGGGATCCCACTAGAGAATGACCATTGGATATTGCAAGTGACATGTGGAACCCACAATCATCCTCGAGCAAAATCACTTGTTGGTCATTCGTTTGCTGGTAAATTGAATGAAGAGGAGATGATATATGTAATATGTCGCCACATCTTGTCTCAGTTGAAAGAGATGTATTTGAACAATATCTTGAATTTGAAGAATATTTACAATGTAATTTGTCGGATAAAGACAGTCCAACAAAAAGGTTGGACGACTTTGCAACATGCTCTACACTTGTTGAGGGAGCATAATTACATATAGTGGAATATTGTTGATGAGGGGAATAAAGTCACCAACATTTTTTGGGCGCATCTTGAATCAATTAAATTAGCAAAGTGTTTTTCACAAGTGATGCTTATGGATTGCACGTATAAAATGAATCGCTATAGGATGTCATTATTTGAAATTGTTGGTGTGACGTCGAGCGGAAAGACTTTCAATGTTGCATTTTGTTTTATGTGTTCTGAGAAGGAAGAGTCATATGCTTGAGCATTAGAAAAGATTTGTAGAAATTTCCGAGTCAGACAACTTGGCAAGCGTGTTTGTCATTGATAGAGAATTGAGTTTGATTAAGGCAATTGAGTGAGTTTTTCCTAAGGCAAAGATATTATTGTGCACATGGCACATAAACACCAATGTTGAGAAGAATTTCAAAAAATATTTTGAGGACAATTACAGGTGGTACGATTTTTTAGATTCTTTTTCAGATTTGTATAGATCAAGTACAGAGGAGAAATGGAACAAGGCAACAGTTGACTTTAATAGAAAGTAGGCATCACACCCGAGGAAAAATGGAACAAGGCCGCATTTGACTTTGATAAAAAAAATACTTTGAGGATAATAACGGGTGGATGGTTTGGTATCAGCAGAAGGAGCACTTTGTCAGTGCATGGGCCGATACATTTATACATTTTGGCCAACGGACAACCAGTCACGTTGAAGGGGCACATTCGAAGTTGGAGAACACGTTGAAAAATTCACAAGGTACATTCTTGAAAGTATGGACAAAGATGCATGATATGATCAAAATCAAACTAGTAGAGATAGAATCGTCATTTCAACAAAGTTAGACTAAGGTGAAGAATGAGCATGTGTTAAGATTATTTGACAAACTTCATGGGTCGGTGGCGTACAAAGCTCTTGATTTGATTTTATTAGAAATCGGGAGGTGTGAAAATGTGGGCAATGACCTTGTCAAGTGTAGATGTTGGATTCGAAGCACTCATGGATTACATTGTGCTCATGAAATTACAAAGTATCTAACTCCCACTAGACAACTTCCATTAGGCACCTTAGACAAGTATTGGCTTCAACTTGGCACAACACCTATTCGTGAATGTGGCGATGTGATTATAAACATAGTGGTTGACGTCTTTATGCAGAGGTTTAATGAATCAATTCCTGATCAGAAGTTGGTGTTGAAGAAGAAGCTTCTAGAGTTGAGTTGCTCGGGTTTAACTATAATGATTGAACCATCTGCACTTGTGGCTAGCAAGAGGAAACCTAAAAATAAGAAGTTGTCTAAGCACGAGAGGTCGACAAAATGGAACCCATCGAGGCACGAATACGACATGACTCAAGAGGAATTAAAAGGAAAACTTAAGAAGTTGTCTAACAAAAAGGAGAAGCCAAAAAATCGTAACACTAAATTGATGAGCCAAATTCCGTCTTGGAAATGGAATTATATTGACAACGTTGAGAACGTTCTAGGAAATTGTGGATTTCGATGCATAGCCAAATTCCTACATTACGACATCGAACGTGGTTGGATACAGGTACAAAAAGACCTACTAGTGGAGCTTGAAACTAATAAAGAGTTGTGGGTTGGAATGTGGCACGAGTCAAGGGTCAAGGTTATCAATGATGTTTTCACTACAAGAAAACTGTAATTTAGCGGCGGTTATGTAGCGACGTTTCATAAAAACCGCTGCTAAATATGTTATTCAACGACGTTTGTTCAACCGTCGTAGATTAATATTATTTATCGACGGTTGTAGTAAATGGTGACGGTTGCAACCGTCGTAATAAACTTTATCCAACTATGCTGGTTCAACTGCGGTGGATCGATATTCTTTTTAGGACGGTTTGAGTAAATGGCGACGGTTGTAACCGTCGTTATAAAAATAAAAAATATATAAAAATTTAGGACCTTAAAACACTATCCCTAATTTCATCGATCTTTTACTCCCCTCCACTGCTCATCCACCACACACCACGAACGAACAATTGTTTGATAAGAAGATAGAAGGAAGGCATCAACAGTTTGATCGTCCCCAACCCCTCTCCTCCACAACCCTTCCTCCCTGATCAATCGTAATCGCCACTCAACCCTTCCTCCCTTTAACTCAAAGTTTCTGGACATGATTTTGGTATGAAATTTAGGGTATTGCGAAGTTGTTGTTGATATAGATACCCACCTCTCTTTTTCTTTTTCTGAATCCTCAATCCATTTTATGTAGAAAGTTTTCTTCAACAATTCCAACCTTCCACACTTGTATCGGTCTATCTTCAACCACACAACTTGAGATCTCACTTCCTCTCTTTCACATTCAATTCCCCAAATCGCCCTCTCAGGTATCTAGGTTTTCTCCCTCCCTCTCTCTCTTATCAGTTTGATATCTGTATAAAGAAAGAATGATTACCATTTTCTTCTAGGGTTTGCTTGCACTCCATATGTTTGATGAAATTTCTAAGAAGTGGGTTTTGTTTGTTTTGGTGTTTTAGTGTCGATTGAGGTCTGAATTTGATGGATTCGAGTCAATCGAAGTTTGATGAATTTTGGTGTTTTGGTTTGATGACTTTTTCCCACCTTTAACTGTGATTTTGTCTCCATTTTTTTTTTTTTTTGCAGAGAGGCTCTTTGGTCAGTGGAGGTAGTTAAGCCGGTAGAGGCGAAGGACGTCGAATAAGGTTGTGGAGGAGGAGAAGGAGAAGGAAGAAGGGAATAGCAATTTGTCAGGTAAATTTCTCTTCTTTTGCCTTAGTTTTGTGACCTTTTGTGTTTGCTTCGATTTTTTAATCTAATTGAGATAGTCAAAGTGGATAAGCTGGAATAAGTTGGCTAGTTCAACCAGAAGGTATAGTAATTGCAACAGAGGGGAATAAAACAGTGTGTAGATTCAGTGGAATGAATACTCCTAGTTAATGTATGTGTTGTTGGATAGTGTTGTTAAGGTGAGGAATGCATGAGGAAATTTCCACAGGTTTGGAACATGCATCAAAGCAAAGGGATAAAACGTTATTTTGTGAAACCTTCATTGCATGACCTGTAGTCATGTTTTGAAGTTCTTTGCAGTGAAAATGAATGGGAGATTGTTTTTTTGTAATAGGGGTAGTCTCATCTCTCTTGTCGAGTAGGACAAACTTCATGTATAGTGGTTCATAATGCTTCTTTTACAATATGTGTATTGGGAGTAGTCTCATCTATCCCAGTTCCTAATGGAACTAAATCAAAATTTGTTGTTTGTGAAATCAAAAAGAAGGTTGGACTGAAGGGGCAGCCTCCTATTATAGATGTAAGTGCGCAATTGTTTTCCTATGTCTTGTGCACAATGTGGATCACTCTCATCATACTTATCTGGTTTTTGTTCCACTATCTTATTCCATTTTATCCATTGTAAATTCAAGGGATGTTTCTCAATCTGTGAAAATGGATGACTGTTTCTGGAGCATAACTATGCTTGTTCTGACTTTCTTTGTGTTTTATAAATTCATATGGAACTAATGACCAAAAAGTTAGTGGGCATGTGTGAAGTTACACTAGACATATAAGTTATTTGAAGTTACAAATTAAAGCAACAAAATTATGTTCCTATTCAGTTGTGCGGTACACTTATCATTTGTTTCTGTCTTCATTGTTTCACCTTTATAGAGGACGGGAAGTTTATTTTTATTCTTTTGACTAAGCATAATCAAATGGAGTGGTGGAAGTATTTGGTGAAGGGTGAAACAGATTCTTTTGGCTAATGATATTGTTTCCAGCACTTTTAACGTGTAAGATCCAACTCTATCATCTAAAATTTGTTTTTTTATTGTGAATTATGAGTTTGATTGATAGGATTTGGTTTGAATGGTTTGATTTTCTATTGAATTGTTCTGTGTTGGTGTTCCAGGTAATTTAATTGTCTATCATGTTTATTAACATCTGGGTGATATGTTTTTCAAACAAAACCTATAGCAACATTATGCTTAATCTGGCAGGATTTCTTGGGCGACGACTTCAAGAGCCAGGGGAAACCTTATTATTGAATACCCAGGAACAGTTCCATATAGCACCACTTTTGGTGGTGGCCCTTTGATTGTTTAAGAAGGCTAGCAGAGCTTAATTGCGAAGTGAAAACTCTGATGTAATCTTATATATATATATATATATATATATATATATGATATACTGTCATTCAGCATAAACTCTGAGGTGTGTTTCTCTAGCGACTCCATTGCATTCCATGAGTGGAAGACCTTATATATATATATATGATATACTGACTCATCTTACGTGCTATAAAATGCAGGATTCTAACAATGATGACAACTGTGATAGAAGGCTCTACATTGGTGACCTTGATCAGAGAATAACATAGTGAGTTTGAAGTGTTTATGGAATTTAATTCAACATATAGAGGTCCAAACATGAATTTCTACCTTCAGTCCTGTGCATCCTAACAAAACCTTCTATGTAACAGGGCTGTTTTAATCAAGATGTTTTCTCCTTTTGGAAAGATCGTGTCAGAGGATTTCTTATGGCACACCCGAGGCCCAAAGCGTGGAGAGCCACGCGGTTTCGCTTTCATCCAGTTTAGTACTAAGGAGGTAAGTTACTCCTAACTATAGTGGAACTACTGGTCAAGCAAAAGTAATACTCTATCAACTGAGGCTCTCTCAGTTTAAGTTAGTGTCAGAATGACTTTCTTACCAACATATTAGGTTTCTACTTGGATTAGTGTCAACCAAGGGATTTGATTAATTGGTTCCCTACTCTGTTTGCATTCATGTTTTAAAAACTTTATTGCCCATCACTAATTTCTTAGTATTCTTGGATTCCTATAGAGCTTGCAAGTGCTTTCATCTACTGCACAAATTTGTTGACTGAAGGTACCATGCCTTGCAGACTAGGCAACTATGCTTTTGAACCTGCCATGAGGTTTCTAAGTTTGACTTTTACATCATAAACTAACCCTGATTCTAGAGAGTGAGGCCTGCCCACCACCATCCATCATCCTAGAGATGGATGTTGAAACAACATCTCTAGGATGATGGATGGTGGTGGGCGGGCCTTGCGTGGGCCTCGCTCCCTAGCAAGGCTCTAAACTAAATTAGGTCTGGGCTTTAACAACAGAGAGAACCAAAAAAAAAAAAAATGAAGGATTTGAATCAGCAGATATGTAAAAATAAAACAGGGATTAAAAGTTCCAAGTTTATCTATGTCAGCTACTTTAATTCAAAAGATTACCACTGTTTAATTTCTTTTGTATAACATCTATGTGCATTCTGTTTATCTATGTGCATTCTGGTTATGGGAATTTTGCAATCAATTTACAGGTACATATGTATGACATCTTTTTGCTTTTTCTCTGCTTTGCATTTTCTCTGCTTTGAATATTAGCTTATCTTAGATTTACAGGTACATATGTATAACATCTTTTTGCTTTGAATATCCTTTTGCGTTGCAAGTCCAGTGACTAGGTTGCAATCAATTTCAGTTCTCTTTTCTCACCCTAACATTCTACTTGAATAGCTTTGGTTGTCATATTGTTTTTGTTATGTTCTTTGTTTACTTGTTTTGCAGGGCTGCTCCACTATGGGGTGTTATGAAGCACTTGTATCACAAAATTCCAGACATTGCATCGAAGAAATCTCAGAAGTATGGTTACCTGTTAGAGCAAGAGAAGTAAGCAGACTTTGTTTTCTCGTACTTGAAAATGCATGGATATTTCATACTGTCGATCAAATTTGACAAGTAACTGGACTCTCAATTGCATGGTTTTCTGCAGGGCTCTCAATTCATTGCCTGACCTCCCAGATTTCGAGTTGTCATCGAGACCTGAAGACTACAATTTGCCAGAAATGGATCCAGCATGGGATGGTGAATAATGGGAAATCAAAGTTCATACACTTAAAGAGCACCTCAAAGACGGGGAAGGTGGAACAGAAACAGAGTGAGATCGAGCTGGCTTTGTTGTGATTCTAATATTGTTTTTTTGAAAATTTGATTATGTCCATTGACAATTTGTAACAATTTTAATTTGTAATTTTCTTCTAGACCATGTATAATATTGATTTTGAAATGAAATTAAAGTTCCTCTTTATGTATGATGATGATATCATATGAGTTTAGTTTAGTGTCGTTGTTTATATTTGATTTTTGATTTGAGTCTAAATGTTGTAGTGCATATGTTGGATAAATTATCTGCACCCAATGAAAAGAAAACACTACAGGTCGAAAAATGTGATTTTTATATGGTAAAAAAATTTGAATTATCAAAGGGAATTTAGCGGCGGTTGCAAATCGTCGCTAAAAGGCAAAAAGTTGGATTGTTCATTGAATTTTGTCGAAGTGTATTTAGCGACGGTTATAAACGTCGCTACATTAAACCGTCGCTATATAGTATTTAGCGACGGTTATGCCAGCGGTTGCTTAAAACCGTCGCTGAATGACCTAGTGACGCCTTTATTAGCGGCGGTTTTATAACCGTCGCTGTTTTATTTAGCGACAGTCATAACCGTCGCTGTATACCTTTGGCGACCGTCGCTAAAATACAGTTTTCTTGTAGTGTTTGCTAATTGGTTTATGGACCCAGATATGTTAGATCTCGCAGTGAACCGTTACCAGTGTGTCTTTGTTTGTTATAGGAACCAAAACACCTGCCATCATAGTTTCACGACATATCAGTATGTTTCATGGCACACCTTGCACAGAGTAGTCACTATGTCTTGCTTCATATGCAACCCAAACCACCATTGCCTCCGACAATACCAACTTAGCCCTCTCACATATTTCCTAAAGCAATCTCATGGAAGAGTTTATTCAATGCCCAGCTCAGAATTGGTGACGTGATAGTAAAGAAGTTCAATGAGAACAATACAAATAATGTCAAAAAGTTGAACGAGGTTGTAACCATATTTGATTGACGCACATATTATTTTTTGCATGTAAATATTGGGATGAAAAAATGTAAATGGCAACTATAATTTTTTGGTGACATAAGAACTATTCTTTTGTTCGAAAAGTCATTGTTTTTGTATTTACGGATTACTTGTATGGTCCATTTAATGTTAATACAAATATATAATATTGACTTAATTTTGTATTTACGGATGACTTGTTTTAGTGTTGTATGTATCGAGATTTGCTTGTGTTCAACTTTTTTAGAAAATTTTTCAGAGAGTTTCAACATTTCAAAATCATTCAAAAACTGGAATGATTTAGAGAGCAATCTGAATTTTTTTTTTTCCAGAAATCTACTTACTGGAATGGTCACCCCCGTCTGGAACAATGCGAGGATCTGCCTTACCCTTGTATTGTTCCAGGTGAGGGTTTGGCAAAACCTTGCATTGTTCCAGGCAAATGGTGAAATTTTTCCAAAAAATGTACTGGACAGAGCCTTGAAAAAAAAATCAGTCGCATTGGTCCAGGCAAGGGTAAGGCAAACCCTTGCCTAGACCAACGTGAATGTGATTTTTTCAAGGCTCTGTCCATAAATTTTTTTTTTGAAAATTTTTTACTATTCACCTGGAACAATGCGAGGTTTCGCTAATCCCTCGCCTGGATCAATGTGAGGGTAAGGCAAATCCTTGCGTTGTTCCTAACGAAAAGTAATATTTTTGGTAAAAGAATATCTGAAGACCTTACATTTTGGAAAAAAAAATTTCAGATTGCTTTTCAGTTTCTGAAGAACTACCATTTGTTTAAAATTTTCAGATAGTTGTGGACACATATTTCAGGGCACAATGCGAGGATGAATGTAAAAAGAACTTACAGCAAGGTATTATAATATCAAATGCAATCCTTCATCAAACATTATCATTTCAGAATTAAAAAAGGAAATCGAAACAGAAACTCAATTATCATAACTGATCCAATTTGATATTAAAAGAATCACTCATTACTACATTAAACTTATTCATAGTAAAGTTTGAACATTGCTCTATTTGAGTATCTCAAAATGACATAAAATCAGAAAATGTGAAGTATAAATAACCACCAATTTCTATGCTCACTTAGCCACCAAACATTCATATATTTGTTCATGCCTTGATTTGCTTCTACTCTCACTTCCTCCACCACCAATTTCACCACTGTCGAGCGTTCGACAGGCTCTTCTTGCTCTTGTTCCAAGGTAACAGGCATAGACATTTCTTCTATCAAATCTCATACTCTCTTTTGCCTGAAGAATAACAGATCCCTATCAACATTCCCTATTCTTCAATAGAGGGGTTGAACATCTTAAAAGCCTGAGCAACCACAATATTCTGCAGAGAAACATTTGATGTTAGTACAAAACATGTAAAATTTAGTTATTCCATAAGTGTAAAATGTTTATAATTACACTTTTGTGCGAAAAAAAACATGTCTTTTTAGGGGATGAGTTCTCCTATTGTTCAGTGGTTGTACGAAAGGATGGTTAATGATGTAAAACCGCTCCAAGTAATCCTCACTGCAATCCCATGGAAGCTTCACGGGTGCACCTTGGTGATTAGTTGACACGAGATGATACTCCCAAGTTTCAGCAAACGAAGACAATACCTCGTTCTTCACGGAATAGTTCTTGCCAAATCGACCTCTATTCTTGAATTTGACTCGAATTGGAGGATTTGGGATGACTTGTATCTTTCCCATTTGTCTCATAACTATATCGGGGTGATAGGTTTCTTCTATGTCGAGACATAACAAACATCCTATGAACCATGTGATGCTATGAAGGAGAGTGTTTCGTTTGGACTCAGGGTAAGGATCCCAAATTACCTGCGAATTATAAAAATTAAAACTTATTAATATATGACACATCATACAATAAAAATTTTGAACTTAATGATGCATATTTATCTCTTCAGGAAACATGTCATCGAGATGCTCTCTAAGTGTGATGATTTGTTCATCCAAAACCCTTACAATTTGTGGGGATTTCCAATTAGCCATGGTGGGGAGACTATCATTCCACTTTAGACTTGCATCACCCCAAAGTCTGAAGTGATCATATATCCATGGCTATAAATGAAAACAACATAAATAAATATTAAGAAATTCTTATATATTATAAGGGTAATTAACAAATATAAATTTCTAAACATACCTCCATAATAGACAAATATCCTGAAATTTGCTCCATACCCTCTCTGCTAGCACAACCCAATTGAAAAAACAAGAATGTCAAAGCTCCTACACCCCATGCATAGTTTTGAACATCATCCACTTTCATAAGCATATTCAAATATTCAATCTAAAACCTTTATTCCAGTTTTATCAGCAAATATAGTCATACCCAGAAGACATAACAAGTAACCCCTACACACTTGTTGTTTCTTTTGAAGAGAATTAGTTTTCGTAGTTTTTCTACAACAATTGTCCTGAATAAACTTCATTTCTACAAATGTTTAATTCTTCTGGACATGTTTTTTTGCTTATTTCTTTTCAATGCCCAAACCCTTCACCAATAATGTAATACATTCATTTGTCTTCATCTTCACCGACATTCTTACCGGCTTACCAACAATCGGTAAATGAGTTATACGGTAGACCATCCAGGTTGATGGTCATCTCTACAAAAGGTAGGTGAAATGTGTTGGTCTCAAGTTGTCAACGCTCCACGAAAGCAAAAATGGTCACCTTATCAAGGCAATTCTTACATTAATGAATCAAGGAATATAAACCGCTATTATAGATCATTCTCTTTACTTCTTTCAACTCATGTTTCAACTTCCAATCTAATATGTTCATATATTGATGCCGGCATCGCAATGCACCTCGTTCCTAAATACAAGAAATATGTACATTAAGTAATTCAATGTCCATATATATAATTTAACCAATTAAAATTATTTACTTACCTGCTCACCATCCCAAATGGCACGAGAAATATGTCCATGGTAATCCTCTATTGTGGAATAATCCTTGGGGCCACCGGGATAAGAAACTCTACCATCTCCTTCATATTCACCCTCCTCTACCACTATTTCGTCATCATCCACAGGCACATTGTCATCGTCCTCTAACTCCTCATCTTCATTTCCAACATCCTTACCAATCCCACCTCCTTCAAATTGTTACTGGGTTTGACTTTGCGATACAATTACTAATCTAGTTGTTTCTTCAGCATTTATTTGAGTCTCAAATTCATCCCATCTCATCTTCTTCTTCACGTATTTCCCCCTATTTTTTTTTCCATTCTTTTTTGGTTTTGTTCTTCCAACTGTTATTTGCCTTTTTCTGCTCTCGCCTTTCGGTAAGACACCGTCATGTCGTCTTGGACCTCTATCACCCCCACCACCATCACCAACGCTAACAGAAGACATAGTTAACCTTCAAATAAAATGGGAAAAATAATTTACACTATAACAAATACTTCAAGTCAATTTATTTATACAATAAAATCTATTAATTTTTAACAAAAACTTTAGCCAGGGGACATGTATGAACATGTAGTATAGAAACAACACTGAGATCACTACATAAAAAATCGAGGTGATAGAGGTCAAAGAAAAGTTTTATTAAAATTATATAGGTGATAGAAAAATCGATTTTGGATAGAAAAGTTTCTATACATGTTCTATACTACATGTTTATACATTCAGGTCAGGGTGGGCACGGGATGGGATGATCTCATCCCAATCCCATCCCATTCGTTTAAGATCGGAACGGGATAGACCTCATCACGACCTCGTCCCATCCCAAATGAGTTCAAGAGGGGATGAGCATGTACTAAACTTTTAGTCGAGGAAACTATTTATAATGGAATAAATGATTTGGAAAAATCTCCCACGAGTCTAAAATAAATGAACAAAATAATTAGATCAACACAAATTTTCCAAAAAGAACAAGAAATGTTTTCATAAAAATAATTCTGCATGACATGAAGAAGTAACAAAATCTGATATAAGATGAAGTATAAGGTGGGAAGAGATGACAACCATAAACAACCTAATTATTCCTCCCCTCCTTCCCACGTCTTCTTATATTTTTATAAACAAACAAACTAGATTATTTGTTGTGATCATTACAGCTTAATCATGTGTGCAACATAATTTATTAGTAATCAAGTTCTCTATCATGGAATAAAGAGGAATATATATACTTCCGCAAAAACTGGATTGTGAAATTGGGATTTCCAGTGTTTGGGCCAGTTTAAACCATCAAGAAGTGGAATGGAATAGTTATTAAGTTCATGTATACATGGACTTAGCCCTAAAGCTATCATTGATATAGCTTGAAGGTTAATTGAACGAAGAACCATTATTCATGGCACTCCTAAACTTTCATTTAGAAAGTAATTTGATGAAAATTAAAATTAATAATATTAAATAAATAAATTCGGGACGGGATGGGCGGGATTGAAAATCTCTATCACGATCTCATCCCACTCTAGATCAGGACGAGACGGGATCGAGATGCATTTGATCAATCCCAAAAGGACTCAAAAATTTCGGAACGGGACGGGACCGAGACAGGATTGGAATCGCGAGATGGGATGCCCACCCTTACATTTAGGTTGATTTGATAATTTATCCAATGCAAGGGTTACCATGATTTTGGATAGAAAAATGCAAAGGAAATACTTACCCTCGCATCCCATTCAATTTTGGGTTCGATTTGAGTTCAACTTAGGGTTCTAAGAGTTTGAAATCACCTGTTGGAAAGATCGTATAAACCGTTCTGAAGCAAACTTCGCAAACGAACCTGGAAAGAGTGGAGCAGGTGGTGAAGCAATCGAATGGGAAAGAGTGGAGTCGGTGGTGAACCAATCGAACCGATGGAATGGGGGAGAGAGTGGAGCAGCAAGAGAAGGGGAAAGAGCAATCGAACCAATAGAATGGAGGAAAGAGTGGAGCTGACATGGAATATTCGATTAGGGCAGAAAGGAAAAAAATTAATTTTGAATGGAGAAGAAGAACTCGATTTTGAATAAGGGAGAGAGTGGATGTTTGCTTATATTGGTGGTGTAGGAGATTAGTAGTGGTGTGAAAAATAAAGTAAATGGTGTGAAAATGTAAAATAGTATGATTTGAAACGGCCGCTACCTTTATCAAATACATTAGAGCCTATTTATAGGCAAGTATAACACCTATCATAATAGGTAATAAGGTTGTGACACCTTATAGTATGAGGTGGACATTCACCTTCTACTAAGTATTACAATAAAAGGCATAAAATGACATAAACAAAAAAGGATTTGCAATAAATATAATTAATAATGGTTGGCCTTATACATTAGAACCCGTCTAATTGGCGAGGGAAGCAGCGAGGGACCCCACAGGGGGAGGGGGAGCCGTCTATTTTCTCCGAGATGCGTGCGTTGAAAATTCAAACGCGCATCTTGAAGGGAATGGACGGCTCCCCCTCCCCCTGTGGGGTTCCTCGCTGCTTCCCTCGACAATTAGAATTTTACCATTATTTTAGATGGAAAGTACACACAATTGGACCAGAGTTAGAGGTGTACGTTCAAAATTAATAACTAATAAATGAGCTTTAACCCCAGCCTCTTATATAAAAGAGATGTTACACACAATTGGATAAGATCTGACACTCTATAACTATGAAGAAAAAAAAATCACGTGAATCTTTTTGTTTGTATTGGATCGTGGGGGTGGATTTTTTTCCTTTACTGTTTAACAACTTTTAATAAAAGAAAGCTTCTTTAATAATTTTTTTATAATAAAAAAAAAAAAACAGCCTATGTGATGACCCTTCCTCGTTCTAGAGGATCAATGCATTGACGAATAACTCAATTCGATGTGCTCTCGATCAACTACAACACCCCATTGAAAAATTGATTGGAAGTTTCGAATCCAAATCCTTTCATGCACCGGGTGTATTAGAAATATTGGGTTTAAGTTTCACCTTACTCCAAAACAATCCTCAAGATACGCCAAGTCCTTCGGCAACCCATGAATTGGAATGTTGATCAATGTGTAAGCTGCACAAAATCCACTATCACGTCTTCACAAACACCCATATTTGGATGGTGAACAACTATGCACCCTTCCAAGCAAAAATCAGAGTTTTCACCAACACCCATAAGTTGTATGGGTATTAGTCGCGCACATTAAAAGCGTGAAGAGACCATCTAAAACCCTATTTTTCTGAATTTTTTGTGTTTTGTGTCTCTACGTGCCCAAAAACCCACAAGAGACCTATTCAGTTTGAATTAATGCTTCAATGGGTTTGACATCCTTGAAGCCCACTACAAAATAAATAGACAATTCACTTAGGTTCTAAAGTATGAAATACTATAATAGGTTCCATTATGTACTAGATACATCTACCTAAACCCTTTCCATTGTGGATTGCCCACAGCCCACACATCCACTTTATTCTGAGATAAACCACTAGAAACGATCCAATGTGAAACATGCTTAGTGGATGAATCTGTGGAGTGAGTGGATGACCTTGATAGACATACATTTCTCCATTGTATACCCACCAATATTGACTAGACAATTTGAGACAGTCAATACAAAACTTAGCGCGTGGTGCATGAAAAGTTAGAGGAGTTGACTTCTACCTGGAATGCTATAAAGATCAGCATCATCCATGCACCACAAATAACAATTATTCCTTCGTCACTAAAAAGATGTCGCCTCTTTCTATCATTAGAAGAAACAACATTCTGATCCTCATTCTTGCATCACTTCTGCAATTGCTATTAGTTACAATGGCTCAAAACTGTGGTTGTTCTTCTGATTTGTGCTGCAGTAGATGGGGATTCTGCGGCACCAGCACTGACTACTGCGGTGTTGGTTGTCAACAGGGTCCTTGTGACACCCCTACTAATACTAATGATGTCTCCGTGCCAAACATTGTTACACCCCAATTTTTCAATGGTATTATTAGTCAAGCAGATGGAGGGTGTGCTGGGAAGAACTTTTACTCACGGGATTGGTTCCTCCAAGCACTTGAGTCGTACCCACGCTTTGGTAGGGTTGGCACCGAGGATGACTCAAAGCGTGAGATTGCTGCTTTATTTGCTCATTTCACTCATGAGACTGGACGTAAGTTTCTAATCCCTCTATAAATGTTCATTTTTACAAAGGATTGATGGATACACCTGCATGTTTACAGTAAACATGTAAAAATTGAAATATCTGACATATATCCTTCAATCTAACAAACATCCATCTATAGTTGGGTTTTTTTTTTCATGATTTTGATCTTAAAAAATTATATTACAAACAAGTATCTGGAACTCCTAATGAATCATTTAAATTGATGATCTTGTTAAACAGATGTGTTCGAACCATCCCCACAATAATAATTTCTAAAATTTCCCCTCCTATCCAATGGGTTTTGTCCAAGTTTTCTTGTATATGCACTTGATTTATGCATGTTATAGTATCACACAGTACTAATGAATGATTTCTGCCTTAATACTTTTCTGTATATATGTTTCTCCTATGCAGATTTTTGCTACATAGAAGAAATCAATGGTCCCTCTAAGGACTATTGTGATGAAAACAATACCCAGTATCCTTGTGTTGCTGGGAAGGGATATTACGGCCGGGGACCCATTCAACTGTCATGGAACTTCAACTACGGAGCAGCTGGCAACAGCATTGGGTTTGACGGCTTAAATGCTCCAGAAACTGTAGCCACAGACCCTTTGGTGTCAATCAAAACTGCCCTGTGGTTCTGGATGAACAATGTTCATTCTGTCATGACTTCTGGGCAAGGCTTCGGTTCCACTATAAGAGCGATCAACGGTGCTCTAGAATGCAATGGTCGTAACCCTGCAACTGTCAATGCAAGGGTTCGTTATTACACAGATTACTGTAACCAGTTAGGAGTGTCTCCTGGTGACAACCTCACTTGCTAAAGAAACACTTCAAATAATCTGTTGTTTGGATTTGTAGTTTCGAGATGAGTGTTATTAGTTCTTACAGCACAACAAATTTGTATTTGGTTCCAAAGAAAATTCTTCTCATACAGCCTTTCTGATTCACCTTCATCTTTTCTAGGGGTGGGCATGGGACGGGATGGGGAACAGCACGGGATGAGCATGTATCTTTTATCAATGGATCTTGCTTGTCTCATTCAACTGATCCATTCAACCCATCCATCTTGGGTCGATTCATTCAATCCACCAAACTTCAATGATTCATTCAATAGATTAATCAAATAGAATAACAACTTCAAAAGTAACGACTATAGTGAATTAAAGATACCCAAAGCTCTTCTTCCCTACTTGTTATTAGTTTTGAAGCAGGACAATATCTCTCTTTTCAGTTCAATTTGTGGTAGAATTAGTTTCTCTCCCATTTTTATCAAATCCATATGGAAATGTGACTGGATCAAGATCTTTTTAGATTGAAAGTAGGAAATTTCATGTGTGATGACAATCTGACCAAAACTTTTATTTGAAAACTGGAACCTTAATTTCTTATCTAAAGATTGGGGTTATCTATGGTCGGTGATTACTGCATTTGTTGTTTACTAGTGTGTTTCCTACATAACACTATCTCTACAAAGAAAAATGGCGTGTTACCTAGTCAATCCATCTCAGCCCTAACCATACTTATCTCCACTTAGTTTCACAAATAAATGGGACAAAATTGCACCTCAATTTTCTCCAACAAACCCCATCAGTTAGCAAAAATATCTCTCCATGTTGTGGAATGTTGTAGACTTAGTAGAAGGTGATGGATGTCCACCTATAGCCACCTAGAATCCAGTTAAGCTCATTATCCCCCAAAATTATATCAAACCAAACCCTAACATTCTTAACTTATCTAAAGAACTTGAAGATTTTCAAACAAATAACCAACCCCAAATGAACCCACCCACTCAGTTACACTCTTTAATCAACAAAACACGATAAATTAATGGATGATTGGAGTTGTTGACATACATCATGGAAAGAATTATTAAAAATTAATCAATTCGGGACGGCACGGGATTGGCGGGATTGAAAATCTCCATCCAGATCCCATGCCATTCTAGATCTGGACGGGATCGGGATGGATTGATCAATCTCAAAAGGACCCGAACAAATCGGAATGAGATTGATCAATCTCAAAAGGACCCGAAAAGAATTGGGATGGGATGTCCACCCCTAATCTTTTCTCGCGGACTCAGAAAATGTACTTGAAGACAAATGGAAAAGAAGAATGAAAGAAAAGTACATAATTAGTTTAGTTCTATGTTAGAAAAGATGAAAATTATAATTGGGATGGCTCATGTTAGTGGCTGCACAGGTGGCAATTGTGATTGTACTAGTAATAATAGTGGATTTTTTTATGATAGGCATTAGCATATTAGGGACAAAAATTGGTTTTTACTAACCCAAGAGCGCCCCTTACTTTTCATTGTAATTTAAGGACCCAACATACACATGACTAAATAAATAAATAAAACTAGATAATTTGAGCTCCATTTGATCTGAAATTTTGAAAAAAAATTAAAGACCAACAAAATAAACAATGTGTCAAAGTTTCAACTCGTTTCGACATGTGCACCATGAGATCCGCGCTAAGTGAGATAAAGGGAATTTCTCTACTAATATCACGGAGCGAGTGAGGGCGCAACACAAGCTGGCTGGCTAGCATTCATTCTCCAAGACCCCCCCCCCCCCCCCCCCCCCCCCGAAAGGATGTTCCTTAAACACTCACAAAGACCGATTATCAAGATACTTAATGGCAGGAACCTATGCACGTATCTTGATGAACTGTGTCGAAATAGTATGGAACTTACCGTTGTTTCTAGAATTAATCCATAATTTTCCTGAATTTTAGCTCAAACGAATTAAAAATTAATTTTTTAAACTTAATAGGGTTTGTAGTTTACAATGAAAGCTAAGGGGGTCCTCTGGGGTTAGTAAAATCCATTTTTTGTACCTAAACTCCCAATGCCCATTTTTATAAAGTCGAAATAATGTGAATGACAAAAAAAAATTAAATACAATAAAAAAATTTTAATTAAATTAAAAAAAAGAAAAGAAAAAAGATCAACTAGAGTGTTTGATGTGTTAGTCCACCTTACTTAGAGTAGATCCCTTTTATCATCTAACGTGTAGTGACATTTTTTAGGACTAGCAGTAGTACCCCACGGACTATACATAATCATGGTGGACCACATCATGTAATACATAAAACACATCAAAGATGTGTCTGATACAAATTTTACACAACTCAAGTGATTGACTGTTTGGGATTAGATCTTGGTAATGTTCGACATGAAAGGCTTCACATCTAATTGACTCAACTTTACTATGATAGGCTCACACCTTAATAAATTTCCGTGCATAATTCCACTAATTTAAGAAGTTACACTAAGATATAGCGCACACATTCAGCAGAAAATTGCAATTCTGCTAGAAAAACAAGAATTCACAAATGGAAGATTGTACACCTACAAGATTAGAAATCAGCGAAATGCATGGTAAAGCTCCAGCCATGGTGGAGTAACATCCTAAAGGGGTGGTGTGAAAACGTATAATCACAATCAAATAAAGAACACAAGAGAAAAGTATAAGTTTTTGTTTTACTTTAATTTATTTCGTTTAAATGGGTAATGAAATGTCAAATGATGAAAAAGCCAAATGCTACTAAAGATGAAGGTAAGATGTTAACCTGAAGATTTTGGTGGCTGATATTGCATTTTCAAAACCTTAGAAGCGTCTGTCTTTACCATGACATAATACTTGGATCAAGATCTTTAATACACCTACCACCAGGATTTACATTGATCTAATTTAGCAGACTTGCACTTGAAGTCATCAGATCACAGTCTCGGACTACAAAGCAAGGAGCATATGAACAATATAAGTATATCATCCATGCAGGAGATTGTAACAGTAGTCATCTAGGAGTTACCCTACATCAAGTATGCAAGTGTAGAACTGGTTGAGCGAACTTCTTTACTGATCTACCACTTTAAGAGGAGGGCTTTCTTCATCAGCTACACAGGAATTGTACAGAAAAAAAAAAAAAAACAGATTTCAGCCGGAAGTAAAAGCCAGACACAGATCATAAAACCATAAAAAGGAGAAAAAGAAAAAATGGCAGAAAGTTTAGAAACCATTTACCTAAGTAGCCTTGGCTGACATGTACGCTCACCATTTCCAGAACAGAGGACTGCAGAGCCCAAACACCCAGTTACCATCTAACTTTTTTAAATAATAGATTGGAATGCGGATACAGGACTCACACATAGTTTAAAAAATAATTTTCAGAGTTTCCTGAATCAGTAAATTAAATGGAAAACAAAAGTCTGAACAGTCTACCAAGTATATGATGCTGCACTTGTATCAGGTGAGATCAATCCTCTTCCAAAACAAGGTTTACCAATGCAGGATGCATAAAAAAAATTGTCACACAATTTTTTGTAGAGCCATTGCCCATTTTAATACAACACCGAAGTAGGCAGATAATACTCTGACTTGGAATGTTAAAACTACAAGAACCTGATGTTTCAGGGTTTCTTTGAGGAAAGATCAGAATGGGAATATTTATGTAATATAATGTCTACCAATAATCTCCGCATGAGCACGTTCCCTCTCTGAAATGATGAAAGCAATTAGAATCTCTCAGGATAACATGCCGTAGAAAGACGCTTGAAACAAACTTTAAAGCGCTATGACAATCTCCACAAACACGAAGGTTCTTGAAAATTCGAACTGGTGCTCCAGGTGGCATACTAAGAAGCCCAAAAGCAAGAGCTAATTTCTCACTGTGGTAAGCAAGACCAAGCTCCTTACCCTCTTCATCCATGTTATGAAGGGAAAAGTTCATATCTGGCACATAACCAGCTTTCTTAATCAGTAAGAGAATCTCATCAAGCATGGCGTATATCTCTGCCATCATCGGATGGCCTCTATCATCAGCCATAAAAGTGTGAACTTTGCCATTTGTCTCCATCCAACTGCAACCTGGTTCCTTAGCAATACATTTTGACTTCATCAGGCTTCGTATTCGTGCTGCGTCACTCCATCTGCAAGCTTCTGAATAGATATTAGCTAATAAAACATACGGCATGGCATTACCAGGCTCTAATTCAAAGAGGTTCTTAGCCGCCCTTTCTGCCATTTCCATGTTCCTATGCTTTCTACATGCTGCTAACAATGCCTTCCATACAGTTGCATCAGGTTCGATGGTCATTTGATCCAGTAATCCCTTGGCCTCATCGATATTTCCTGACCGGCCAAGAAGATCAATAATACATGCATAATGTTCAGGCCCTGGTTTAACACCATAGGTTATGTCCATTGAATCAAAGAAACGGCGACCTTCCTCTACTAGACCAGCATGGCTGCAGGCAAATAACAAACCAATGAAAGTAACATGATCAGGTCCAATACCCATGGTGGTCATCTGATCATAGAGTATCAGTGAATCCTTTCCCCTCCCATTTTGAGCATAACCAACTATCAATGCTGTCCAAGAAACCACATCCCGTGAATTCATTGAGTCAAAAACTTGATGAGCATCCTCTAGACATCCACATTTTGCATACAATGTTACCAGTGAATTATTGACCGACAAAGATGATCCAAGTCCACTTCTAAAATAGTTTCCATGAACTTGTCGACCAAACTCTAGAACGGTTAACTCAGCACAGGCACTGAAGATGCTGGCGATGATGAAATGGTCCGGTTGAGTGCCAACAATTCTCATATCACAGAACAGTTTCAGTGCATCTTCATGGGATCCACGTTGTCCACAACCAGTAATCAGGGAAGTCCATGATACCACGTCACGCTCAATCATGCCATGGAACACTCGATAAGCACAAGGTAAACTCCCACCCTTTGCATACATATCAATGAGAGCATTACTAACAATTTTACATTCATCAAAGCCTGTCTTCAAGATCAAGCAATGAACAGACCTAGCATTTCCTACATCCATAATTGACGCATATGAGTTAAGGACAGACGGGTAAGTGAAATCGTCAATCTTCATATCTCTAGAATGCATCTCCTTAAACAAAGAAAGAGCTTCTACTTCATACCCTTGCCTCACACAACCCACTATCAGTGAGTTCCATGAAACCACATCTTCCATCTCCATACCTTCCAACGCTCTCTTTGCACTATTGAAGTCTCCACATTTTGCATACATGTCGACCAATGCACTACTCACAAACACATTAACTCCAAAACCACTCCGAATAATACGGTTGTGCACCTGTATTCCAAATTCATGAGCCCCAACTGCTGCACAAGCAGTCAACACACTTGGAAAAGTGAACTGATTCGATCCAACATCTTCCAGTTGCATGTCCCTAAAACACTCAATCGCCCTCAACCCATCACCATTTTGTGAATACCCAGTAACCATAGCAGTCCAAAGTACATGATTGTTCTTGTCCGGTAACTTCTTAAATAGATTTTCCGCTTCGGTGATACACTTGCACTTAGCATACATGTCAACAAGTCCTGTAATAACAAAAACATTGTCATTAAACCCAGACTTCAACACATGGGCATGAATCCGTTCCCCTCTACTTAAGGCTTCAAACGTAGAACACGCACGAAGCACACTTCCTAAGGTATACTGACTGGGTTTGCAACCCTCGAGTTGCATTTTCCAGAACAAATCAAAAGCTTGAGTGATCCAAGACCCATGTCGGGCATACCCAGAAATGAGAGAAGACCATGATATGGAACTCCGGAAGGGAGTGGAATCGAAAAGATGTTGGGCTTCAGGAAGACGACCGGAC
The DNA here is from genome assembly GCA_963556465.1 of Berberis vulgaris. Lineage (NCBI taxonomy): Eukaryota > Viridiplantae > Streptophyta > Magnoliopsida > Ranunculales > Berberidaceae > Berberis > Berberis vulgaris. Next base: position 68,405,247 of record OY747129.1, on the reverse strand, counting down.
CGGGAGTAAGCAGCGATCATGGTATTCCAAGTGAAGTCATCCCTGTGGGGCATTTTGTCAAACAATTGGCGGGCTTCATCTATGCGACCGGATTTAGATAAGTCATCTAATAGCTTGTTTGAAGTAACATTGGTGGTAATGAGGGAGGTAGAGGTAACGAATGAAGCAAAGTTGATTTTCCAGGATGAGTCTATACGGCTGATTGGTGGTGGTGGTGGCGGAGGAGGAGGACATGTTTTCTTAATAAGAGAGTGATAGTATGTAGAGGATCTTGGGGAATTGAACTTGTGCATAATCACCTTTCCCTCTCTTTTTTTTTTTTTTTTTAATAACAGACTCGCTTTAAATCGGATGTTATGTTATGTTATGCCTACGTGTAATAGAGTTCCCTCCCTCCCTCCAAAAATAACAATATGCTTTTTGTTTCCTTTAACACAGTGGTCCCCGGTTTTTGTAGGGATTTGGCTGGACTAGTTAAATTGTAGTCCCGCTAATCTTGTTGTTGTTGAGACGGAGCCAGAATTTTGTTGTTGATTTAGTTCGTCCACCGCGACCGAGCATCCTCACCACCTTGTCAATTCAGTTCTCCATTTGAGAAGAAAGAATATGTATTGTTGCTATTCGATAAGAAGACGAGGGGTGTGCGAATTGTTTTCACAAATAACGTAAAAGATATGAGAGGGCGGTGAGAAGATGAGGAGTTTTTTTTAAGTCAAATTTGGTTGGACCAAATGCTGCCTCAATGTGTGTGGCACACTCAAAGGGTGTTTGATTTTCTTCTATTTAGAGCTTAACTTAAATTATGAATGAGCTCTTATTCAAAAGTGGACCACCTGTATAGACTGTGCTTCTATTTAAAAGTAAAACTTCTGATTTAATTCAAAACAAAGAGAAGTGCTTAATCCTAACTTCTTATTCTGACTTTGTTATTTTCTAAAATATCCTCACTTTTGAAATACCACAATTGTCCTTCTCCATATAATAATCACCACTGCTACTAGGGTTCAACCTTTCTTTTCTACAAGTTCTTCTTCACGGACTACCTTGTGGCCTCTTCTCCTCTATGGCTTCTTTTTACGGTCGCGTGGTGGTTTCCTCTCCTCGCCTCCACAACTTGTCAATCTCTCAATCGGTAATATTTCTTCTTTTCTTGTTTATTCTTCGTTTATTTTTCTTCTCTTGTTAGTTTGTTTTTCTTTGGTCCGTGTACAATGGGGTTTCTTCTTTTTGTATGTGTTTTATTTATTTATTTATTATTATGTCGTTGTTGAAAAAGATTTTAGCTCTCTTTAAAAGGAGCAAGATTTGATCTTTATGGTTGCATAATCTGATGTATCATTGGGATCCATTAGCTACAATAACTTCATCAATTTTATACATTTTTTGAAGATCCCATTACTCAAGTTAAGTTCATATTCTTGCTGATTTTGACAAGAACCAAGACACTTTATTTAATTTACCAAAAGCATCAAAGGGGTACCATTGCTCAATTTTTCAACATACACAAAATTGAAATCTTATTTTGTTTTCATATATTCATTGCCCAAACTTCTCAATATTTTATCTTACTTTCTCTATTTTTTTTTTTTTTTGAAGATGACGATAATAATTTTTGAAATTGTATGAATTGAATTGAAAATGGTTGCTCACTTGGTAAGTTAAAGAGGAGTGTAAGATGAGAAAAAAATAAATAGAATTTGAAGTGTTATAACATTTTGAGTAAATGGGAATGCTTCCCATTAAAGGAGGAGAAAGTTGAGGACCTTGTAGATAATGCACCCAAAAGACATATAATAGGCAACAACTTTTTTATACCATCACTTTTTCTAAAGAACACCATCATCCCTTACTTTCTGAAACACACTACCATCTTTCTAAAGTACACCACCACTACTGAAGGATGTGACCAATATAAACAAAAAACCCTACCACCTCTCTTATCTCCCTCTATTCTCCTCTATTCTCGCTCAGCGAACAACACCATAGCACCTCATCTCCCAACCACTGCACTACCTCACCTGACCCCACCACGATCGCCCTACCCACCTGCCCGCTATCACACCTCTCATCTATTATTCTTCTTTCTTATTTTGTCTTCTACTTTTTTTTTCTTCTTATTCTTCTTCTTTTTTCGAGTTATTCTCCTCTATTCTTCTTCTCTCTAATATTCTTTTCTATCGCTGGCACCACCACCCTGCCCCCCTCATTCTCCTTTTTTTCTCTTCTCCTCTATTTATTTTTTCTGCCCTCGAACAAATATGTGTGAATAGGGGTGGGCACGGGACGGGGTGAGATGGACCTCATCCCTATCCCATCCCGTTCGTTTGAGATCGAGATGGGATATACCTCATCCCATCCCATGGGATGAGGACGGGATGAACATGTACTAAATAGTTCTCCAACAAAAAAATTCATCTCACATTGCTCACACACAAATAATGTCTAATATATGTACATATATATAAAATTTATGGTCCAATGAACTTACAGTTTTTTATGTTAAGCATCATCTATGTGATACAAGAATAATTGTCATATAACCAATCTAAAATGTGAAAAAGCATAAATTTTTATGTGTTTTGATGGTGTCAAACCTGTTCTTCGAAGACACTCTGATGCTTAAGTCAGATAAGGCTTGAGAAATGTGTAATGATGTAAATTGGGTTTTGTAGCGTACCTTTGTTCTTCAACCTTATAGCCTATTTATCATGCAAGAGTCCTTGTTCAGCTAGGCCTTTGGTGGCATAGTTTAGGGGAAAATATCTTATTGGAGATCATTTCCTTGCTTGATAGGAATCGTCCATGTAGGAAAGTTTCCCTACACGACTTATGCTCCTAGACTTGTGGGGGATTATTCCCTTGTAGAGTGTTGTCCATGCTGGAGAGTTTCCATGCACGACTTATACTCCGATATTTGTTTCCTGATAGGAGTTAGTGTATTCCCGGTCTGCTCATCTTAGGTCGATCTCCCAGTTACTTGCCTTATTAAGTCTTACGGTATTGGGCTTGACCATGTGATGTATGGACTTAATAGGGCGATGTTGTTTGGGTCCAACCTCCTGGATCCTGCCTCAATGGGCTTTGTATTGTCTGGGCTTAGCCAAATTGGGCGCACAATTAGGCCCACTTTGCTTTGTTGACGAAATCATCATGACACGTGTATGGTGCGATTACCAAACGGTTTGGTAGTTCTATTTGACCTAGAATATTCAAACTAAATTTTCTATCTAAACAAAGAGTACCAACAAACAAGTAAGTTTTCAAACAATAGATGTTTTGATTTAATTTCAACACATCCTAAATTTTCCTTTAAAATAGTAGTTTAATTAAAATTAACAATAATAAATACTAAATAAATAAATTTGGGATGGGATGAGATGGGCGGGATTGAAAATCTTCATCATGATCCCATCCCACTTTATATCAGGATCAGGATGGGCATGATTAATCCAAAAAGAACCTGAAAAATTGGGACGGGATGGGATAGAACCGAGACGGGATCGGGATCGCAGGATAGGATGCCAACCCCTACGTGTGAATAGGGGTTCCCCATACACAGGAATCTGTGCGAGGGCGGACAAAAAAAACCAGATAAAGGAGAATAGAAGAAAATAAGAAAAATCTAGAAAAAAAATTTGAAGGAGGCGGAATGGTGCCGCCAGCAGTGGAAAATAAAAGAAAATAGGAAGAGAGGAGGAGAAGAAGAATAACGTGAATAACAACAACAAAGGAGAAGATGAAGGAATGAAATGTGGTGGCAGGGTGGTGCTGCTCAACGTCAGGTGGGGTGGTGTGGCCGGCAGCGGAGTCGTGCAGTGATGGTGATAGTGGTTGTTGTTCCTTATAGTGAAGAGAGGATGAGAATAGGAAAAGTGGTGAGAAAAGAATTTATATTGGTGGTGTTCTTCAGCACATCCAAAAAAAGGGTGGTGGTGTCCTTAAGCAAAACTGATGGTGTCAAAAAGTTGCCCATATAATATTATGCTTCCCATGGAATCAAATCTATATATGCTACATGTGGTGTTATATTATTATTCTCAACCCGAATGTAATGTTGTTATTTTATTTACTTTACATATTTTATCGCTATTCATTTATGTGATGTCTTATTTTTTGTAATGATGGGATGTAGTGACTTCTTCTTTGCTATGTAGTGTTATCTTTTTTGCAATCTGATGAAAACACTTTGGTTTGCCGCAATATGGTCTTCTTGGTTTGATAAGAAATAGACAATTGTGCCTTATTATTATTTGGTTTGACATTTTTTTCCATCTTGTTTTTGCATCTAATAGCTTACCATGCCTCATAAATGATTTAAATGCATGTCTCAAAGTATTTGGGGTATGGAATGTTGGTTTCATTTAGGGGGACAAAGACTATTATATACTTATATTCATGTTATGTATATTAGGTATGTCTAGGAAAAATCAAATATGTTTTTCAAGTATTCTAAAACTAAGAAAATAACTTTTGGAGGTATGTGTTCAAGAGGCAAACAAAAAGGGTTATGCAAGATCATCCTTGAAAAGAAAGTAATAAGTGAAATAAATAAATAAATAAATGAAATGGAATGTTGATTAAGACAATGAGAAGTTCAAAATCATTTTGATTATGTTAAGAAACCATATCAAGTGATGCTATACCAAACCGCCCTTAATTTGTGTCGTACATACGTCAAGATAATCTCGTCAATAAATCTAAGCAGGCCTAATTGCCCACCCCATCTAGCAAAGCCCAGAAAACACTAAGCTCACTTTGGCATAATTCGAAAGATTGGACCGAATTGCAGCACCCTACTAATCCCACACGTCACATGGTAAAGCTCAATACTCGTAAAGCCTAATTAGGCAAGTATCTGGGGGATCGACCCAAGACGGGCATGCCAACAATACATTGGTTTCGACTAGGAAACAAATATCGGAGTATAAGTCGTGCATGGAAACTCCCTTGCATGGACACCACTCCAAAAGGAAAACCACTCCCACCGATCTAAGAGCACAAGTCGTGTAGGAAAACTTTCCTACATGCTCCCAACTAGGAAATGATCTCCAGCAAGATCTCTTTACCTAAACTCTGCAACAAAAGGCCTAGCTGAACAAGGACTCTGACATTATAAATAAGACACAGGGTTGATGAACAAAGGTACGCTACATAACTCAATTTATAGTTTTAAGCCTTTCTCAAGCTTCGTCTGACTTTAGCATCGGAGTGCCATCGGCCGCCACAAAAATGGTCTTTGGCTTACGTGTGTTCCCTGTGCAGGTCAAGGTCAAAGAGAACTTGATTCGACTACATCAGTTTGGCGTCGTCCGTGGGGAACGACGAAGTTCCCTTAAATACAGTGATATCACCCTTCCTCACAGTCTAGAGAAATGGTGACCACGAGATCTCACCACAATGGAGACATCCTTGAGCCCTCAAACGCTCAAACTGGAGGAGCACCGCCAGCCCTGGCGGCACCGACACCACAGACCCTAGGGTGGATCTACTGTCAACCCAGATGAAAGAAATTGCACAAACGGTCGAGAGCTCACTCAACGGAACCATCCACCGCCTCGCATAACCCCCTCCAACTAGGGGCCACTAATCTTGACGTGTTGTTCAACATCACCGTCCCCCCGTTCATGGATCACATCATGAACGAGTCATTGCCAAAGAATTCACTCCGCCAAAGCTGGAGTTCTACGGCGGAACAACAGACCCGGCCGATCACTTTCGCCATTCCAACATGTAATGGCGCTCAAAAAAGGGTATGAAGCAATAATGTACCAATCATTCCCTACCAGCCTGAAGAAGTCAGCTCTGACCTGGTTCCATAGCCTACCTCTGAAGTCCATCGACTCATTCCGGACACTAGCAATGTCGTTTCTCATACGCTTTGTCGGCAGCCAGCGGATTAGGAAGGGCCCGCATTACTTGTTCACCCTCAAACAGAAGGACATTGAGGGAATAGGTCACACGCTTCAATGATGAGTTGACCCTCATCAACGGTTGCAATAACGACACCACGGTCACAGCCTTTTCCTCGGGTCTGAGGAGAGGCAAGTTCTATGATCTCCTCACTCTTAAGCCTCCAACCAATATGGCGGACTTGCTGCAGAGTGCCTAGAAACATATCACCCTGGATGAGAAGTTGGCCACCAAGAACGAGGCGGAGCCCGAAAGGAAACCATATGGTTCTAGGGACAAGAATGAAAGGGAAACATAAATACGACGATAGAAAGAGGAAGTGCAATGACAACAAGCTCGACTCTAGCCGTGCAAGGCAAGATAAGGCCTCCAACTTTGTTGGTCTAAACCCGTCACTCACCTCAACTCCAGTCTGTCCGACGTCTGCAACTCCATAAAGAATTGGGGGAAGTTAAAGTGGCCCGCCAAGTAGCAAGGAGATCCCAAATATTGCTCCTTTCACAAGGAGAGCGGCCACAATACCGAGGATTGTAAAAGTTTCAGAAATGAGATAGAGTACGGGATCAGGAAGGGGAAGATCAAGGAGTTCTTGAGCCCGGACAAAAGGCAAGACTGGACAAAAAAGGGAAGATGTCATCCAAGAGATAGAGAAATAAGCTCCTGGCATCATATATGTACTCCATGGATTCAGCTCAAAAGGTGAGCAATCCAACAAGTCCCTAAAGAGAACTCTTCTCGATATGCGGATGCAGCCCACCGGCCAAAATAGACAAGTGCAGTACACACGTATTCAAAGCCTGATCCCCCCACTCACATTTACAGACAAAAATCTCCAAGGCATTTATTCTCCTCATAATGACGCCCTAGTCATTTCAGTCCTTATTACAAAGTGGGAAGTGAAAAGGGCCTTGGTGGAAATAGGAAGCTTTCTAAACGTCAGGTTTCTCAACGCATTCTGCAACATGCAACTCAAGGAGGCAGACTTAACACCCGCCAATCACCCTATGATGGGGTTCAGTAGAGAAAAATGCTTCCCAATTGGGAGGATCAGTCTAATGGTAGTGGCAGGAGAGCCACAGTTATGGAAGTACCTTGTCCATGAGTTCATGGTGGTCAACGCTCCGTCCGCCTACAACTTCATCCTAGGAAGGCCTTGGCTCCATCATATAGAGGCAGTAGTTTCTACTATGCACCAATGTATCTAGTACACCGCCAACCAGACCCAAGGAACTATTCGTGGAGATCAACCATCAAAGAGAGACTGCTACTATGCAGTGCTGGAACAACTTGATTGTTAGCAATTACATCTCGGGCAGGCGAGATAGACATATCAGACACTGGGCCCAAATAAGGGGGAATAATCACCCCGCATAGACAGAGACAAAGCTCCGATGATCAAGGCTCAATTATATGGAGAGCCAGAATTCAACACTGGAGGCACAATCCAGTTCAATACAAATCTAAGTAACAACACTTCAGCAAACAAATACCTACTCCAAAAGCTGGCAACCAGCGAGGAACAACCCACCCGCACGAAGTCCACTTTTCAGTAACTTTGCTAGCATTGGCAAAATGTGACACTTCGCCAAGGGAGCTACACAATCTGAGCCAAGACCATGCGCATCTCTTTCAGGGCCAGATTAGCCTAGTCCCTGCTTAGAGTCAAACTATTTTATTATTTTGATTTCTTTTGTTTTTGTTTCTTTTTTTTCAGTTTAGAAGAATTGTTTGCACATGCCTATATTCAAGGAATAAAACATACTTTATTGATACTAAGAAAGTTGTTACAAAGCTTGCCCGACTGCCTAGTACAACAATTTATACACTACAAATATCTAAGTCCGATGCAAGTACGGATCCGCTGAAACACGCGTCAAGACCTCGCTTCTCCAATTTGTCTTCAAAAGATGATTCAAAAGTGAAAGTAAAAGTACTCAAAGAAAGCAACAGGCCGTAGGTACAAGCCTGATGAATTGTTCTGCCAATCTGCCTCGTGGAGAGGATACGGAGGACAAAACAGAATAAGGCAGATGAGAATGTCCATCAATATAGGAATGCCTGGGGTGATGCAGAGTTAGCATCCCAAGATCGCAGATCACATCCATCAGAACTTCGCTTCATCAATTTGCCTTCCAGCCGTGGCACCGCGAGTGAAGCCCAGTAGATACAATCGAAACAACCACTCCAAAACTAGCTGCAGGAATTATCTCCCAACAACAGTGGAGGATGGCAACTCGAGAGCCACAAAAGGCTAAAGACAGACTCATCCCCCGAGGGAGAGTCTGCACTTCTTCTAGGAAATATAAGAAGAAATTACAAGGTCCCATGGAACCAATTAGATGCTCACCCAAACCAGGTGGCACCATGTAATAGCAGGTCTTGTCAAGACTCATCGCTGCAAATGTCAGAACATTTGAAGACTCCTACAACGAAGATCTTCCCTTAGCCTTTGGAGAATCCAAAACATATTTTCTGAAGAATACATTTCAAGAAAATTCTCTACAACATTCATGGCAATGCTTGAAATGGTGAATACCAGCCTATATATAGACGCGACGGTTCACGAAATAACGTTAATCAACAGTTGCGTCAGCATTAAATGTCGTACGAAAAACAAGGAGGCGATGGTTCCAATTGCAACTACTCAAGTCCATGTTCATCAAATTAATGGCGTTGCACGCATCCCCACTATCTGAGAGAGTAACTGATACTGAGTTGTCTCGCAATTTACGTCGTACACCTGGTGCGTTGATTTTTACAACAGGGTCTGACCAACTAATCGGATCGAGCAAATACCTTGCCAGATCCGGCCTGGTACACTGGAAAAAGGCCTTAAGCGCCCACGGAATGTAGAGCATGCCTACAGCGATGTTATCATAAATCCAAGGTATCTGCTCTATTAAAATTTCGTTGTTGTTCCAGTCAATGTATGACAATCCGACTCCAAAATCAAATTCATTGGTTCGACCTCCGCATCAGACTATTAGGAAAATTGAGTAAGTTAGGTGTGACGACCCCCTCCTGCACTGTATCAATATTGTTCGCTTTGGGCTACCATCCGGCCCTCACAGCTTTAAAACGCGTCGATACAATGGGGAGCTGACCCCGCACATATAAGGATCATATTCCTCCCCTACCCAGGCGATGTGGGACTATGATTCCTCTTGTAGCTCGTCCAACCTCTCTCGGCCTATTGGGCCTGTTGGGCTCCAACCCTTACCCTCACCTCAGGTCCGCCCACTTCGGGTCTCACAATCCACCTCCCTTAAGGCCCAACGTCCTCGTTGGCCACATAGGCACAACGTCCACATTGCCCGAGGGCCCACCTCCACGTGGCACACTTCCGGCTGGGTCAGGCTTTGATACCAAACTGTGACGACCCCCTCCCGCTCTGTATCAATATTGTCCGCTTTGGGCTACCATCCGGCCCTCACGGCTTTAAATCGCGTCGATACAATGGGGAGTTGACCCCGCACATATAAAGATCATCTTCCTCCCCTACCCAGGCGATGTGGGACTATGATTCCCCTTGTAGCTTGTCCAACCTCTCTCGGCCTATTGGGCTTATTGGGCCTGTTGGGCTCCAACCCTTACCCTCACCCCAGTTCGCTAAAAGCGGATGACGATGGCTTAGAAAGTGGGAGTCTAGTCAGCATTCTCAATGCCTGATCACGATGACTTTCCAGGGATCATTTTCCAACTGTAGACAATGATCGCCGAACTTGATCATAGCTTAGTCAGTTCTTACTGATGACGATAGCTTTTGATCCGCTTTAATGCCTAGTTTGCCGAGTGCGGATGACGATGGCTTAGAAAGTGAGTGTCTAGTCAGTGTTCTCAATGCCTGATCACAACAACTTGCCATGGATCATTGTTTAACTACAGACGACGATCACCGAACCTGATCAAAGCTTAGTCAATTCCTATTGATAACGATAGCTTCTGATCCACTCTAAGACCGTAGTCTATCGTGTGCAAATGAAGATGGCTTATAAAGTGGGAGCCTAGTCACGCTCAAATGCCTGATCGGTATGGCTTTTCAGGGATCATTGTCCAACTACAAATAATGGTCACCGAATCCGATCAAAGTTTAGTTAGTGACGACTGATGATGATAACTTCTGGTCCACTCTAATGCCTAGTTCACCGAGTGCAAATGACGATGGCTTAGAAAGTCGGAGTCTAGTCAGTGCTCTCGACGCTCAACCGCGATGGCTTGCCAGTGATTTTTGCCCAATTACAAACAATGGTCGCCGAACCCTACCCACCAAAGCTTAGTCAATTTCGACTGATGACGATAGCTTCCGGTTCGCTCTAAGGCCATAGTCTGCCAGCGCAGGTAAAAATGGCTTAAAAAGTGGGGATCTAGTCAGCGTTCTCAACGCCTGATCACGATGATTTGCCAGAAATCCTTGCCCAACTACGGACAATGTTCACAAACCCCACCAAAGCTTAGTCAGTTTCGACTGATGACAAGAGCTTCTCGTCCGACCTAAATCCTAGTCCGCTATAACCGGACTATAGCGGCTTAAAAATTACAGTCAGAGCTCATGAAGCTCAACTCAGAAAAGTTGCAAGGACCACTATCCGACCACTCATAGTGATGTACATGCTTGTCCACAGTCTGACCAGTCCGCTTATACTAGCGACGACAACTGCTAGTCTGATTTACAGCCTAGCCCACAAATGGCAGATTACAACGGCGAATTTCAAAGACAGGTAACGGTCTGGTCCAAATAATCTATTACCAGCCCAGCTTATCCCCTAGCATGGAGTTTAGCTAACTTACAAGTCTTGGCCGATACAACTCCTCGATCTCTAAAGAGTACAGACCAGGATTGCGTGAACTGTCGCAACATAAGCGGTCAGAACTCTTATCAACAAATCAATGATACGACTTCCTAGCTCAACCAAACCTCTTGTCTAAAAGCTAATATGGCGATAAGACAAAGTAGAAAAAAAGTCAGGAGGAAAAGTCAAAGAATACACAAGTACAGAGTGTTACTCAACATTCTATCATTAATAAGCCAAAATTACAGAGTTCACTCCTCATTAGGAGGAGGTTCAGATACAACGAAGCTAGACTTGGTAGGAAAAGAAGTAGGGGATGCGTCCACATGCACCATTGCTCTGACACTCTGATCTTGGTCACCCTCTTCTTCTGATTGATCGGAGGCTTCTCCAAACTCTGCAAAGGATACTTCTTTGTAGTAGGAGAGGTCCCAATTAGGATGCTCCTCCTTCATCATCTGCAACAGCTCCCGTCTTTCATGCACAACTCTGCTGAATTTGAACGTGCCATGGGCCTTGAGAAGCTTTTCCTCATGCGTTCTTGACTCAGCAAGCTCTCGCTCCAGCTGCCTCAACTTGCTCGACAGCGTATCATTTTTAGACTGCTAGGCACTTAGGTTGTCCTTGACAGCACTTAGTTCATTCTGCGCCAAAAGAAGTTGTTTTCCTGCTATCCTCACACCTTTAGCATTGAAGTCAACATCGGCTTCTAGCTGTTGACACAGACGGTCCACTCGAACTTCTTCTTGGCCTTTTCCGCATTTAGAGCCAGTATCTCAGCCTGCACTTTAGCTACAGTCTCCTGAGCAAACTATAAGTCACGACGGACAAGGTTCAAGTCTTCCTTGAACCTGTCCCTCATGGACACTGCCTTAGCCAAATCGAACTCAAGCATTTGTAAACGAATCCTCCAAGCCACCGATCTTGCCTTCTAGACCTCAGAGTCAATGGCCGATTGGGCAGGCCTCCATTCCTTAAACTGCTTTTTTTAATGATTCAATTTCCCGAAGAGCATCGGAGTACGACTTCTGCAAATTTGCAAAGACTCGCTCCATGATATACACTCTCTCACGAATATCATCAACTTCCGTCCTAGCAATGAAATTTTGGTTCAGATATGACATCCCTAGTACAAGATATTTTTGCCCATTGTCCATAAGTTTTCCCAGCGTATCACGTACCAACATCGGAACATTCGTCAGCCAATCATTCCACTTACTGATATGCTTCTTGGAGGCATAAGAAATGTCAACTTCCTGGTGCCAGGCTTGGTTGCTCATCTTTAACACATCCGAGGCGAATAGGCTAATCCGTGCATCCGGATGGAGGTCCTCTGGAACTGGAATTACTCCAGCATCGCCCTTCATTGTCTTCACCGCATCAGGGACCTCATCCACCATTTCCCCTTGCACATAATGATCGGCTCTATTTCACGAGCTGACTTGAAAGCATTAGACGTGAAGAAGGAAGTGATTTATCTCTCGAACCCATCGTCACCTCAATGTGAGGTTGAGATCGGGATGAAAGAAAATACAGGTGACGCGAAGATGACTTCTCTCCGAAGGGACAACAGTCAGACGACTCCTCAACAAGCCTAGATGACTCAGATCCAAAGAGGGGTTATACTTAAAATCATTCAATGAAAAAGGATGAGTCAGATCCACACCGGATGAAGCTGCCATACCCGCCTGTAACAACATGTTGTTCATGATCTTTGCCTACTCAGTACTCAGTTTCATTACATCTTCGACCCCGCCATTTGAAGATACTCCTTCTCCAAGTCGAAAAGAGAAATAGGGGTTTTTGCCTATGCATCCTGCCCCTCGAACACAACGGCCTGTACCAACGGACGAGTTGAGAACTTACCCCACAGCTTCGCGTCCTCCCTTTAAGCGCACAGAAGAAGAAGAAGAAAATGCCTCATTCAACTGTGCCCTCCTTGACGGGCTCGAAATCTTAACCTTCGGGAGCTTCCTCTTCTTCGAAAAGGATTCGCCTTCGGACTTCGGCTTCGAAACTCTAAAAAGAGTGGGAGCCTCATGCCAATAAGCCCACAGTCCACTACGCTTGATATTGGAAGATTGAACGACATCCTCTACTCGCATTCGAGGCATGTCATGAAATTTATCCATAGATGTTTCATCCTCAGAAGAAAGGGGGTAGTTGGAAATCTCCCTACAGAAAGCACGAATAACAATTCAATATGCAATTAACATTGGTAGAATCAAGAACGGAATTAAACTTATTCAGTTGCCTGAACTCTCGCTCGATCGGACGACCAGCAAGCTCGAAATACTTCGAGTCCGCATAAGCCATGAAACAATATTTCTGCCAGAACTTGAAGTCATCAGGCAGATTGCCAAAGCAGTCTAGCAACGTCAACACACACAACATGCTCGTTTATCCAAGGAGAAGTGAACAATTGGATCACCTTAAGAGACACTCGGACACCAGTGTCCTTCGCCCTAATCAGAATGGCGATCACCGTCCTATACCCGTTCGGTACCAGTTGTGCGTGCGCAATGTCGAGGTACACCAAGAAGCTCCAAATTTCCTTGATGATAGGAAAACAGACGCCCGATTGGAGCATACCATGATGCAAACAGATAAATATTTCTGGAGGAGACAACAATGTCTACCCAACACCCAATGTGAAGAGCACCAGATCATCTGGGGTCCCATATGTATCACGAAGGCCCTCAAGATTCGATTCAGATATTGACGTATCCTCGAAGAACTTACGACCTTTAACATACAGTTCATTAGAAAGTTGAATATGGTCTGCCATGGAAACGTACAAACTTTCGATCATGAAAGTTACGCAAAATCAAAATCACGAAAAGTGAAATGACAAAGCAGAGTCTCTAAGGGTGAAGAATAAAAAAAATAAACTCTACAGAAAAGGGGATCTATATAGAAAACAAAATTCCCGCCTTTTCCTCTTCAAACAGACGCACGCCCAATTAATGAATCTCGCCGCTCAAGGAAACGATTCAAACTCAACCATCATGACTGTTTAGGCCCTCCATGTCATGACTTAGTGGACTGACAAGCTGGCCCACCAACTTAGGGGGGAGTGGCTGATGATACACCCAACCATTTCTTAATCTGCATCGTTCACAAGTCATGGTAATCTCGTCAACAAATCTAAGTAGGCCTGATTGCCCACCCAATCTGGCAAAGCCCAGAGAACACTAAGCCCACTTTTGCAGAATCCAGAATGTTGGACCGAATTGCAGCGCCCTACTAAACTCACACGTCACATGGTCAAGCCCAATACCCGTAAGGCCTAATCAAGCATCTGGAGGATCGACCCAAGACAGGCATGCCAACAATACATTGGTTCCGACTAAAAAAAAATACCGGAGTATAAGTTATGCATGGAAACTTTTTTGCATGGACAACACTCCCAAAGGAAAACCTCTCCTGTCGATCTAGAAGCACAAGTCGTGTAGGAAAATTCTCCTACATGGACAACTCCCAACTAGGAAAGGATCTCCAGTAAGATATTTTTTCCCTAAACTACGCCACCAAAGACCTAGCCAAACAAGGACTCTTGCATTATAAATAGGACACAAGGTTGATGAACAAAGGTACGGTACAGAATCCAATTTACATCTTTAAGCCTTTCTCAAGCCTTATCTGACTTTAGCATCAGAGTGTCATCGCCCGCCATAGCGGTGGTCTTTGGCTCACGTGTGTTCCCTGTGCAGGTCAAGGAGAACAAGATTCGACTACATCATCAGGCAGGGAGAACTTTGGTATCAAAGATGGGAAATGGGTAAAATACAGAGAAGAATACTTTTTCAATGTTGGAAGAGCAATGGAAAACATTTTGTACGGTTAGTTTGCAATTCAACTTAGATAATATTATATAATATTTTCCTATTTCATAAAAATATTTCAATCAAAAGTTCATATTTATTTTTAGAAACAAACATGGCCTAATGCAAATGGTTGAGGACAGAGCCCTTCAAACATCTTGTCTTGTACATCCCAATATTTGAAGGTATACTTTCTATGGGAGATTATACATGGACTCTTACTAGGCAAGTGCCGGTGAATAGAGTATTAAGATTTTGTTATATATTTTTTGTTGAATTGGATAAATTTATATTTTCTAGTTTTTAGATCATGTTGTTGTTAGACTCACACTTCGTGTTTTTTTACATCATATTTATAATAATATATCTATTTTTTCGGATTAAAGTCTTATATAGTGCAAATGAAATCAATCAAGTGGAAAATATTGCAGCTTATAGTTATAGCTTTCGATAATTTTTCTCCCTAAGAAGTGTAGATTAAGCAGCAAACTTTGAATACTTCAAAACTTGCTGGAAAAACATATGTGCAAGAGCTTTTAGATGGTCCATTAATGAAAATTTATGATTTATTTAGGATGGAGAAAACTACTTTTATGGCCTTATGTAATCATTTTTTGATAAAAAGGGGTTGACTCAAAGATAGAAAACATGTAGATTTTGAAGATAAAATGATGATGTTTTTAAAGATCGTGAGCCACAAGAAAGAAAGAGAATGATTAAGCACAAATTTCAGTATTAAAACTAAATAATTAGCAAATATTTTCATGAGGTATTGACAATAATGATGCATTTCTTCGTTGAAATAATAGTCCCTTTAAACTTTAATGGGCCAATGGGTGAAACTTCATTAACATAAACATCTTAGGGAGAGTCCATTTAAAGGTATTGTTGGAGCTTTAGATGGTATACTATCAATACACAAGTATTTCAGGTTATAAACAAATCCCATCTAGAGAAGGGGTGGAGGAAAATGTTATCAGAATGTGCCAGCCAAATGTGATTTTGACATGAAGTACTTATGTATAGTTGCTAATTGAGAAGGAGTTACAAATGACTCAAGAGTACTACACTACAAGAATATCAGGGTTTTCAACAAAATGTTTCCTTGGGAAAAATGAAATTTTCGTTAGAGAAGATTTTGATCAACGAAAAATTTTGTTGCTAGGTTCGTTGCAACATCGCCCTTGCTAAATGTTTTTACCAAGAAATTAAGTTTTCGTTGTTAAATGTACATGTTTACCAATGAAAGTTAACAAAGGTAATAATGCTAACAATTAGCAACGAATTTCATTGAAAAAAAATGAACCTTTATCAAGGAATTATTTTGTGGAAAACTAAATAAAATGTAATGATATTAAAATATATCTACCTACAAATTATTTCTTGAAAAAAATTGGGTTTTTTCAAGGAAATATATTCGTTGGTAAAAAACATCTATAAACCAAAACGATATATAAGAGCCCAATCTACCTCCCATACACCCATACACTAAGGACACCGCTCTTGGCAGGAACACCCCATTATTTTTAGGCATAAGCATAAAAAGGATCGAACTCCTTATCTGTTGCAAAATCTATTGCAATCTTTACCAGTTGAGGTATTTGACTAATTGTGTTGTTTGAAACAACTTTATAGCTTATTAAATTAAATTAGTCTTCTTTTGTAATAAAGAAAAATTCATTGATGTGTATATAATAGGGACCAATAAAATAATATTTTGTCACTATAATAATGACTATAAGTTTTATATGAAATCTTTACCACCTTTAGCAATGAAAAGAAATCCACAATAACACTATTATCATTAGCAACGAAATACTAGTAGCATTTCATGCCTAGATATGTTATTGAAATTGCTTATATCCCTAATGAAATGAAATTAAATTGTTGTAAATAAGAAAATGACCCTTAAAAAAAAAGAAAAAAATCATGGAAAATTCTCAATCTTTAGCAACGACATAAGTTGTTATCAATAATATTGTAATTGATAATAAAATAAAATTTTATTTTCAAAGAAATGTTATTTGATTTTTCAAATGATATAAAATCATTGCTACTAGTAAAAAATTTCAAGAAATAATATTTTTCACCATATAAAAGTTGAGAGCTTTAAATATACATAAATTTCATGGAAAACAAATTTCATTATAAGTAACCAAATAAATTGTTGTCATTAATGTGATAATTAACTAGGAAATTTAGTTTCATTGTTGAATAGAGACAAACAAGTGTTAAAATGCATTTACCAAGAAAATATTTGTCAATAATATTAATCTTTATTAGAATAAAACAATTCATTATAAATGAAATCATAATTACCAACAAACTAAAATTTCATTGATATAGAAATATTTTGTAGCTAAATAATATTGGTGGAAAATTGATTTTGAAGGGAATATTTTCCGCCACCTCTTTAACAAATAAAAAAAGTTGCAAAAAAAAATAGATTTTGTTACAAAATGTGATAACTTTATGGTTTTTCCAATGAAATTTTATTTTTGTTGGAAATAGTTTCATATTAATAAGGAAAATAAAATTTAGGGATTAAATTTCATTGGTAAATAACACATTTCTTGTAGTGCTAACTGATGCGCTATATAGACCGGAGTACAATTTTCAATTACCTCCACTAGATATTATAATATGTTTAAATTGAAATTATTATTAATTTATTTTTTAGATGAAATAAATTTTAATTATTTATATTTTTTATTTGATTTCTTTGTAGATAAATATTATCTTTGTGATGCCACCTATTCACACACTAGAAGTTTCGTGACTCCATATCCTAATACATGATATTGCCTGTAAGATTAGACACATGGAGGTCGTGCTAAGGGCAAAAAAAGAGAAAGTTCATAATGCATATGCTCAATTAAGTATTGTGATAGAGAGAACCTTTGGTGTGTTAAAGGCAAGATTCCCTATTTTGAATGCAATGCCTTCATTTATCTTTCCCACCAGATAAACATTGTTGGTGCATGAAAATTATTTCATAAATAAGAAGATGACAATTTTATGGTAGAGGATATAGCCACAATCTTATAATCAATTGTTTGGGCCATGTGAGCAAGCAACTATGATAAACTTACTTGATCAAAATGTAATTCAATATAAGCACGTTTTTGAACGTTTTATTGTAAACTTTTTTAATTCATGTTGTATGTTCAAGACTTGAATATTCTTATAATATTTTGTGGAAACATTGGATGTTGATTAAATTTTATTAACATGTAAACTTCATGCAATTGTATTAGGTGTAGGTTATTGGAAGGAAACATGAACAAAAAAATTATTTATAGATTTGTGTTTGCAAGAATTGACTCATGTGGGTAGATGTGAAACCTCATTGAAAAAGAGCATGGACTCGAATTGTAGAAAATTTGCAAAAAGAAGTTCATATGTTGTGTTCAAATAGCCAGTTGAAGAATCAATGAGACTATTTGCATAAACAATACCTTATTTGGTCCAAGGTGATGATTGTCGTAGGTAATGCCTACAGATAGTCATACTTTGATTGGTCAATGGAAACATGGGGATCACTTTCTCGAGGTAAAATGAAGTTTGAGTTTTTGTTAACCAAACAAAACCAAAATTTATACAATGATCTAATTTCTTTATTTTGCATCAATCAGATTCATCTGGAAGTGGCTAAGTTTTAAGAGATGCCCTTGGCGTATAAGGAGGCGCTTAAAGCCATTTTCGAGACAATCTAGTAATCAATAGTGTTGCACAAATGAGATATTATATTTTTAAATGACTTTTCAAGTTATTTTTTCTTTGAAATTGATGTTTAAATGGAATTTACGTGAGCATGCAAACATGTATTGTTAACTTGTTTAACTGATTAACATTCTTTGTTGTTGTTATTTTATTTTTTATTTACTAGTAAAGGTATTGTTGTGTAGAATATTAAAATGTTGTAATCAAGATTAAAATGGCAAAGTTGTTAAAATGCTTCTGGTCATAAGTTTCAAACAAGCATAACAACTTTTATTTAGAAATTGATTCAGAACTCATTCAGAAGTAAACCAAATATCCCAGTCAGAAACTCATTATTAAGTTCTAACTCTAGTCATAATCAAACTTCTAACTTCTTACTGCTAACAAACAAAACCTAATACGCCGTTGAGTGCCAATTTTGAGTCTAGAAGAGTTTTGTTATTTTAGATTCTCAAACTTAAAATTATCATAACATTTTCTTTAATTATCCGATTTCGCTAAACTTGGTATCATTGAAATGCATTTTTAAAGGTCTTTCAAGTGAAACCAAATATCAATACAGAAGGTTAAAATTTTAAAATGATGCTTATTTCCAAGCGATTAAATTTAACCGAGTTTAGTTGAAATAGTAATAAAGTTTAACGAGTTTAGCATGCCTTGAAGTCTTTAGATTACGTGCTAAAATATAATGGAGGATATAGAGACATAAATCGTTATATAAGAACTAGATAATATGGAGTTTCGTATGCAAGGGTATTATGCTAGTACATGGATAAGTTCTCTACTTAAACCATTTTATCCTTCATTTAAACAATTTTATTATTGATCAACCCGACTATTTTACAAATCATATAGAGTTTTCACTAATAATAAGGAATTTGAATTTGAATATGACTGTGATTAAAAATTGGGAATGATGGTGAGGGATGTGATTCATTATTTATAATGGCATATTATTAAATATGAAACATGTAGGTCAAAAGAAAATAAACATAGAACTTAAAATTAATGTATAGAATGTACATATGACAGATAACGAAATTAGGTTTTTTCTTTTTTCGCCAAACATAACTTATCATAACATCTCGTCCCCTTCCTTCTCTTGAGTAGGCATCCCTGGCCTTCCCAACAGCCCCTTTATCCCTACCTAAATGATATTGTGTTTTTAGCTAGCACATGCACGATATTCCGATTCGATCTTCAATTTTTCTATAAGAGGAACACATAGGATCAGGACAAAGAGCAACAACAACGAGAGCTACGAGTCCAGGAGCGGAAGCAAAAGTTTTTATACCGACGGCAACATATGCTTTTACATCAGTCATAGAGGATTGCGCCACAGTTGGAGGCACATCAAGAGCTCATGATGACCCTAGCAGAAATTGCTAGAGTGTTAGCCTGGGCTTAGCATTTTATGTATTATTTGTTAGATATTATGGATGTAACATTATAGACCATTTAGTATGCATCTTATTTTGGATATCATGTATGCATCTTCATTTTTTAGGTAGTTAATTATTAATATAAAAATCACAATTAATATTTTTTGTATATAATTAGATAATTGAGAACACATAATTTTAGTATTTAATATTGTTATACGTTATTATCTTCATAAATATATACAAGACTATATACAAAATTAACTCAATATCCCAATATTAATGTTTCTTCTAACATAGTATGTTGCATGCACCGAACATTTGAAGTTCAAAACCTTATTATAATAAGTTTTCGCAATCTTGTAAGCAAAATTTTGTCCTCATCCTCATCGTCCCCATCATTTCCATCCCCACATTGTATTTGGCACACACATCCCATTTCTCGACGTAGAGACAACCGTTCTTTCCCTACCACCGGAACGGGGAGATTTCACAGTATCACCACTATGCTTCCCCCACCATCATCTTGCCTCCTAATTCACTCGAGTGAGGCATCCTTGGGCTCCCCAAACACCCTTTTCATCCTTAACCCGGTGACAATTATATGTATGGTTGTTGTGATTTTAGTTAGCCTATTCATGATATTCCACTTCGATCTTCAATTCCTCTATAAGAGGAACACAGAGTGTCATGATAGAGCGCAACAATAACGTGAGCCACGAGTCCAAGAGCGACAACAAGATCTTTTACATCACTATGTGCAGTTGCTTTTACATCAGTCACATAGGATGGCGAGACATTTCCTCTCTAACATTGTGTGTTGCATGCACCCAACATTTTAAGTTAAAAACCTTATTTTAAAATTAAAACCAAAGTACACCCATGGCAGAGATCGAAAAGGGTTTTATGGAGAGGTTGGTTTTACATTGAACCATAGAGAAAGATTTTCTTTCTTTTATTTGTGTTTTTGTTGACTTGTGCAAGTGTAAGGGAAAAACGAATAAAGGTAGGTAGGTAGGTACTAGGTAGTACTCTTAAATTGTACTTCATATCTAGAGTGACTTTACTTTTAACTTTTTCCTCTTGTATTATGAACTGTTTAATGTTTAGACCTCAACTTTGTCCGACCTTGTTTTTATACCATAATTTTAGTTGTAGTTGAATAGTAATTTTGACCAAAATAGTAAAAATACCACTCCACCCTTCCCCAAATCTCTAATGCAACATTTCAGCTTGCACCCTTAAACTTATTCAAAATAGACATACTTCTCTCACATGCCTCAATGTTTGAAACATAACTCGAGACATAACTAACATTCAATTTATTTTCTCTACTAAGTACTAGTGTATTGCCCATATCATTGGCACGAGAATTTTAACATTGAATTATATATATAAAAAAACTTTAGATAAAGAAAATTAACATTAACATCCTATCATAACTCGTCAAACTTTAAGATTTCATGTTATTTGCATAAATTTATAGTCATTGTATTCTTGATCAACTTGAAGTTTTAATTTATCCATTTTTTTATGAACAACATTATTTCATACTTACATGCCTAACCATCACAAATAAAATAAAAATAAAAACTAACATCTAGATATTGGGTATGGGAATCGAACCCATGCACTTTATTATGAATTGTTTGAGAATGATACATAAACGACAACTTTAAGTCTCAACCATTGGATGAAACAAATCTCAACCATGAACTAAGTTTTTATATAAACTTATCTTTGGTGTTTTAATTTCTATTAGATTTGTTATATAGATTAGCGTATTACTAGTGTTGTTGGTACTCCACTTACATTTTTTTTATTCTAATTATTATGTACTCAACATCCTCACCACCATCCCTATTTCCGTCCTCAATCAGTTTCATCTATGTCAATTAAAGTTAAGCGTATATTAATTGAAATTGTATATTAAAATGTAATGTAAACTATTTTGAGGTGTGTTAACACTGAAGCCTATGGTAAAATATTATAGGATTTAGAGTCAAAGTCAGTAAAAATCTTAATCGGTTGGGGGAAAACTCATTTTCAAATTGCAGAATAGAGTTCGCCCCAAATTTTGATTTCAAAAAAATACAAAGTTTGAGGTTTTTTTTTTAATGTGCCCTTATATGCTTGTATCTTTAATTTGAAAATATTTAAAGTACTTATAACATCAAATGTATTCGGCAGTTTTTCTAATATTCAAATAAATATTTTAAAATTTTGAACGTTTGTAATGATATTTGGTTTCATTAGAAAGATCTTAAGAACACATTCCAACAATACTAAGTTTACCAAAATTTGACAGCTAGATAAATAATTATGACAATTTTCATTTTGAGAAAGAAAAAAAACATGACACTTCCTTTTTGCCACATGTACATTCCACATAGTTATTTCACTTTTTTGTTCACTTGCAATTTTCCTTCTATATATTTTATATTTACATTTCACGTCATAAGTAGTTTAAATGTTTTTGAATGAGACATACATCTTAGTGCATATTTTAAACAAATCTCGAACTTCATATTTTAGGGAAGTCAAAGTTTGGAGAGAGCTACTCCTGCAGTTTATAGCACATCTCAAAATAATTTAGTTTGCATTAGAAAATATACGCCAAAAAAATTAGTTGATTCCCATACCCAACATTTGGATGACTTTTTTTTCCAATTATCGATGGTGGTGGTTGGGCACAATTATGACATGATGTAAACTTAAGGGTGATCAAGAGTATACATATGTTAACTTAATGAAGTTTTGACAAGTTATAATGAGGTGTTAAGAGCATCTCCAACAACATTCTCATGAGGCTATCTAATTTAATAAATAATATAAACTAAGGGACTCCTTGCTCACTCTCTAAGCTTTTTGCATTTGCTCTCGAGACTCCTCAAACTCGCTCCTTAAATTCATATCATATTATATTTTTATTTCGTTATCTTTAAACTGGGCAAGATTCATAATCTAAAATTGGTTTAAAATGTAAAAAATGAGTGGAGCCCATAAAATAAAATATTAAAAAAAAATTTAGGGAGTCAAAATGGCTAGCTAGATACATTTAACCACTGAAATGAAAGTCCTTGGAGGCTCCCCATGCCACCTAGGATAAGAGTCTCTCATGGGAGTCTCTTGGAGCATGGTTTTTCGTCCTCCACTATCTAAATGTTGCCATTTAGACAAGGAGCTCCTTATAAGCAGATTGTTGGAAATGTTCTAATATTAAACAACGTAAACAACGTAGAATAAACTCTATTTATTTCTTTTATTTCCAATTAATTTTATAAAACTCTATTTCTTCATAGATAATTTTATTATTGAGTATAGAGGTTATTTGTGTGTAGACACCAATTTAAGCCTTAATATAATTATATTATTGATAATGAAATAATAATATAATTAAGGCTATATATATATCAGTTCTGGTCCTCACTCCAAACCTGATTCTCGGCCTCTTACTTTTCCCATCTGATTTGAGATACATAGGAAAAAAGATTCTGGAAAGCAAGATCTTTTTTATGCGTGTTACTTTGTTCGTGATGATTGGTACGGGGATTTCTTTCATCAATGGCTTCAAGTATGCATTGATTTAAGTTATTTTTCATTGATTACTGACATGAGGTCTTGATAAGAATCTATTTAAATTTCTACAAGTGTTATTTTTTTTATTATTTATCTATGTCCAATCCTCGTGATATCATATGATCTGGAGTATCCTTTTATCTTTCTTTTGGGCACATAAAGTATACGATTTGATTATTGGGGAATTATTAAATTTGTGTTTTGAAATTGACAAAAATAACTTATTTCGTTGAATTTTTTCCTAAAAGCCACAATGTCTTACCAAAATCTAGTTATCTTCCGATTTCTGTATTGGGTTTATGGACTACTTTCTCAAAATCCAACCTATAAACTCACTTTCTATATGGACTACTTTCTTAAATTCAGCCTATTTACCCACTTTTATTTGGACTACTTTCTAAATTCAGCCTACAAACTTGTTCTGCAATAACGGGTTTGTCTATACGAGCCTAAGACATGTGCACTGTTTTTAAACAACAGTGGGTTTGCATGTATGGGCCTGGACATGTGGGTTATTTTTCAAACAATAATATTTTGTATTATTTGTACATGCTATTTAATTAACTATGTGATTGGATTTTGTATAATCTTATTAAAGTTCAATTTTTTTTTGGATCACCTAAAATATATTTTTAAAATTTTGGTAAATTTTGTGATACGCCGTCGAAGTGACCTCTTTGATGGAAATTTATTTTTGAATTTAAGTTTAAGTTTGATTTTATGGGATTCCATATGGTTACATCATGACTCATGCGAATAACAATATGCCCAAATGAAGGTTGTTATTTTTGTCAGTTCATGGACGATATAAGGTGATTAATTTAGGTAAAATAATTTTGTGGTTGACATATGCATTAAATAATTGGCCCAAAGGAAGGTTATTGTTTAACCAAAATCAATTTTGTTTTATTTATAGTAATTAGCCTTAGTTGTTTTGAGAAAACCACTTACATTTTAAAATGCTTGTCAAAAAACTTTAATTGTAATGGCATGTTTCGTTTCTCATAGAACCCATTATTGATTATTTATATTTACTATTTTCCCTTAGTCCATTTGATTGATCCTTAATTAAACCAAATTTGAATGATGAGAATTACTTCATTAATTTTTTTTGCTATTATCATATCATTGAATTATAATTGACTAAGTGTACATATATTAATGTGAGATTATTCTTTTATGTTATTTAGCAAATATTTGTTTGATATCTGCTAATTTGAATAACATTCCATTGCTTAATGGTTTCAATTTGGAAATGTAAATAACATATTTTAGTCGTTCTTTGGTGTATGGATTTGAATTATGCGCTTTGTGTTGATGAGCCAGCTAAGCCTACTGATTCTAGTTCAACTGAATATAAGATGAAATGTTGAGTACTTTAATCGCAATAATCTAATGATAATGAAGCTTTCTATTTCTGAAACTTTTTGTGGTACAATGCCTAAAGAGAAAAATGATAAAATAAAAAATAAAAAATCCTATGCTAGGTTGCAGACTGATTGTTGCGCCGAAAAATGTGAAGGCAAGTAAACTTCTTAGCAAACTTGTCACTATGTGGTATACTAATAAGGCAAATATATTATGGAAATGTCTAATCTTGTTGCAAAAATGAGAACTCTAAAGTTGAAATTTTCTGATGATATTCTTGTGCACCTCATTTTGATTTCTCTTCCTGCACAGTTTGGTCCATTTAAGATCAATTATAATACTCAATGAAAGAAACATACTCTTAATTGAGTTCATTGCTCAATATATACAAACAAACAAAAAAAATAACAAGAAAAGACGGAAAGTGCTCTCATGACAACATTTTCCAATGACAAATCAAACATCAATAAAAAATAAAAAATAAACACATATCTCAGAGACAAAATTGGACCCTAAAAGACATGGTTAGGAGTATGATTTGTCATTCTACCTTCCTAGAGAGACCATAAAATTGTAGTTTATATCCATAATAGAGTACCTAGTAAAGCAATAACTAAAACTCCATATGAGCGATCGATCGGAAGAAGTTCTAACATTAGGCACTTACATATTTGGGGGTGTCCAACTTAGGCTAGGCCTAATGAAGGAAAATTAAACTTAAGAACAGTTAGTTGCTACTTCATTGGATACTCAAAAAGATCAAGGGGATTCAAACTTTACTACCCCACTAGTAATACCTTATTTGAAACGGATAATGTAAAGTTTATTAAGGATGTTGAGAATAGTTTTGAATAAGAACATGCTGACATTCCTCTGGTGGATATTCAACCCATTAACATGATCGTGCATGTTTTGGAACATGGTTTTTCATCCTCCACTAGCTAAATGTTGCACCTAGACAATGAGATCCTTATAAACAGACTATTGGAGATGCTATAATAACTAATAACGTAGAATAAGCTCTATTTATTATTTTATCTCTAATAAATTTTATAAAACTCTATTTCTTCATAGATAATTCTATTATTGAGTATGGAGAATATTTGTGTATATACACCAATTTAAGCCTTAATATATTTTATTATTGATGATAGGATAATAATAGAATTAAGGCTCTATTTATACGGTTGAGGTCTCCACTCTAAACTTAATTCGGTACCTCTTACTTTTTTACATATGGTTTGAGAGACACAAGATAAGTGTTCTAGTGGTGGAAGACCTTTCCACTGTGTGTTGTTGTGTTCATGAGGATTGCTACGAGAATGTATTTCATTAATGGCACTCCTCATACTGAGATGAGGTCTTGGTAAGAATCTATTTAGATTTCTATACTCAGTTCATCACGAAATTGAAGACTCAAATATTGACACTGCAATGATCGAAATCAAAATGAAAAGGAAATGGAAGCAGAAATAATTACAAAGGAAATCGAAATCTACAGAACAAATTCAAGCAAGACTCGCAACCTTTCTTTAGAGCTTTGGAACCTTTTCAATGCCCTCAATGAATTTCTCACAACACCTTGATGGGTTTTTTTAATCCCGTTTTATCTATCTTACAAATCAGCTAGGTGTTTCACTATTCATAAGAAATTGGAGATAAAAGATCGCTATAATTGAAAGTTTGGGAAATGTTGAGTGATGATACACCAAACTGTCCTCTGATCAGCACCGTACGCGTGTCATGATAATCTCGTCAACAGAACAAAACAGGCCTGAATGCATGCCCAATCCAACAAGGCACAGACAACACTAAGCCCATTATTAGCAGGATCCAGAAAATCGAACCAAAATTGCAACGCCCTACTAAGCCCAAGCGCCATGCAGTTAAGCCCAATACTCGTAAGCCCTGATAAGACAAGAGTAAGCCCAGATAAGGCAAGTATCTGGGGGATCGACCCAATACAGGCAGACCAGCAATACATTGGTTCCGACTAGGAAACAAATACTAGAGTATAAGTTGGGTAAAAAAATTCCTTGCATGGACAACACTCTGAAAGGGAAACCTTTCCCGCATATCTAGGAGCACAAGTCGTATAAGAAAACTTCACTACATGGACATCTCTCAACGAGGAAGGGACTTCCAACAATATCACTTTTTCTAAACTACGATACCAAAGGCCTAGTCGAACAAAGACTCTCACACTATAAAAAGGAGATAAAGTCAATGAACAAAGGTACATTACAAAAACCCAATTTGCAATTTTAAGCCTTTCCTAAGCCTTATCTAACTTAAGCATCGGAGTGCCATCGACCGCCACATGGTGGTCATTGGCTCATGTGCGTTCCCTGTTCAGATTTAGGTAAAGGCATGGAAGGAGAACATGAATCGACTACATCAGTTTGGCACCATCCATGGGGAACAACAGAGTTCCTCAGAAAATACAATAGTACCTCATTTGCCAAAAGCCAAAAAGATGGTGACAACGAGGTCTCGCAACAATGGAGACGTTGTTGAACCTCGAACTATTCAACTAACAGAGCGTCGTTAGTTCTGGTGCTTTCACCACTGCGGGAAGAGCCATCTCAGACCCTCGAACCAGTGGTAGCCACGGCGGACCCAAGGGTTAATCTACTGTCAACCCAGATGCAACAAATCGTATGAACGGTGAAAATACTCAAATCCCTAAAATAGAAGTTGAACGAGACGTTGAGAGAAAACGTCACACGTTTCAACAATGAGTTGACTCTCGTTGATGGTTGTAGTGATGAAACTGTTGTCGCAGCCTTCACCTTAGGTCTAAGGATTGGCAAGTTTTATAATTTCCTTACTCTAAACCCCTCACCGATATGGCAGACCTATTGAAAGAAGCCCAGAGATATATCAATCTAGACGAGATGCTGACCACCAAGAAGGAGGCGAAATTCGAGAAGAAACCCTCTGTCCCCAGGGACAAAAGGAGGGGAAGAAGAAGGAGGACAGCGATGAAATATGCGTCCTGCACGGAGTGTGCTTAGAGACTAAGCGGTCCAACAAGCCTCGAAAAAAGATTGATCAACAAATTGTGAACCAATTCAGCCTATGAGGACCAACGATGCAACACATCCGCACCCAGAGCTCGATCTTGTCCCTGACTTTCACTGATAGGGACCTCTAGGGCATCCGTAATCCGCTCAACGATGCCCTGGTAATATCGGTCTTCATAGCAAATTGGGAAGTGATGAGGTATTTAGTAGACACCGGAAATTGTTAGAATGTAGTGTTCCTCAACATGTTCCACAACGTGCAGCTGAAGAAAGAGAACCTAAGCCCCTCAACAAATCCACTGGTCGAACTCAGCAAGAAGAAGTACTTCCCTATGGGAAAAATCAAATTAACAGTAGTAACGGGAGAACCACGACTTCAAAAAATAATTTTTCAGGGGTTTATCGTGGTCAATGCGCCATCCACCTATAACATCATTTTGGGAGGCCTTGGCTTCACTAGATGGAGGCGACAGTCTCTACTTTACACCAATGTATCAAATACCTTGTCAATCGGGCAGTAGGCACAATACGAGGAAATCAGTCGATCGCCAAAGACTGCCACTACACAACACTAAAATGGCTTGACGACCATCAACTGAAGATTGAGCCCACAGCTAATGCGTCCCTAAGCCCAAGTCTGGGGTTGAAAGAGGGCTCTCCCCTCCGAGACAAAGAGGCCTTTGTCAGTCCAAGGGGAAGACCCAACATCGGATGACCCGAGGAGGAACCTGTGATTGTCTATCTAAACAACCTCAGTGACGGCAGAGCCATCCAGCTAGGTTCCCTCCTAAGCAAGGAATTTGTTGAACGACTCATAACACTGTTGCAGCAAAATCAAAACGTCTTTGCCTGGACAATGTTGGACATGGTGGGAATAGACCCCTCCATAATCACCCATCAACTAGCTGTAGACCCAGCACGAAGAATGGTCAGACAGAATAAAAGACTTGTGGCCTCAAGAGGAACCAGATCATAAACGAAGAAGTGTAGAGACTACTTAACGTCGGCATGATCAAAGAGGCACAGTACCTAGATTGGCTGGCGAACGTCGTCCTGGGTAAAAAGAAAAACGAAAAATGGAGACTCTGAGTGGACTACGCTGACTTGAACAAGGCATGCCTGAAAGACAACTTTTTGCTTCCCTGCATCGATCAAATTGTAAACACCACGTCCAGACACGGCCTCCTAAGTTTCATGGATGCCTACTCCAGATATAACCAGGTACAGGTGCACCCCCCGGACCAAGAGAAAACCTCTTTCATAACCGAAAGAAGATATACTGCTATTGAGTGATGTTCGATCTCAAGATCGCAGGTGCAATATATCAACGGCTAGTGAACCAGATGTTTAAGAACCAAATAGGCACGAACATGGAGGTTTACAAAGATGACATGCTGGTAAAGAGCCTCCACTGTCCAGATCACATATCCGATCTTGCTAAAGCGTTCGGCCAGCTCCGCAAGTATCGGATGGAGCTCAACCAACCAAAATGTACGTTTGGGGTTAAATCAGGCAAGTTCCTATGTTACATAGTAAACCAGAGGGGAATAGAAGTAGATTCAGGCTCTTCTCGATATGAAGTCCCCGACCTCCATCAGGGAAGTTTAGAGCCTTGCCAGGGGTGGCGGCACTCAACAGGTTTATTTCCAATTCATCAGACAAGTGCCTCCCTTTCTTCAAGATTCTCAGAAGAAGCAAGGACTTCAACAGGGATGAAGAGTGCGAGCAGGCCTTCCAGAACCTAAATTCATACATGGGGAGTACCGAGTTACTCTCGAAACCAGTCCCAAGAGAGAAGCTTTACTTATATCTAGTTGTATCAAATCATGTCGTCTAGATATCTAGTTGTCTCAAATCATGTCGTCTAGGGGTGGGCATGGGACGGGATGGGACGAGACGGACCTCATCTCTATCCCATCCCGTTCATTTGGGATCGGGACGAGACGGGATAGACCTCATCCCGACCTCATCCCATCCCAAACGGGTTTGGGATGGGATGGTATCAACGCTAATAAACAGTCCTCTAAAGAAGAATACAAAAGAATTTCATCACACATTGCTCACACACCAATAATGCCAAATTTATGTATATATAACTATCATTGTAACAATATTAAATGTCATGTAAAATTTATGGTCCAATGAACTTACAATTTTTTTTTATGTTAAGCATCCTTTGTGTGATACACTAACCAATAGTTGTACTACATATAACTCATAGTGCAAAACTAAAACAAACCATCATTTGGCTTTAATGTCTTAAAAAATAATTGTCTTATAACCAATATAAAATGTGAAAAAGTATAAATTTTCATGGGTTCTATTTGACCTAAAATATCCAAACTTAAGTTTTTATCTAAACAAAGAGTATCAATCCCGATCCCATCCCACTCTAGATCGGTACGGGACGAGACGGGATCGGGATGAGTTTGATCAATCCCAAAAAGACCCAAAAAAACCGGGATGGGATCGGGATTGCGGGATGTGATGCTCACCCCTAATTTCATCAGTTCAACTCTTGTATAGAACGATAAGGGGGGTATAGAGACCAGTGTACTACGCCAACAAAACTTTCGTGGAAACAAAAGCAAACTATCTGGATCTAGAGAAGTTATAGCTTTAGCGATGGTCATATCCTCCAAGAAGCTGCGACCTTACTTCCAGGCCCACTCTATCACGGTCCTGACCAAACATCAACTACGCACAGTGCTGCACAAGCTGAAATTATATGGTGGGATGGTTAAATGGTCGGTGGAACTAAGTCAATTAGACATCAACTACGCTCCAAAAACAACCATCAAAGCCCAAGCGTTGGCAGATTTCATCGCCAAATTTACTGACGGCGGATAGCAAGAACTCGACAGCTCAGAACAGGGACGAGACAAAGAAGGATGGATCCTACGCTGTGATGGGTCATCCACTGTAAAAGTAAGTGGAGTTGGTATCACTCTCCGCTTTCCAGTGGCTTCACCCTGGAGAAAGTGGTCTGGTTCGGTTTTTCGACCTCAAACAACGAAGCAGAATACGAGACCCTCTTGTTCGGCACGAAGCTCGCAAAGGGGATCGGGATAACTGAGCTAACCGCGTACAGCAACTCACGCATGGTAGTCAACTAGGTCAAGGGTGAATTCAACGACAAAGATCCCAGGATGATAGCTTACTGCGAGAAGGTCAACTACGCAGCAGGCCGATTCAAAATATTTAAGCTCCTGCAATGTCTCCGAGACGACAACAAAAGAGCCGACACACTAGCCAGGCGAGCCTCAGCCACTACCAAGACCTCTAATGGGCTCATCGAATTCCAAAAGCAATCAAGTCTGAAAGAAGAAAAATCCAATGATCTATACGCAATGGACGTAGATTCAAGCTAGATGAACCCCATTATTAAGTACATCAAGAATAAAGTCCTCCTGGCTGAAAAGACGGAAGCCAGAAAGTTGAAAAACAATGCAACACGGTGCACTCTCCTAGGTGACAAGCTTTATAGAAGGTTGGCCACCGGTCCCCTGCTTAGATGCCTAGCCTCCTCGGAGGTAAGCCGTGTTCTTAGATAAATCCATGATGGCATCTGCGAGAATCACCGAGGCAGAAGGACACTAACCCACAAGGCCCTAACACTAGGGTACTATTGACCGCAAACGCAGCAAGATGCCAAAGACACCGTCTGCAAGTGCGACAAATGTCAGAGGTTCGTGCTGTATACATACATGCTCACTCAGCCCTTAACTCCGATGACCAACACATGGCCATTTGCGCAGTGGGGGATGGACATCGTCGAACCGCTCTCGACCTCAACCAATAAGAAGTTCATCCTTGTTGCTATGGATTACTTCACTAAATGGGTTGATGTTAAGCCCCTGCCATCATAAGCCAAGGTCAAATTGAGAAATTCACATCCATCATCTGCAGATTCGCTATTCCAATAACACTAGTCAGCGACAACGAAACCCAATTTGAAGGCAGAAAGGTCGAAAAACTATGCAAGGATATCGACATCAGCCACCATTTATCCTTGCCGGGGCACTCGCAAGCCAACGACCAGACGGAAGGCACAAATAGAAAAATTTTGGAAGCACTCAAAAGAAAACTCGACACAGCCAAAGGGAAATGGGTCTCAATACTACCAGGGATACTCTGGGCATATCGGACCACCAAAAGGACCCCCACTGGAGAAACACCCTTCGCCCTAGCTTACGGGTCGAAAGCAATGGTCTCGATAGAACTCAAGGTACCGACTTTCCGAACAGAGGAATTCAGATCGGAAGACAACGATGAAACCCTGCGCGTCAATTTAGACGTCCTCGAAGAAATGATAAATAGGCGTCTACCAGAATAGTCGCCTACCAACAAAAGATGGATTAATACTACAACAAGAAAGTCAAGCCACATGAATTTAAAGTGGGTGACTGGGTACTGAAGAAGACTCATCAGAACATTAAATAACTTATATTCACATAATTATTACATAATATATCCCTTAATTTATATATGTTAGTGTTTCGATTATTATATTTTATAGTAATTATTTTGTTTTCATGTCCTTGTAGGAATTTGAGCGTGAACGATGAAATCGTATTAAGGCGACAATTTAAGGATTGACAATTCGTCAATTCTAACGGTGGTACAAAGTAGAGGGTCACGTATCTAAACCCTTAAACCCAAAACCAAACCCATAACTTAAACCCAAAACCTAAATCATAAACCCAAACCCAATCCCAAGCCCAATCTTACCCAAAGAATATTCTCTCAATTATACCTTTATTCACTCCATGAATCATCCCTTTATCTCATCTCTATTCATTGTGCCCATTCTCTATAAATACAAGAGAAAATGGTGAGAAAAGGGAAGGAGGAGAAGGGAATCAAGCATCAATAGCCAAAATCAAACCCTCTTCCTTCACAAAGTGATTTTCATCACACCTATCCATCTCTCACCCCCTCTCTGTCCAGATCACCGCCACCAGAGCACCACCACCACCTCCGGACAGCACAACAGCCACCACCACGAAACAGGGGCGTGACAACCCTGTTTCGCGTCAAACCTTCACTCTGCCACCGTTCTTGTCCATCATCCATCAACCACCATCATCCGATCACCACCACCACATCCATACAGCACATCGGGAGCCACCATCATCCCCGCGAAACAGAGCCACCAAGCACCGCGACTCTGTTCCGCCTCGCCATAGAGCCAGACAGACCCTGCTCCTCTCCTCTCTGTCCTCTCTTCATCTCGGCCTCCTTCTCGTCTCTCCGCCACCGTCCAACCACCACAGAGCGGCGCGTCAGCGGAGCACAACCACCGCTGTGACTGCCACTGAAACAGGGCAGTTGCTCCACTCTGCTCTATGTTTTTTTTAGTTTTCATTACACCTCTCTCACTGATTTTCCATCCCTCTCTCTCTTTTGCAGGTTCCGGAGCAGGTTGGAGGACGAGGAAGCTCGCGAGGAGCAAAAACGAAGCACCACGAGCGGCGCTGCTCGCTGGAGACGAAGGCGGAGCGCAGAGGCACTGTTCCTCTGGCGGGAGACTGAGTCAATTTCATTTTTGGCTATTCACACCCCCAGATCTGCTGAGTACCACCACAGAGCATTTTGGACTTTTCCTCGGGATTTGTGTTCGGACCAACTGTTGATCTGCTGAGTTCCACCACATCAAGTTTGCGACAAACCAAAAGGGTTGCATAATTCATTTTAATTTATTTTGCTGATTTAAATGCTTAATTGATAAACAATTTATTTCTGGAAATTGATAAATTGCTTTCACCTTTCATGTTCGATTAAAAAATTGATATGTTTGGTAGTTAGATTAACATTTTATCAATATTCAAAGCATGTGCTAAAATTTATTAAGCTTGAACTTTGATTAAGTGTGCCCTAAAAAGACACTTAATGCTTGGTAAGAGTGTATTTGCTTGAAATAAATTGTTAATGTTTGACAGAAACTGATATGATTGGAATTGGATTTTAATGATCACATCTTCGGTGTAAGCAAAGGATCCTCATCCCTAAAGCTTCTCGTTTAAAATTTTAGTAATTTAGATTTAAATATTTTTTGCTAACTCATTGGTGAGTCCAAGCCCACAAAATCCTTTTTTTTCTTTTATTTTATTTTTCTTATTTTTAATTTATTTTTAGTTTAATTTTAAAAATGTTGTAACCCAATTGCCTCCAAATTAGTTTAATTAAATTATTAAATTCAATTGCATCCACTTTCCCCGTGGGATCGACCCGTACTTGCCGTTGTCTACCAGTTAGACACCGTGCACTTGCGGTTATTACAAGTGGGATTTATTAGCCTATTTATTTAGGTCGGTTAAGCCCGCATCAAGTTTTTGGAGCCGTTGCCGGGGAAGGTAGCGGTGTAATTGAATTTAAGATTTATTTTCACTAATTAAAAAAATTTTCAAAAGAAAAAAAAACAAAAAATTTATTTTTATTTTGTTAAGTTCTTTTTACACTCCTTTCGTTTAATTTGTTTGATTTTGCAGAATACACACTTCTCGAGAAAATTGGACGATCCTGCAAACATCAAGCAAAGTTTTTTTTTATTTTGTGAGGAGAGTTTTAATTTTATCTTTACCTCGTTTTACGAGTGTGTGGTGTAATAATTTTTAAACTCTACTGTTTTTCATTTTGTTTAATCACCAAAAAAAAAAACCCAACATTTTCTAAGTCAAAAGAAATTATAGAGAAACAATTTTAATTGTTACCCAATAATTTTTTTTATGATTTAGAAATCCGACTTCTACGACCAAGACCAGTAAATTTATTTGCATGTGCTTGTTTGTTGAGTGAAACGGATAAAAAGAAGTCAGACATTTTTTTTTGAATTGTGCTAACTTTTTGTGTAGAACGGAATACGCACACTGTAAGTATTTCTATCACACACAATGTATTAGCGACCCGGGTGTTTTGTGTAATTGTTTGAAATTGTGTGATTGGTTGTTTAATTTATGTAATTGTGGATGCTAAACTTTAGTAATTCATAATAAGCATACCCAGCTTCTAAATAGAAACTGGTGGGACTTGATATCCCCACCTCATCACTCCAGCTGTGTGCAACCAATAGCCAAACATAATTAAAATCAATTAGCAAGTTAGATAGAGCCTTCTGTTAGGTACGGTGTTCATAGGACAACCAAGACTAAGGTGAATCCAATATGTTTTGTGTTGACCAAAGCTAAAAGTGACGATGGGTTTAATCATCCAATGAACTCCGAGAGGCCACTGCCACAAGGGTAATTTACCCGGTACGCTGAGTCATAAGTAAGCTACGATCCACAAGAAGGATTGGTGTAACTAACAGTTTTGGGTTAGGAACACAAGCCTCAAGTGTAAATTTAACATCACATCGTTCTCACATCTATTGGCTTACAGAGCGGTAGCACAAGGAAGTACTGAATTGGACCATTGTGACCTCCTTCTCTTGTGCGATGATCCGATTTCTTTGAAACAAAACTCTAGCCTACTGATTTGAACTTTGCGGTGTAAAGTGTACACTCTTAGGATCAACTTGTAGCACTCATTGCTCTGTCATAAAGATTACATAAAAAATAATTGTCCCCCAAAGATAAA
Source organism: Berberis vulgaris (assembly GCA_963556465.1). NCBI lineage: Eukaryota > Viridiplantae > Streptophyta > Magnoliopsida > Ranunculales > Berberidaceae > Berberis > Berberis vulgaris. The sequence goes on along the minus strand of OY747129.1, from coordinate 68,370,067 downwards.
AAAAGATAATTGATCTCAAAAACGTTGATTGCTTAGGGAGGCATGTTTCTTGTGCATTTATTGGTTGCTGATTGTGTGTGAGCCTGTGTCTATTTTTAGAGTTAGTGCTTTCAAAAAAAATGAACACAAGGGATTATCCAGCCTATTTTTCCGAGCAAGTCAATGCATTTCATGACATGCGACGACCTGATTATGATCCATATTTAGATTATTACAACCCAGGTCTAGCCTATCATCCTGACTTCTCATGGGCTCATGGTCAGTACCATGAAGGCCCTCTAGACACTCCTCAAGCTTTCATTCCTGATAATGAGTATCAATTTCATCAAGTTGTTCCTCCATCAAACACATCAAGGTTAGAGGATATTTTGAAACTTTTTATAGAGCGAACAGGAGAAATGTTTGAGCAAAATTCTCAATATATCACAGAATTAACAGTTATTTACCAACAAAACTCCCAAGCTATCCGGAAACTTGAGATGATTGTGAGTCAGATGACTGTGACTTCCTGAGATAGAGTCAGATATATTCCCTAGCCAACCTATTTTCAACCCAATTGGTCCATTTGAAATTAGTGGCACATCTGAGGCGGACAGTGAAGATGTCCAATCCATTACTACCCTTAAGAGTGGAAAACTGGTTGACAATCAGGTAGGAATGCCTGACATAAGTGTTATTATATCCTCACCCAATTTTACACAGGTTGCATCCTCCTCTCATAAGAAGGTTGATAAAGCCTCATTTATTGATGAACCTGTAGATTCTGAGACACTACAGACATTTCCTTGCCATGTTGACTCATTAGACATATGCCCTCCTAGTGACTCATGCATAGAATCAACCTCTGAACATTCTTTGAAGTCTCCCCTTGACTGTTTTCATGATACACATGACCATTTAGAGGCTTGTTTGACTCATTTTAGTTTAAACTTTGATGTTGATGATTCCATTAGGGAAGTCAATGATTTGTTTGACTCAGACCCCATTGTAGATCCTAGTTATAAATGGAAGTCTAAAGTGAAGCCTCTTCCACTCAGTGAGTCAAAACTAGTCCCATCAGTTGAGCCACCTGAGCTTGACCTTAAACAATTACCTGACACCCTCAGGTATGCATTTTCAGGTACTGATGATACTTTGCCTGTTATTATTATTTCATCTATATCGAATTCAAAACAGGTTGTCCCAAAGAAGTCGGGAGATATATCTAGTAAGAGAGTGCAATCCATAAGTAGTGTCAACTCTAGGGTTGGGGGTGTTGTTGAGTTGTCTATACCAATATTTCTATGTGATTCATGTGATGAACCTGTACCACCTGATATATCCATCGTCTCATCTACTTGCATCACATTTCCATTGACCAGGGCTAATTATGTGGATCCCATTTTCCTGAGTGAGGATTTCAATTTTCACCATCCTGATGTGAAAATTATCCAATCTTCTGATTTGGAACCAGACTTAGGATGTTCCATTTTAGGAGTAAGGGAGGATCCTTTGTTGCATATTACTACTTGCGACCCATTCATGTTTAAGATCCCTACTGACTTCCAAAGAATGCGAGCTTCTTTACAAGTTCTATATGATTTTAGATGGTGCCCTTGCAACTTTTGGGATTTGCTAGTATATATTGTGTCGCATGTGGTTGCTATTTTTAAGTGGACTGATCCTCAACTTTTCAGGTTGTTGGTATACGATTCCTTGACCCTTTTGACTCGTTTATATCATAGACTAGGTTTGGAGGTGAATGTTCCCTATGTTCTTCCTCGTCACTTCATGATATATCATTCATGAGGGAGAATATATGTCGGGCTGAAGACGTTAAACCAAGCGCTCTTAGGAGGCAGCCTAGCTTTAGTTGTGTGTCTTTGCTGTTAGTCTGGATTGATTTTCGAGTACCCTATTTAGTTGTGTTTCACTCATACTCGTTAGCTCCATAACAGTTTTGACTTACAACTTGCCTTTTTTTTAGTTTTCTTTGTTAGTGTCGAGTCTGCATTTTATCGATTTCTAATGAAAACTCCATGATTCTTATGTTTGTGAGCCTCATTGATGGATGACTTCTTGGAAATTGGTAAAATCTTCACTGCGGTAATATTGTTCTAACCTCCTCTTATGTACTTATTTCATTCATTTGTTAGAATTAACTCAAGACACTAGAGTCAGACTTGACCAGAGCCTAGTCAGTTTTGGCTGACGGCGATGGCCTTGGGTTCGCTCTAACACCTAGTCCACAAATAATAGATGATGATGGGTTAGAAAGTGGGAGCTTAGTCAACGTCTGTAATACCTGACCGTGATGGCTTGCCAAGGACCATTGTCCAACTATAGATAATGGTCGCCGAACTTAACCAAAGTTTAGTCGATTTCGACCTATGACGATAGCTTCTGGTTCACTCTAACGCCCAGTCCATTAAATGGGTGCCAACATTTAGAGAGTGGCAGCTTAGTCAGCGCTCTGATGCCTGATTGAGACAGTTTGTCAGGGATCATTGTCCAAACATGGACAATAGTAACCGAACTTGACCAAAGCTTAGTCGTAACGACCGATGATGATAGCTTCTGGTCCCCTTGAAGCCTAGTCTGTCATTAACGAATTTTGACGAATTAGAAAGTAGGAGTCTAGTCAGCGCTCTCGACGTTTGATGACGATGGCTTGCCAGGGATCCTTGCATGGACAACAATCGTTGAACCAGACCAAAGTTTAGTTAGCAGCCATCAATATTGATAACTTTTGGTTTGCTCAAAGCCTAGTCCGAATAGAACGAACGACAATGGCTTAGAAAGTGGGAGCTTAGTCAGTGCTCATGTAGCCTAGTAAAGACGGTTTGCCAAAGATCATTGTCCAACTATAGATAATGATCGTCGAACCTTAACACTCTAACACCTAGTCTACAAATAGTAGACGACAATGGGTTAGAAAGTGAGAGCTTAGTCAGTGCTCATGTAGCCTAGCGAAAACGGCTTGCTAGGGATCATTGTCCTTCCGCAGACAATTATCGCTCCTTATCACTTTAACTTCTAGTCTGCAAATAGCGAACGAAGATGGGTTATATTAGGGTGAAAACCAACCAACGATTCAACTTTTCACCTAAACCGTGGATAGAACCGACTTTGGTCGGTTTCAAAATTTTCAAACCGTACAGATTCTAATTTATCCAAACTTTAACCGAACTGACCGACTATTTTAAACATATTATATTATTTTTATAATATATATATTCTATTTTGTCGGTTAAAATAGCATAGAAATCGAAAACTAAACCGACCACTTCGGTTTTGAATTTTTTAAAATTGAAACCAAACTGAACTTAAACTGAATCGATCGGTTTGGTTTTGATCGATTCGGTCGGTTTGATCTTTTTTGTTCAACCCTAGGTTAGAAAATGGGATGTTAGTCAGTGCTCATGTAGCCTAGTTGAACTTAATCACTCTAACACCTAGTCTGCAAATAGCGGATGTCAGTAGGTTAGAAAATGGGAGCCTAGTTAGTGTTCATGCAGCCTAATGAAGACCATTGTACTTCCACGAGCATTGATTGTCGAACCTCATCCAAGCTTAGTCAGCTTCAGCTGATAACAATGGCTTGGGACCCAAGCTTCAACCCAGGCCGAATTAAGCATACTAAGATGAGTTAAGGAAAAAGAAGTACAAGGACTTCAGAATCTATTATGCAAGTAACAAACTGATGCAATGACATGATAGCACAGATAAGCTCTAGAAAGTTCAAGTACAAAAAACTACTTGACAAACTTTCTTTAAGTCACAATTCGAAGATTACAAGTGTTTTTGAGAACTCGCTTCAGAGGCTGAAAAGCCGATTACATCAGAAGGAACTGTGGAAGATAGGTTGACATCATCCTAAGTTGGTCTTGAGTTGCTTGACGGGGATGCAAGGTCGGAGACTTCTGTCTCATCAATCTTCCAGTAAGCAGCCTTCATGTATCGTTCAAAGTCAAGCTCCAGATCGGGGTTCTCTTCTTCGATCAGACCAAGAAGTTCTAGCCTACCCCGGGCGATATCAGCAAATTTTAAAGTTACCTGAACCTTGGACTCCACTAAGCTCGTATCCGCCTTTGATATCCTATGCAAAAACACAGCCACATGAGATTGTTCTTCTGCCAGTCGTTGTCTTAGTGGACTTAGCTCAGCCAACGCAGACACAACTCGAGTCTTAGCTTCATCAACATGCCGACACTCGTCGATCAGCCATGATTCAAACTCCCGACGCAAAATAGTCAACTCCGACTCAACTCTTTCTCTCTTGTTCTGCAATTCGGGCTTGCTGATAGCATGCGCCTTGCCCACCACCTCTTCCAACTACTCGCTTAAAAGGTTTGACCGATAGAGCACATCTGAATATTACTTACGCAACTCAGTAAAAGTCTTCTTCGAAACATGAACTGTACCATGAGCGTCAGGGTGCAGCTCGCTCTAAACCCCATGATGATAACCCGAGGGGATTTTTTGAAGACACCAGGTCCACATCCAAGGCATTCTCAACTGAAAATTCAGCCCGACGCTCTGCACCGGGTTCTAAAGGCGAGAGAGAAAATTTGTTCTTCAGGACAATAGCTTCAACAAAACGAAGAACATCAGTGGCAGCATTGACTTTGCCAAGGTCTGCCAACTCTGTGTAACCCCCTTCAAGTACATCTAATGGAGCAGATGCTCCAGACAGGCACCGCATTCTCTCGGAACCATCTCTTGAATAGAGTGATTGGGCCCAGACTCCGTGACTGTCACTTTCCGCTCCAGCGGGATTAATTTAGAAGAAGAACTAGTCTTTCTACTAGCTCGCCTCCTCTTGGGCTGACCAATGGGCGACATGGCCACTTCCAACTCAGCCTGCCTAGTAGGGCTTGGTATCGTGAGCTTCCTTTTCTTGGAACGACCACTACCAGTCTCTTTCAGCGACAACCTGAGCACAGTAGGAGCTACGTGGAAGTACTTGAACAGCACACTCTGCACAATGTTGTCTGAAGCCATAACCTCCTCAATAGTGATCAGAGAAAGCTCATTACATACCCTCCTCACTGATTCCTCCTCCTTAGTAAGAGTTGGAGTCACAAATTTACCTTTACAAAATAGTAGGACGATATGTTAATATACGCGAAAGCACAAAAAATAGAAAAATGAGGAGGGTCATTGCGCCACTAAAATTGAATTTGAAATATCGGACAAGCGACCGCCCATCCACCTTGAAATACGGTGAGTTTGAAGAATCCAAAAAGCAATGTTTGTACCAAAATTTGAAATCATCAGACAGGGAACCATAGCAGTTCGGAGTACTCAACTAGCAGACCTTGTGACCATTTAGTCGAGGAGAAGTCAGCAAGTGGATCACCTGCGAAGTTAACTTAAGGCCAACATTCTTCTCCCTGATAAATACAACAATCAAGCTTCTGAATCCATTAGGCACCATCTGAGTAAGAGGAATGTAAAGATGAGCCAGGAAGCGTCAAATATCCTTCGGAACTAGAAAGCAAAGTTCGGCTTGGAACATGCTTTTGTGTAAAGCTATGAACCCTTGCGAGGGCGTCAACGGATTGTGAGTAACGCTTAGTGGGGAAAGTTCCAGGTCTTCAAGAATTCGATAGTTCTCTCGGAGGTTTGCCAAGTCAAACCCCTTCTGCTCCCGATAAAATTTAAGGCAAATAAAGTTTAAATTTTCAAATGGAATTACAGTAAGAACATAGAATCAAGAAAACAAAAAGGAGTCGCAAAAAAGATACAAAAGTAAATAGACTCTCCCTTGCAAAGGCAACAACTTATATAAGCACCAGGGGGCGCGCCCTTCTTCCTTATTGAGCAGTCACATACTCATTTAATGACTTGCATCGCTCAAGACTACATTTCGGGTTCAATCATCAAGACTGTACATATTCTATTAAAGTGACTTAGTGGACCGACATGATGGCCCACTAACTCAAGGGGAGCAGCTAATAATACACCAAACTGTCGTCTAATCAGCACTGTATGTGTGTCATGATAATCTCATCAATAGAACAAAGCATGCCTGATTGCACGCCCAATCCAGCAAGACCCAAAAATCACTAAGCCTATTATTGGCAGGATCCAGAAGGTTGGACCCAAATTGCAACGCGTCACTAAGCCCACACATCATGCGGTCAAGCCCAATACTCGTAAGCCCTGATAAGGCTTGATAAGGCAAGTATCTGAGGGATCGACCCAAGATAGACGGGCCAACAATACATTGGTTCCGACTAGAAAACAAATACTAAAGTATAAGTCAAGCAAGGAAACTTCCTTGCATGGACAACATTCTGAAAGGGAAACCTTTCCCGCTGATCTAGGAGTACAAATCGTACAGGGAAACTTCACTACATGGACAACTACCAACTAGGAAAGGATCTTCAGCAAGATCTATTTCCCTAAACTACGCCACCAATGGCCTGGCCAAACAAGGACTCTCGCACTATGAAAGGGAAATACGGTCGATGAACCAAGATACGCTACAAAAACCCAATTTACAGTTGTAAGCCTCTCCTAAGCCTTATCTAACTTAAGCATCGGAGTGCCATCGGCCACCACACAGTGGTCCTTGGCTCACGTGCGTTCCCTGTGCAGATTAAGTAAAGGCGTGGAATGAGAGCAAGAATCGACTACATCATTGAGGCATGAGACTCATTTTTTATAATGACATGTTTGTAACTATAAAACATATAGAAAGGCAAAAAAATTGAAACTTTTGTGAAAAATGTTGGTAGAATGTACATGTGTCGAAGAGAGAAAATTTTGCGTTTTTTCTCAAAATAAAATTGTCTTAACTATTACTTAGTGGTCGAAGTTTGGTAAATTTGGTATCATTGGAATGCATTTTTTAAGGATATTTCCAATAAAATCAATGATCAATATAAACGCTAAAAATGAAATATATATATTTTATTATAGAAAACATCTAATGTATTTCACGTTGTTAGTATTTTTTAAATAAATGAGACAAACCGATCATAAAATGAAAAACCCTAAACTTCTTGTTTTGATAAATTCAAATTGGGGAAAACTCATTATTGGCGTTTGAACCCCCCCCCAACCAACTAATTCAAAGTTGGCTGAGTCTTTATTTTTACCTTAAAATAAGGCTTGCACTTCAAAATTGATTGAGGGTGAAAGTGTGGAGGGTGGCGGTGTGTTCATTACATGATGATGATGATCATCATCATCATCAAAGCCCATTCCCGATACTCTCGGGGTCGGCTACACGTATTTTGGTTATCCAAGCAATGTGGTCTTCCCACATATCCTTGCCTACTCCAAGCTCAAGGATGTCTTCCTTCACCACCTTTACCCGAGTTTTCAACGGTCGTCCCCTTGGTCTACACCCTCCATTAACTTTCCAATCTAGACATTTTCTGATTGGCGTCGTGGTTGATCTCCTCCACATGTGACCAAACCACGTTAACCGCATTTTCTTGAATTTTGTCCTCTATGGAAGCTACACCTAATTCTTTCATTCCTAATTCTATCCTTACGGGTTTTACAACACATCCATATTAACATACGCATTTCTGCTACAACCATCTTATGCGACGACCTGATTATGATCCATGAACACAAGGGATTATCCAGCCAATTTTTCCGAGCAAGTCAATTCATTTTATGACATGCGACAACCTGATTATGATCCATATTTAGACCCAGGTCTAGCCTATCATCCTGACTTCTCATGGGCTCATGGTCAGTACCATGAAGGCCCTCTAGACACTCCTCAGACTCCTCCAGCTTTAATTCCTGATAATGAGTTAGAGGATATCATGAACATTTTTATAGAACGAACAGGAGAAATACTTGAGCAAAATTCTCAGGATATCACAGAATTGACAGTTATTTATCAACAAAACTCTCAAGCTATCCGGAAACTTGAGATGACTGTGAGTCAAATAGCTGAGTCACTTCCTGAGATAGAGTCAGAAAGATTCCCTAGCCAACCTATTTCCAACTTAAATGGTCAATTTGAAATTAGTGGCACATCTGAGCCGGACAGTGAAGATGTCCAATCCATTACTACCCTTAGGAGTGGAAAACTGGTTGACAATCAAGTAGGAATGCCTGACATAAGTGTTATTATATCCTCACAGGTTGCATCCTCCTCTCATAAGAAGGCTGATAAAGCCTCATTTATTGATGAACCTGTAGATTCTGAGACATCTCCTTCCCATGTTGACTTGTGCCTTCCTAGTGACTCATGCATCGAATCAAACTGTGAACATTCTTTAGAGTCTCCCCTTGATTGTTTTCATGATACACATGACCATTTAGAGGCTTGTTTGACTAATTTTTGTTTAGACTTTGATGTTGATGATTCCATTAGGGAAGTCAATGATTTGCTTGACTCAGTCCCCATTGTGGATCCTAGTTATAAATGGAAGTCTAAAGTGGAGCCTCTTCCACTCAGTGAGTCAAAACTAGTCCCATCAGTTGAGCCACCTGAGCTTGACCTTCAACAATTACCTGACACCCTCAGGTATGTGTTTTCAGGTGCTGATGATACTTTGCCTATTATTATTTCATCTATATTGAATTCAAAACAGGTTGTCCCAAAGAAGTCGGGAGATATATCTAGTAAGAGAGTGCAATCCACAAGTAGTGTCAACTCTAGGGTTGGGGGTGTTGTTGAGTTGTCTAGACCAATATCTCTATGTGATTCATGTGATGAGCCTGTACCACCTGATATATCCATCGTCTCATCTACTTGCATCACATTCTCATTTACTAAGGCTACTTTCACCGATCCCTTGTGCTGTTGTGAGGATTTCAGTTTTCACCATCCTGTTGTGAAAATTATCCAATCTTCTGATTTGGAACCAGACATAGGATGTTCCCTTTTTGGAGCACGCAAGGATCATCTGTTGTGTATGACTACTGGTCACTTTTGGAATGTCCTAGTGTATTTGGTGCCCCATGTGATTGCTATATTTTGGTGGACTGATCCTCAACTGTTCAGGTTGTTGATATACGACCATGGACTAAGTGTTTGTCATGTTCTTCCTCTCCACTTTTCGATACACCATTTTTTTAGGAAGAATATTTGTCGGGCTGATGACGTTAAACCAAGCGCTACTGGGAGGCAGCCTAGCTTTAGTTGTGTGTCTTTGCTGTTAGTCTGGATTGATTTTCGAGTACCCTATTTAGTTGTGTTTCACTCATACTCGTTAGCTCCATAACAGTTTTTTACTTACAACTTGCTTTTTTTTTAGTCTTCTTTGTTAGTGTCGAGTCTGCATTTTATCGATTTCTAATGAAAACTCCATGATTCTTATGTTTGTGAGCCTCATTGATGGATGACTTCTTGGAAATTGGTAAAATCTTCACCGCGGTAATACTGTTCTAACCTCCTCTCATGTACTTATTTCATTCATTTGTCAGAATTATTTTGTTAAACATTGAGGACAATGTTTGGATTAGGTTTGGGGGTAGGGTTTATGAGTCGGTAGTGTTTTCTTCTGTTCTTGTTCTTTAAAAAAAAATGTTTTTTCTGTCAAGAAAACTTGGTCTTTTGCGATTATGGAAATGGATTTTGTTCAAGAAAATGCAAGCCAACTTGACATATTGGTCTATTGATAAAGACTGAAAGTTTAGTATGATCCTTAAGCTAGATCTAGTTCATAAGATTTTTCAACTCGATTATCTTTGCACCATGAGCCATGTTAGCATAACTTGAAGTTGATGAGTGAAATATATACTAGAAAACCTTAGAATAATAGTGGAGACTTAACCCTGAAAGTTTTGAGCCTTTCTATTTTTCTGAGGGTTATACATAAACTCTGATTTTTCTTGAGTCCACATTATTTCGTTGATGATCTCATTATTTTCATTCTTTTGATCAATTGCTTTGGGAATGACATCAAAATTGAATTATTACACTAGAACTTTTTGGCTTATTCAATTGAGATGTCATAATACTGACCTGAACTTAGGAAATGATCTAGGCATTTTTTTCTTTAGACCATTAACTAGCCTTTTAACTTACCCATAACATTAACCTTTTTTGTAGCCTTTTGAGCCTTAAAATAACTTTTATTTGTTAACCCATTAACCTTTACCCAACTTTTCTGAGAATGTGTATGGATGGATATACTTGGTGTCAAAAGGGCATTAAGAGCAAAATATGAGATATTTCATAAATCCTCTATGAAAAAAAAAAAAAAAAAAAAAAAGCAGAAGAAGAATGTCAATGAGGATAAAGATGTGAGAATGAAGAAAAAATTGATGGTGAGCAACATTGATTTATTCTTGACAGCCATAATTGTTCGTATAATGGGTGTATACATTCCTAGAAATTTTTCTTAGAATCCTTTGACATTCCTTATTAACCATTACCCAAACCCCGTTACAATCCAACAAAGTCCTAGTTGATCTTAGGTAAAGGTTGGTTCCGTAGATTTGGAGATTTAATAACCAAGACCTATGGTGTTTGATTCAACATTCCCAAAAGTAATTGATATTCCTGTCCATGAGATCATATTCATTCCATTCTTGAAAAATCCGTTCTTCATATTACTATATGTGAGATGATTGTTTTCCATTATTTACTCTTTCCTCACATATAAACTGAGTGAAATACCAAATCTCTGAGTGTTTTATTGTGAGCGACATGAGAGGTTTGAAGTCAAAACAAACTTTCTACAGGAGATTTAGTCATTATTTTACTCTAAAATAAAAAGTTATGTTGATAGTGCTATCCACACACACACACACATTGAGTTGAGGATGATTGTGAATTTTTTCTAATCTTTGGAGAATATTAAATTATTTGGAAATTTGTTGATACACTAAAATGACACTGTTAGTTTCTTGCATATTTTGAAGTTTTAAAATGAACATTGTTTGACTAAGTTTTTTTGAGTCAGTAATGTTTATGGGTAACATTTCTGGAAACCCTCACGAGACTATAACTCGTCCACTAGAGGTAATTTAGGGGTTCAAAGCCTTGTTGCACGTTTAAGGTAAGTGCAACCGATGATTCCTGCGAAAGTGAGTTAGAATTTTATTTTTATTGTTTTGCTCGAGGACTAGCAAAATATAGGTTTGGGGGTATTTGATATTCACATAATTATTACATAATATATCCCTTAATTTATACATGTTAATGTTTCGATTATTATATTTTATAGTAATTATTTCGTTTTCATGTCTTTGTAGGAATTTGAGCGTGAACGATGAAATCGTATTAAGGCGACAATTTAAGGAATGATAATTGGTCGATTCTAGCGGTGGTACAAAGCAGATGGTCACAAACCTAAACCCAAAACCTACCCACAAACCCAAATCCAATCCTACCCCTAAAAAAATATTCTCTCATTTATACTTTGATGAATGTTCCCTTTATCTCATCCCTATTCGCTTTGATCTTTCTCTATAAATAGAAGAGAATAGGGTGAGAAAAGGGGAGGAAGAGAAGGGAAGAAAAAATCATTAGAAAATCAAATCCTCTTCTTCACAAAAGGGAAGGAAGAGAAGGGAAAAGAAGAATTGCATCAAATTAAACTCTCTTCCTCACAAGTGATTCTCATCACCATCACCACTCATCCATCTCTCACTCACTCAGCAATCACCGCCACAGTCACCTCGCCACCACCATCACCCGAGCACCACCATTACCTCCGGACAGCACAACCGCCACCACCACGAAACATGGGCGTGACAACCCTGTTTCGCGTCAGCGCCACCTCCATCACCGTCCCTGTCCCTCTCCCTGTCCATCATCCATCAACCAACATCATCCATCAACCACCATCACCTCCGGACACCACAACCACAGCGAAACAGAGCCGCCATCACCGCGACTCTGTTTCGCCTCACCACAGAGCCAGAGCATCTCTCACAGCCGCCATCTCGGCCTCTCTTTATCTCCATCTCCTTCCTGTCTCCATCTCTCACGGCCACCATCACAGAGCACCTCGTCCACGGCGCACAACCGACGCTGCGACTGCCACCGAAACAGGGGAGTCTCCTTCCCGAATTCTCTTTCTGTTTTTTTTAGTTTTCTCGCTGTTTCCTCATCTTCACTCTTCTTTTGCAGGTTCTGGAGACATTAGGAGGACAAGGACCCTCGCGAGGAGCACGGAGGAAGGCGGAGCAGTGCCGCTGCTCGCTGGAGACAAAGGCAGAGCGCGGAGGCACTGTTCTGAAGGCGGGAGACCGAGTCAAACTGTTTTTGGCTATTCACACCCCCCGTTCTGCTCTGTACCACCACAGAGCGTTTTGGGAACATGTTTCTCGATATTCGTGTTCGGACCACCTGCTGATCTGCTGAGTACCACCACATCGGGTTTGCGACAAACCAAAGGGGTTGCATAATTCATTTTTATTTATTTTACTGAATTGTGTGCTTAATAGTTAATTACAGTTTATTTCTGAATTTTTGATAAATTGCTTTCACCTTTCATGTTCGAGAAATTAAACTTGATATGTTTGGTAGTTAGAATTACCCTTTATCAATATTCAAAGCATGTGCTAAAAATATTAAGCTTAAATTTTGATTAAGTGTGCCCTAAAAAGACATTTAATACTTGGTAAGAGCGTATTTGCTTGAAATAATTTGTTAATGTTTGATAGAAACATGATATAATTTGAATTGGATTTTAACGATCACATATTCTGTGTAAGCAAGGGATTATCATCCCTAAAGCTTCTCGTTTAAATTTTCAGTAATTTAGATTTAAATATTTTTGTTAACTCATTGGTGAGTCCAAGCCCAAAAAATCCATCTCATCTATCTTTTCCTTTTATTTTATTTTTCTTATTTTTAATTTAATTTTAGTTTAGTTTTAAAAATGTTGTAACCCCATTTCCTACAAATTAGTTTAGATAATTTCTAAAATTCAATTGCACCACCTTCCTCGTGGGATCGACCCGTACTTGTCGTTGTCTACCAGTTAGGCACCGTGCACTTGCGGTTATTACAAGTGGGTTAAATTAACCTATTTATTTAGGTTAGTAAAATCCGCATCACCTCACGCCACCTATCTAATTTCCGACCTAAACCTTTACTACTCTCATCAATTAAGACAAAATCATATGCAAACAACATGCACCAAGGTACATCTTCTTGAAGAAGTCTCGTCAACTCATCCATGACCAAAGAAAAGAGGTATAGACTTAAGGTCGACCCTTGATGTAGTCCACTGATACTGGGAATTCACTGAACATCCCACCTACTAAGCGAACACTTGTTACAGCCCCTTCATATATATCCTTAATGATATCTAATGATACATCAAAATATATCGTCATCACAGCCATGCACGTAGCAGAAAACATCAATCACGAGGATCAAATACCCCACCTACCAGGCTAGCTCATAAAACCTAAGAAGACAAAACAAATCATAAAAGCCCAAATAGGACCCATCAGAAGAAGTCGTAATTAAGACCCAAATCCGGGCCTACATGAGTTATCTAATAAAAAAAAAAACGTTACATAAGAAAAGCGTCGTGGAGGGAGTTACACCTCCACGGACAAATCTTCATAAAGGATGAGACTATTACGAGGAACGTCTCCTTCCGTTGCGCCTCACATGCTTAAGTCACGCAGAGAATTAACAGCGACCAGTATATAAGGTAAAGGGAACAATCGACCAAGGGATGCAACTTTAACTAAGTTTTGTCCAGATTTACTTTCTTCTTAAAATAGAGTTGTTGACTTAAGCATTGGAGTACCTTCGGCCACCAAAAAGGTGGTTTTTGGCAGTCTAACATTTGTTTTGCAGGTCAAACTTACAGGAGGATGAGATGGACGCATCAGCTTGGTGTCGTCCATGGGGAACAACAAGTTTCCTTTCTGAATAGATGGAACACATTACAGACCCTCAACCCAGTGACAATCACAATAACCCTCCTACTGGCAACACTGTATTTCCAGCAGCTCGCGATCAAGACCCAGCAGTAAACACATGACCAATTGCACCCGACAACAGAGTCAATCTTGTGCAGAACATTTTCGACTAGTCTTACCTCCACAACAATGAACTGGTTCAACAGCTTACCATTGAGGTCAATAAACTCCTTCCAGGCACTAGCCACCGCCTTTATCACAAGATTCATCAGAAGTCAGCGAATGAAGAAAGGACCACACTACCTCCTTCACATCAAACAGAAGCCCGAGGAGACAATAAGGGAATATGTCACTCGTTTCACTAACGAGCTGACAATGATCGATGGATGCAGCGATGACACGACCATTGCTACTTTCACCGCCAGGCTAAAAAGAGAGCCCTCTCAACTTGGAACCCCCAAAAAGAATGACAATCCTGTTGAAAACTGCCCAAAAGCACATTTCTCTCGAAGAGATAAAAGTTGCTAGGAAGAAAATGACCAGTAAAGAGAAAACCACTAAAAAAAGTGAGACAGAATAGAGGAAAGAATAATAAATAACGGACCCTGGGTAGATAGCATTCAGTGAGGCATCAGAATAATGGGAGGCCTGAATCCAACCAGCAAGGGTCTGAGAAGCTGCAGTCAGCAAGGCCCAGACACGAGCGGGTAACAAGTGTAATGAAAAGACATACAAACTGTACACAGCCTTGAAAATGAGCTGGGCCAATATACTGAAACACATGGAAAAATGGGAAGACGTCAACTGGCCACTCAGAATGAGAGGATACACAGAAGGAAGAGACAAGCAAATATTGTTCCTTCCACAAGGATCATGGGCACGATACCAAATACTGCTACAATCTGAAAGATGAAATTGAGAATTCAGTTCAAAGATGACGACTCGATGAATTCATCAGAATGCCAGACAAGTAGCTCAAAAGAAAAGAAAAGCAGATACCACTACGGGATCAAAGAACAGCTTAGGGAACTAATATATGCCCTACACTGCATGGCCGAAGGAAACAAAGTGATCAATCCAACCGAAGAAGCAGTCGGAAACACCTCCCACTTGAGCTGATCTATCAAAGTAAAAGTATTAACGCCAAATGAAACCAGACAAATCATTTTACCGATGTGCAGTAAAAAAACATGGAGAAACTTGCATCAATCAACTAACACAATTCAAGGACCATACTGATGGGTGCAAGCCCAACATGAATTACCAACAACAAAATTGATGAGAACGAACTCGATTAAACCTCGGCAGTTGGTGTTGATCCAAGCATGATTAGACAATTCGGTGCCGATGTGAGCATGATTGGACAATTTGGCGCTGATGTGAGGATGAATGGACAGTTTGGCTCTAATGTGAGCCTGATCGAACAAATTAGCAATACTCAGCTTCCGAGTCAAAAAGCACCCGAGTCCATTAGCTATAATAACATATCCAACAAACAACGAAACATAACCAATAGCAAATCTGGTGACTTGAAGACATAGGCAATGCGATACAAAGCAACAAAGATGTAGATTTCTAACAACACGAGGATCGACATCAACCAAACAAAAGTCAGGAGGGCGAAGCAAACCACTCTACAATCTAGCGTAATTTTTCAAGAAGAACAACCACTAGGGTTGGTTAGAATATCAAGAAAGGAATATCAATAAAATTACAAGTTCGAAGTCCCCATCTTATGCATGGACAACATAATAAAGGCATCAAAACTTAGCAATACAGAGCAATCGGCATATCAAGCCAAAAGAAATCAAAACACGTCGGATATATACAATAAACTTCTGGTCTTATCAACCACGAAGTAAAAGTTGGACGAACGAGTCAACTTAATTTAAAAAGCTCCAAGTCGACTAGTAGGTCGAAACAACGAAATAAAAGTTGGACAAACAAGTCAACTTAGTTAAAAAGCAACTTCGGGTTTACTAGTACGTCAAACCAACGAAGTAAGGGTTGGACTAATGAGTCAACTTAACTCAAAGAGCTTCAGGTCTACTAGTATATCGAACCAACGAAGTGAAAGTTGGACAAAAAAGTCAACTTAGTTAAAAAAAACTTCGGGTTGACTAGCACGTCAAACGAACGAAGTAAGAGTTGGACGAATGAGTCAACTTAATTCAAAGAGCTTCGGGTCGACTAGTACGTCGAACCAAAGAAGTGAAAGTTGGACAAACAAGTCAACTTAGTTAAAAAACAACTTCGGGTAGATTAGCACATCAAACCAAGGAAGTAAGAGTTGGACAAATGAGTCAACTTAATTCAAAGAGCTTCAGGTCGACTACTACGTCGAACCAACAAAGTGAAAGTTGGACAAACAAGTCAACTTAGTTAAAAAGCAACTTCGGATAGACTAGCACGTCAAACCAACAAAGTAGAGTTGGACGAACGAGTCAACTTAATTCAAAGAGCTTTAGGTCAACTAGTACATCGAACCAACCAAGTGAAAGTTGGATAAACAAGTCAACTTAGTTAAAAAAACAACTTTGGGTCGACTAGCACATCAAACCAACGAAGTAAGAGTTGGACGAACAAGTCAACTTAATTCAAAGAGTTTTGGGTCAACTAGTACGTAGAACCAACAAAGTGAAAGTTGGACAAACAAGTCAACTTAGTTAAAAAGCAACTTCGGGTCGACTAGTATGTCAAACCAACGAAATAAAAGTTGGACAAACAAACCAACTTTCTCATAAAAGCTTCGGGACAACCAATGTGAAGTAAAAGTCATGACAAAAAAGTCAACTTGCTCGAATAAGCTCCAACAACATCAAAAAGAAAAAATAAAAGCCAACCCACTTCGAGGCAACCAATTCGTCAAAACACAAAAGTAGCTATAAAGGAATTCGGGTCAAGAAATTCAGACATGATAAAAAAAATATAGCCGTAAAGGCCCCCTAGCCAGTCGAAAAAATCAAATTGGAGATTCGCAGTACAACTTACTTTAACAACTACGATTGACCTAAAAAAGGTACAAGCAACATGCAACGACTTGACAAGATAAATTACAAAAACATGCAAATAAGAAGACCAAGAAAGGAAGTTCTTTTCATTAATAAAATTATTTTGTTACATCCAGGGAAGAAGATGAAGGAGTAGGAGATGAAATAGAGGCAACCACAACATCTTTGGCGACATCATCTGCAGGAGGGGGGAAGCTTTCTCTTCGAAAAATAAAGAACCAATGGTTCTTCAACCAATTGAGCGCTTGAAGGGTCTGGAACACCTTCTTCGCCATCATCATCTTCAAAAGCTTGATCAACCAAGTGGTGTTAGTTAGACAAATCCACCCCGAGCCCCTCAATATAATCAAGAGGCTCAATTCGCCCATCAACAACTCACTTCCAATCTTCAACCTCGACAATGCAAAAATTTTCCTTGGCAGTAGCAAGTTTGTTTTTGGCTGCAGCAAGTCGTCCCCTCAGTAGTAGTAAGCATAACGGAAGTGTCTACTTTGACCTCGTTTAGCACAGCTATCAACTGTTTCACTCGTTTCTCAACAATATCACAATTAACGATTTGCTCAATCACAACACATGCAACCTCATCGTAAGTTGCCTTCTCTGCAGATAGCTTCTTTTCCACATCACGTAAACGGGCATAGACCCCATCCAACTTGGTCCTCAAGGACTTGAGTTCAACTGCAGACTTATCCCGCAAACTTTCTGCTTCGATTAACGAGGCCCGAGCAGCCCCGACAAGTTTCTCCAACTCTGTGCATCGTGTTCTCAACATGTCGAATTGGGAAAGGACGTGAGAAAATACCACCAGCGCTGCCAACTTTTTCTCCAAAGAAACCACCTAATCACGACCAGCTTGATAAACCGAGCCCATCACCCCTGCATAAGTGAGATGATTCATTCCGTCAATTATTTGCTTAAGACCGTAATCAAGATGAGCATTCGGATCCAATACAGGCATCGGATGGCTTTCCACTAACCGCCTGTGCCATTCATTTATCAACCTGCACGCACCATTTTGCACGTCAAACTGAGTAAACTAGTAAAACTTTCCGTCTAATTTGATACGGATATCTTCCAAGCTAGGCTCACTCCAGCTAACTCAAGGATGAAGAACATGAGGATCCAGAAGCACAGAGGAACCACCCTCAATAGCTGGAAGGGCGGGCAGAATGATGGTAACAACAGAAAAACCACTCATGCCTTCCAGGCGCAGAGCAACCATAACAAGAGCATAACAACTAGAAATGGGCGCAGGAACAGAGGAGTCCAAACGAGCGGGAAAAGAAACTAGGAATCTGGCCACATCACTGACATTAATGGAAGGAGACCGAGGAGGAAGAACTTCAAAACTCCAACCACTACCGGCAACCTCTTTAGATTGCTCCACCACCAAATGGAGTATCTTGTCATTGATAGCCCGAGGATCATCGTTAAACCATTCAGCAACGTTTGAAACACCGTATGAGGAAAAAAGCCTCTTTTTATTATCGTCCAACGGACGAGTAGTCTCTTTTTCGCTCCACTTCAGCACCAACCTCATCTCCTCAACCTCCTCCAAGGATGCGCGATCCTCTTCCGTAACATCCTTACCAAAAGGACTTGGATGAGATGCAGTTTTCGTGACCGCCCTGCCAGAAGGACTCGAACGAGATGCAATTTGTGCAGCACCACAAGTAGATAATCGCTTCTTCTTTGGAACTCAACCAGCGTCTACCAACAATCGCTTCGACGAACTAGTAAACCTCACAAGCTTCCTCATCCTGGAAGTCGGGCCAACGACATTGACAGAAAAATCAAGATCCGTAACGCGCATGTCTGAACTCACTTCCTAATAAATGCTAACGGTACTAACGCCAGTAAGAGCATCGCGAGTGGCAATTTCTTCAACATGTGATTTAGTAAGCAAGGTCAACTTTGCTTCATTCATAGTGTACAAACCGCTACGCTCCAAGATGTCCTTGGAGAGGAATGCCTTCACAGAAAACTCAAAAAGCCTCAAGAATTGGTCACTCACCCTCCGCCGTCAACTATAGATCTTTTTGTTTGTTAGGAACTCAAACGACCGCAAAATCAGACGACCTCACAATTGGAAGTAGCCAGAGTTAACAAAAGCACAAAATCAGGACCTCGGCCAATCTCAGATGTCATCATTAAGCTTTGCAAAACAGGCAGGGGAACAGAGAAAGCAGATACTCCCAAAACAGCTCTAGAACTGGGTATCGAATGCCAGAAGAAAACATGCACGGATATAGTGCAATATACCCAAACCTTGGACGACAAGGACTATCATTTTGTCTAGGCAAAATAATCTCGAGGTCGAGTGGAAAATTATAGTCAGAACAAAGGTTTCCAACATCACTTGAGAAGATTTTTTGGAGAAAAATAAATTTCTTAAGTAGCTAGCGCCTTACTGCTTAGTTTATCGCTAGCAGACATCACTAGAGAACGGATAAGCAAGGATAACAAAAAAGATTAAAGAAGAAAAAAACCCTAATTTCAAAGATAGCGTAAAGAAGGAAAACAAACTCATCACGCCTCCTTTTATAGGGCCAAGCAACGAAGGGATTGCTTATGGGACAGTGTGCGAGATATGATGGCTATGCAAAATCCCAAAAATGTGCTTAAAACGAATGGGCGAGTAGGAAACCGATACACCAACCTACCAAAAGTTGCTGACAACATTAAATACAAGGCAATGATGGAATTAAAAGACCAGCCGTCACGAAGTTAGTGGTCACGTCAGCATAACCACTAACTAAGAGGGGAGTAGCTAATGATACATCAAAATAGACCATCATACACATGGCAGAAAACATCAATCACGAGGATCAAATACCCCACCAACAAGGTCAGCTCATAAAACCTAAGAAGGCAAAACCAATCATAAAAGCCCAAACGAGGCCCATCAGAAGAAGTCCTAATTAAGACCCAAACCCAGGCTCTCACGAGTTCTCTCATAAAGAAGAGAAACGTTACATAAGAAAATAGTCATGGAGGGAGTTACGCCTCCATGGACACGTCTTCATAAAGGAGGAGACTGTTACGAGGAGTGTCTCCTTCCGTTGTGCCTTACATGCTTAAGTCACACAAAGAATTAACCACAACTATTATATAAGGTAAAGGGAACAATCGACCAAGGGATGCAACTTTAATTGAGTTTTGTCCAGATTTACTTCCTTCTTCAAACATAGTTGTTGACTTAAGCATCGAAGTACCTTCAACAACCAAAAAGGTGGTCTTTGGCAGTTTAACATCTGTTTTGTAGGTCAAACTTATACGAGGACGAGATTTAAATGCATCAATATCGACATAACATTGAGACACTCCTTCCTTCCAAGCACGCACCAAATTAACTCCCTAGGGATTCTATTGTGGGCTTTCTCCAAATCAATAAAAACCATATGCAAACTCTTACGTTCCTCTCAATATTTTTCTATAATTTGCATTAGCAATAAGATGGCCTCTGTAGTAGACCTAAGTCCTCTGTAGACGATCGATATTTTTCCAAAACAGTGGTTAAACTCCTAACTTTTTGTTTTGTAACCCTCTCCAAAAAGTTTCATTGTATGACTCATAAGTTTTATCCTCTATAGTTTGAGCAAAAAAGTATGTGGAGTGCCAATGTAACGGGGAATACCCTAGTTAGAAAACAAAAAATAAACCCTGGATTTATTTCAAATTTTCGAAGGAAACTAAAATTTTTTTACTAGACAGTGAAAAGAGAATAGGGAAATGAATGGCTCTTTCACGCGGAGTGAAAAGACAATCCCCACGGCTCCCAAAAATTTCCTTTTTAATGAATTATCATGTATAGATTAAACAATATTTTTAAATACAGTTTATAGCTTTTGGCTACAACTCTTAGTTAGGGGATTATGTGATTGTGAATAACTGTAGGCATTGTTATAAAGAGTTGTAGGCTAAAGTCCATTTTTTGTAGTGGTTTTGTATCAGTAGAATTTGATTGGGAATTTGAATCCAATCAGATGTACTTTAAACCCCATAATACATTAAAGAAAATATCGAGACCATCAACTACAGTTCTTCACAGACATGGTAACAAAGATTGTTTTGTTGTGACAAATGGGGCAAAATTTGTTGCCCGACCTTCCTCGAGATGGTTCAGTACAAATCCACTGATTGGATGTTTGTTGCAGGATAGACTTAACTACTTTTGGATTGTATGGATTTGGACCAGATGGAGGTGTACCTGCAAAAAACACTCTGGCGCTCAAGTTAGAACGAAACAGAGAGAATTGCAAGTACTTGGTTAGATTTCGTATTTGTAGTTGTAAGTGATCATATCTTGTATATATATATATACTAGATCGACCTAGTTTGGCTAGAATTAGAAGTGTTGGAGTTCTTTTTCTTGCAGATTGTATAACTTGTACCTAGATCTGATACAGTTTTTAATTAATTAGCATATTTTAGGAATAAATTATATCTTAGTATATTTAGGGAATAAACATTCTTCTCCCTCATGTAATTTGGACTCAGAAGAGTCATGTATGATTGTTTATCTCAGTTTTATGTGAATGTGACATGTCCAAAATATGGGGTGCAAATACAATGACCAATATCTTGTGCCAATGGGTGCTTTAAATGAATTCTGGCAATTACCATACTTGCATTAAGTCAACCTTACATTAGAGTGTTAATAGTAACATTTATCACAATGGCACAAATCCCAAAGCTAACAGCTCAACTCAATTATCGTGGTCTTTTAGGTGATCCTGTGGGATATCACATACAAAATTTTTTTTTGTGATGTATGTAAAACATTTGGTACTCACAGTTACCTCCAACTAGAACACCAAAACAACACCAATAAAACATTGAAAATCGAAGATTAAAACACCCCAACATATTGAAATAAAAAAATGAAAAAGAATCCAAATGAAAACACCCACCCAAATTTTTTTTGCTGAATTAATCGATCCTTACATTGGTGAATCAATCAATCGATCCTTACATTGGTGAATCAATCGATCCTTACATTGGTGAATCAATCAATCAATCAATCAATCAATCGATCAATCGAGAATGACAAACCCCAAACTAAAAAATTTGGAAATAAAAGAAATAACCCCATACAAAACTTTGACTCAATTGATCCTTACGTTGTGGGCGATAATTCGTTTGGAGATCTGTGGAGTCTTTGCAATAGAATTGAACTGATTAGTAAATTAGTTGTTGGAGTGCTTGTGTAAGATGGGTATGGAACCCTATACGAAGAAGAGAAAGATTCTTGGAATACTGCGATGTAGTTTTAGAGTGAAATTTGGGACGAACAGATGAAGGAAGGGAGTCACATAGGGAACGTCTGAGCTTCCCTTCTGTTCGCTCAGTCTTGATAAGAGCATCTACAATCATTGTTAAGTACATGCCATTATCAAAAAGAAGAAAAAAAAACACTCTGCAGTGGACGTTTTAGAAGAGAAAAATGTCGTGATTTAGGATTGTAAGTTTCTTAATTTAGAAACCACCTGCAATTGCACGTACAAGAAAAAATGTCTTGTATGAGAGGAAAAAAAAACTATGCAATCGTCAGACTCTAAAACAAGTAAAACCTGACATGCATGACTCCACTTCTTGTATCTAATGTAAGTAAAAAAAAAAATCACATCCTTTAATTAGTTTCATCATCTTCTTCATACTATATATAATATATTTTTGAAGTTTTGGTCATACAAGAAATAAAGTCTTGTATGTAGTGTGGTTGCTAATTTTTAGCAATCCCCCACTACACCCCATTTCATCTCAAATTCATAAATTGTGCAATTTGTCTTGACAATGATAGTAGATGCTCTAAGTTGCACAATTGTTTATCATTGTTCAAACCATACGGAACTAATGCATTATTATGCATGCATGTCAGTAATGAAACCATGGCAACGAATGGCACTAATTACACTTAAGTGCTTGTTGGATTGTTAAATTATATAAAAAAATCTCATTTTTCGTCTTTAACAGTTCAAATCTATCTTAGAATTCAGAGTGGTGTTTTACTGTTTATTGCTGACTAGGACAAATGTCAAATCATAAGGAAATGGAGATAAAAGATGGCTAAGATTGAAAGTTGGCAAAGATGTTGAGATTCATTTTCTATAATGACATATTTGTAAATATAAAACATGTAGAAGGGCAAAGAAAATTAAAAAATAGTGAAAAAGTTAGTGGAATGTACATGCAGCGGAG
Source organism: Berberis vulgaris (assembly GCA_963556465.1). NCBI lineage: Eukaryota > Viridiplantae > Streptophyta > Magnoliopsida > Ranunculales > Berberidaceae > Berberis > Berberis vulgaris. Next base: position 68,347,061 of record OY747129.1, on the reverse strand, counting down.
AGAGAAACTATTGTGTTTTCTTTTTCCTCAAAATTAAAATTATCATAACTATCTGTGTAGTTGTCCAGATTTTGGCAAAGTTGGTATTATTGAAATGTTTTTTGAAGATCTTTTCAACAAAACCAATGATCAATACAAACACTTAAATGAGTCAGACATCTTAAAGCACATTTAAACAAAAACATTGAACTTCATGTTTTGGCAATTCAAAGTTTATGGGATAACTTACTCTTGGCGTTTAAATTGTTTTCCCCCAACTGATTCAAATTTTGACCGAGTCTAAATTCAAAGTGGTATTTTATTGTTTATTGCAGACTAGGATAAATGTCAAATTATTGGAGATAAAGAGGTAGGATTGAGGGTTGAGGAAGACATGGAGGGTTGAGAATCATTTTCTATAAGGCATTTTCTAAATAACTCCACCATTGGCCTACTTTCTGAAGGACACTACCACCTACTAAGGGATGCCACCAATATATAAATAAAATAAAATAAAAAAACCTACGACCTATCTTTTCCTTTCTCATTCTCTTATGCATCAATCACCACCACCCTGCAACCTCTCTTCTCCATCAAACACCACCACCTCTCTCCCTTTTTTCTCATTTCCTCCTCTTCTCTTATTAGGAACAACAACAGGGATGAAGCAGTAGCAACCTTGCCCTTGTCATTGCCCACACAAACCCTTTCCTCATATATTATGTTTTTTTTTTTAATTTAATGTAATCATCAACGACATAAAAAAAATGTTGTGAAATCCCATTAACGACGAGCAATGAATGTCATTAAGAAATGCGTATTTCAACGACAAGCATTGCATGGCGTGTTATGTTCCAACATACCTCGACGTGCAGAATACAAAATAATCAATGACCTGTGTTGCTCTTCATCAAATTTCTCGAATTTTTCTCTCAATCGCAACGTGAATTGTGAATGAGAGACTTAGGCTAGCATGGACCGCTGCGTTTGCTTAAAAAATTGGACAGTCACGGTTTTTTTCCAAACGTAGCGAATTTCTGCGAATTTATCAGGCATTTGGACAAAAACCCTGACTCTGTCCAATTTTCAACTTTTTTTGACATTTTTTCAATTTTTTATTTCTATGGTTTATATGCACTATTAACAAATTGCTTTTGATGTAGTAAATTTCTGCTATCTTTTCTCGCTGCTTACCTAGACTTACACAGGTAGCAAACGTGAGCCAAGGACCACCGTGTGGTGGCTGATGCCACTCCGATGCTTAAGTTAGATAAGGCTTAGGAGAGGCTTAAAACTATAAACTGGGTTATATTGCGTACCTCTAGTTCATCGACCTTATTTTTTTTATAGTGAAAGAGTCCTTGTTTCGCTAGGCCTTTGGTGGCGTAGTTTAGGGAAAGTGATCTTCTTGTGGAAATCCTTTCCTGATTGGGAGTTGTTCATGTGGGATAGTTTCCCTACATGACTCATGCTTCTAGATCTGCGGGAGATATTTCCCTTTGAGTTTCCTTACCTGACGTATATTCTAATAAATGTTTCCTAGTCGGATCCAATGTGTTGTTGGTCTGCCTGTCTTAAGTAAATCTCTCGGATACTTGCCTTAGAAGTCTTACGAGTATTGAGCCTGACTGCGTGACGTGTGGGCTTACTGGCTCAATGCAACATGGACTCGACTATCTAGATTCTACCAATGATGGGTTTACTATGTTTGGGCCTCGCTGGATTGAGCGTGCAATCGGTCATGCTTCATTCTGTAGACAAGATTATCATGACACATAAACGATGCTAATCGAAGGACGGTTTGATGCATCGTCAACTTTTATAACAAAAATGTCGTTTCGACGATGTCGAACAAAAAACCCGACTTCGGAGGTCCCAAAATATGAATGCTTGAAGTAATGTCCAAAAAGTGTTTTTGCAATCAAAGTAATTTGTTAAGAGTGTATTTAAACCAAAGAAATTGCTAAAAAGTTAAAAATAGTCTCAAACAAAAAAATTAAGAAAAAAATGGACATAGTCTGGTTTTTTGCCCCATTGCAGCGCATCCTGTAACATTGGTAACTCAGTTCGCAGGATCCACCGCATGTGGGCAGAACACTTGACTTTGCCCATTTTTCAAATTGTTTTGTTTGAAAAAACTTTTTAAAAATGTCAGAAAAAGTTTAAAATTTGGACAGAATTATATTTTTTTACCAAACGCAAAAGGGAAAAAGAAAATGAACGTAAAACATAAAGGCAACGACTATCTGGCACCACAACTTATTCTCACCCACACCACCCATTTTTTTTAAATCTTTACCTGCTCTCCCACACCACCCATTTAAACCACTATTCATTTTCTTCTTCTCTCACCATATCTTCTCAAGAACAACAACAACAACAACATGGAAGGGGGCGATCAATTGCGAGGGACGATGAGAGACGGTCGACGACAGTGAGAGATAGAGAAAATGGATCCACAACCACCGTCACTCCTTCTCCATCTTCTCCTTCCCCTCTCCATCTTCCTTTTTTCCTTCCCCTCTCCAAGTTCTCCCAATATATATTCTTTTCCCACACTCTCTCAACTCCCCTCTCTTCTTCACCCTCTTTATCTTCTCCTCGCACAAGTTGTCGCCCTTCTTCATCTCCTTTTTCTTCATCTTCTCCTTCCCTCTCATTTTTTCTCGCCCTCGTGGTGGACCGAGTGAGGATGGGTTCCCACTCGCACGGGCCACTATGGGGGCAAAAACTTTTGATCCTCATTGAGGTACCTGCGAGTGGAAGACTCGCAGTCGCAGAATCACTCAAATCTGTCTAGTAAAGAAAACATGGTATTGTCCCTGGATTTTGACCAACTTTGACGTTCGATTAAGACCGATTCTCAAGCTCATCAAAACAAGAAAAAATATAGTACTCTGAGTTATCTAATGAACACAATTTGAGTCACCTGAAAATGTTTTGAAATGAGCAAGTTATGGTCATTTTACTGAAGTCACTCAAATCTATCCGGTAAATAAACTAGGGTATTGTCCCTGAATTTTGGCCAACTTTGACGCTCGATTGAGATCAATTCTCAATATCATCAAACACACCAATAATGTAGTACTATGAGTTATCTAATGAACACAATATGAATCACTTGAAAATCTTTTGAAATGAGCAAGTTATGGTCATTTTGCTACAGTCACTCAAAACTGTCTAGCAACGATTAAGTCACAAAGGATCGTGCGAGTGTAAGTCTCTCACTCGCACGATCCTATTTGAGTTTAAGACTTTCACTCGCATGATCCGCTGCAAGTTTAAGTCTCTCACTGACATTTTCAGTGGGTCATGCGAGTGAGAGACTTACACTCGCATAGGATCATGCAAGTGGGAGACTTACATTCACATGATCCTTTGCAATTTGGTCGTTGCTGGACAGTTTTGAGTGACTGTAGTAAAATTACCATAATTTGCTCATTTCAAAACAATTTCAAGTGATTGAAATTGTGTTCATTAGATACTCAAAGTACTACACTTTTCTTGTTTTGATAAGCTTGAGAATCAGTCCCAATCAAGCATCAAAGTTGGTCAAAAGTCAAGGACAATACCCTGTTTTCTTTACGGGACATTTTTTTGTGACTCAGGTAAAATGACCATAACTTGCTCATTTCAAAATATTTTCAGGTAATTCAAGTTGTGTTCATTAGATAACTCAGAATACTACATTTTGCATTTTTTTTATGAGCTTGAGAATAAGTCTCAATTGAGCAACAAAGTTGGTCGAGAGTCAGGGACAATACCCTATTTTTATGTTTTGAATGAGTGAGTATTAAGCTGTTTTGGGAAGAAAGAAGAATAGGGGAGGTCGGCGGTGCAATTGTTTCTCACCATCCCTCGTAGAAGAGAATAGGAAGTTGGGAGAGGAGAGAGAGTTTTCGCAGGTTTGAATTTGAGAGGGGAATTAACGAAGGGACGATGAGCCCTTTTGGGTGAGTCGTATAGAAGTGGAATGGGAGAGAGTGGCAGTTTAGTTGGGAAGGGAGAGGGGGAGAGAGCTTTTGATCGAAGAAGTGAAGATGAAGGATCGATGAAGAGAATAGGAAGTTGGGAGGGCAGAGGGAGCTTTCGATGGTTTGAATTTGGGAGGGGAGAATGATTTAGGTTTTTCTTTTTATGGGTGGTATGGAAGAGAATGTGTTTGGTGTGAGAAAAAATTAGACGGGTGGTGTGGGTGAGGTAAAGTTTTTGTATTTTTGTTTCTCGAAATGAAAATTGTCATAACTATCGACTTAGTTGTCAAATTTTGGTTAATTTTGTATCGTTGAAATGAACTTATTTTAAAGATATTTCCAACAAAACCAATGATCACAAACACTTAGAATTTCAAAATATGCATTTCACACTGTGTGCCTTTCAAAAACAATATCTAATGCATTTTCAAGCTTTCAATCTTTTTTCAAATGAATGAGAAAAGGCTTTTCAAGGCATCTTCAAACTAAGTACATGAACTCCACTTTTACTTTTTAAAAAAATATCATGTGATGAAAATTGACCCTAATATCAAGACATACTTTTATCTTGCCAATGACACTAGTAATACTCTAATTTCCTTACAATCAAACATGCCTTAAGCATGGTAAAATTGTAAGGGTTAATTGCTATTTACCCCCTACAATAAATAGCTAATTGAGATGTGCACTCTTCATTAATCACTATTGCACTTACCCCCTAGAATATTAGTCAAAGTGCATTGACTGTGGGGCATGCACGTGACCTAATTTTATGACAAAATTACCCTTTAATGATTTGATGGTTGAGATTCACAGCTTATACAGACGCAATTTATGATGCCATTGAATGATCTGATGGCTGAGATTCACAACTTATACAAACCCATTTGATGATCCGAGGATGAGATTCAAAGTTGAATTAGCCCTTAGAATTCGTTGGGAGATAGGATACAGAAGTTTGGGGAAAGGAAATAAACATTGGCTTCATCTCCTTCTTAATGGAAGCTTTTTCATTCCATGAAATTTGAAGTTATTTCACTGTAGATCAAAGCTATTTGAATTTGAAAAACTTAAGCAAACCCAAGTTTTAAATTAGGTTTCATTACATTAAAAGCATACATAAACCCTAGATCTAAGTTATTTCATCATAGATTTTAGTTTAGAAAATCATAATGAAGGTAAATCGGTGATTTTCAAATCATTTTCGCATTTTTCTAGACATTTGTTAAGAGTTGCAGGTCATCTTCAACCTCACGCAGGTCTGTTCTGTACTAGGGGCATACTTAAATTTAAACTTATTATAAGGTGTTAAGTTACTGCCAATATTTATTATAAGGGAAAATGTTTATAAAAAAGTGTGTTTTCCTCGCAGATTGCAGATTCCTTGCGTGCACTGTCATCAATACAATCATACAAATGAATATTGCCTCTATTTATAGGGGGTTGTGATACCGCCATGACTTTTTTTTTGTTTTTTTATGACAATTCATAAAGTACTGGTTCACGATTGTTTATGGTTCATCACTGTTATGTTTATTTCAGACTTCAGATGGAATGAAAAATATGATGATATTTTGAGACTATTGAAAGGTCTGACTTCAGACTTCAAGTTATTGAATCCAATGCTATGTTTGCAAGTGATTGGTATGTCAAACCTATTTAATTGTTTGCATATCTGAAATTGAATCCAGTGTTATTGTTGCAACACATGTTTGATAGGTTATTCAATGGCTATTGAATGGTCTGTAATTGCATGTTTGTCACTTTATATTGGATTGGATATTCAATTGTGGTGTCGTACACGTGTCATGATGATCGAGGAATTATGGCCTCAAGCGTCAGCCCAACACTGATTCGGCCCAAGCGGTTCTAAGTCCGCCCAACTGCGGTCCGCCAGGCGGACTAGAACTCTCACAGCATACTAGGCCCACACGTCTCACAGTTATCCTCAATACCCGTAAGGCCTCTTCAGACAAGTATCTCGAGGATCAGCTTCAGACGGGCAACTACAGTTGTTCTCTGTTTCCAACTTGGAAGCAAACACCAGAGTATCTTCCACACAGGGAAACTCCCTTCTATAGATTGCTCTTGGATTAAGAACTATCTCCTGCATATCTAGGAGCACGAAGCTAACACGGAACTTCCCTCCTACAACACGACTCCTAATTAGGGAGGGATCTCCACGAAGATCTCTTTCCTATATTATGCTTACGATGGCCTAGTAGAACCAGAACTCCTTGCACTATAAATAAGATATGAAGTTGGTAAGCTAAGGTACGCTACAAATTCCCTGTTATAGCATTATACCTTCCTTAGAGCCCTATCTGACTTTAGCATCAGAGTGTCATCGGCCACCCCATGGTGGCAGCTCACGTGCGTTACTTGTGCAGGTCAGGGGGTCAGCGGGACTAGGTCAAATCAGGGAGCGAAAAAGACTGCATCAGTTTGGCGTCATCCATGGGGATGACATAGTTCATAATTTTACACTAATCGTCGTCTCCTATCAAAATCCAGAAAGATGGTGACCAACAGCTCACGCAACAACGGAGAACCAGAGGACACGTCCAACGCTCAACCTGTCCCTATACCGCCTTGTTCAGCAGTTCCTGTCGTGCACGGAGGCCAACTCACGCTCCCACGCCAACTGCAGTAACCATGGACCCCAAAATCGACGTGCTGGCATCTCAGATACAACAGATCGCCAAGGCGGTGGAGACCCTTACGCGACAGAATCCACCACCTGCTAACATAGACCAGGAATAGCACGGACCTCCGCCTCCAGAAGATGATAGGGAGCAAGCACATGAGAGCCAGACCCTCGCTAGTTCTCATTGGACTAAGGGAGGTTGTGCGGTTAACGTTGTGCTCACTGCCAGGACAGAGAGGCTCGGCCCTGAGAACCCCCTCCGCAGAGGGGCGCATGATCCGAACGTACTATATCGCCTCTCCGCCCCACCATTTATGGACAGGATAATGAACGAGGCACTTCCGAGGAAGTTCACTCCTCCAAAGCTCGACTCCTACGACGGGACCACCGATCCTTTCGATCATCTGCGCAATTACCAACCCGTAATGGCCCTCAAATAAGGATTTGAATCTGTCATGTGTAGAACCTTTCCCACCAGTTTAAAAAGTTATGCGCTGACATGGTTCCTTAGCCTTCCACCGAAGTTAATCGACTCCTTCAAAACACTGGCGAAGGAATTTCTGACAAGTTTCGTCGGAAGTCAGCGTTTCAGAAAAGGCACGCACTACATACTCTCTCTAAGGCAGAGATTGGGTGAGACGTTCCAAGAGTATGTCACGCGCTTTAACAAAGAGCTGACCCTTACCGACGGGTGCAGCGACGATACAACCATGATGGCCTTTACTGCGGGCCTCAAAGAGGGGAAGCTTTTCAAGGACCTCACCTTGGATCCCCCTCTGGACATGGTGGAGCTCCTCAAGAGCGTCTAGAGACACATCTGATATTCACATAATTATTACAGAATATATCCCTTAATTTGTACATGTTAGTGTTTCGATTATTATATTTTATAGTAATTATTTCGTTTTAATATCTTTGCAGGAATTTGAGCTTAAACGATGAATCCATATTAAGCAGTCACAAACGACAATTAGGCAATTTCAATGGTGGTATAAAACAAATCACAAACCTAAATCCAACACCTAGCTCACAACCTAAAATCCACAAACCTACACCCAACACCTAGTTCATAACCTAAAACCCACAAACCTAAACCCGAAACCTAATTCATAACCTAAACCCCATCCATAACCTAAAACCAAACCCAATCCTACCCTCATTGATGAATCTTCCCCTCATCTCATCCTTATCCATCTTGGCTATTTTCTATAAATAGAGGATAATGGGGGTGAGAAAAGGGGGAGAAAAGAGAAGGGAAAAGAAGCAAATTAGGAAGAAAAATTCAATCCTCTTTCTCTCAAATTCACCTCACCCTCACCACCACCACCTATCCCTCTTCCACTCATCCATCTCTCACTCACTCCACTCACTCAGCACACAGTCACCTCACCATCGCCACCACCGAGCTCCGCAACCGCCACCGTCACCACCGTGAAACAGAGGTGTGACAACCCTGTTTCACGTCCAATTTTCCCTCCACCACCACTCTCTGTTCCTCTCCCCTGTCCACACAACCGCCACCACCTCCGCACGAGTCCCACCACCACAACAGACCACGACTCGCCGCGACAGAACCACCGCAACCACGCCGCGAAACAGAGCCGCACCGCGACTCTGTTCCGCCTCGCAGACCCTGTTTCCCATCATTTCTCGGCCTCTCTTCGTCTCGAGCTTCTTCCTGACCCCCTATCTCGCGACCAACGTCACGACCAGACCGAGCAATTCCGCCACCACTTCGCGAGACAGCGTTCGCAACTCAGAAACAGGGAGCTCCTGTCCTCGTTTTCATTCTCTGTTTTTGCGGTTTTATTGGTGTTTCCTCACCCTCTATTTCTCTTTTTCAGGTTCTGGAGATGATTTGAGGACGAGGAAGGCCGCGAGGAGCGAAGGAAAGCCGCGAGAACAGGCGCTGTCGCGCTGGAGAAGACGACCGGGCGAGGCAGTACTGTAGCAGTACTGTAGCGAGGGCGGGAGAAAGAGTCAAATTCGGTTATTCGGCTATTCACACCCCCGGTTTTGCTCTGTACCACCACAGAGCGTTTTGGGACCATTTCCTCGGGATTCGTGCACAACCACCTGCTGATTTGCTGAGTGCCACCACATCGAGTTTGTGACGAACTAAATGGGTTGTATAAATTAATTTGATTCATTTTACTGAATTGTGTACTTAATTGTTAATTGCAATTTATTTCTGAATTTTTGATAAATTGCTTTCACCTTGCATGTTCGAGTAATTAAACTTGATATGCTTGGTAGTTAGAATTACCCTTTATCAATATTCAAAGCATGTGCTAAAAATATTAAGCTTAAACTTTGATTAAGTGTGCCCTAAAAAGACACTTAATACTTGGTAAAAGCGTATTTGCTTGAAATACTTTGTTAAGGTTTAAAAGAACATGATATAATTTAAATTGGATTTTAACGATCACATATTCGGTGTAAGCAAGGGATTTTCATCCCTAAAGCTTCTCGTAAATTCAGTAATTTAGATTAAATAATTTTGCTAACTCATTGGTGAGTCCAAGCCCACCAAACCCATCTCATTTCATCTATCTTTTATTTTACTTATTTTAATTTATTTTTAGTTTAGATTTAAAAATGCTGTAACCCCATTTCCTATAAATTAGTTTAATTAAATTCTAAAATTCAATTGCATCCACCTTCTTCGTGGGATCGACCCGTACTTGCCGTTGTCTACCAGTTAGGCACCGTGCACTTGCGGTTATTACAAGTGGGTTAAATTAACCTATTAATTTAGGTTAGTTAAATCCGCATCAAGTTTTTGGCGCCGTTGCCGGGGAAGGTAGCGGTGTAATTGAATTTAAGATTTATTTTCACTAATTATAAAAAAAAAAAAAAAAAAAACAAAAAAACAAAAAAAAAAAAAAAAAAAATTTAAAACAAAAAAATATTTTATTTTTATTTTATTAAGTTCTTTTTACACTCATTTTGTGTTTGATTTTGCAGAATACACGCTTCTCGAGGATATTGGACGATCCTGCAAAACATCAAGCAAATTTTTATTTTTTTTAATTTTTTTTATTTTGTGAGGAGAGTTTTAATTTTATTTTCACCTCGTTTTACGAGTGTGTGGTGTAATAATTTTTGAGAACTTTACTATTTTTCATTTTGTTTAATCACTAAAAATAAAAAAAAATAAAAAAAACCCCAAAATTTTCTAAGTCATAAGAAATTCTAGAGAAACAATTTTAATTGTACCCAATAATTTCTTGTGATTTAGAAATCCGACTTTTAAGACCAAGACCAGTAAATTTATTTGCATGTGCTTGTGTGTTGATTGAAACAGATAAAAAGAAGTCGGACTTTTTTGAATTGTGCTAACTTTTTGTGTAGAACGGAATACGCACACTGTAAGTATTTCTATCACACGCAATGTATTAGCGACCAGGGTGCTTGGTGTAATTGTTTGAAATTGTGTGATTGGTTGTTTAATTTCTGTAATTGTGGATGTTAAACTTTAGTAATTCATAATAAGCAGACCCAGCTTATAAATAGAAACTGGTGGGACTTGATATCCCCACCTCATCACTCCAGCTGTGTGCAACCAATATCCTAACATAATTAAAATCAATTAGCAAGTTAGATAGAACATTTTTTAGGTACGGTGTTCATAGGACAACCAAAACCAAGGTGAATCCAATAATTTTTGTGTTGACCCAAGCTAAAAGTGACGATGGGTTTAATCATTCAATGAACTCCGAGAGGCCACTGCCACAAGGGTAATTTACCCGGTACGCCGAGTCATAAGTAAGCTACGATCCACAAGAAGAATTGGTGTAACCAACAGTTTTTGGTTAGGAACACAAGCCTCAAGTGTGCATTTAACATCACATCGTTTTCACATCTATTGGCTTACAGAGCGGTAGCACAAGGAAGTACTTAATTGGACCATTGTGACCTCCTTCTCTTGTGCGATAATCCGGTTTCTTTGAAACAAAACTCTAGCCTACTGATTTTGAACTTTGCGGTGTAAAGTGTACACTCTTAGGATCAACTTGTAGCACCCATTGTTGTGTCATAAAGATTACATAAGAAATAATTGTCCCCCAAAGATAAAAAGATAATTGATCTCAAAAACGTTGATTGCTTAGGGAGGCATGTTTCTTGTGCATTTATTGGTTGCTGATTGCATGTGAGCCTGTGTATATTTTTAGAGTTAGTGCTTTCAAAAAAAAAAAATAATAAATGAACACAAGGGATTATCCAGCCTATTTTTTCGAGCAAGTCAATTCATTTTATGACATGCGACGACCTGATTATGATCCATATTTAGATTATTACAACCCAGGTCTAGCCTATCATCCTGACTTCTCATGGGCTCATGGTCAATACCATGAAGGCCCTCTAGACACTCCTCAGACTCCTCAAGCTTTCATTCCTGATAATGAGTTAGAGGATATAATGAAAATTTTTATAGAGCGAACAGGAGAAATACTTGTGCAAAATTCTCATGATATCACAGAATTGACAACTATTTTTCAACAAAACTCTCAAGCTATCCGGAAACTTGAGATGACTGTGAGTCAGATAGTTGAGTCACTTCCTGAGATAGAGTCAGAAAAATTCCCTAGTGACTCATTTATTGATGAACCTGTCGATTTTGAGGCACTACAGACATCTCCTTCCCATGTTGACTCATGCCTCCCTAGTGACTCATGCATCGTATCAAACTGTGAACATTCTTTAGAGTCTCCCCTTGACTGTTTAGAGGCTTGTTTGACTCAATTTAGTTTAGACTTTGATGTTGATGATTCCATTAGGGAAGTCAATGATTTGCTTGACTCAGTCCCCATTGTGGATCCTAGTTATAAATGGAAGTCTAAAGTGAAGCTTTTTCCACTCAGTGAGTCAAAACTAGTCCCATCAGTTGAGCCACCTGAGCTTGACCTTAAACAATTACCTGATACCCTCAGGTATGCATTTTCAGGTGATGAGTTGTCTAGACCAATATCTCTATATGATTCATGTGATGAGCTTGTACCACCTGATATATCCATCGTCTCATCTACTTGCATCACATTCCCATTTACTAAGGCTACTTTCACCGATCCCTTGTGCTGTATTGAGGATTTCAGTTTTCACCATCCTGTTGTGAAAATTATTCAATCTTCTGATTTGGAACCAGACATAGGATGTTTCCTTTTTGGAGCACGCAAGGATCATCTGTTGTGTATGACTACTGGTCACTTTTGGAATGTCCTAGTGTATTTGGTGCTCCATGTGATTGCTATCTTTTGGTGGACTGATCCGCAACTGTTCAGGTTGTTGATATACGACCATGGACTAAGTGTTTGTCATGTTCTTCCTCTCCACTAATCGATACACCATTTTTTAGGAAGAATATTTGTCGGGCTGATGACGTTAAACCAAGCGCTCCTAGGAGGCAGCCTAGCTTTAGTTGTGTGTCTTTGCTGTTAGTCTGGATTGATTTTCGAGTACCCTATTTAGTTGTGTTTCACTCATACTCGTTAGCTCCGTAACAGTTTTGACTTACAACTTGCCTTTTCTTTTTTAGTGTCGAGTCTGCATTTTATCGATTTCTAATGAAAACTCCATGATCCTTATGTTTGTGAGCCTCATTGATGGATGACTTCTTGGCAATTGGTAAAATCTTCATCGCGGTAATACTGTTCTAACCTCCTCTCATGTACTTATTTCATTCATTTGTCAGAATTATTTTGTTAAACATTGAGGACAATGTTTGGGGGTAGGGTTCATGAGTCGGTGAATTTTTTTGTAGTGTTTTCTTTTCTTATTTTTTTTTTTTTTTTTTTTTTTTTTTTTTTTTAAAAAAAAATGCTTTTCTTTCAAGAAAACTTGGTCTTTTGAGATTATGAAAATAGATTTTAAATGTTTTATGCTCAAGAAAATGCAAGCTAACTTGACATATTGGTATATCGATAAAGACTGAAAGTTTATTAAGATCCTTAAGTTAGATCTAGTTCATAAGATTTTTCAACTCGATTATCTTTGCACCATGAGCCATGTTAGCATAACTTGAAGTTGATGAGTGAAATATATACTAGAAAACCTTAGAATAATAGTGGAGACTTAACCCTGAAAGCTTTGAGCCTTTCTATTTTTCTGAGGGTTATACATAAACTCTGATTTTTCTTGAGTCTACATTATCTCGTTGATGATCTCATTATTTTCATTCTTTTGATCAATTGCTTTGGGAATGACATAAAAATTGAATTATTACACTAGAACTTCTTGGCTTATTCAATTGAGATGTCATAATACTGACCCGAACTTAGGAAATGATCTAGGCATTTTTTTCTTTAAACCATTAACTAGCCTTTTAACTTACCCATAACATTAACTTTTTGTAGCCTTTTGAGCCATAGATTAACCTTTTATTTGTTAACCCATTAAGCTTTACCCAATTTTTCTGGGAATGTGTACGGATGAATACACTTGGTGTAAAAAGGGCATGAAAGAGCAAAATATGAGATATAAATCCTCTATGAAAGAAAGAAAAAGAAAGAAAAAAAGAAAAAGAAAGAAAGAAAGAAAAGAAAGCAGAAGAAGAATGTGAATGAGGATAAAGATGTGAGAATGAAGAAAAAAATTGATGGTGCGCAACATTGATTTATTCTTGACAGCCCTAATTGTATGTATAATGGGTGTATACATTCCTAGAAATTTTTGTTAGAATCCTTTGACATTCCTTATTAACCATTAACCAAGCCCCATTACAACCCAACAAAGTCCTAGTTGATCTTAGGTAAAGGTTGGTTTCGTAGATGTGGAGATTTAATAACCAAGACCTATGGTGTTTGATTCAACATTCCCAAAAGTAATTGATATTCCTGTCCATGAGATCATGTTCATTCCATTCTTGAAAAGTCCGTTCTTCATATTACTATATGTGAGATGATTGTTTTCCATTATTTACTCTTTTCCTCACATATAAACTGAGTGAAATACCAAATCTCTGAGTGTTTTATTGTGAGTGACATGAGAGGTTTGAAGTCAAAACAAACTTTCTACAGAAGATTTAGTCATTGTTTTACTCTGAAATGAAAAGTTATGTTGACAGTGCTATCCACACACACACACATTGAGTTGAGGATGATTGTGAATTTGTCTCTAACTTGTGGAGAATATTAAATTATTTGGAAATTTGTTGATACACTAAAATGACACTGTTGGTTTCTTGCATTTCTTGAAGTTTTAAAATGAACACTGTTTGACCAAGTTTTGATTGAGTCAGTAATGTTTGTGGGTAACATTTCTGGAAACCCTCACGAGACTATAACTCGTCCACTAGAGGTAATCTAGGGGTTTAAAGCCTTGTTGCACGTTTAAGGTAAGTGCAACCGATGATTCCTGCGAAAGTGAGTTAGGATTTTCTTTTTATTGTTTTGCTCGAGGACTAGCAAAATATAGGTTTGGGGGTATTTGATATTCACATAATTATTACAGAATATATCCCTTAATTTGTACATGTTAGTGTTTCGATTATTATATTTTATAGTAATTATTTCGTTTTAATATCTTTGCAGGAATTTGAGCTTAAACGATGAATCCATATTAAGCAGTCACAAACGACAATTAGGCAATTTCAATGGTGGTATAAAACAAATCACAAACCTAAATCCAACACCTAGCTCACAACCTAAAATCCACAAACCTACACCCAACACCTAGTTCATAACCTAAAACCCACAAACCTAAACCCGAAACCTAATTCATAACCTAAACCCCATCCATAACCTAAAACCAAACCCAATCCTACCCTCATTGATGAATCTTCCCCTCATCTCATCCTTATCCATCTTGGCTATTTTCTATAAATAGAGGATAATGGGGGTGAGAAAAGGGGGAGAAAAAAGAAGGGAAAAGAAGCAAATTAGGAAGAAAAATTCAATCCTCTTTCTCTCAAATTCACCTCACCCTCACCACCACCACCTATCCCTCTTCCACTCATCCATCTCTCACTCACTCCACTCACTCAGCACACAGTCACCTCACCATCGCCACCACCGAGCTCCGCAACCGCCTCCGTCACCACCGTGAAACAGGGGTGTGACAACCCTGTTTCAGTCCAATTTTCCCTCCACCACCACTCTCTGTTCCTCTCCCCTGTCCACACAACCGCCACCACCTCCGCACGAGTCCCACCACCACAACAGACCACGACTCGCCGCGACAGAACCACCGCAACCACGCCGCGAAACAGAGCCGCACCGCGACTCTGTTCCGCCTCGCAGACCCTGTTTCCCATCATTTCTCGGCCTCTCTTCGTCTCGAGCTTCTTCCTGACCCCCTATCTCGCGACCAACGTCACGACCAGACCGAGCAATTCCGCCACCACTTCGCGAGACAGCGTTCGCAACTCAGAAACAGGGATCTCCTGTCCTCGTTTTCATTCTCTGTTTTTGCGGTTTTATTGGTGTTTCCTCACCCTCTATTTCTCTTTTTCAGGTTCTGGAGATGATTTGAGGACGAGGAAGGCCACGAGGAGCGAAGGAAAGCCGCGAGAACAGGCGCTGTCACGCTGGAGAAGACGACCGGGCGAGGCAGTACTGTAGCGAGGGCGGGAGAAAGAGTCAAATTCGGTTATTCGGCTATTCACACCCCCGGTTTTGCTCTGTACCACCACAGAGCGTTTTGGGACCATTTCCTCGGGATTCGTGCACAACCACCTGCTGATTTGCTGAGTGCCACCACATCGAGTTTGTGACGAACTAAATGGGTTGTATAAATTAATTTGATTCATTTTACTGAATTGTGTACTTAATTGTTAATTGCAATTTATTTCTGAATTTTTGATAAATTGCTTTCACCTTGCATGTTCGAGTAATTAAACTTGATATGCTTGGTAGTTAGAATTACCCTTTATCAATATTCAAAGCATGTGCTAAAAATATTAAGCTTAAACTTTGATTAAGTGTGCCCTAAAAAGACACTTAATACTTGGTAAAAGCGTATTTGCTTGAAATACTTTGTTAAGGTTTAAAAGAACATGATATAATTTAAATTGGATTTTAACGATCACATATTCGGTGTAAGCAAGGGATTTTCATCCCTAAAGCTTCTCGTAAATTCAGTAATTTAGATTAAATAATTTTGCTAACTCATTGGTGAGTCCAAGCCCACCAAACCCATCTCATTTCATCTATCTTTTATTTTACTTATTTTAATTTATTTTTAGTTTAGATTTAAAAATGTTGTAACCCCATTTCCTATAAATTAGTTTAATTAAATTCTAAAATTCAATTGCATCCACCTTCTTCGTGGGATCGACCCGTACTTGCCGTTGTCTACCAGTTAGGCACCGTGCACTTGCGGTTATTACAAGTGGGTTAAATTAACCTATTAATTTAGGTTAGTTAAATCCGCATCAACATCACCCTGAAGGAGTCAAGGACCGCTAAAACGAAAATCGAAAGTGACGGGAAGCCCTCCTCTCTTAGGGACAAGAAGGAGAGAAATAGTCGCAAGGACGAGGAACAGAGCAAAAGGAAGCCCAACGACAATAGGCTGGACCCAGGTCGGATAAATCATCCAACTATGTTGGATCCAGAGCAGTGACACCCCTAAGTGCTAGCCTGACAGACGTAGTTAACTCCATGAAAAGTTGGGAGGAACTGAAGTAGCCCCCAAAGACACGCGGAGACCCCTCCAAGCGCGACAATGGCAAATACTGCGCATACCACAAGGAGGGCGGCCACAACACCAACAACTGCAAGAGTCTAAGGTATGAAATTGAGTACTGGATCCGCAAAGGCAAACTGAAAGAGTTCCTGAAGTCTGAGAAATCAACGGAACAAACAAAAGATAGGGGAGTCGGTTAAAGAAATAGAGAAGGCGACTCCAGGGATAATCTACATCCTTCATGGAGTCGAACTTTATGAAAACCAGTCATACAAGTCTCGCAAGCAGACACTACTGGATATGCGGACACAATATGCGGATGAGGACAGGCACATCTGCTACTCTTGGGTTCAGAACCCCATTCCCACTATGACTTTCACTTAGAAGGGCCTCGATGGAGTCCGAGCGTCGCACAACGATGCCTTGGTCATCTATGTTTCCATCGCAAAGTGGGAAGTGAAGAAAGGTCAAGTTGACACAGGAAGTTCACTTAACGTTCTTTCTACAACGCATTCGACAGCATAGACCTCAAGGAGGAAAACTTGACGTCTGCAGAACACTCGCTGATCGGATTCAGCGGGGAGAAGTGCTTCCCCATTGGAAAGATAAGGTTGGATATGGTAGCAGGATAGTCGTAACTCAATAAAGTCTTATTTCTGGACTTCATGGTGGTAGATGCACCATCATCCTATAATCTCATCCTGGGAAGACCTTGGCTCCACTAGATGGAAGTAGTGGTCTCCACCCTTCACCAGTGTGTTAAGTATACTGCTAACCACTCCGAATGAACAATACGTGGAGACCAACCTACGGCACGAGGCTTCCACTACGCAGCACTGAAACAGATAGAGTGCTCCCAGATTCAACTACATCATGCAAAGCAGTCTGACCCAGTGCAAGGCCAAAATACGGTAGAGACATCATTTTCAAGCGGTACAGGAACAACAAGTTTTTCGCCCAGCAAGTTGAAAAGGCCATGGCAAACGGGAACACATCCCCCCGACATTCCGTCGGCACGGAGATCTGCCCATCTGCAAGGTTTACTCTTCAGTAACCTATGTAACACCTCGACAGTCCGCCGAATGATTCGCAAAAGCAAGTCGAATCCACTTCAAGGCCAGGATCAATTTCTCTCCGTCAACAGTTAGTTTGCTTTAAATTGTTTGTTTTCCTTTCCATAGTCAATATTGAATTTTAGTTCTTAAAAGACTTATGTGATATTCAATCATTTAAGAAATAAAGGAAGAATTACGAGAAACAAACTCTATTGGTTATCAAAAAGATGTAACAACAAACGCCCTGAGGAAAATACAAAAGGCTACATATTACGAACGCCCTGAGGCAGATACAAAAGGCTACATATTGTGAACGCCCTGAGGAGGATACAAAGACTGAGCACTATAAGCATTTTAATGCAGTATGAACTGAAGTAAAATATTTTCTTAGACAATTCTGCTATGGACAAAGTCCGCCAAAGACTTGCAAACCCTCTGATGCAAGCAATCTGCAAGTGACAGCAAAGGTAAGAGAATGGGAGATGCTCGATACCTTCCCAAGATAAAGACGAAGTGGCAGAAGAGATTGAAAGACTGAGCAGTCAAATTGCTCCGTCAAATCACCCAGGAAAAGCCTCGTACTACAACATTATAGACCTCACAAAGGGCTGCTGATTTCCTCAAGAGACATTTGGCCATCTTCTAACTTCCTCAAATAGGTTAGAAGCAGACAGATGAGGATGGCCACAAGCAGCGACGCAGCTACAATCTCACAATGTTATAAAGAGATACCACTTTTCCCATATGCGATGGCAGGTGTGACTGAGAACTACCACACCCAGAGACATTGCACGTCGACTAACACTTCGATCAGCCATTGGTTAGCAGCGGGATTCGAGCACACGAAGGAAAAAGTGGTACGGTGTAACACCAAGGCATCTCCCTTGGTAGGAAATCCGTACTACTTCTCTAAAATATGATAAGAAATTACAAGACCTCAGCGGATCAACTACGTGCCCACCCATATCAGGTGACAATGCATAACAACAACTATCTTTATGCCTGATCAGCGCAAATGTCAAAACATTTGGAGACTCCAGATACGGAGATTCATCTTCAACCTTTGGAAAACCCAAAGCATCTTCTTCAAGCAAAGACATTACAGAAGATAAGCTCTGCGAAAGGTAGTATCTACAACGATTGGAAAACACCATTATATAGACATGATGGTTCACCAAACGGGCACTCAAGCATTAACTGCCAAGCATTGAATACCGTACGGAAAACTGGAAGACGACGGTTCCCAAGGAAACTGCATAAACGACGTCAATCAATTAATGGCGTAGCACGCAACCCCATCAATTGAAAGGGAGTAACCGATACTCAACCGACATGCAACCTACACCGTACACGTATCACCGTGCAATCTACGTTGTACACGTATCACCGCGCAATCTACGATAACTTGTCAGGGATCACTACCCCATCCCCGGTCAGTGATCGCCAAACCCAATCAGGTAAGCCTAGCTGGTGACGACCAGCAACGAAAGCTTTTGATCAAAGCCTGAACTTGTAGACCCCATTGCGAGGGTGTAGATAGTCTAAAAGGTGGGAGCCTAGTCAGTCTCGAGCTGATTTCGATGGCTCACCAGGGGACCACTGCTTTTTAGCGTGGCCGCCAAATCACCAAACCTAAACTTGTAGCCCGCGTTGCGAGGGTGTAGATAGTCTGAAAGGTGGGAACCCAGTCAGCCACGACCTGATTTCGACGGTTTTCCACGGGACCACTACTTTTTATTGTGGTCGTCGAACACTCCCAAATTTGTAGCTTGGTGCACTAAGATGTAGATAATTTGGATGGTGGGAGCTTAGTCAGTCCCGAACTGATTCTGATGGTTTGCCACGGGACCACTGGTTTTCAGCCTGGTCGCCAAACTCCTCTCGAATTCGTAGCCCCCACCGCGCGGGGAGGGTGTAGATGGTTCGAAAGGTGGGAGTCTAGTCAATCCTGAACTGATTCTAATGGCTTGCCATGGGACAACTACTTTTAGCCTGGTCGCCAAACCTTTACTCCCCGAATCTGTAGTCCGCTCTGCTCGGACATAATGATTTGGAAGGTGGGAGCCAAGTCAGTCCCGAACTGATTCCGACAGCTTGCCACGGGACCACTGCTCTTCAGCCTGGTCGCCAAACCTTACTCCCCGAACCTGTAGTACGTCCACATGGCTTGGACATAAACAATTCGAAAAGTGGTGATCTCAAGCGGCCTACCACACGACCTCCGCTTCCTTTCAAAACAGCGAACACGAACATGAATCTAGTTGAGTCAGCGTCTTCACGCTCAAACGGACTGACGTCATAATGTTAAGCGAAAGTCACTCGCGCTGATACAAAGATCGCACGACCAGTACCTAGATAAAAGCTACTTAGGATGCCAACCCGAACTTACGACGCCTAACTCGGCACGAACGCTCTGACACACACGCTCGGCCATCACAATTCGCTCATAGCAGCAGCTACAGCCGATCGGTCAGACAAGCAAGGTAACTCTTAAGTAGCTTACCTTGGGGACAGGGCACAACTCGGATGACTCAACCCCCAGCTAAACTGTTCGTAACATGCCCACTACCGGACATGACTACACCGTGATGACCCCGAGTCATTCACAACACAAAGTGGTCAAGCTCTCTACCGCAGAAAGACCAGTCAACGCCCTATTGATTCAACCAGTCTATGCCAAAGCAAGACGACAAGGTGAAACGAAAAACATGCAATAGAGACAACAAGTACGGAACAAATAAAACTGTTTTCATTAATGGTCAAAGACAAAAAGAGTACAAGCACACAAAGTTCACTCCTTATCAAGAGAGGGTATAAAAATGGAAGAGTCAAGCCTAGTAGAAGAAGGAGTAGGAGTTGCGCCCACACACGCCACAGCCTGGACATCAGGGCTCAAACTGTCTTGTTCGCTCGTTGATGTCGAGGTAACAGACAAGTCCACATACGACATCTTTTTATAACGGCTGAGATCCCACTTAAGATGTTCCTCCTTCATCAGCGCCAGCAGCTGCAACCGTCCATGTACAACCCAACGTAACTCACATTTGCCTTGTTCTTGGAGAAGTTCTTCCTCCCGCACCTTTGCATCAACAAGTTCACGTTCCAGTAACTCCAACTCGCCAGTCAGTGCGTCAACTTGAGACTATTATGTGGCCATACTGCTCTTCACGACACTAAGTTCACGCTGACATAATTCGAGCTGGTCATCGGCCTTCCTGGCTTTTCGAGCATAGAACTCCACATCAGATTCCAACTGTTGCTTCTCAGCAGCCCAGTCGGCTTCCTTCGAAGCATTCTCTTCAGCAAAAGACAGTAGTTTAAAACTCGCCTTAGTCACAGCTTCCTGCGTAACCTCGACTTCTCGGCGGATACTTTTCAACTCCTACCTAAGTTTGTCCCTTTCGGACACCGCCTCTGTCAGATCACTATCAAGGTCTTCCAGACGAGCCCTCTGAGCCTTGGCAGCCACTATTGACCGATCCAACCGCTTCTCTTCGACTTGTTTCTTAAGCCGCTCAATTTCATGGAACGCGTCAGAATATAACATCTACATATGCGAGAAGACACGCTCCAAGGTGTATACTCTCTCACGAGCCGCCTCTACTTCCATCGCAGCAACAACCACTTGGCTCAAATGAAACATACCCATCATAAGGTATTTTAGGCCCTTGTCCATACACCCTTCAAACGAATCCTCATCGGGTTTTGCAGCGTGATCCATCAGCCAGTTGTGACGCCTGCTTATATGTTTCCTCGAAGCATATTCTACGTCCACCTCTTGGTGTCGGACCGGTGAATTCAACTTCACCAAATCCGGTGCAAACAGGCTTATCCGTGCGCTTGGATGAAGTTTTCCCTAATCAAGAACTATGTCGGCGCTGCCCTTCACGGTCGCCACCGTCCTCAAGTTCTCCTCCGTGGTCTTTTCCCTTGTCTACAGCAGCAACCCCCTTTTTGCGAGATGAATCAATGGGATCCGGAGGGTGAGAAGGCAGCGAAGTATCCAAAGGACCCTCCAACACCTCTAGTTGAGGCCTAGAGCGAGACAGTGAGCAATGCGGACTGCAAGAGACACGATCGATATCACAACCACTATCAGGCGAAGCAACTATGGAGCGATCAGATTCTACCACCTCAGGCAAGTCCTCTCAAGAGCCTTCTGCCATAGCAACCTCACACGAATCAGCACCAGCGGAAGCAGCCATTGCAACCCGCACAAGACAATCATTCAGAGCCTCGACCTGCGCGTCACTAAGGTTGGACGGGTCTACAACTCCTGCCAACCGCAGGTAATCCTTTTCCAAGCCAAAAACATCACTCTTCAACTCAACAGGTCTAGCTGACTGGCGCTTCCCCTTCACCGGAGTGGGTCATGCCAAAGACAACCCAGTTCTAATGCGAGACCTCTTCTTCACGAAAAAGGCAAGAATCTCAGACGGCTCCTCCGCGTCAGACAGAACAAAAGCTTTGGCCCCAGTAGCCTTCCTCTTCCTGGAAGGAGCCCCATCTTCCAATTTAATGCGCGACTCTCGATACAGAGTGGGGACGACGTGCCAGTTGTCCCACAACCCACTGCGAATGAAGTTGGAAACCCTTATGACATCGACCGCCTTTCTTTTCGGCAGGACACGAAACTTTTCCATGGTGTTTTGCTCCTCTAAGGTAAAAGGAGTAGTGGGAAACCTTCCTATAGAAAAACTCAATAAATGGTTAAACAACCCACTATCAAGCACATCAAAGTCACAAGAAAATAGATGAACTTACGAAGCGTTCGGAGCTGTCGCTCAAGCAAACGACCCTTGCATTGAAAGTATTTTGAATCCGCAGGTGACAAGAAGCAATACTTCTGCCATAACATGAAATCATCAGGTAGTTTAACAAAACAATTCGGTGACTTCATCTTACAAATAGCATTACTCTTTAGCCGATGAGAGGTCAACAATTGAATCACCCGCGGAGTCACGCTAACGTCGGCCTCCTTAGCACTTAGCAGAATCATGAGGATGATCCTATACCCATTTTCCCCAACTAAGCCGGAGTAATCCCTAAGAAGTCCAAGAACTCCCAAATCACATCTAGAATCGGAAAATGCACTCCAGTTTGAAGCATCCCGCGGAGCAGACGGATAAAACCATTGGAGGTGACATTGGCGTCTGGTCACCCGACAAAAGATACAATGGCAGGTCCTCAGGGACCCCAAACTTCGTATCGATTTCGGTGAGACTAGGTTCGAACAACAACCTGTCTTCGAAAAACTCCAGGCCCTCGGCCAAGACAGTGTCATCAAGAAGGTTTTCTTGAGCCATGAGGAAGATGAACAATTTTTTCTAATCAGGGCAATAGTTTCGAAAGCAAGGAAAGTAGAAGAATCAAACTCTACACAGCGGATGACCTAAATAGATGGTGGCTTCCCGCCTCTTTTTCGCTGAACCAACGCACGTTCAATTAATGCAGCGTGTGGCTCAAGCAACGATTCAGACTCAATCATCATGAGCAACACATCCCTTTAAGAGATAACTTAGCGAACCGATGTGACAGCTCACTAACTCGGGGGAGTAGCTGATGATACATAAAAATGGTCACACCCCGAAAATGTACACGTGTCATGATATCTTGAGGAATTACGGCCTCAAGCGTCAGCCCAACACTGATCCGGCCCAAGCAGTTATAAGCTTACCCAACTGCGGTCCGCCATGCAGACCCGAACTCTCATAGCATGTTTGGCCCACATGTCTCACAGCTATCCTCAATACACGTAAGCCCTCTTCAGGCAAGTACCTCGAGGATCAGCTCCGGATGGGCAACTACAACTGCTCTTTGTTTCCAACTAGGAAGCAAACACCAGAGTATCTTCCACACAGGGAAACTTCCTTCTATGGATTGCTCTTGGATTGGGAAATATCGCCCACGTATCTAGGAGCACGGAGCTAACAGAGAACTTCCCTTTTACAGCACGACTCCTAATTAGGGAGGGATCTCCACAAAGATCTCCTTCCTAAACTATGCCTACGATGGCCTAGTAGAACCAGAACTCCTTGCACTATAAATAAGACATGAGGTTGGTAAGCTAAGGTACGCTACAAATTCCCTGTTACAAAATTACACCTTCTTCAGAGCCATGTCTGGCTTTAGCATCGGAGTGTCATCGACCACCCCACGGTGGTTTGTGGCTCACGTGCGTTACTTGTGCAGGTCAGCGAGACTAGGTCAAATCACGGAGCGAAAAAAGACTACATCAAATGGTATTGTGATATGTTAGAGTTTAATGTATGTGTATGGGTTATTTACCTTTTAACCCCCATTAATTCAGGTGTAATCCTATTTAGGTGCCACTAAGTATTTTAATTCAATCTAACCCCCATTTTGGCCTTTGACCGTTAAGTCAACTCGATTGACTAGTAGAAAACATTAGTTATTTTGAAATACCTCATTTACCTATCACGTGCTTAGTGGCATTCATCAACCTTGCTTCAAAGCTGAAGAGGAGTTATCTTCGCACCCCTCTCTCATACTCCACCATTTCCCTTTTCTTCAACACCCATTCACTTATCTTCACCCTCTCATAAGCATTTCTTCAAATACTGTGAGACCCTAAGTGGGCGAACCTGAGGTGAGGATGAGGGTGAGGGTAGAAGGCCCAACAGGCCCAATAGGCCAAGAAGGGTTGGACGAGCTACAAGGGGGATCATAGTCCCATATCGCCTGGGTGCGGGAGGGGGATGTGCTTTAAGTGTGCGAGGTCGCTCTACATGACAACGCGCGTTTTAAAGCCGTGCGGGCCGGTTGGTTGCCCAGAGCGGACAATATGGTGTCATGTGGACCGGGTCGTTACAGTTGGTATCAAAGCCTGACCCAGCCGGAAGTATGCCACGGTGTTGGTGGGCCCTCTGGCGACGTGGACGTTGTGGGTGCCTGTGTGGCCAACGAGGACGTTTGGCCTTAAGGGGGGTGGATTGTGAGACCCTAAGTGGGCGAACCTGAGGTGAGGATGAGGGTGAGGGTAGAAGGCCCAATAGGCCAAGAAGGGTTGGACGAGCTACAAGGGGGATCATAGTCCCATGTCGCCTGGGTGCGGGAGGGGGATGTGCTTTAAGTGTGCGAGGTCGCTCTACATGACAACACGCATTTTAAAGCCGTGCAGGCCGGTTGGTAGCCCAAAGCGGACAATATGGTGTCATGTGGGAACGGGTCATTACAGTGGGATTTTTCGTTTCCTTCGAAAATCGGGGCGTGACAAATACAGTCTCTGCACTCTGAGTTTCTCTACTAATCACCCCATTTACAAAACAATCGACTTTGAACCACTTGTAGATGATGAAACAAACGGTCCCCATGAACCATGTTTTGCTACTCTCTGCTGGCCTACACAAGTAACACACGTGAGCCACGGACCACCGTTGTGGTGGCCGATGGCACTCCGATGCTAAAGTCAGATAGAAATCTAAGGAAGGTGTAATGTTGTAAACAGAGAATTTGTAGCATACTTAGCTTACCAACCTCATGTCTTATTTATAGTGCACGAGTCCTAGTTCTACCAGGCCATCGAATGCATAGTTTAGAGAAAGAGATATTCATGGAGATCCTTCTTTAATTAGGAGTCGTGTTGTAGGAGAGAAGTTCCTTGTTAGCCTTGTGCTCCTAGATACATGGAAGATAGTTCCCAATCCAAGAGCAATCCGTAGAAGAAACTTTTCCTGCGTGGAATGTACTCTGGTATTTGCTTCCTAGTTGAAAGCAGAGAGATGTTGTAATTGTTGTCTGAAGCTGATCCTCGATATACTTGCCTTAGTAGGACTTACGAGTATTGAGGATAGCTATGAGACATGTGGACCTAGCATGTTGTAAGAGTCTGGTCCGTCTGGCAAACTGAATTAAGCCGGCTTGGAACTGCTTGGATCAGTGTTGGGCTGACGTTGGGCCCGTAATTCTTTGAGATCATCATGACACGTGTATGGCTTAGGGATGTGACCATTTCTGTGTATCATCAGCTACTCCCCCAAGTTAGTGGGCTGTCACATCAGTTCGCTTATTCATCTCTTGAAAAGATATGTCGCTCATAATGATTGAGTCTGAGTCGTTGTTTGAGCCGCGCGCTGCATTAATTGAACATGCGTCGGTTCAGTGGAAAAGTGTCGAAAACCTAATCCCTATTTAGGTCATCCATAGTGCAAAGTTTGACTCTTTTATTTTATTTTCTTTTGAAGATATTGTTTTGTTCATCTATCGATTAGAAAATATTGTTCCTCTTCTTCATGGCTCAACAAAACCTTCTTGATGACGCAACCTTAGCCAGGGGCCTGGAGTTTTTTGAAGAAGGGGTTGCTTTTTGAGCCCGGCCTTGCTGAAATTTGTACAAAGTTTGGGGTCCTCGAGGACCTGCCGTTGTATGTCCTAAAGGGTGACCAAACGCCAATGTTGCCACCGGCGAGGATCATCTGCTTGGGATGCTTCAAACTGGAATGTGTTTTCCCGTTTTGGACGTGATTTGGGAATTTTGGAACCTCTTTGGGATTCCTCCGGCTCAATTGAGGCCTAATGGATATATGATTATCCTTCTCATTCTGATCAAGGCAAAGGAGGTTGGCGTCCGCGTGACTCCTCGGGTAATCCAGTTGCTGACTTCTCCTCGGTTGAAGGGTAATGTCATCTGTAAGATGACGTCGCCAATAGGCTTCATGAATTTTCCAGACGACTTCAAGTTCTAGCTAAAGTATTGCTTCTTGGCCCCTGCGAATTCAAAGTACTTTCGGTTCAAGGGGCCTTTTCTTTTGACTCTTCTATGCTTGATTGCAAGTTAACTAATCATTGCTTGTGTTTCTTCACGGAAAGGTTTCCCACTACTCCCCTTACCCTAGATGACCAAAATACTTTGGAGACATTTTGTTGCTTGTCAATGAAGAACGTAGTGGATGTCATAAGCGTCCCCAACTTCATCTGTAGTGAGATGTGGGACAACTGGCACGTAGCCCCCACTTTGTACCGAATATCGTGGGTTAAGCCTGGAGATGAGTCCCCTTCTAGGAAGATGAAGGTTGCTGGGGCCAAAGCTTATGTTCTATCCGACGTGGAGGAGCCGTCTGAGACGCTTGCCTTTTTCGTGAGTTTGAAAAGGCCCCGTGTCAGAACCGGGTTGCCTTCAGCACGACCCGCTCCAGTTAGAGAAAAGCTCGAGTCTGATTGGCCCGTCAGGGTGGAAACTGATGTATCCTGCTGGGAGAAAGATTACTTGCGACTTGCAGGGGTTGAAGACAAGTCGAATCTTAGTGATGTGCAGGCCAAAGCTTTGAATGAGCGGTTGGTGCGGGTTGCAATGGCATCTTCTGCCGGTGTTGATTCGAGCAAAAATGTTCCAATAGAAAGTTCATGTGACAATTCGCCTAAGGTTGTGGAATCTGATCGCCCCATTGGTGTGCTATCTGATAGTGGTTGTGGTGGCACATGCCAAGTTTCACGTAGTCCGCATTGTTCACCATCTCGTTCCAAGCCACAGCTCGAAGTGTTGGAGGATCCTTTGGATAATTCGCTTCATCCTCTCCCTCCGGATCTTATCGAGTCGTCTCACACTAAAGGGTCAGTTGTTTGTGACAAGGGAAAGGTCGCAGAGGAGAGCCTGGGAACAGTGGCAACTGCAAAGTGTGGTGCAGGCGTGGTTCTTGATCCGGGAAAGCTTCATTCGGATGCACGGATAAGCCTGTTTGCACCAGACTTGGTAAGGGTGAACACTCAGGTATGGCACCAAGAGGTTGATGTGGAGTATGCTTTGAAGAAGCAAAATAAGCAGGCGTCACAGCTGGCTGATGGATTGCGCTTCAAAAATCGAGGAGAATACGCTATAAGGGTTTAAAGTACCTTATGTTGGGTATGTCTCACTTGAGCCAGGTGGCCATTGCTGTGATGGAAGTCGAGGCGGCTCATGAGAGGGTATACACCATTGAGCGTGTCTTCTCGCACATGTAAGCGTTGTATTCTGATGTGTTTTATGAAATTGAGCGACTACGGAAGCAGACTGAGGAAAAGGGGTTGGAGTAGTCAGCCGTGGTCGCCGAGACTTAGAGGGCTCTTCTAGAAGCCCTTGAGCGTGATCTGGCTGAGGCGGTGTCCGAGAGAGATGAACTCAAGCAGGAATTGAGCCGGATTTGCCGAGACGCGGAAGTTGCGCATAAAGCTGTGGCTGAGGCGTGTTCTGAACTGCGGTCTCTTGCTGAAAAGAATGCTTTGAAGGAGGTTGACTGGGCTACTCAAAAGCAACAATTGGAATCTGATGTGAAGTTCAATGCCTGGGAGGCAAGGAAGGTCGAGGACCAGCTCGAATTGGAATTGTATGAGCTTAGCATTGTGAAGAGTAATCTGGCCACAAAGCAGTTTCAGGTTGACGCACTGACAGACAAGTTGGAGTCGTTAGATCGTGAACTTGATGATGCGAAGGTGCAAGAGGAAGAGTTTTTGTAGGAACAAGGCAAATGGGAGTTTCGTTGGGTCGTACACGACAGGCTGGAGCTACTGGCACTGATAAAGAAGGAGCATCCGGAGTGGAATCTCGACCACTATAAGAAGATGTTGTATGTAGACTTGTCTATCGCCATTGTGTCATCGGACGAGGAGGACAATTTGGACCCTGATGCCCAAGTCGCAGTGCATGTGGACACGACTCATGCTTCTTCCCCCCCCCCCCCCCCCCGCTAAGCTTAACTCTTTTGTTTATGTACCTTTTCTTGATAAGGAGTGAACTCTATATTCATGTACCCATTTTGTTCGACCGTTAATGAAAACAATTTTATCCGTTTTGTGCTCGTTGCCTCTATTGTATGTTTTTTGTTTCGCCTTGTCGCCTTGCTTTGGCATAGGCTGGTTGAACCATTAGGCTTCAAGGTAAGCTGTTGGAGGTTTTCCTCACTTGTCTGATTGGTCGACTGCAGTTGCTGCTATGGGCAAGTTGTGATAGCCGAGCGTACACGTTGAAGCGTTTGTACCGAGTTAGGTGTTGTAAGCTCGGGCTGACACACTATGTAGCATTTATTTGGGCACTAGCTGGATGATATATGTGTCTGCACGAGTTGTCTTTGCTGGTAATAGGATGCTAGTCCGTTTGAGCGTAAAGACTCTGACATAGCTAGATTTGACTTTGCGAGCGTTGTTTCGTAGGAAAACGGTGGTCGCGTGGCGAGCTGCTTGGGGCTCCCACCTTTCGAACCATCTATGTCCGAACAATGTGGAGTACAGGTTTGGGGAGTAAGGATTTGGCGGCTACGCTAAAAAGCAGTAGTCTCGTTGCGAGCCGTCGACGTCAATCTAGGACTAACTAGTCTCTCACCTTTCAAACCATCTATACCCTCGCGGTAGGGGCTACAAGTTCGAGTCAAAGTGGTTCAGTGACCAGGCTGAAAGCAGTGGTCCCGTGGCAAGCCGTCGGAATCAGTTCGAGACTGACTAGGCTTCCACCTTCTGAATCATCTACATCTGTGCGCATCAAGCTACAAATTTGGGAGTTTTCGGCGATCACACTAAAGAGCAGTGGTCTCATGGCGAGCCGTCGAAATCAATTCACAACTGACTAGGCTTTCACCTTCTAAACTATCTACACTCGCTCAGTGGGGCTACAAGTCCAGGGTTGGCAATTCAGCAGCCACGCTGAAAAGCAGTGGTCCCGTGGCGAGCTGTCGGAATTAGTTCATGACTGACTAAGCTCCTACCTTCTAAACTATATACACCCGCTCAGTGGGGCAACAAGTCCAGGGTTGGCAATTCAGCAGCCACGCTAAAAAGCAGTGGTCCCATGGCGAGCCGTCGGAATCAGTTTGTGACTGACTACGCTCCCACCTTCCAAACCATCTACGCCCGTGCAGTGGGGGCTACAGGTCTGGGCTCCGATCAAAAGTTTTGTTGCTAGTCATCACCAACTAGGCTTACTTGATCGGGTTCGGCGATCATTGACCTCGAAGGGGCAACAATCCTTGGCGAGTCGTCATCACCAAGCGTGATAGCGCTAATTAGACTCTTACTTCCTACACCATCGTGATCCGTGCTAGATGAACTAGGTAGTGGGATGAACCAGAAGCCATCATCATCAGCCTCGGCTGACTAAGATTGCCCAGTTAGAGAGAGATTTTGTTTGTTAGATGGCGTGCGATGTTCGCTAGCGCCGTGCACTGTGTGGACAAGATTACCTTAAATTAGCTTGCGATCCATAGGTACATTCCGCATGTTAGAGTTGACAAGGATTTCTAGTGCTCCTGCCAGGCATGTGGTAGAATATTGCTTGAATAGCAAGCCGAGCCCATGGGCCCGCAGAAAAAGAGCTAGGGTTTCTTGCACAGTTGTGCTACGTGTACGGCGTAGATCGCGCAGTAACACGTGTACTACGTAGGCTGCGGGATGATTGAGTATCAATTACTCCCCCTCAATTGATGGGGTTGCGTGCAACGCCATTAATTGGGTGAACGTGGTCTGTGCAGTTTCCTCGGGAACCGTCGTCTCCTCGTTTCTCATACGGTATTCAATGCTATGCTTGACAGTTAATGCTGGAAGCCTGTTTGGTGAACCATCATGTCTATATAATGGTGTTCTCCAATTGTTGTAGGCACTATCTTTTGCAGAACGTATCTCTTGTAATGTTCTTGTTTGAAAAAAAACTTTGGGTTTTCCAAAGGCTAAAGGGAGATTTCCAACAATGGAGTCTTCGAATGTTCTGACATTTGCACCGATCAGGCACGATCATACTCACCGTTATGCGTGGTCACCTGTCCTAAGTGGGAAGTAGTTGATTTGCTGAGATCTCATAATTTCTTCTCATATTGCGGAGAAGTAGTACGGGTTCCCTACCAAGGGAGATGCCCTGGTATTACTTTGTGTTGCTTATGCCCGTATGCATGTGGTTCTCGTTGCTAACTTATGACTGATCGAAGTGTTAGCGGATGCGCGATGCTTCCGGGTGTGGTATCTCTCACTCACTTCTGGTATCGCGCATGGGAAAAGTGGCCTCGCTTGACAGTGCTGTGAGACCTTGATTGCATCGTTGCTTGCAACCATCCTCAACCTTCTTCCATCCCCTTCAGGAGGCCAAAAACCGTTTGAGGAAGTCTGCAAGGGGTGGGATGTTTTTGAAGAAGTCAGTCGTCCGTCGTAAGGTCTACATCACTGTTGTAGGGGTGCTTTCCTGGGGTGATTCGTTGGAGCAATCGACCGCTCAGTATTTTCAATCCCCTCTGATGCCTTGTCCTTGATCTTGGGAAGGGGTCGAGCGAAGTCCATTTGAATATCTTTGTTGTCACTTGTAGAGTGCTCGCTTGGGGTGTTTGCATGACCTTCTTCGGATAACTTCGCTTTCTTCAATCTTTTTACGTAGTTGGACCGTCTAAGCGAGTATTTACTTCATGTCGATGGCATGTCTACTACCATAAAGTCTAGAAACGAGTCATTTCTTAGCTGCGACTCTCCTGCCACTATTGCTAACCTTATCTTTTCGGTGGGGAAGCATTTATCACCGTTGAATCCAATCAGTGGGTAATCTGAAGACGTTAGGTTTTCCTCCTTGAGGTCCATACTGCGGAACACATTGTAGAATAGGACGTCGAGCTTCATGTTTCCACCAGAGTCCTATTTACCTCCCACCTTGCAATGGAGATCGAGATGACTAGAGCGTCGTTGTGTGACACTCGGACTCCTTTGAAGTCTTTGTCCGTAAAGGTCAAGGTGGGAATGGGGCTCTGAACCCTCGAGTGCCAAATGTGTTTGTCCTTGTCCGCAGGTTGTGTCTGCATCTTTAGTAGAGTCTGTTTGCGAGACCTGTACAACTGGTCTTCGCTCGGTCCGACTCCATAAAGAACATAGATTATCCCTGGAGTCTTCTTCTCTATTTCTTTAATAGAATCCCCCCGATCCCTGGTTCGTTCTGGTACTTGCTGTTGTCACGCTTAGAGACCCCCCCCCCCCCCCCCGCGCGCGCGCGCCTCTTATAAGGTTACCAATGTTCCAGGCCAATAGCACATCCAGTGTTAGTGGTAGAGGTAGGAGAAGACAAGGTACTTGGAGCAATCAACATATGGGGCCAAGAAGACCAAACATGTGATACTAACTTATATACTATTTTTCTTAGTTTATGTCAGACTTCAAATAGAATGCAAAATTTGATAATATTTTGCAACTATTGAAGGGCGTATCAGATTTGAATTTGATGAGGTATTTGATGATTGCATGACTGAAATTGAATTGTTATTGTTGCAATATAGGTTATTGTTGCAACTATTGAATGACATGTCAAATTTGAAGTTATTGAATTTGATGGGTTATTTGTTGTTACCATGACTGAAATTGATTTGTTATTGTTGCAACACAGGTTGTTGCAACTATTGAATGACATGTCAGACTTCTTTTGTTTAGATCCAGTAGGTTTGGTAGGTTATTCAATGGCTATTGAATTTTTACACTTTAGTTTGGTTTATATTCCACGTTTCATTGTTTGCACTTTAGTTTGGTTTGATATTCCATGTTGGACTTGTCATTGTTGCAACACTGATATTGAATGGTATCAGGCACAGATTTGCACTTTAGTTTTTATTTTATTTTCCCCTCTATTCTCACTTGTCACTTCAACCAGGACTTCATCCTTCAAATCATGTACATATCAAATCCAAACTCTACTTTTAGAGTTAGAGATAGGGGTTAAATCTCTCCAAGAAACCAAAATCCACAGTTTCTTCTTCACACTCCATCGATTGGATAAGATGAGGGAACCCCCATATTTCATCATCTTCAAAGATCTATAACTATTGAGTTATTTGAGCTCATCTTCACAAGATCCAGCAGGGTCCAAACCACCTTATTCTTCTTTTTCTAGGTACCAGATGCCTTCATTAATCACTGTGTTGGTCATCTCCACAAAAAAATCGTAAGCAACTCAATCTCCTCCTCCTTTTTCTTCATGTAGTAGTAACCAACGATTCAAACCCTTCTCTTGTGTTGTGTTTCTAGAAGTAGTAATAATCTTCAATGAATATAGTAGTAATCATCTTCAATGACTGTCTTTGCTGTACTCCCATTTTTGCAGTATTTAAAAAATTCTCATGTTAAAGTAACTAATTTTTATATTATATTTAATTAATTATGACATCACTCCCCCCCCCCCCCCCCCCAACAAAAATTATGGCTCCGTCACTGATGCTATGTTCATTCACGTTTTAATTAAGATAAATAGAAATGTTTTACACAGATCTTCAAATATCATAGTCATTTGGACAGTTATTGTTATATTTGGAGAGTTATTACTTCTTCCGGCTTGAACTTATTCACCTTCCGCTTCTTTAGTAGTTGCAATTGGAGTAATATGATTTTGACCATCAGCTCTAAGTATGTTATCAAGTAGCACACCTCCCAACCACTCAAACCCCTTAGTGCAAGAATCACAATTGAGGTATTTGTGTCATTGTGTATGAAGTTGATGAGATCTTTTGATAATTTTCCTTCGAGAGCATGAAGACATTAAGCATGAAGGATCCACCCATGGACTGTCTTTCATTCAATGATTTGGATTGTCACATTTGAAACAACTACCCGTTTTGGAGCTTGAGCTTGAAATTGAGTTTGAGCTTAAGGAACCTGACAGGAAAACAAACATTTTTATTACTTTTTACCTTTTATAATAACTAATGACAGTAACTTAACCTCATATAATAAATTTGAATGTAAGAATGCCCCCTGGTACAAAAAAAACCACGCGAGAGGCTGAAGACGACTTGCAACTCTTAACAAATGTCAACATTAATGTGAAAATGAAATGAAAAACACTTACTTACCTTCATTATAGTGGTGTGAACTAAGATCTATGATGAAATAACTCATATCTAGTGTTTGTGTTTTGAATTTTGTTAAATTTAATAGCTTTGATCTACAATTCAAAAATAGTTGAGGTATGGACTGAAATAACTTCCAATAAATAGGAGTTGAACTCAACGACTATTTCCTCTCCCCCAACGATTATTTCCTCAACGAATATTTCTTCTTCCCCAATGAATATTTACCTTTGAATCTCATCCCTAAGATTATCAGTTTGGATTTGTATAATCTTTAATTTTCAACCATCAGATTACTCAAGGGCATTTTTGTCCTTAAAATATGACAATTTTGAAATAAGCGTGTGCCCTCACCGTCAATGGACATTGACTGCTAGTCTTGAAATAACTGCAATAATGATTAATGATGGGTCCACATCTCAATTAGCCATTTATTATAGGGGATAAATAAGGGGCCATACACTAACATAGATTGATATGAAAATGAGGTGCATTGCAGGGGCATACACTAAGGGCGTGTTTGGTTAGCCCATTGACCGTTGTAATGTAATGGTTTGACCATTACAATGTAATGGGTCAAAGGCATTCCTGTGTTTGGTATCACATAAAACCATCGTAATGGTCATTCCCATTACAGATTTGGTTGTAATGGCCATTCCTACCTTCCCCCCGTATGAATGGCCATTACCATTCCCATTGTAATGGTCAAAGTTACTTTATGACCATTTTTACCCTTCTCACCCTCCCCCATTTTAACTAAGTGAGGGTATTTTTAGAAATAAGTTCTACATTACCACCTTACCATTTTAAAAGTATACCAAACATACATATTTCCATTACCATTCACATTTCCATTTTCATTCCCATTACCATTACCATTTCCATTCCCATTCCCATTCCCATTCTCATTCCATCGAGTAACCAAACGAGCCCTAAGATAGATTGCATACGCCGATAGAAATGATGAAAGACATTATTTTATGTTGGTGTAGAAGAGTGAATAAAAGGTGATCGAGGAAGAGCTCAGGGTTTTGTTCTCTCACTCTCCTTCGCACATCAATTCGCCCTCTCCTCCTTCCCCCTTCTCTCTCTTTATCGTCTTCCTCCTCCTCCCTCCACCCAGATTCAAAGACCCTAAAAAAAAATTTAAATATCAATTTTTTTTATTGGGTTCATATAGATCGATAGAGACATTCTTCTTATTTTACCCCCATTTCTTCTTCTTCAATCAATTCATTTCAATCTGAACAAAAAAAAAAGGTGAAGAAGAAAACAAGGAAGGATGAGTG